>AP027114.1:20994522-21714522 GCA_028142955.1 Pinctada fucata | reverse complement strand
GTCTTGTCACAAGGAATACACATGTGAAATATCAATGCCCTATCACTTTCCATTCAAAAGTTATGGTCAAGGTTATAGTTTTTGTGACTGACGGACAGACAGACGGACAGGCGGACAGACGGACGAACCGGTTTTAATGTCCCCGCGCTTTCGCGAAAGCGGGGGACAAAAAACAGCTAATAAACACTGGATTTGAACTTTTGACATCTTTTGGATTATATGGTTGACCTACTTTCATGTGCATCCTCTATTGTGCGTTTGTAACAAAATGCGCAAAGAAAAAATTTAACAAATTATTTCCAGTGCTACCAATTATGGTAACTGGAATGTTGAATATCACAGACAGTGTACAATTATGTACAGAAAATTGTCATCTCTTATACTTCAACATGTTCTGAATATAGGAGGAAATTCAAGTTTAATATTGATTATCATGTTAAATTCATTTGTAAATTTCATGATGTATGGATTTTCCACATATTACAGTATATAAACCTTTAGTGAATATCGCTCACCGTATTTGATCCTTCTGAACAGAACCCCAGTCCCAGTATAAGTTCCTATAAGTTTGTTTGACACATTTTATTCTGATATATCCTTCTCATGAATTTCAAATACTTGATATAACATCCACCCTAAACTGTTTTTTTTTTCAATCAGGTGCAAAATATCCAATAAATGTACACAGTGCTCCAAGTAGCATTCAAGATTTGGTTGCCAAAAAGCGACCTTGCTTAAATTTTGGTCGCCATTTCCAAAATTTGGTCGCAAAAAGCAAATTGTTGGTCGCTATTTGTGTATAATTGACTTTCCAGAAACAAAAATTTGTATTTTCTAATAAATAACTTTTGAAGTCTATACAGGGAAAACCTCGCTAGAAAACACTTTGACATAATCATTTTCAGAACTCGCGCAAGCTATCTTTCGCCAGTAGCAAACAAAGTTTTAAAACGAAGAAAGAAAATTGTACTTGACGAAAGTCTTACATGTACTTTCAAATCACATTCTAAAGTATATATATAGGTGTATTAAGCCATTCATTGTACGTTGAAAATAAATGCATTCATTGCTAAATAGTTAACTGGATTAAAGCGTTGCACAAGGGTAGGGTAAACGTTGCCGGGGTAGACGTTGCCGGGGTAAACAGTGTTTATTAGTGTACGTATATGTGCTAGTAGTCTTCCTCCGTTAGCTATCTTTTATCGATTTTAGAAAGGTACTTTACATTTTACTTCACCGAAGCAAATCTGTAATTCGTGTGCATCTGAAAGATTTTTTTATTGTCGTAAATTGTAATCGAAAAAGAATGAACGTACATTTCCGAGAAAAAAAGTTTCTAATTTAAAACTGACAAACACCCCTATTCAAACATTATAAAAATAATGTCCATGTAGTTTACGCCTATAGTACTTCTTTAGAAGATCAAAGGTTAGCAGGCAATTGAATATGACTGAGTAGTGTTTACCGACAAAATACCAATTTCAACATCTTTTAAAAGATATCACGTTCCCGCTCGTAGTCTCTCCTCGATGATTGTTTATTTACAATGTATTTTTTTTTTGCGTAATACGTATTGGTATCCACCTTTAAATGGCGTGAATTGGGGTTAAATTTTAATTCTTATACGTAAGTACAAAATTTGTTTAACTCGGCGCCCGATTTTTTTTATGGTCGTGATTTTGCGAGTTCATTTAAATTAAAGTCGCAAAACCAAATTTTGAGTCGCAAAACCAAATTTTGAGTCGCAAATGCGACCAATTTAGTCACAACTTGGAGCACTGGTACAAATGTCTGTTCACATGCTAAAATCTCCAGTTCTTTGTTCTCTTTGCTTGAAACTGGCGGACTTGAATTTGATTGGTCAAAGGAAAGCCAACTATTATGTTTCTCTTTCACTCCTACATATCTTAGGGCAAGTTTCTAGGTCAGCTGCTCATTGGATCATAAATAAACACCACAAGCTTCACACAGCAGATTCTTTTAATTTCAGAGTCAATGGATACTGAATAAACACTAGTACTACTGACTGATGTTACAAGCTAACAAACACCTAACAGATAGTGCAATATAATGCTTGGCATGTATGATAAGTTAAGAAACATTCAATAAACACTGAACAAATACCAAATGAACAGCTATACTGAAACAAACACCTATTAAACACCCTCTTCCAAAAATGGGATGATGCTATCCATTTGATGTTTGTTAAATGGATCAGTAATAAACAGCAGTAATAGACATCGTTTTCAATGTTTATTTCATGCTTGTTAGATGTTTAGGAATAATTTTTGTTTGGGGGAATTTGAAATGTCCTGATATATAATTTCATGTGATCCCCTCTTGGGAGTGCTCCGATAAGCGGAGGGTAATACTAAGGAAGAAGAAGAAGATTAATCTTATCAATAAATATGAAAGAGATCTCCAATACTACAGAGTTAGAGTACCAAATTTTCAACCTACAGCTTAAGAATGCTGAACATGATGATGATGAATGAAGTGTACACTTGTTTGTAAATATAAAATAATCAGAAAAAGATACTTGGATACTAAATAAGAAAATCACTTACCCTAAAACTTTCTCTGAAGCTAGTCATTTCTGTACATAGGCATCGAATTTACGTTCAGACGTTCTCCAACAATCAATGGTTTTCTTCTTTCACTTTGTAAATACAAGGCAATCTTCAGTCATATCGCTGAAAATTCGATCTAAGACATTTCCTCCTTGAGCACCTGTTCTAAACCGGTGACGACGTTGTCTGTCTTTCTTTGAAAAGAACATTCTTGTAAGTCCATTTTCAATCCCTTACTTTCTTAGATTACATTTATACAGCAGGGGCGGATCCAGAACCTCGACTGTTCGGGTGAAAAGGGGTGGAAAGGGGAGGGGGTGGGGGGGTTCAGAGTCATGGAAATGACTTACGAACGAGGCACGTACCGGTAGGAGTAGATATGAACGGGGTTTTGCCCTCAGATTCATGGGGGTACGGGACCTCATCGAAAAACGAAGCAAACTGTTGGCCTCTTGGGCATATTTGAACTGAATCTAGATGGATCAAACCCATGGTTGTGTCAAGTATATATTTATTCTAGTCCGAAAACCGGCTGACCCAAACCCAGCCTTTGACGATTATTTTGGCGGTTAAGGGCAAAAAAACCGGTTGGGTTTGAGTCAGGTTTTTGGGACTATTTTATTGTCAATGTCAACAACTTCAAGTTTTCTTTAGAAAACGATCGGATCAAGTTTTTTTCTAACAAAAAGAGGGGGATATCCTATCACAGTGGCGGATCCAGCGCCCCTTTGACGGGGGGAGGGGGGTCAAGGGGCGAATTTTGCCGATTTTTACTGAAAATGGGCAAAATATACCTGTTTTTTTTTTTTTTTTTTTAATTTGGGGTCAGTGCCGGGGGGTTGGGCGGGCGCACCCTCCGCACCCCTGAATCCGCCACTGTATCAGGTGTGGGGGACTTCCAAAATACAAATCAAAATCGATAAAATCAACAGTTTGGCAAATTCCAGGAAGTGGGAAGGTGGGACCCTCAACCCCCAACCCCCGCTGTAGATCCGCGCTCGTCAAGTTTGTCTCTAGAGCTGCTACGTGTCAGTTTTTTATGAATACATCAGTATACATAAACAATTCCTTGAACTACATGTACGATATAAAAGGAGCGAACGGGGGGTACCTCTCTCTCCCCCTCCCACCCCTTGCCTCCCCTCCCGCCCCTTCCTCCCCATCACGCCCCTTCCCTCCACCTTTTCTTCCTCCTCCCACCCTCTCTCCCTCCTCCCATCCCCTCCCCCTCCCATTCACCCTGTCCAGGGTATCCCTTCCCCTACATCAGTACTGGCAGATAGAAAGGATTTTTTTTTTTTGGCTTTTTTTTTCATAGTTCTAAGTTCCCAACATTCAAATGATCAGGGTTTCACGTACCAGGATCCGGCACCAATCAATATATTACATTCAGTTTACATTTGCCCAAGTCTGGCTAGAAAAGTTTTCATTTGCTTAGGGGACGACCATTTGATTCTGATGGGGGGGGGGGGGGGGGGGGCTGGCAATTTACAAATCCTGACAGGCAAAACATGCACCCTCAATCAAAATTTCATACAGTTGACTTCAACTAAATTCAATTTTGAAAGAAATTGCAAGCTAGACTTTTGGGCATATACAATCTATATCAAATGTCTCACCTGCAGATTCTAAATTGAGTTTCACACTAGCACATGGGGAGAGAGGTATGCCAAAGAAAATTTTGAAATTTGTGTAAGTCAAGTACAAGAACAGGTAGTTAGTGCATAATGCATTATATTCCTATAAGACTTGTTTTTGAATGAAAATGAAATATCTTTTACGCTTGTTTCTGATGAAAATGAATTTATTGAATAAAACATACTGAGCATATTGAAATAATAAGGAAGGGCGAGCGGAACAAGCCGGAAGATTTTTTAAAAAGTGTCAGAGGAGCGAAGCGAGCCGAATTTTTTTCTTTCTTTCTTTTTGTGTTGCTAGCGAAGAATTAGCTGAAATTTGTTTTAGTGTACGTATGGCGAGCAAAGCGAGTCGATTTTTTTTTAATGTTAAGAAATTTTGGCAAGAATGTTTATTTTCTGCTACCTTGAGGGTCAGATTATTTACTTTCAACATTTTCTGTGTCAGAATAGTGCCAGGCCCCCACCTACCCCCACCCCTCAGGATCAAATGGTCGTCCTCTTATTTCGGGAAGATTGATAACAATTATAAATTTAAAACAATTATCATTTGTCATTTTGCTAGAATTTTATATCGAAGATGCCTGGCAGATTCAACAACATTTGCTCCTGTAAAGTAAGATGAAGAAAATATCCGATATAAACGTGAAAATAGTCTTTTCCCAAGCATGTCGTCAGAATCAACAATCGCCTTATATATCGCGGATATGATCCAGGTGTCATCATAAGGACACTTTGCTTGATACAAGTTTATAGAATATTACATCCGTTAAAAAATTCAGCCTTAATTTGTATGATTATCAGCGCGCTTTAAATAAAAGTTGCACACTGCATGACTGTGTCGACGGCACTCCAGCATGGGCCCTGCCAATTCTGGGCATAAAAGACAGGGTCCGGACCGGGCTCCTCGGGTAAGTGCATGCATTAGCTCGCTCTAGCCAGCAGAGCACGGACTGTTTTTTGGACGTCCAAATAACCGTCAACGGCTGGGTTTAGGTCAGGGTTTTTCGGACTAATGGCCGTCCTAAGTCAGCGCCGGCTGCCCATTGGTCTCGTGGATTTGTGTTTAGTGTGTTGATGTTAACGTTGTATTTGATGTTTGGTCTTCTTCGTGAAGTTCTTCCCTTAGGTGTATCTTGTTGTGCTTTCCCAATCTGTGTTGTTGTAGTTGTGTGTTTTATGAAATGAGTACTAGTTCAGTTGGAGATATATACCCCCTCCTTTCTTGTATCTCTTCTCTTTCAAATGACCATTTTTGTACAGAGCAGCATGTAGGCCTGAGGAAATGAACATTTCTATTTCTGTAAAGTTTTGTAAAAATTATAGTCTTTTAATTTCTCTTTAAACACATTAATATAGAAATTGAAATTTGATCTATTTCATCTGGATCCGATGTACTACATATTCACATGCTTTATTCAAAAAAATCATTATTCATATCAATGATATACAATCTATGATATTTGTCCTATTTTCAGTTATTTAATTTAGATTAAAAAATAACACACACACACACCCTCACACACGTTTTCCCCGAAAACGCCACTTTTGCACCAGCTAGTCGCCTTCTAATATAATAATTGGATGATTGATTTTACGCCATGTATATTATTGTTAGTATAACTTGCGAAACTTATTTTGTTTTTACCAGACATCTGTTATATTTTCACATGTAAAATAGCCGTTTTGTCCAGTACAGTGGCAGTGTCTTCCGGCTAAAGAGCTCTATTCATGTAGCTATATATCTATCGTCTTTAGTGCAAAATTCACAGACACAGGCTTAATGTATAATATCAATATTTTGTGCTGAATAAAATAAAAAAGGAGAAAAATACCTGTGCATTTGTTATAATTAACGGTTCAAAATCATTGTTTATTCAACTAAGCATAGATTTATACAAGTTCCGATTTCGCCTTAACAGCCATCACTGAAACCTACTAAGGCGAAATGGGAATTATTTTTCTACTTGAAATTCTCAGTTAAGGCGAAATGGGAACACACCGATGGACTGAGTATCTAAATTTTTGCGCGTTTACTAGCTTTGAACAGTAATTGGTAAACAAGCAAAACAGAAATAGAACATTTTCACATTTATATATACCTCCTTCCTCGGTACTCCAGGCTATTTGCCCTTTGGCAGCCAAAGCGCAAATAGCCTGGGGTACCAAGGATCATGATATACCTCAACATTGTAGGTCTACACGATCACTGATTTATGGAATCAGTCCTGTTACAGGACTATTTTAATATATACGTCCCTGGCTTCACTGATAATGTTCGTACATATTTTTTTGCACAAAAGCGGCATTTTACAGATAAAAAATATTGGCAGTAAGTGATTCGAACTCATTATCTTCTAGATACCAGGAAATACCCTTTAATACCGACTGAGCTATCGAGGATTACAAACATTGTTGTGTTAAATACTTTTATATCCCTGTATTTAAAAACTATTCAGTGTATGAGGCGACAGCAATTAAAATATCACCCGTGCATGTCTTTAAAAAAAACTTTGAGTAGTTCCTTGGTCTTTGCCAAAAATAAATAAATAAATAAATATAAAAATACAAAAAATAAATAATAATAAATTAATTAATTAAATTAATATAAAAATAAAAAAGACCATGCAAAGGATGTATTTTACTGATTGGCTTCTTGATAATGTCCAATGCCAGTGAGTCGAAAGTTCACCATCTGTGTCCACAGGCACCAGATTCCTACAAAGAAAATTAAAACTCAATCTTCAACGCCCGTTTCTCTCCTCTTTACTCTCTCTTTGGTAAAGAGAAGAGAAACGGGCGATTAAGAAAGGGTTTTAATTGTTCTTTTTAGGAATCAGGCGCCTGTGCTCCCTTTCACTCTGTCCAGAAACTTTTGAAAAATGAAAATTACTCGAATCCGTTTATGTTCGAAAACTTAATTTCGGGTCGAATTTTCACATGGCGTTGTAAATCCAAGATGGCGGACGGAGAGTAAGTAACCTCGTGTGCCGGTACATTTGAAGGCTTTTGTGTCTATTCTGAACCTCGAAATTGTATTTATTGAATGATAATGCGTCAGTTAAACGATAATTTATGTGAAATATCGCTTTTAAACGTCATCCATTTGAAGATTGTAGCAATAGATCTAATTAAAAAAAAATATTCTTCTTACTGCAAATCAAAGGAAATTTCTAGAACTTTCGTTTTCGACTGCAAATGTATTATGTAGTGTAGAGATGTTGAAAACTTTCGAGAAATGCCAGTCAAAAATGATGCCAGTCCGAATAAAGAATTGTGTAGGTGTAGTCATGGAAGTGGATCCAGTAGTGCAGGTATCAATAGTTCCACATGCACATGTAGAAAGAGCGTCAATATCTTGTATGATACCCCTTTACAGGTCATAAGGGAATATATGTATAGAGAGACAAGGCTTCCGACAAATTTTCAGGTAGAAGTAGCATCTGAAATGTTTGAATTTGTCATGTTTCAAGGGCAAAATGGGGTATGACCATAAAGATTTATTTGTATACTTCCTAGAAACATCAATAATTCACCCAAAAAGATCTCATAACATAGCCTAATCGTCTACCTAAGTTGGACTGTTTTCTACTTTCTGTCTTGAATCTCCATTGCCAGATTGGACAAATACTGATTCATTCAGAGGCTTTACTCTGCTTACTGTAAGCAAAGTAAAACACCTGGATGATTCTGATAAGCTAATCTGGCAATGGAGGTTCAAGACAGAAAGTAGAAAACAGTCCAACTTGCGTAGACGATGTTAATTTCAAGCTGCCGCCATATTGTTCTCCGTGTCAACAATAGTAAACAGTGATGTCAAAGCCTTCGACGTCTCACATTTTTAGCGATTTTACTATAGAGAGTCCTCGTAGACTTTTTATTTTCCGTCCTATTTCTAACTTAATTGACGTACAGTCAAAACAATGGTATTTTCTGTTACGACTAAACAGTCAGGGGTCCAACTTATATGAGTAATAACTTCTTGAAGTTAATTAACTTGCATCAGTAATAACTTATACAAGTTATGTTCATGAGTTTATAACTTGAATAAGTTACAAATAAATAAGCAGTTCCTCAGAATTTCTCCAATAACTTGAACAAGTTATAACAGTGTTTTTGATGTAAACATGTTTTATATTCAAAGCATTGTGATTCATTGTTAATATTCACATTCAGAAGATGCATCTAGGTCTTTACTATGTTTCTGAACTAATTTTCTTGGGAATTAGATTGTCTGTTGCTGGTAAATAGGATTTAATTACAGAAATATTCCCCAGAGAACCCTATTTTTGAGAGCCTTGCGCCAGACTTCCAGAGCATGCGCTGGATAGTAAGATATACCAGAAGGTTGTCCAATTTAATATCTATTAACAGTCTTCACGAAAACTGTTTTAATCCACTAGCCAGTAGGGCTAGTGGACTTGACCATTTTACTAGCCCGAACTAATTTTTACTAGCCCAAAACAAAACGAACAAAAATTGATTACATTAATGTGATACGTATATTTAATCAAATTCTCTCTCAATTTCATATTCCACTTCATTTGAAAATCTTTCTATCAATTGATTATTATGCCATTCTGACTGTTCATAATCATCATAATCATCATCAGATTCTGTATTGACATCATCATCACATTCTGGCTGACTCTCCATAGAGTCCTCTGGTATGCTCTCTGTCGGTGCCTCGGGTCTCTCCTCAGACAGCATGTCAGGATCACTAGCAGCTTCTGTAGCAGGTTCAACAGTAATGGCAGTAGATGTTACTTTACTTCTGACATATGTTGGTCGTCTAGTACCAGGTGTTTTCTGGAATTTAAATGTTTGGAATCGTAAATAATACAATCTCAAAATTCACATTTAAGCAAAAAGAAATATGCATATTTGAACATTTTGAAAAACAATTTGAGAGCATGCACAAACCATCCAGTGAAGAATAGCATCATCAGGATCAAAGTCATTTATTGACGGTGACTGCACTGCTATAAGTAGTAGATCGTCCAAGGTTGAATTTGTCAGCCTACCCCTCCTGTCTACAAAATTAGGAGAGCGTTTTAATTCATACTTCTTGTGCTTATTGATTTGGTTCCCTGAGCCCTCGATGTCTGTTTTACGCTTCTTAGCTTGCGCTTGCTTCAGTAACTCAAACGCATTCATACTTCGCGTTCAGTTATCCGTGTCCATTTAAAGTTTCAAAGTCGTCATATTAAAGTGAGGGTTACCGAAAGCGCACGATCGATCAAGACTATTGGTACAAGCCATATCGTGATGATATACATTTCACTCCGAATTTCACTAGCCAGTCGGGCTACTGTCGATCAAAATTTTACTAGCCCGAGCCGAAATTTACTAGCCATGGGCGTCGGGCTAGTGAGTTTTCGTGAAGACTGTATTAACTATGTTACAAATGCTCAGTTCATAAGAAAAATGTTCAGAGGAGATATTGAGGTTCAAAGTTTGCTGTTATAACTTGTTTAAGTTATAAATACTAAAATCCAGTTACTTGGGCAAGTTATAACTTTTTAGCTCGCCGGGACGAATGTCCGGAGAGCTATTGTCATACCCCCGGTGTCGGCGTCTGCGTTGGCGTTGGCGTCTGCGTCGGCGTGCGCGTGCACAAAAACTTTAACCTTGCTTATAACTTTTAAACCAATACAGATTGGGCTTTCATATTTCACATGTGTATTCCTTGTGACAAGACCTTTCCATGGATACCAAAATTTTTGACCTTGTGACCTTGACCTTGGAGATTGACCTACTTTTGAAAAACTTTAACCTTGGCCATATTTTTTGAATGGTAAGTGATAGGGCTTTGATATTTCACATGTGTATTCCTTGTGACAAGACGTTTCCATGGATACCAAAATTTTTGACCTTGTGACCTTGACCTTGGAGATTGACCTACTTTTGAAAAACTCTAACCTTGGCCATATTTTTTAGCTCGCCGGGACGAATGTCCGGAGAGCTATTGTCATACCCCCGGTGTCGGCGTTGGCGTCGGCGTGCACAAAAACTTTAACCTTGCTTATAACTTTTAAACCAATACAGATTGGGCTTTCATATTTCACATGTGCATTCCTTGTGACAAGACCTTTCCATGGATACCAAAATTTTTGACCTTGTGACCTTGACCTTGGAGATTGACCTACTTTTGAAAAACTTTAACCTTGGCCATATTTTTTGAATGGTAAGTGATAGGGCTTTGATATTTCACATGTGTATTCCTTGTGACAAGACGTTTCCATGGATACCAAAATTTTTGACCTTGTGACCTTGACCTTGGAGATTGACCTACTTTTGAAAAACTTTAACCTTGGCCATATTTTTTGATTGGTAAGTGATAGGGCTTTGATATTTCACATGTGCATTCCTTGTGATAAGACCTTTCATGCCGTACCATAAATTTTGACCTTGAAATTTTACCTACTTTTCAAAAACTTTAACTTGGGCCATATTTTTTGAATGGTAAGTGATAGGGCTTTGATATTTCACATGTGCATTCCTTGTGATAAGACCTTTCATGCCGTACCATAAATTTTGACCTCATGACCTTGACCTTGAAATTTTACCTACTTTTAAAAAACTTTAACTTGTTAATCAGAGGAGTTATTTATTGTTGTTGTTGCAATTTACATATGGTTGCCACCGGCGAGCTATGTTGTCATTCTGACAAGTCTGGTTGAATGGTAAGTGATAGGGCTTTGATATTTCACATGTGTATTCCTTGTGACAAGACGTTTCCATGGATACCAAAATTTTTGACCTTGTGACCTTGACCTTTGAGATGATTGACCTACTTTTGAAAAACTTTAACCTTGGCCATATTTTTTGATTGGTAAGTGATAGGGCTTTGATATTTCACATGTGCATTCCTTGTGATAAGACCTTTCATGCCGTACCATAAATTTTGACCTAGTGACCTTGACCTTGTTTATTGTTGTTGTTGCAATTTACATATGGTTGCCACCGGCGAGCTATGTTGTCATTCTGACAAGTCTGGTTTAAGTTGGACCCCTGACTGCTAAAGGAGTACTGTAAAACTGATATCTTTTTGGAAGATGACATTATCATATTTTAGAGAAAATTGGGAAAACAGGGTGCTCTGGAATTAGTGAACAGGACAGTAGTTCTAGCCGCTGAAACAGCCAACGACACTTGGATATTTGGTTGGTAGAGGTGTGTTGGCCGCGGGAATGTACATTGAACAGATCAGGGAGCCAAATTCAGGATATGGACGGCACGAATCTGCAAATTTTCCAGGGGATTATTGACTGTGTCTCACTCGAATAAAATAAAACTAAACGATCGGCAATCATATTTTATCTTGTTAAGCTTTAATATCAATGATTTGGCTGGGATTCTACTTGCCTCTGCTTTGTCTCTTCGAATTCAAGCGCCATTATTATAGTCTACACTCATGCGTCAGGTCAAACATGTGAGGTGGACTTGAGTGGTATACATGTATGGGAGTTACATTTGTACTGGCCGGAGAGTACCTATCACTGGAGGGGGTAATCTACGTAGAAATTTTTAATAAACTATACAAAAAACTAGTAAAATATACCTTTCGGGCTAGTGGTTGTAAAAAGTGTCCGTAAAGACTGCAATTTGTACTTAGAATTCATAAACAAGTGTAATTGAAAACACGGAAAACTTGATACCATTGCTTGAAATGTGACAAGCAGAATGGAAAATTGAGGCCGGTCCTGGAAATAAACCAAGACCTTTTGCCTACAGGGCAGCTGAACTAACCGGGTATGGTACCTGAACCGCCTCAATGAAACATAGAAGATACATGTAATGAGTCAACAAAATTGACATCATTTATTGATAACAGTCCATAAATTGCTCAGTTCCATAGTTATGGAAAGAATAAACAGATCTATTGAGCATGTTAAAACTTCTCGGAATACAGTGTTATTTCCCATATGGGATGGTTTCGGCATCTGACATCAAAGTTAGAGCTGAAATGAATACCTGAAAATTCATGACATATATTCGATTGGAATCCGAATATTTGTTATTACTTAGCAGGACGTTAAGGCTGCGTTCGATTTGACGACTTGTGTTACACGTGTTGGACTCTTGTGAAATCGAATGACGCGGCTGGAGTGTTGAACACGAGTGACACGAGTACACTCCCCACTTTACCGGGAGTAATCGAGTGTTAAGATGGCCGACAAGGACAAGCAATCGATTTTGAAACATCAGAAAAGACAAATAGTATTGATCATGTTGATTAAATACATTTTAACACCAAAATATTAGGGATGATTAAATTCCTGAAATATTCAATGAAAGAAAATTGGCTTTTGTGACTTCAAGGGCTTTAGCCAAGTTAGGGGGTCGTTTGTTTTACATTGGACATGACTTGAACCCTGCTCGTGTCATTCGATTATAAACATTCAGTTGCGCAGAGTACGCATGTGATCCTCCAACACTCGCGACTCTGTAGTTATTCAAATCAAACGCAGCCTTAGCGTCCTCAAAATTATGTATCTGACCAAATTCACCAATGGATTTACTTTTTAAAAAACCTGGTATAACAAAGATATTTAACACTACTATTTGATTCAGCGTGTTCAGTCAATGTTTACACTAGTCTACTGTTCAATTCACTATTCAATTTGTTTATTTTCAGCAAAATTAAACGTCATCCACCAGTGGTATGGGCCCAGAGAAAGGATAAATTACTACTCACAATTGAACTAGATGATGTTAAAGACCAAAAAATCACACTCACAGAAAATAAACTCACATTCAGGTATAGCTGCCGTACATCTGTTACTGTATAGTGTAGTATATTGCTCGTAAAATTTAGCTAATACTGACTCGGATTGTTTTGTCATTTTCTCTTCCTTAATCATGCTGACGCAATGTACACTTACGCATTACGCAGATGGAAATACGGAAGATTGCAAAAACTTCTAAACAAGGCTATACGAATGTTCTCGTGCACTCTTCGATTGTTCTCCATTGTTATGACGTTATCTGTTTAATTGGGCAGAAAAGGTGCCCAAGTTTTGAACAATGGCTAAATGACCAAATTAAAAAATCAGAACGGACACACTGCATTTGCGATCTTGCGTATTAAGTACATGAAAATTCTGTCTTTTTGATATTTTTTTAGAGTTAATTGTCAGGTTTGTCCTGAAAAAAAAAATGTGTTCTGATGTCATGAATTTTTTGCAATCCAATGTCTCAACATGCTCAATGACACAAAATGATATTATTTTGGTTTTTATTTTATCGAATTTGGGGAATTTTTTAAAACCATGATAAAAATTCCTTTATCGATCTCAATTTCAGAGGAGTAGGTGGTGCAGAAAAACATACATATGAGGCTGAAATAGAATTTTATCAAGATGTAGATCAAAATGTGAGTATTCGCTATTTTCGAAAACCAGAGTTACTTCCCATTTGAGACGGTATCTGATGTAGACTCATTATGACGTCACCAAATTCAATGGAAACAATCCTAAAAGTCTGGGAAATGACAGTATAAAATCAACGTTGCCATACCATTTTTAGGCGAGTTTCGCGTAGCGATCTCGGCTATAGTGATCGCAGGATTTTGACGTCACACCACTTCCGTGACATCCCCGGCCCCGAAATGTATAAATTGAGTGAAGATAAATATTCTCAACTCCGATCGTGTGGCCCGATGACCCTGGACCTCATTATTCACCATATTTATTTAAGACAGCGTACATTGCATTCCGCGTTTTGACAGTTGTTTCATAATGTTTAAAAAAAGTTAGAGATTATTTTAAAAAGGATACTTAGGATGCAGTAAACATCAACTGTCTCGTGTGCACGTGTGTTGAGATTGGGCTGTACTGCGGTACTAGGAATTACCGAAAAGACAGCATTTACCGAAACGACAGTGATATTTACCGAATAGACAGATATATTTATTTTTGGTTTTGGTGATACATTTAATTGTATCAACACATTTCCAATCATAAAATGTGTTTAGTTTTGAAATTTAAGTGTCTTTTCGGTACAATTTGGGGTCTTTTCGGTAAATACCACTGTCTTTTTGGTAAATGCTGTCTTTTCGGTAATTCCTACTACCCTAGTATACTGTACCACGTGACACTATGTAAATAAAATGGAAGGCGCTGATGTTCAAGTCGTAGCAGTTCGAGTGTTTAAGCGATTAACGAGGAGTTACGGTCATACATTACACTTCTAGGTATAGAAATCAATTTAGAATTCACAGACAATCAAGTGTTCATAGCGCATTGGTCTGTCGCATCTCGCAAATAGGATGCCCTGACTCACTGAACACCGAGCCAGGGCTGGAACGGACACGCTGAACAGCTAAATTCGAGTAAACAAAAACTAGGTCACTGAAGAAATGGTACTTAGATATCTCTGGAAGTAAGCGGAATTTTTTAATGAAATTTGGTGACATAGTAGATAAAATATATAGGTACAATCGTAGAAAGTATGATCTTATTGGAACCTCTATAGCGAATTTTGCAATGGTTGAAGTTAGAAATTTGACATGACTTTGTATCTGCGAGACAATATATACACAGGTCGTACACATACCAGGCACTTTTACGGCCTGTGGAATAGATATGCAGATCTATACACCACAGGGGTGAGGTATCATCGCTTGGTCACAAACCCTTTCCTCAATACAAACCCTTCTGTCTATATAAATAAAACTTTTTTAATATAGACATATAGAAGAAAGGGTACGTATAGAGGAAAGGGTTTGTGACCAAGCAATAATACCTCACCCTGTGCTATACATGAAGAAAAAATAAACATCTGTACTATCAGTGCGGATCCACCTTATTATTTAGGGGGGGGACGTAAATAATTGGCAAGGGGTCTGGGGACTTCCTAGATCCCCAGCAGGTCCAGGGCAGAGCCCTGTTAGGGGGGTTGAAGCCTCGATCCTGGAATCTCTTGAATTTCAGCCTTTTTAGGATTTTCGTGACTGTAAATTAATTAAAGAATGGGATTTGATGCATTTAATAATTATATTTACTAAAAGGTAAGTAATATTCACTAATATTCACTCTTTCTTGATTTAAAATGATTGTTTTACCCATGATTGGAAAATTAAAGGGGGCCCTATGCCCCCCTTGAATCTGTCACTGACTAGCAGTCATGCTGACATAGGTTCACATGGACAAACCTTTACCAAAATATCCTAGGAGTTTGTTTTATTGTTTTTTTTTGGGGGGGGGGGGGGTCTTTTTAATCCAATAGGTTAATTTCTACTGAATAAAACGTCACTTTAGTATTGTACAGTCTCACGTTTCACGCTGATTGATGTACGTTATCAACGACAAAATGAGAGAGAGAGAGAGAGAGAGAGAGAGGGGGCTAGAACAATACACGGTTCATATAGATATTTTTAAAACGTCATTCGCCGTTATACCGTCGCCTATGGCATGGATTGAATCAGTTGAAATGAGATTTTGGGCGTAAATTTGGTGAACGACTTTAAAAGATTTTCGATAAATGAATTAAGAAAATTAGTTTTGATTTCGGCCGTGCGAAGTACCACTACCTTTCAGTAAATCGGTAAATGTGTACACGAATGCTTTCGAAAACATGTACATTGAACATGCAGTAAGGCTGTGTCGTGCGAACAACATGCGGTAATCCAAATTCCAATTATCTTAATAGCAACTTTGAACGAGGGCTTCGCACATTGACACGTGAGAAAACGTAAATTTCGCGTATGTAAACAGGTACGTACATGTATTAATATAAGCCCCTGATTTTAAAAGAGCTTCATTGACGAAGTATGGGGCCTAACATAGAAGCGAAAGAAATTCCTTTTTTTAGCTCACCTCGACGAAGTTGAGTGAGCTTATGCTATAACCCTACGCGTCCGCGTCGGCATCCGCGTCCTCGTCCGCGTCCGTGTCCGCGTCCGTGTCCGCGTCCGCGTCCGCGTCCGGTTAAGAAGTTTGGGGTAGCTCAGTATCTGACAAAGTACTAATGCTACAGTAACCAAACTGGCACAAGTGATTCATCTTTGGATGCTGAGGTGAACCCATGCATCGGATGCTGCATCTGACCTACATTTTCCGCTTGAGTGACTTGGTTAAGAAGTTTGGGGTAGCTCAGTATCTGACAAAGTACTAATGCTACAGTAACCAAACTGGCACAAGTGATTCATCTTTGGATGCTGAGGTGAACCCATGCATCGGATGCTGCATCTGACCTACATTTTCCGCTTGAGTGACTTGGTTAAGAAGTTTGGGGTAGCTCAGTATCTGACAAAGTACTAATGCTACAGTAACCAAACTGGCACAAGTGATTCATCTTTGGATGCTGAGGTGAACCCATGCATCGTATGCAGCATCTGACCTACATTTTCCGCTTGAGTGACTTGGTTAAGAAGTTTGGGGTAGCTCATTATCTGACAAAGTACTGATGCTACAGTAACCAAACTTGCACAAGTGATTCATCTTTGGATGCTGAGGTGAACCCATGCATGGAATGCAGCATCTGACCTACATTTTCCGCTTGAGTGACTTGGTTAAGAAGTTTGGGGTAGCTCAGTATCTGACAAAGTACTAATGCTACAGTGACCAAACTTGCACAAGTGATTCATCTTTGGATGCTGAGGTGAACCCATGCATCGGATGCAGCATCTGACCTACATTTTCCGCTTGAGTGACTTGGTTAAGAAGTTTGGGGTAGCTCAGTATCTGACAAAGTACTGATGCTACAGTAACCAAACTTGCACAAGTGATTCATCTTTGGATGCTGAGGTGAACCCATGCATCAGATGCAGCATCTGACCTACATTTTCCGCTTGAGTGACTTGGTTAAGAAGTTTGGGGTAGCTCAGTATCTGACAAAGTACTGATGCTACAGTAACCAAACTTGCATAAGTGATTCATCTTTGGATGCTGAGGTGAACCCATGCACCGGATGCAGCATCTGACCTGCATTTTACGCTTGAGTGATTTGGATAAGAAGTTTGGGGTAGCTCAGTATCTAACAAAGTACTAATGCTACAGTAACCAAACTTGCACAAGTGATTCATCTTTGGATGCTGAGATGGACCCATGCATCGGATGCAGCATCTGACCTTCTTTTTCCACTTGAGTGATTTCGCTTTTAAAAGCCAATATTGAGCAAAGTATAAGTGCTACATGTACCAAACTTGCATATTGGATGTATCTTTGATCAAACTTTCATAAAATGACCTTGACCTACTTTTTCTGCTTGAGTGATTTTGCCTTTAAAAGCCAATATTGAGCAAAGTATAAGTGCTAGATGTTCCAAACTTGCATATTAGATGTATCTTTGATAAAACTTTCATAAAATGACCTCGACCTACTTTTTCCGCTTGAGTGATTTTGCCTTTAAAAGCCAATATTGAGCAAAGTATAAGTGATACATGTACCAAACTTGCATATTGGATGTATCTTTGATCAAACTTTCATAAAATGACCTTGACCTACTTTATCCGCTTGAGTGATTTTGCCTTTAAAAGCCAATATTGAGCAAAGTATAAGTGATACGTGTACCAAACTTGCATATTGGATGTATCTTTGATCAATCTTTCATAAAATGACCTCGACCTACTTTTTCTGCTTGAGTGATTTTGCCTTTAAAAGCCAATATTGCGCAAAGTATAAGTGATGCATGTACCAAACTTGCATATTGGATGTATCTTTGATCAATCTTTCATAAAATGATCTTGACCTACTTTTTCCGCTTGAGTGATTTTGCCTTTAAAAGCCAATATTGAGCAAAGTATAACTGCTACATGTACCAAACTTGCATATTGGATGTATCTTTGATCAAACTTTCATAAAATGACCTTGACCTACTTTTTCTGCTTGAGTGGTTTTGCCTTTAAAAGCCAATATACATGTACTAAGAAATATGTTTGAATTGAATTTTGCTGTCACGAGGTGAGCTTTGTAATCTGTGATTACCTATGTTTTATAATTAGATATGGACTATGTATTTTTATTTTCATTCGCCAAATGGGTGAGTAGGACATGATGTTTTGGGGGCCCAGCTAAAAATTTGACTGGGCGACCGCCGATTTCCGTCCCTGCGGTTCATAAATGTTTTATTTCCGAACATTGGAAAATGGATTTGTTCTATCTGCTAATACAAAAAATCCCATAAAATAGTTTAATATCATTCTAAAATGAATAAACGAAACTCGCCATCAGTTCCTTCAGAGCTTTGATCATGACGTCACATTGGTTTTACGCCGGACTGTCTGTAAGGGGAAAAACTCTGTATTCCGCAAAGACTCAATAAAACATCATGTCAGTCTTTCCCAAAACTCGCTAGCCTGATGCCCGAGGCTACCAAAAATTTTTGCCGGGCTAGTAGACAATAGAATTTATCTTTTGGCTAGTGGCTAGAAAAAAAGTTTCAGAAAGACTGTCATGTAAAGGTAATATACATCATTCAGGAAAGTTTGTATTGAATTGATTTTTAAATGTGTGTAAATTCACATACTCTCTTCATATCATCGTCATAAATCGCGGATCCAATACATCCTAACTTCTTTACTCTTCTCTTTGTTAAGTCTACTGCTTCAAGTATGAATAAAAACCTTAAGATATCATTGGATGCATTTAAAAGCAGCTAACCCAATCAAATTGCATCTTACTAACAAACTGTTTATAAGTATGAATGAAAGATTTACCACTGTGTGCTCTTGTCCCTGCACATACATATTTTTTATGCCCCTGTAATCTGTTGATCCGCTAGATGGCAGAGCGCTAATTTAAGGTATGAGGCGTTATATACATGTATATTAAGGAGTAGAGTAGGGTGGTTAGGGCGTATGGGATTCAGGATTTTTGAAGATATGCTCATACAGGAGCTGACAAATAGATTTTCAGGTACTTGGCTAAGGACAGGTTGGACAGAGAAAATCACTTGCCCTACCACAAAATACACTTGTCCCTATCTCGATAAACACAAAAGTTTAGTAACGCATGTATAATTCATTGAATTTCCGTTTAAAAAATTGTTTTAGCCAGTGAATTGAATAACTGCTGAGCTAAGCTTGAAGAGCAGAAATTCATTGCTCTGAGTGCTTTTGTTAACTTTATCATTGGCCATAACTTTTGAATTGTATGTGATACGTGTATGTTTGAATTTTTCACATATGTATTCCTTTTGACAAGACCTTTCCATTTATACCAACATTTTTTACCTTGTGACCTTGACCTTTCATTTGCAAAAAGAATTATTTTAGTACTGACAAAGATGCCGATGGTGGCATTTGTGTTCCACAAACACAGATTTTATATTTCAAATGATTTGACATTTGATTATTTATTTCAGGAATCTAAGTATGTAGTTTTACCTAGAAATATTCCTTTTGTGATCAAAAAGAAGGAAGAAGGAGAATTCTGGCCTAGGTTAATAAAAGAAAAAGTAAAGGTAAGGTGGTTTAACAGCATAAAAAGGAGTATCTTATAGCTTTAATGATGTCAGTAATATAAACCAAGGAAAACTTTAAAAGCCACAAAATATTTTGTGTTCAACAGAGATTTTTGTGCTGGAATCTAAATTGGTTTATAACACGAATTTCAGCCCCAAGCAAAGTTTCATCATATTCAGTTGTAAAATCAATTACAAGTGTATTCTATACTGCATGTGCAAAAATGTGCTAATTCATGTATGTGTAATTATTTTAAATGCATGGCTACTATAGATATATCCATTTCCTTGAACTTACAAGCAAATATTCAACGTTGCTTGATTTTTGATAGAGTTATCTCCCTTACAGAACGTAGATTAAAAATTGAGGTTTGTCTTTCAGATACATTGGATAAAAACAGATTTTGATAAATGGAAAGATGAAGACGATTCGGACTATGAAGAAGACGACTCAAATATGGATTTAGAATCGGTACGTTATTTATTACATCCTTTCATTATCAGGATTATACAGAGTTTCTTCCCATGTTGAACTGTATCTGACTAATGCATTACAAATAATGATATTCCCATAGAAATTTAGTAATTAAATATGGTTTCCCTGAATTTTATGCTCAGTCTGGTTTCCTTCAAATAGACCTCTTGCCAAAATTCATAATGGCTGACAAAATGATGAAAATGTCCGAGGTAGGCAGTTTTTGCACACTGTTCAATGTTACGTCCCAATGGACTTGCGTCTTTTAAAAATGGCATCATAATGAAAGACAACACCAAAACATGTTGACTCGGACATTTTGAGCTTTCTGACTATCGGAAAATGGTCTATTGGATGACATTAAAATTAGTTCACGTCAGATACCATCCCAAAGGGGAAGCAGGGGTCATCCTAGGGGGCGACTCGGGCGAAATAGTCGCTTTTTGTGTGAAAACTTCGCCCATATTTCTCCTGGGGGAGAAGTTTGAGTCGCCCTAAATTTTATCCTCACACCCTACAGCTAGCAGATTATCTTAAAACTAAATACGGCAAGCGGTCAGAAATTCTCAGCGGGTTACTTATTGTTTTGTTTGCATAATGCTCACGGGAAGTGGGTCTGCTAAATAGGTGTTTAATATTGACCAGTAATACTCTGATCATTATCAAATAATATAGTAGTCTATATCCCGTTAACTTTAAGCAATTTTCTCATGTTTGTTTCTCGGACATTGCCGCGCGATATCGCTGATTAGACGTACCTGTATTTTTTCGAACTTGTGGAAAGAAATATCCACCGTGTTTCATTTTTGATCATTGATTAAATACATATTATTAATTTTATTGAAATTCAATTTGTCCCGTAAAAGTTGTATCAATGGTACACGTTCACACTGCTCGATAAATATTTCAGTCAAATCTCTGCGCGTCCGGTATTTTCGTCACGGCATCACGAGACATCTTCTTACGGCAACGTTTATCTTCGAGTACATGTATATCCTGATGTACTATAACATGCTTACATCCCAACTTTTTTCATGCCTTGTAAATAAATTCTTAAGAAAATTGTACATGATTTGACGATTATACATGTGGAGTTATTCTGACCACGTGCCGCGGACTATTATAAGTTTGTTTACTTTTCTTATTCGGTCTCCTCTCAATAAAGAAACATATTGAGCGAAATATTCTGAAATGATTATGCCGAACATTATTATGAAGTCATAGAAATATTTCCGAGTCTGTATTGATAATGACGTTCGCGATGTAAGAAGTGAGCAGAGACCGCCGACAACTGCTGATGAATCCTATGATCTACGGATAAAAGAATGTACCTGAGTACATAATTCGTTCAAGCATTGTTGTCTAAAACACTTTGTCCGATTTTAGATTCCGCTTCAACTAAACTTGACCTCCTCAGATGAACGCTACAGTATATGTCGGAATATTGACGTACTCGACGGGACCGTTTTGGCGCAAACGACAAACGGAGTGAAGTTGACTTACAATCAATTGGATAAAAAACAACTATTTCCCAGTAATAATAACTAAGGAAATACTTCCTACCAAGAAACAAACCTTAAATGATGCAATAATACACACGATTTTAGAGAAAATAGGGGGGGGGGGGGGTTAATGCTTTACACATATAAGAGTACCCTTGATTGAAAAATGACAGACAATTAATATGATCATTTATACCCTACCTACATTTGTACATTGCCAATTTTTTGGACACCAAATTGTCTGAGAAACATAAATATTGAATTTTCTGTAAAACTTATTTAATAATGATCGAATGTTGTAATCAGATAAATTTTAATATGCACACATAAGGTACATTTTGTACATGTAAATTAACCAACAACAGTGTGCATAAAAAGATGTATTCGTTCAGTTTTGCGACTTTGTTCCACTTCTCCCTGTTTCCCCACCACTTCTCCCTATTTTGAGCTGAGGGAGAAGTGAAGTCTCCCTCAAATTTTGGGCTAGGATGACCCCTGGGAAGTGACTCTGTACATCGAAAGGACTGAATCAAAATTTCCTGTAAGGGTCAAAACTTGAGATTGTAGTTTTAGATTAGTCTATGGCAAGTACATCTTGTGTCGTTCTAATTGTTTAGAATATTTAAAACAATTGATTTTTGCTTTTCATAAGTGTCTAATTCACTTCAGTTTTGCCTGACTCGCTAGGTTTCCTAAGAGGATTTTGATTTAGATAAATACCGCCCCTTCCTGTTGCCCAACCCTTTAATTCTTAATCAGTATTAGGGCCTTTTATGCCAATTATTTTTGGATTCAGGTTTATTCCTGCCTAAATTTAGGAAATTTATCATTTCAAAAAACGTCCTGTATTTCTTTCAACATTTGTATTGCACATTGATCTTTTTAGCTTTTCTGCTTCATTTTTCAATGTAAAGCATGCTTTGCTTGTTTTAATATTGTTTTCTATATGATGACTTGTGCAATTTGCGTTATGTTTTATTATTTCATTAGGATCTGTCATGTATATTTTCAATTGGTAATATCAAAAACTTAGATTATACATGTATGTTTTGCTTTTTGATTCTTGCAGTGTCTAAAATGCGTAAATTTTACTCATTCATTTTATAAACTTGCTTTTGGTCTTACATACACATGTTTGAAAATACTTATCTTTAATGTGTATGAACTAATGTACCTAGATTGGCTCTTTTCGTGTATCCTAAGCCTTCGAAAAAATATGGCACTTTTTCTGCCAAACATAGATATGAATGTGCCACTGTACAGACTTTGAATATTCGTCTTCAAACTCGACAAGGACAGAGTCCTATTCCCAGCATGCATTGCTGCACTCTTATTGTGTCTCCTACGAAATATAGTAGTACTTGAGGACAACTTTATCCACTGTCTGTCTGTCACACTGTAGAAGTCACACCCAACAATGATCCATAAGTGTCTCTATGTTTCGCAGGCGACACATGCAATCCTTGCCATTCCAGTTTACAAGCTAGCACTTGACTTTGCTTTACTTGCTTTCAGATGATGCAGAAAATGGGCGGTATGGGTGTGGGAGATGACCCCATGGGAGTAAGTAATTATTGTCAGTGCAGCTCACTTAGTTTGTCGGAAAATTGAAGTTTAAACTTTAGTCTACTTTGTCGGCAAATTTTCCGATTGAAATTCACAGAGGGGAATAGATATTGAACGGTGAAATATTGAAAGGTGTAAGTTATTTGTCTATAGTGAAAGAAAATAGATTTATATGGGGAGTATTCTATGATAATTTTAGCTTGATGTTGCTTATGTTTAACATTGAGTCTATGGAGAACGTCAAGTAGGTCGCACTAAAATAAACAATTAAAATTCCCCATCTGAAACTATTTTCCTTCACTGTGAGTATAGTATTGGTCATACGGACATACAACTTAAGCCGTTAGTTAGGAGAGTTCAATATCTATCCTCCAATATGAATTTTGATCAGAAAATATTCCAACATAAAACTTCAATTTTCTGATTTCCGATGTGAGCTGCGCAGACAGTAAAGTATATCCCCGTATTTTGTATCCTAGGGATTAAAATAGAGTAGTGAACCCAAATTTGTACATATCCTGAATTTACGAGTGCTCCAACTACACTCCAGATTTCATAACATAACATTTCTATGATTTCATGTATTTTCGTTCAGTTAGCCATTACTTAAGGACTGGATTCTTGGAATTTGTGCCAAAGATTGTCTTGACTGTAAAGAGAAGACAACTCTGTTTGAAGAATGACTGTACTTTGCACTTTTCAACCTGATTTATCCTTAACATTAGAATAATAATTTACAACAGTTTCACCTAGAAATCGTGAAAATGGGTCATGGTTCCATCTTTAACATATTTTTATTAGCTAAATGTACGTTTTTATTAATAACCTTCTTGTATCAATGCTATTATATGACTATCATGCTTTACTTTCATTATATTGTGATATTCCTCTTGATTTAGTCCAAACCTTTATGAATCCTTTGTGATTTGATGTCGCACATTTTTAATAGGCTTAAGATATAGATAAGTTATGATCGGTTGAAAAGACCTTGATTTTGTAGCCATGTGTTTAAGTCAGGTTACTTGTACTAAATGCAGTGGCGGATTCAGGGGTGTATGGAGGGGGCATCTGGCCCCCCGGTAGTGACCCAAAATTTGCCAAAAACAGGTATACTTTGGCCCATTTTCAGTAAAATAAATTGGCAAAATTTGCCCCTTGACCCCCCTACCACCCCCAGTCAAAGGGGGCGCTGGAACCATCATTGAAATGTAAGGTATAAAGCATAATTATTCAAATACATGTACATGTACATAAAACGATAGTGTCTGCTTTATTGAATATCAGCTAGATTATGACAACTTCCATAATTTGTTTTTTAATACATTTATGAAGACATTCATGTAACTTCATATACAGCTTGCTCAATTCTTCTACTTTCTTGCTAAGATATTATATGAGATTTAATACTTTAGAATATCCACATACAATTTTAGTGGTGTGTCATGACACTGTTTGTTTGGGAGGTGAATTATTCACATGTGTAATTCAGCAAAAAACACTGATTTAGTGGCCGAAGTAAAATTCTGTTGATTTCCAGTCATAAATAAAATACGTAATCATTCTCTTTTTACTTTACAGATGATGAACAAAATGGGAGGCACAGACGGAACTGAAGTAAGATAAACTTTCTTGTCCTTTTCATATTGTATACAAAGCTTAGTAACTCTTTGGGATCACTTTTGATGGTTTCAATTTTTGGTGTGGATAGCTCATTAACCCAGAAATTTTCATATTGATTCCTTTAGACCCTTCATCTCTGTTCTACAGATTCAGATTAAGGTATTAGGATTATAATACTCTACTTCCGGTTGTTTCGATAACAGAAAAATTTAATACCACAAAGTTTGCCGAAAGACACGCGACTTTAGCAATGTTCAGGACCATACATTTTCATGACGAGTTGAATGAAACATTAAAGAAATATCAAATATCTAAAACAATGTAAGATATGGACGTACATAATTTCTAGCATTTTGACGATATTGTTAAAATACTTCTAATACCTTAAGGTATGCATGGTACAAATAAATATCAACTGCATTAAATAGTTGGCATATCTTAACCTAAATATACCATAATACAAGTACAACATTTGGTTTCCATCATCAAAAATCAACTTGACAACCATGGTCTAAGTCATGAAAACTATCGAAACACTACCGAAGATTACTGAGATGATTTTAACACTGTTTAAATGGACGAGACGTCAACGAAATCTCTTGTACCAGTAGGGCGGCCAAGCCGGATTTGCACGTGCGGCGTAAAAAGGAAAATGTGAGTCCGCGAATGCATGACGCACTCTTTCTCGTCGGAGAAAATATGGACGCCTCCGAATTTTGGTCCTTTTCCGAAAGCTCTAGACAGCAAAATTTTTTTATTTCAGCAAATAAAATATCGTCAAACTTTTGCTTTTAGCTTTATATTTTACCCTCAATTAGTTTATTTTAGACAAACCTGACATTTTAATTACTAAATCGATGATTGAAGTTGGCTAAATTTTCCCGGGAAAAAATGCCCCAAAAAGTGGAAAATAAAAATGAGGTACAAAAAAATGGTCCCTCACAGATTTTTATAATATTTTCAAAAAATGACATTCACATCGGCATCTTTCAAATATCAAAAAAATACAGAACCACTTTTTCATATATTGAAATAATTCCCGTTTGAAATCAGCTGGTGTTAGCTTCGTTTCGGCATGCGCAGAATCACGATTTTGCACCCAATACACATTGAACGTGTGTCACACTGTAAACATGAATGAATGACTTTATTCGGAGTTTAAAGTATTTTGTGTATGAAAAAATATAACTGTTGGATGATTTTTATCTCGTGAACCCATTTCTAATCTTGGAATTGCAATTAAGAAGAGATTAATGAAGGTTTCAAGCTGTTTTTGTCCAACCCGACGTCACGAAGGCCGATGTCAGCTCAGTACAGTGCCAGTGTCGGTGTGATGTAAACTTGATGACGCAAAAACATGGTACGACTTGTGTACTTCACATACATGTACCTTCTTCAGTTCAGCTGTTTGTTTATATAGTGAAATGGATACTAGGCCGATGCCTCGATGACGAAATTAATCTAGGAACCATTGAAAACATCGACTTTTTCCTCAAGCTCAAGGTAAATAAACAAATTTGTAAACAAATATCTTTTTTCTCTTTCTCGTTCTTTCTCTCACACATACATATACACACTTTACTAATACTACCAAGATATGTAATAATTTTCAATCACTGAAATGATCAGTTTATTAAGTTCATTTATGTGCCTTTATTTTAACCAACCAAGCCTACCCCCCCACCCCCACCCCACCCCATTGGGCCCCAAGCCATATTTTTTAAATTTAAAAAAATTACACACTAACATTCACAAGTATACATGATATTATAAATGTATTTTTTTTTATTCAGAATATAGAGTGAAAAGAGAAAAGAGATTGAATGGGGGGGGGGGGGGGTTACTCACATTTACATTCACACAATGACATAAACATATAAAATGCAAAATGCAACATGGGTAATTTAAACTATGAATTTCTAGATAGATAATATATCATTATATAATTTGATTATCTTGTAGTTCAAGTCATTAAAAATAATTTTGCATGAATTCCATTGGTTGAGTGTTGAATTTTAATATCAATACTATTCTTTCCAGTGATAAATTTATGATTGCTAAATGAATAACATATACAATCAAATAGTTATAAAGGATTAATACAATTTAAGTACAATTAATGAATCATTTTGAATTTTTTCTGTTTATGACTATGCATTAGTGAAAATTGTATCAAAATAAACAAATAAATAAATGAGTAAATAATAAATGAATGACTTAAAACTAATTGAAAATGTAAAATTACTGTTTCAGGTCAAACTTGTTAGAAGAAATCTTGCTGTCTGAAAATCACCAAGTGGCTTTTTATATGGAAGGCATGCATTTAAAAGGAATTATTGATTGGAAATTGTGTACTATAGACTATATTGATATCATATTCTACATCGAATTGGTTTGAAGATTGTGCATATTGCCATCATATTCTTCTTTGTGAATTGTGAGTGTGCAAAAATACCATACAAATGGATTATTCACAGAAGATGGAAGAGTTCAAGACCTGTCAAAATTTCAGAAAACAATTAACATGATTTATGATTGTGAATCTTATTGGACAATGGCAGATATAGTGAGATAATGAAATAAATTTTTTTTTTGGTGAATTCTTGCAGAGGATGAATTGGTCAATTAAATTTCTTCTTCATGATATAGGAATTTAAATTCAACTGTCATGGATCATGGGCACATCAAATTATGATAGTTATTTCTTTCGTAGTGACTATCTGGAGTAAAAAAGTAAATATAGGCTTCCTTGCAAAAAAAATCACATATTTGTATCTTTTGTTTTCCAATTATTGAAAGCTCCTGCGCATTAAACAGAACAAAATTGGAATTTTTATATGTATTTTTCTCGGATACAATGAGTATATTTCAAATTGTGGATGTATTGTCTGGCATATCCAAGAAAATGTCATTTTTCCCTTGTGCGTGGCAGTTTTGTACTTGATCAGAGGAAATTAGGAAGGTCGCTGGAAAAATCTTCGGTCTGTTGAATTCTGGTGATATTTTTTACAATTTAAATGTTTGCTCATCAAAAGGTCAAAACAACCTTCCTTCTAGAATGGTAAATTCGAATTTATATTCTGCTTTGTGAATTTCTGATGTCGAAGCGTTCGGTCGATTGACGATTTCTCCGAAATTGTCGAAACTGTGCAGCATGTCGGGGAACATAAATGAGGTACAAAAAAATGGTCCCTCACCGATTTTCATAAAATTTGAGAATTGAACACTTGGATATATTCTCCACAACATATCAAAAAATTACAGAACCACTTTTTAATATTTTTGAAAACGATTCCCCCTGTTTGCGAGGAAGGGGGCATGGGAGTCGAACGTTTAGAGTACTGCTGTCATTTTGTCAGCTGATTTTCGACAAATTTACAGAATAAAACATCACATTTTGGGTATATTTAGAGACATAAAATCTTAAAGAGTTTGTTTAATCTTTTAAAATCCGATGCCATCAATTTGCATCGCTGTTATTAGTATTTTTCTGCTGTGAATGTGTTTCGAAAAAATGCTTAGTAACGGCGACGCGAACTTCGTTCGATATTAATGCGCCAGTCTTAGCAACGGTTGCCGTCACGCGCAAATCTGGCTTGGCCGCCCTACTGTACATCGGATACATTAAAGCATCAGTCCTTGTATCTTCATAGTTTCTCTACAGGTTTGGAAGAATCCTATTGACTTACAATGTTACTGCCTGTAGGCATTAGTAATTTTAAAACTCTTCTTGGCAAAAGTTACACTAAAGCAAAGTAAGCACTTACCCTTGGGATCTTCATACATGACACAAAATATTATCTCAAAGGTTAAAAGATCAAGGTCGCTGCCAGTTGGTACAAGTAATACATTGTTGGCTGAATTAAGATTAAACCTTTCACCATAGGATCTTCATACTCGCCACAAAGGATCACCATGACAAGAGGTGCCACCCTTTGAATGTTTAAAGGTCATTGGTCAAGGTCACAAGGTTACAAAAAGGACACAAAAAGAGGGAAAATCAAGAATAGACCATTTTCCAATCTTGATTAAGAACTAAAAATGTCCCTGGTCAACATCTTTTGGTGTTGTTTTTCATCATGACGTCACTATTAAAAGACGCAATTCTATTCTGACGTAACAATGAAAAAGTGCTCGAAAGTTGCCTGTCTTGGACATTTTTAGCTCGACTGCACTTTAGTGCAAAAGAGCTATTGCAATACCCCCGGCGTCGGCGTCGTCCGAACTAGATGATAAGGTAAATGTTAAGATTACACATTTACCTTTCCTATATTCATATTCTGTTGGTTTTTTTTGTTGCAAATGTTTAATTATACATCATTTAATATATCCAGATGAGGATATAGCCCCTGGGGTTGGGAATTTTAAAATTATTTCAAATGATAAGGCAAATGTTGAGATGATAAGGTAAATGTTAAGATAGCAATAAAGTCTTTAAAAGCCAATATTGAGCAAAGTATAAGTGCTACATGTACCAAACTTACACATTTGATGTATCTTTGATCAAACTTTCAAAAAATGACCTTGACCTACTTTTTTCCGCTTGAATGATTTTGCCTTTAAAAGCCAATATTGAGCAAAGTATAAGTGCTACATGTACCAAACTTACATATTTGATGTATCTTTGATCAAACTTTCAAAAAATGACCTTGACCTACTTTTTTCCGCTTGAATGATTTTGCCTTTAAAAGCCAATATTGAGCAAAGTATAAGTGCTACATGTACCAAACTTACATATTTGATGTATCTTTGATCAAACTTTCAAGAAATGACCTTGACCTACTTTTTTCCGCTTGAATGATTTTGCCTTTAAAAGCCAATATTGAGCAAAGTATAAGTGCTACATGTACCAAACTTGCATATTGGATGTATCTTTGATCAAACTTTTAAAAAATGACCTTGACCTACTTTTTTTCGCTTGAATGATTTTACCTTTAAAAGCCAATATTGAGCAAAGTATAAGTGCTACATGTACCAAACTTGCATATTGGATGTATCTTTGATCAAACTTTCATAAAATGACCTTGACCTACTTTTTCCGCTTGAATGATTTTACCTTTAAAAGCCAATATTGAGAAAAGTATAAGTGCTACATGCACCAGACTTGCATATTGGATGCATGTTGGGTTAGACTATTGAAATATGACCTTGACCTACTTTTTCCGCTTCAGTGATTTTGCTTTAAATTGGCAATATTGAGCTAACTATAAGTGCTACATGCACCAGACTTGCATATTGGATGCATCTTGGGTTTGACTATTGAAATCTGACCTTGACCTATTTTTTCTGCTTCAGTGATTTATGATGTGATATATGTTGTTGCCTGAGAAAGGGAGTTTAAATAAATTGGCTGTCATGAGAGATATTATGCTATGCAGTCGAGCATTAGGTGACTCTGGCAACTATTTTTTGTAATTTTGTCGGCCATTATGGATTTTGGCAAGTGGTCTATTGCATATCAATAGTATGTTCATCAGTTTCATTTTAACTTTTCAGGGAGGTGGGGATGTATCAACAGACAGTGATGATGAAGGTATGTAGATCATGTTAAAACGGTGTTTTGTACAAAATATGATGTCAATATGATATAAATAGCTAGTACATTTTTTATTAGGAAAAATTTAAAAGAAGAGACTGACAGAATAATTATGAGATAATCTTTCACTCATTTCAAATGAGCCTCCCATGTTCCGTCTTAAAATGATTAAGATATCCAAGCTTTAATTGACTTCAGAATATTTTGATGATGGTATATGAACTTTTTAATTTTGATCAGCTACTTTTTTTGCCCCTGTCCCTACAATGAAAAAAAATCAGGAGCACATAATATTTGTTTTTTCGGCACTAAACTTTAAAATCCACCTTAACTTTTGATTTGCCGGTTATAAGGTTTTATATTTGAAATTTGTTTTCCATGATTGTGTTAGGACCTTTCCATTGGTATCAATGGCCTTGACCTAGGCATTTTATATGCTTATTGTAACAGTTGTATAATTCATGTCTCTCTTGGGGCATCAGTGTCTCATGATCATCTCACAAAATCCGGAGCACCCTGTTTTGGCGATTTTCTCCGAAGTATACTGTTGTAATCCACCCAGTTTATAGAGCTCTCCAAGTCATAACAGAAAATGCCTGCCTTTTGGTTATGCATAGCTTCGTTAAGAAATACAATGGAAAAATGAAATGTCTACAGGGATTTTCTATAGTAAAAGTCACTAAAATGAGTGTCTTTGGACACCATGACATCACTGTTTGCCATTGTTGATACTAAGAACAATATGGCGGCACTCTCAAATTTCCCGTAGACATTTTTTTTCTGTACAGGTTAAAGACAGTTGAAAGGATAATTCCTGCAAATTTCCTGTCACGACTAGAGAATGTATACATAAGATGACGATGATCATTTGGAAAATTCCTAAGAAAAAATTCCCAAAATAGGGTGCTCCAAATTTAGTGAACAGGACAGAAGTCTTCAAGCTTACTTTATTTTATTTTCAGACCTACCAGATTTAGAATGATGTTTTAAAGTAGAGTACAAAAGTGCAAATCCAGTGACATAGAGAAATTGTCGTCCAAGTGGAAAGTAATCCAGTACATGTGTACTTGTATATAATGCCGTAGTTCCATTCATGAGAGGTCGAATGCATCATTCCTTTAAAAGTTAGCCAATACCTGCTGAAAGGTTTTGCCGTACTATGGACAATTTTCTTTAAGTGCTAAAATTTTTTTCTTGAATAACGCATCATTTGACATTATTTTACTGTTAAAGAAATCAAGATATATTCAGATATTCCTCTTATTTTACTTAAACGGACACCCACCCGAAAAAAATTAGGACCTTGTATAAACGATTTTTTTTTATGTATGAAATAAGTGATGTTGTATATATTATACAAGTAGCCAATCATGGATGTGAAAGGAACTAGTTGTTACATTATCATAATACATGTATGTTCGGTACGAGAGCTTGTTAAATGATTACACGTGCGTTGATGAATGTTTGCATTGTTTGTTACTGGTAATAATGATGATGTTATAATGGATACCGTTTGTACTAATTTTGACAAAATTCCGTTTTGTACGTTCTTCTTTGTCCTAATCGTTCTTTAAACTGCCAAGAAAAGGGATATTCCCTGCTTTTCTAACAAGTGTATAAATTTGCAAAGATTATAACTGTGAAACAAGAAAGCAGCGTTACATTTGTACTTGTGTCTATAAATGTGAGCCGAATCAATACTACCACCATTATTTCATGATTTCCATTTTGTAAATTTATGAACAAAAAATTTAATTAAAACTTGTTTCTACAATATTGTGTCTCCATTATTTTTTCTGATCTGATTGTCATGATGAGAGATATTTGAATTGTATGATACATTTAGATACAGTTATACTTGTTTTATGAGACCCTTCAAGGTCGTCTGAAAAAAACCACTTTGAAAATTGCCTGTCAAACTATGTGTGTCAGGGGTCTTGTAAACAAGATGGAAGAGGAAGCAATTTCAAGGATCACAAAACCTTTCTCTTGTATTCCCTATTCTGTATTTTCGAAAACCAGAGTTACTTCCGGTTAGAGACGGTGTCTGACGTAGACTGATTGTGAGATCATCAAATTATATAGAAACAATCCTAAAGACGGTATAAAATCGATGTCACCATACTATTTTCATGATGTTACAATGGTTTTACATCAGACACTGTCTCAAATGGGAAATAACTCTGTATTCTGCAAAGACTCAATAAGGAAAGGATGAGCCTTATTGATTTTCAAGGTCAAGGTCATATGCAGCATAGACAGAGTAATCGTTGTGTATTTCAGCTGAAAACCTTGTGAACAGAACTACTGAAAAGACGAATAACTATCACCAAACGTACCAAAAATGTTTTCCATAGGGAATGGATGAATACCATGGATTTTCTAGTGCTGGATTTAAATGTCAAGGTTATTTCAGGCTCAAGTTTAATGATCTAGTGAACAGCTTAGAACACCAAGCAGTCAAAATAGACTCTTCAAATCATCCACAAATGTCCTTCATTGGGAGAGTCTAAAGCCTATCAATTTCAAGGTCAAGGGTCAAATGTCAAGGACATTGTGGACAGTCTTTGCTTGTAAATTTCATGAACATCAGAAGACGTGCAGTTGCAAGGAGTACTATACTTGTGCAGCCTTTATTTTCAAGGTCGCAGTCAAATTCTGATAATTATGTAATAACGATCAAGGATTCTTGAAGTCACAGCCAGCTAACATTGCACAAAAAAGTTTATGTGTGGGAGGGGATGTCCAAGTCTCTCGATGCTTAATAAGAAAATGTAGAATGAAATGACATTTTAACCAGTGGCGTAACTACTAGGGCTGGGTCAATATATCGATATACTGGTACGTATCGATATTGGTCATCGATACTAGTATCGATATTTTTGCTCCGATACATTAAGATACAATTATTTTTAGCACAAAACGTGCTTTTCGTGTGAAATCTCAAGTATTTTGCATGAAAATGTATGTTTAATCATAGCTTTAAAATTGTTTGCAAAATGCAGATATATGGTCTTCGTCATATCGATCATGCTTGCCTTTCATGCTGGCTATCCAAATCATTTTGTGATTCGAAGTCTACATATAACAACAATAAAGCCTGTGTTTGTGAAACACGAATGCCCCCGGTGGCATCTTTGATAGAATATTCACTATTTTCTGTTTAGTACATGTATGTGAAAGGTCAAGGTCAGGGTCACTTGGTTACAAATTTTTGGTATCGATGGAAAAATCTTGTGACAAGGAATACACATGTGAAATATCAAAGCCCTATCACTTACCATTCAAAAGTTATTCCCAATGTTACAGTTTTTGAAAAGTAAGTCAAAGGTCAAGGTCACGGGGTCAAAAATTTTGTATCAATGGAAAGGTCTTGTCACAAGGAATACACATGTGAAATATGAAAGCCCTATCACTTACCATTCAAAAGTTATGCCCAATAATATAGTTTTGAAAAGTATGTCAAAGGTCACGGGGTCAAAACTTTTGGTATCATTGGAAAGGTCTTGTCAAAAGAAAGACACGTGAAATATCAAAGCCCTATCACTTACCATTTAAAAGTTATGCCCAATGTTAAAGTTTTTGAAAAGTAGGTCAAAGGTCAAGGTCATGAGGTCAAAAATTTGGTATCAATGGAAAGGTCTTGTCACAAGGAATACACATGTGAAATATGAAAGCCATATCACCTCCCATTCAAAAGTCATGTCCAATGTTAAAGTTTTTCAGACAAACAGACGGACGGACAGGCCAAAAACTATATGCCCCCGAATCTTTGATTCTGGGGACATAATGATTTAGGAATATTACATGTAATTTTAATTAGAAGGTCAGCATTTACGATAGGTTATATTTTTGTCAATCAGCATGGTGCATTGAAACTTTAAAGTATTATTTACATAATCTTTAGTTTTTAAATATTCCAGAAACTTTGGAATACTAATTGACCATACGTGTTAATTTTCAGGAACCCGTTTGACTTCGTGTTGGGGATGGATATTCATAAGTGTATGAAACTGTTAGTTTATAGGTTTTTCAAAATAGAAAATTAGATACGATATATCGGATATTGGTACTTTTTGTATTGTATTGTATCGTATCGAAAATTTGGTTTCAATACCCAGCCCTAGTAACTACTTAGTATGCCAAAGCATCCAATTTTCACAAAATTTTTGAGTACTACTTTTTTTCAGACTTTTTCATGTAGAATTGCTGGAGTCCAAGCCCACTTTATTCGGCCTCATTCAAGGCAATGTCCTGGAGCAGGCGAAGACTACATAAGGAGTACCGATACGCTGCCTTCCCTATATTGTGACAAGTATCCACTTAATTTTCCCTAGTTACGGCACTGCCAGTCGTATGATTTCCAGAGACGTTAAACATAACTTTTAAGTCTAGGGAGAGAGTCCTAATCTTTGGTACGCTGGCATTCAACTGATCTCTAGAAAGAGATTAAAATTCGTCAAAAAACCGTTTTCTGTAGTTCTAACCTATAGAATACGGTGAATATTTGATATTATAATTCATTTCATGGAGTTATATGTGTGCCTTTTCTCCGGAACATTTTCGGATCTATGGACATAAAAAGTTTTAAGTTATCTATTTAGTATTTTCTTATCTTTTATCAGTGAAATTACCAAAAGTATAAACGAAACTAATTTTATAGGAAGTTATTGTATAACTACAGAATTGTTTTCCTGAATTCATCTTTCAAATTTCCGGAAACCTGACGGAGTACTTCCTCCTATCTGGTTTAGGAACTTCCTGTTTTCTTACTTTCTTTTTCAGACGTCGTATCGCCGAGTGTTCGAGTTTCTCTTGGGCTTCCTTCGGAAGATTCATCTTGGCGCGCTTTTCAAGTTTTGACAAATAATCTTCAACTCCTCGTTTAGAATTTTCTGCATTCTTTGTTAATACTTTTTCCGTTCTTTTCGACAGTTCATCTGCTTTCTTTGAAACTTTTCTCAACATTTTCTTTTGTCGCTGCCTGGCGTCAACGATGCTCTTTTCAATATCAAACAGCAATATTTTCTTCCTCTTGATTTCCCAAAGATCGCAATCCCGTTTTGTCGGTGAACGGTATTTATAGAATCTATGATCGCATGGATCATCGTCGGTTTCTACTTCATTCCAATATTGCGGCTGGAAAACCCATGCGGGAACTCCCCCGGAAATCAACAAATTGATGATGTCATGCGTACCGTGGGAGTACACCTGATTCTGGGTGTTGGGTAGCTGTCTCCTGGTATACGTTACGGACGGAAAATGGATGAATTCTTTCTTTTCCGGTTCCTTCCCCTCCCGGCGTGATAATTTCAATCCACTTGTTGTCAGTGCAACATCGACAGGATCCAACAAACCAAGTTTGGAGGCTGTAATACTGTCCTTCCGTTTGTCTTCTTCGGAAGACATGACAATTTTCAGCTTATCTCTCCATCATTTTCTATCACTAATAGTAATTACTACTCAGTGAAAATTACACATAGTAACTACGTACTGACCGTGAAAATTACTGTGACGTAACAACATATGCCATTAATGGCGTCATAATACATACCGTGGCCCGACATCACAATACATACTATGACGTCAAAATAACATTTGAGGATCCAGCCCGTCAGTGCAGGGGCCCAGTCTAATTTGAAAAAAAAATCCGTAAAAAATAAAGATTTTTGGCAGATTACAGGGGGAGGGTGTGGCTCCTTATCCCCCATCTCCCCTGCGTTTATTCGACGCTTTTTCTTCTTATATCTTACACGCTTCCATCTCTCGAATACTGCAATTATTAAAATAATACCTATTTCAAAGAAATCAAATACATTTTATTAGTAAAATAATACCAATTTTAAAGAAATAAAATAAATCTAATGAAACTTGGATCTAAAAGAAAACGTTCTATGTTCTATTTGTATCATAAAAGTCATGCATTTTGTTCCAGTTACCTTTACTAGATTGACCTAGATTTATTTTGTAATCAAAGGAAAAGTCTCTGATATTAAGGTACGTAAGAAAAGTCTTATATTATACACAAATAATGTTTATAAACTCATTCAACTGAATTTTGTTGCTTATAAAATATATTCAGTCGTCATTTCTCTCAAACTCTGACGAAGTTGAAATGGGCTGGGGACTTCATTGGCTTTTGTATGACCTTGTACGTCTGTGTGTATATATAAGGTCGGACAAAAGCTCTTGAGAGATTATCCCCATGCAGACTTTGAATACATTTGTAATTCTAATCTGATCTAAGATATTTCCTAACTGCTTACTATTAAAGACTGAGTGTTAAAAAAGTCCAGTTCCTATAGTTGACAGCGGCATTGGACTTACTTTCTTATCTGAAAATAGTTTACACAAGGCATGAAAGGATGACGACCAATGTGTATTCTTAGCCTACTTTTGACGGCCATCCCAGTGCCACATGAGAAACGGTGAAGCTATCCGGATTACGTGTGCAAAACTCTCACATATAAATGGACGGAGGCATCCCACGACAAAAAAAAAAAAAAATCAAGTATTACCCTCACTTCAAGATAAACTTCTGACATGATTTTCTTCTGTAGACATCCGTCCGTCCGTCGTCCGGCGTTAACTTTTAACATTTTCACCTCTGCAACCTTTACATATAATCCTCTACATAGTTGTGTTTTTCGAGCCGATCGGTAAACAAATATGGCCACCAAGTGCTCTGATCGGCAGACACATTTTCGACATCTCCTCTGCAACGTATTTTCACGAAACCTTACAGAAGCAAGTTCTCGTGGTCCTTTAACAAGTTTGTGTGTTTCGAGTCGATCGGTCAACAAACTCTGACCGCCAAGGGCTGTGATTGGCTGGCGCAGTTTTGACATCTCTGCAACTGTTGCATAGAATTTCACGAAACCTTACAGGAAGCAAGTACTCAAACTCAAGGGCCTCTACCAATTTGACCAGTAGCAGCCCTTCTTCAGCAAATGATATGAACAATGCGTACACCTTGGGCCTCTTGTTTGAGTTTTGCTAATTGAAGAAAACTACACTTGCTATATTTACTCGGTAAGATATTATCACAAGAGCTCAATGCCAACAACCCTCAATGACACCCGCCCCTTCACATCTCTCAAGTCGGAAGGTAGAGGCGGATATTCTTGTGGATCGTTGGAATCGAGCTCAGGAGTATAGCCATCATTCATTGGATACTAGTTAATACAATGTACATGTAATATTTAAGGATGGAGAACAAAGTCAACGTTGCTATCATTGGTGTTGGACGAATTGGTCAAGTCCACTTGCGCCACCTAGCGACAGAGGAGCGGGTTGATATCAAATATCTGGTGGATATCGCCCAGACTCATGACGATATCAGGCGATTGGTAAACAAGTACCGACTGAAAGACGTACAGATTCTTGTACCGGAGGAAGTACACTCAGTGATAAACGACAAAACGTACGTTACCTTGAAAAGTTAATGTATTATCCATTTATTTGAACATTTGAGGGGGGGGGGGGGGGCGGGCAAAAATATCTTTGTCAAAGCAAGGACTTATCATGAACAGTTAATTACTTTACTTTTTCTCTAAAAGAAAGGGGCGTATTTAAAATGTGTACATATTATGTATTTATAAAATAGAGAAGCGGTCTATTAACTTGAGCCCCCTTTTCGTACTCGTGAATGTTATTGTTTGAAAATAAATGCCTTATAAAGTGATTTTGACTCACCAGGATATCTGCAGTATTCATATGTACACACGTGGATGCCAAAGCCGATATCATCAGGAAATGTCTAGTTTCGGGTAAGCTTTTCTCGGTGCTCATCGAACGCCAATGGGGTCAAAGTGCTATATATATAAAGTTTTCATTCACACTTAATGGTTACATCTATATCTTTTAACTGTAAAAATTAATCAGCTAGCAAGCTTATAAAAGCTGAAAGTTACAATTTGATCATCATAATATAAGGAAATGTCCTTCACGACGAAGTTTGGATGTACTCCGGCGTTTAGTCAAATCTTCACAGTTGTTCAAAGTGCAGCGTCAAGCATACGTCAACTGAGACCCTTCGTAAATAACTACCCAACTCATTTTTGCAAGTTTCGTAGAAATAACATGCGTTCAAGATAAAGAAAAAAAAAATCGCCAGAATTTTTGAGAATGCGAAAATATTGAGTCAGACGAACGACAAACTCACAAAGTAATATAATTATACATGTTCTCCGTTGACAAGGCAAGCATGTTTTCTGTGAGAAGCCAATGTCTTTAAAACCAACTACTGTGGAAGAATGTTACGACATGGCCAAGAAAACTAGCACGATTCTCCAATGTGGCTTTGACAAGTAGGTGTCATGAATATCATTTTCTTTCTTTCTTTCTTTCTTTCTTTCTTTCTTTCTTTCTTTCTTTCTTTCTTTCTGTTTTCGTTCTTTCTTTTCATTTTGTAACAGATTGCCACATCTCGCACGCAAGGAAACAAAGTAGACAGCAAAATATGTGTGTTCGCTACGAGAAAATTTAGAATTTTTTTAATGACTGCAAACGTTTTATCTTCTCTGGTACAGTTTGCGATTGAATTTTAATAGAAAATAAAATCTAAAAAGAATATCTTTATTGATGCATCTCCGTTCCTGAAAGTTATTGCAAGATTCTTGCAGAAAAGAAGTTCGGCTGACGACAGAGATTCTTTTCCAGATGAAGTCACGACGGTATCGGGAAATATCGCTGTGTGCAGAATGAGATTGCCATTGAGTTACAAATGAGTGTGATTTCGTTCTAAAAAAGTCTTATATTTTCTTAGCAATTTGATTTTAGCTCTCTCTCTTTCTCTGAACTAACTTTCTATCAAAACGTTACGTATTCGCAGAAGGTTTGACGTCAGTGTTCGTTCCATGTACGACCAAATAAAGCGAGGCGATATTGGCAAGCTGCGCATGATCAAACTGACAGCGCGGGAAATGCCAGCTCTGGTTACCAGTAAAGATTACATACTGTCGTCAGGTAGGTAACACTGGTTACTATTAGAAGAGTATATGAAAAAAAAAAATTAGTAGAAATTTATAAGGGTATAAGAATTATCACATGGCATTCTGATAGCCAGAAATGGTAAAAAAAAAGAGAAAGGGAACCAAATGAATGATCAACCAGATTACGTGAACACAATGAGGAGGTGTAGATGACCAGAATAGAGTACTCTTTAGACTACAGTAATGCACAAGTTCGAGCTAGATGGATAGAAAACGAATAGGTGTATTAAAATTGGCCTTGATCTTTGACCTATGAACACCCCTAAAATTCTTATCTAGTAGTATGCAAAAATGTATGGAATATGACTGCTCTTTTTTATCAAACCAGATCGAGTTTGAGTGGATATAATAATCTTGAATAGTAGTGAACATAGGAGTAATTGATTTTAAAGTGGTCGTATAATTTGGCAGAGGAGGGCGTCTGTTTTAAGACTTAATGAGGAAGGCATGGATAAGAGTGTGTGAGGAGACTGAGTTTGAGGTCAAGGTCATGAGAGTGGAACAGTGAGTGTGAGGGCATAAACGTGAGTTAATCCGGAAGTCATAAGAGATAGATGTGGTCATGAATGTGGATTGGGACATTTAAGTGGGTGGGGACGTAAAAGTGGGTGGTAAATATAATAGTGGGTGGGGACATAAAAGGGGGTGGGGACATTTAAGTGGGTGGGGACATAAAAGTGGGTGGTAAACATAATAGTGGGTGGGGACATAAAAGGGGGTGGGGACAAAGATGTTGGATGGTGACGCATATAAGAGTAGGATGGGGTCACATCTAAGAGTGGGATGGAGTGACATATTAGAGTGGGATAAGGTCACATATAAGAGTGGGATGGGGTGGCATATAAGAGTTGCATGGAGTGACATATTAGAGTGGGATGGGGTCAAATACAATAGTGGTATAAGGTCACATACCGGTATAAGAGTGAGATAGAGTGACATACTAGAGTGGGATGGGGTCACATATAAGTGTGGGAAATGCCCAGTTTGTCTTGTATTGATCTTTTTCACCTCCAGGAGGCTTGTTTATAGACAGTATGGTACACGAGTTTGATCTGCTATGCTGGTTCGCCGGGGAGAGTCCTTGTGAAATATTTGCATTTGGTCATGCGCAGAACCCGATCTTCTCCGAATGTGGTGACATCGACAGCGCATCTGTCATCCTTAAATTCTCCAGCGGACTGATGGGATTCGTAGAGAGCTTCAGGGGAGTGAACTATGGGTACGACCAACGTTTTGAGGCAAGATTTTCATGACTCAATTTAGAAACCGACTCTTATTTCTTGAAATCTTAATCCCCTAGCTACTAGTAACTTTTCCTGTTTTCGAATAAAATAGACGAACATTTTATGCCCTTTAAATTATCATATGAAACTTTGATAATGAATCAATATCCCTTTTTTGGAATTTTATGAAGGCCAAGGAATCGAACAATTACGTGTAAATACTTGGAGCACGGGGAATCTGATTTTAAAGTGATGTCATTCCTTCGGGGGGAGGGGAGGTTATGAAAAAAAAACTAGGTAAGCATGATAAATTAAGCTCTCTTGAATATTAGGTTTTAGGTACAGATGGATTATTGGTCGTAGAAAATCCTCGGACCACACTAACCGAGAAGTGGGATGACCGAGGACAGACTAGAGACACAGTATGGCAAGAGGGGATCTCTCGGTACCACGACGCCTACAGGAATGAAGTAGCTCACTTTATAGACGCTGTTCAAGGTGAAAACAAATCATTTTCATAAGTTTTGTAATTTTCCGCAGGGTAACTTTGCCATGAGCAAATTAAAGTCAAATGCAAATTCCAAAATCGGAATTGAATAGGAGAGCCCCCACTGAATTTTTTCCAAAAAAGGAGAAGCTAGTGTCGCAACCACGTTTGACGCTTTAAATAGTGGTGTGATGGACGTACAGGATGTAAGGATGCATGTTTAAGATTTTAATTTTAATGTGTCATAGGACACTAGCCAGGTGCTCGGGAAGAGCAGGTAACTCCTGCTTACAATCGATTGGCATAAAAACAATAAAAAACAAAACAAAAACAAAACAACTTAACATTCTACAGAGGAGCAAAAATGAATCCCCGATACAGATTAGATAAGATGCCCGGGGATAGTAAGCATCCCCTGCTTTCATATGACTTTCTGAGGAAGTTCTTTATATTCAATAGTTTAAATGGCAGCATTTTGTTCATGTTGTATTGTTACAGGAATGTTCTGGTTTTAGACATTGAAATTATTACATCAATGAACTGTCATGATCCATTATTGGAACTGACCAGATATATTATGATATCTGCCGAAACAGAGCGATGATAATTACATACAAGCAGGAGATGACGACCCTTTCTGAAAACCTGGCTTAACTCCTTTTTTGGTGAAAAACAGTTGGGCTTTCCTATTCAGTCATCAGACTCTTTGGATTGTTATTTGTTTATTATAGGGTTTGTTCCTTTGCTGTATATCATAGACATTTGCTTTTCTTGATATTTTGTATTTATTACGCCATTTTAAAATTACTATTCCAGGTAGATGTCAGTGCTCCGTGTCTGGGGAGGTTGTTCTACTTGCACATAAGCTGGCAGTATGTGCTAAGGAGTCCTATGTGACGGGAAAGGCAGTCACTGTCACGCCATCCTGAGTAAAAGTGTTGGGGGGGGGGGAGTTACGCAATTTGAGACTTTTCTTTTCCTGATATTTTTTTTCAAACTTTTATCTCTGTGAATTTAAAACAGTTCAAGGACAGTACCTTTGTGTGTATGTCATTCTGTCTAATTGATTTTCAACTTTCTAAAATTATGTAGAAGCATAATAATTAAATTTTGTTCCGAAAGCAAAATTCTTTTTTGTTTCATGAAGTGCAATAAATGATTAAAATAATTTAAGGTTTTCCAAGGGTGCAGTAATTGAGTCCTAACTTCGATCCCCTCACTTATTCCAACATACAAATTCTGCACATTGGCTATCAACTATTGTGTAAATTATCAATATCTGGTACAGAATGCAAAAACACTGACAAGTGGAAACATGTACCACTTACAAATTTGTATTGCCTACTAAAAGCAAAATAGCTCATCTGATGAATCAAATGTACCAGTTTTGTGTATAATAATGTAATATCAGCACTTAAGCCATGCAGAGAAAAGTAGGTCAGATGCAGCATCCAGTGCACTTGTCCTTCTAAGTTTCCCGATATGAAACATTGATGGAATTAAGTTTGGTTTCCATTACTGAGCAACCTCAAATGAGGTCATTCAAGTAGAAAATGTAGGTCAGATTCAGCATCCAGTGCACTTGACCTAGTAAGTATCCTGATATGAAACATCGATGGAAGTGACTCAAGTAGAAAATGTAGGTCAGATGCAACATCCAGTGCACTTGTTCTTCCAAGTTTCCTGATATGAAACATTGATGTAAGTTTGGTTTCCATCACTTAGCAACCTCAAATGATGTCACTCAAGTAGAAAATGTAGGTCAGATGCAGCATCCAGTGCACTTGTCCTTCTAAGTATCCTGATATGAAACATTGATGTAAGTTTCGTTTTCAATCACTGAGCAACCTTAAATGAGGTCACTCAAGTAGAAAATGTGGGTCAGATGCAGCATCCAGTGCGCTTGACCTAGTAAGTATCCTGATATGACACATTGATGTAAGTTTGGTTTTCCATCACTGAGCAACCTTAAAATGAGATTATGACAGTCATTTCTTAATTAAGCTAGCTCAAATTTATATAGGAGAGCTCAAAATGACGTAAAACAAATTATTTTATCCTATGGTCCTTAATTAATTATGCTCAACTGTATGTATACACAGAAAAAATCACCAACTCGGAAAAAATATTAAAAAACATTTATTGTCACAAAGTAGTAAATATAAATTGTAATTAAAAAGCAAGATAAATAAATTACACAACGCAAACTAACAATACAACAATGGCAAATCAATATTCACCATTAGTCAACGTTAATAAAATTAATAGCGGTAAATTTTTCTTCCTTTTTGCAATATCTTTTATCAGTCAGGGGCATCACTGATTTCAGTACTCTTTCAGAAATTACTTACATCAGTAAGTTTGATTTTGACTTTACTTGCTGCTTTACCTCCAAATGACTGAATTCCATACTTTTTGCGCGCATTCTTATTTCTAGAAATTCATTCCTGCGCATTTTCATTTTATGAGTTCATTGGGTGCAGAATGGAAAGTACTACAGATCCATGGAATTAGATTTCCCAAAATAGCGTAGTAAAGGCAATCAAATGGACAAACTATAAAATATAATGGGATTCAATCATTTTTATGTGACTGATTTCTATCGTTTTGCAAAATGAATATCGTTGATCGTGTTTAATTACAAAGGAAATCGAAAAATAAATTATAAGTATCAGTCATTTCCAAAGAGGACTGAAATCCGTGATACCCCTGACTGTTTATATAAAATCAGTATGGCAGGAATATTTTTTTGTTTAAAATACATCCCAATGTAGAAAATATGTTTTAGCAAAATTGTGCAAGAAAACTGAAATACCTGCTATCTGATTACAAACTTTAACCCAATTTTTATCAGAAGTTAAGAAAGCATTGACAGACAGACAGTCTAACAGCTGAACTTTGAATGTCGAATCTTGTTAAAGTATGATGTTTAAATTTTGTAGATACCGGTATTAGATACTAAAAAGAGATGAAATAAGCTGAATAAATAATTTGCTTAGGTCTAAATCATATTGCTCCAATAGAAATAGATCAGTCTACGTAAGACTGACGCAAAGAATGACCATTTTAGAATGTTCGGAAATCTTCACCACTCCCGCTACTGTATGAACTGTTAAAGCTCTCAAAATATGGCTTCGACCACAGTAAATAAATACTCTGTTTTATGTCCTGAATTTTTTTCTAAAAGGTATAACCCCCCCCCCCCCCCCTCGGGCATGAAAACATATATCACTATGAAGAAATTTGGAAAGGAAGACTGAAACAAAAAAAGAAAAATATCTTTCTTCATGTGAGGTGGAAAATTAAAATTCAGCCTTTTTTTCCTGAAAAATCACTTATCGGTTACATATGGTAAAGGTATTTTTGGTATTCAATATTATTTAAAGAGATTTTTTTCACCTGAAAACGCATGTTTCTCATGCATGCAGTTTATCTGAGCAATTATCCTAAAAGGTACCCGCCCAAGGATGTAAAGCAAATGATTTAATTACTATGGCCTTATGTACTGTAGCTGCTAACAAAAAAAGGTTAAAAAATGATGAAATACTGAATAAATAACAATATAATGTGAAAAAGATGCAAAGTTGGGTCTATAATCCTTGTCAACCTGACCTCGTTTTCATTCCATGCATCCATTACACATGTATAAATGATAATGGCCGGATTGTGAAGTTCATCTGTACATTATAATGTCCTGTGCCCAGTTTCTGAAAAGTTCTTGCAAAAAGAATTTCTGGAATTTTCGTAACTTTCGTCATTGAATAAAATTTTTTTAAAGATTTCCTATTTAGGTAGTATTACATTCTCTAATATCATTTCTACATATAAAATATAAATTCAGAGACAAAACCTTGATAAGTCTAGTTAGAAAGTAGAACTAAGTAATCAAAAGTTACAAAAATTCCTCAATTTGTTCGTGAACTTTTCTGAAACTGGGTACAGGTTTTCAATGAACTGTCGACAAAATAGTTAGCTACATGTATGAGTTATAATGCATGCACTACAGACAAATCATTACTTGTTATATACATACTAGGAATGGATGTCAGGCCAATGGCTTAATATGACATTATATTAGGTACGTTCAAGCCTTTTGCTAAGGTGAGCAAAAGGAAAATATCTCACATGAACTTGAGCAGATAAAAACATATCACAGGAAAATGTAACAAAAATATGGTCCATTTTTTCACTCAAAATAGTACAACAAAAATTGGGTGATTAACAAAAAAAAAAAAATAAAATAAACAAAAAAATTTTCTATAAAAATAAGCATGTACTGAATCATAACACAAAAGTCTATATATAATATATTACAATTAGTTAAATAATAGATATTTAACATGTGGAAAAGTAGGTAACATCTTAAAGTCTGTTCAGCCGATATGAATACAGGTACACATGTACCATATGTTGTTTTTTTTTGGTTTTTTTTTGTGAAAGTTTTTGAGATTCAATATACCAAACTACCCAACACTACATTATGTAATGTCATATATTCTTAAAAAATGTTTAAATTTCTCAATAATTTTAATGAAGAGAAATTCATGTCGTGAAAATTAACTTCATTTAAAATTATCACAAAGTATTGCGTACTATACGTACAGTAATTTAAAAAGTTTCTGCATTTCAAAATTACTTAATATATCTTTATCCATGAAAATGTTGCAAATAAAATGATGTCTCCATTTTCTTTCATGAAAACAACCAAATTTATTTGCTGAACAGAAGTAAATATCGATCATGAAGATGTAAAACATTATATATATTAATCACCGATTGTAGTCATATTTAGCGTAGATCGTTACCTTGAGAATTGTACAAATGACCGTCAATAAAGACACACTGTTTTGCAATAAAATGAAAGTGAAAGTTGATGCTTGCGATACAGTATTATTAGTCTATAAATGAGATTCTTTTAGAACACCTAATGCCAACACAGGAGAGGAATTGTCAACGTGAAGGTAATTTACCTTTCCGATTACGGGAAAAAAGGCAAAATTTTGTGACATTACAATGCTTTTACCTCGGACAAACAATCTTCGAAACTCGGTCAAACATCAAAATTGCATTGTGACGTCATGTCAACTTGAAGGTAATTATGTTCAAAACCCTGATGAAATTGGATAAAAAAATTGTTTATAGCTAATTAATTTACATACCAAAGAACCATGCATACCCTGTAATATCAGGCCATTTACCAAGAGCAAACATAACGTAAGTTTCTAGCATTTACCGCAACCGCAAACATGACGTCAGTATCTAGTTATTCTCATTCTAATGCAATCCATATTTTTGTGAATATAAGGCGAAATATGACGTTAGCAATGTCAGAAGCTAGTGTGTTCTCGTTTTGCTGCCGTAACTAAGGAGCAAACACCCAATGAAATTCGACGTTATAGCGACATATTTTTTTACATTTTGAAAATTTCACAATTCCACTCAATACGATGCAAAGTTAGAAAATTATGTCGTCGTCTTCAGAATTCAGACATCAGTCAACTAACATGGAAAGTCTAACAACATTATACTGATGAAATGATTATCACAAAGAAATCCTGAAATTGCTGCAAACAAAATATAAAAATAAAAGTACAAATTAAAATATATATCACATTTCAATTAGCCTTGAAAGAAAAAACTTGAAAATCTGTTTAATGGAGTCGCTCTTCATCTCTTCATTTTTCCCTTAAACATTCCGCCATCATTTGGGACATCACTGATCAAGGCAGAGAACTCCTCCATTGTCTGTAATTATTAACAAAAAAATATCTGACCTTTTCCTTACAATATGGCTACAAATTTCATCAAAATTAAAAGAAAATAGCACTGTTCAAGAACAGGTATGTGGCCTGTCATATGTTTGACCCTAAGTGTGTGACCTTGACCTTGAAGTGACCTTGACATTCATTGGATGCTGAGTCTTATCATGCCTTACAATCCTTACAAGTTTGATAGATGTCTGATGCATATCAAGTAAGTTATAGCCAAATACAGTAAATGTGGAAATTTCCTTGTAGGGATAATTTTTGCGTATTTCGAAATCAAGTGATTTCAAAAAAATTTCTCCCACACGAAAATAATCCTAGTGCATTATTACAAATGCCGGACAAAGTGATCCCTATATGCAGTCTTTCCCAACGCGACCAACATTTTTGCTAAAAAAACTATACAAAAAACTCAGTTAAATTTATCTTCGGGCTAGTGGCTGAAAAAAAGTTTTTGGAAAGACTGTATATGTCAGCCTTTAGTTGTAGGTGACATAAAAGTATAGAGAGATATCTTAAAATTTGAATGAAACAAGTGATTTTATCATAGAAAACCTATAATAAATGCATACAGGACTGTGCTAGGGAATAAAGTCACTAAAATCGTAAATGTACTAAGCAGGTGGTGCGTATAAATAAGGTACTAATTAAAGACAGGTTAGCGCAGTGGTAGCACAGATTGAAAACCTATAATAAATGCATATAGGACTGTGCTAGGGTCAATAAAGTCACTAAAATCGTAAATGTGCTTATAAATAAGGTATTAATTAAAGACAGATTAGCGCAGTGGTAGCACAGATTGAATCCTTGATGCGGCAAAAAGGGTTGCGACATGTAGGAGGGTATGGCCGTCATCTATGGAGGGGGATTAGGGTCAAAATCCTATTTGACTTGCTTTATACATGCTTCATGCTACGTTGCTACATTTAATGTTTGTTTATTCAATATTCATTTGTCTTGCTTTCATTTCAAATTTACTTTATATCGCATTTATCTTTCTTTTTATTATCTAGTGTTTCTTCCGTGCATTTTACATTTGTCCTTCCTCAATAAAAAATTGTTGTTATTACATGCATTTTGACATCTGTCATTCTGCCATCATTCTTTCATCCAAATGTCAATATTGCTTTGTCAATGCTAACTTCAATTTTGATACCAGGTGGCACTGCATGTGAGTTTTTTCCTTGAAATGAACTTTGATACATGCCCTATTGCAGTACTTAATCATTTGAAAACTGAGCAAGAAGTGTATGATTGACGAGACTAAATAGAGAAAATGCGCGGAAGCAACATTGCATAAAGAAGAAAGACAAATGCAATAAAGTCAATTGGACAAATGGACATGGAAAAATCAAACATTGAATGTAGCAACATAGCATGAAGCATGTAAGCAAGTTAAATAGAATTATGACCCTAATCCCCCTCCATAGTCATCCATTAAGTCCTAGGAGATTTTTCTCCTAGCACTCCAATTTCCACATGCACCATTAAGTAGGACACATCACGCCAATGTGATCTAGACATTTATATTAATTATATATACAGGGTTGCCAGCACTCTTAGTGAGCAAAATTTCCTGACTTTTCCCTGACCAATTCATGTTTTTCACCAAAATCGTCTAATATTTAAACAACCTCCTGACCTCCCCATTAGCCATTCAACGGTCCATTTTTTATGCCCCTGTAATCGAAGATTCGGGGGCATATAGTTTTTTGTCTGTCCGTCTGTCTGTTTGTCTGCAAAAACTTTAACCTTGGCCATAACTTTTGAAGGTAAGTGATAGGGCTTTCATATTTCACATGTGTAGACCTTTCCTTGGATACCAAAATATTTGACATTGTGACCTTGACCTAGGAGTTTGAACTACTTTTGAAAAACTTTTTTCTGATTGTTTTAATATGTTTATTTTTCAATACTGTAATAAATTAACATGAAATACAATATAAGCCTATAATAAACAAATTATTTTCTTAATGTTTGGTGATCCACTTTAACAAAGACTTTAAATCTTAATAATATTTTTTTCAGCTCTGAAATAATTTTCTCCTGACTTTTAAGGATTTTCTTTTTTCACTGACCAAATTCCAAAATTCCCTGACCTTGATAAAAAAGGCAATTTCCCTGTCTTTCCAAGACTGCTGGCAACCCTGATTTAAGTTTGTGACTTGTTTGTTAAACTTTGTTAAATAAATAAAGTTTAATTTTAATAAATAAGATATCTACATGTACTTACCTCTGGTGAAGGCAAGCAAGGTCCAAGGGATTCCATCATTAAAGGATCCTTATCAATTCCCGTTTTAAAATCGTTTAAGGAAATTCTGGAATCGTGATCAAAGTCCTGAAATAATCATTGTCATAGTGTTAATACAATGTATACATGTACATTAGAGCCTAAATATATGTATGTGCATATACAATCTAACACCCCCCCCCCCCAATACACATAATTTCTCAATTATGCGACAAAAAAAACCCTGTTACATGTGTAAAAGAACATCCTTTCTTCTTGAAGTATACAAATTTTCAAAACATTTCACTCAAAAATAGATTTTAAAATAATTTTTAAGTATTTTAGTATATTTTAACATTATTTAAAAAATCTAAGTCCCATAACTCTGTAACAACAAATTGGATGAATCCGAAAATTGAAAGGCAGCTTCCTCTCCACAGTCCAATCATAATGTATGAATATCATGAAAATCTGTTGACATATATTCAAGTTATTGCGTTCCATGAGCAGACAGACATTGCCATACCATAATACATCCCGTCAAATGACAGGCGCATAAAAATCAGACAGAAGTAACACAGAAATCTACCCTCACTTTTGTTGAGAATCCAACAGATGGTAGATTACAACAATAGCTAACCGTTACTTTTGGTTCAGATGTATAGGAAAGGACATTTCTAGGTTACAAAAAATTTGAAATTTCCAAATCAACTATTATCTTACACAATCATATTTTCAGATATTTTAGCCATGTTGAACTAGCAGTCTTACCAATTTTTTTATGACCAACTCTACCAAATCTTTCACACCTTCATCTGGATCTTCTTCTTGATTCCCCTATAAGCATAAAGAAAAATATTGAATTGCAGCAATTTTTTTCAGTAATTTGGAAATGGGGTCAGGGCCCGTGCAATTGGGAAAATTGACCCTTCCGATTGCAGGAAAAACATGCAAAATTTCGTGACGTCACAATGCTTTTAGCATGTGTTTACCTCGGACAAACAAGCTTCGAACCTCGGTCAAACATTGAAATTGCATTGTGACGTCATGGAATTTCTCAAATATTTCCCGCGTTCAGAAGGGTCAATTAACGACGTTTGGGAATATTTTGGAAAGTACTTATATAAAAGTTAAATGACAGTTTTTACAATCAAAAGTTCAGAATTGAATGTTTAATCAGATAATTTTCTTTTAAATAAGATTTAATTTCTTATGCTTACAACAATATGGCAAATAATTAGTAAATTTGCTAATTTTGAACCAGTAAATTTCACTAATTTCAGTTATAATTCCATCTCTATGTGATTGGGAAATTTTAGAGCCACAATTGGGAAAAAAGAAACTATTTCTCATTGGGAATGGGGCTGAATAACGGCCCCAAAAAGGGACAAAAAAAATCCCTGAATTGACACTAGTCTCAGACAAAACTCAACAAAAAATTAGGAACACACTTACTGCAAGGTCAAGGTCACAACAGGGTTTTAAAATCGGATAAAATTTAATATCAATTATCGGACACAATTGAAGGAGTACTTTCAAAGTATTTCAATTTTTCAAACTTTTTAATCTTTATTCAGTAGGTCAAACTTCAAGGTCAAGGTCCCTAGGTCAAAATTCAAGGTCCAAAATGAAAGGTCTGGTGGTGAGGTATCTATATATAAATATCAAAGCCCTACTCCTTACACTTCATGAGATATAGCCCAAGTTAAGTTTTGTCCACGCAATCTCTGATGCCGCCACTCAGGCTATGACATTAGCTCCCTGGACATCGTCACGGCTCACTAATAAAGACAAAATCGGCGATGCTGATGGTGCTACCCGAATTTTGATACTAAGATTTATTTACTGAGCGTCTTTGATTACCTTTCAGAAATGATTATGAATGGCCTTGACTTTCAACCGTAAAATGACCTTGAAAACCTTTGTCTTTTAAAAAGCTTACATTCTGTAAAACAATTTGACAGTGTGAATTGTAAATGCCCCATCGGCAACTCCCTGAATCTGCCACTGTTGTTATGTTTTGCTTAATATTGGCTTTTTAAAGCAAAATCACTCAAGTTGAAAAAGTAGGTTAAAGTTTGATTAGATATTCATTCAATATGTGAGTTTGCATAACTCCCCCCCCCCCATTTTTAGCACACATTTTCTCATCAATGCAGTAAAAGATTTCAAAACCTGTAACATATATATAAGAATATGCATTCATCTATTATCATACAAACTTTCAATTTTGACAAGAGACAGATTTTTACTGAATTTCTATAATGTACAATGCAGAAAAAAACTATTTTTAGCCCAGCAAAGATGTTGACCTTTTATGAATGACCTTAAGTGACCTTTGTCCAAAAGAGTCTATCCTTATGAACATTTATGTGAAATATGATCAAATTCTGACATAGGATTCAGGGCACTGATTACCTCATACAGTCAAACAGACAGACAGACATTCTCCTCTGTCGTTATCTTTGTCAGAAAAGCAGATGTAACATAAATAGTCATACCCTGAGGTCAAGGTTAAAAGGTCAAAATTTGGTATCAAGGTAAAGGTCTTGCCAACAGAAATACACATATATAATATGAAAGCAATATCACTAACCTTTAAAAAGTTATGGCCAATGTTAAAGTTTTTCAAAAGAGGGGTCAAAACTCAAGATCAAAGTCACAAGGTCAAAACATTTGGTATCCAAGGAAAGGTCTTGTCACAAGGATTACACATGAGAAATATTAAAACTCTTTCACTGACCATTTTAAAGTTGTGGTCAAGGTTAAAGTTTTGTGGACAAACAGACAGACAAACGAACAGGACAACTATATGCCCCCTCCCCTCCCCACTCTCTGATTACAGGTGCATTAAAATGTTCATTAAAACTTACTTTTACAAGAGAGGATTTTAGTAAAGTGAACATCTCTTCCCTGGAAATGTACCCATCTCCATTCATGTCATACACCTCAAAGCAAACTGAAATCATACAATGTCATGTTTTTTTAACACAGAAATGACCCTTCCGATTGCGGGAAAAAAATGCAAAATTTCGTGACGTCACAATGCTTTTGTCATGTGTTTACCTCGAACAAACAAGCTTCGAACCACAGTCAAACATCGAAAATGCATTGTGACCTCATGGAACTTCTCAGATTTTTCCCACATTCGGAAGGGTCAATTTTAAACTTATTCTTTAAGATTTGAGTCCAACAACATATTTATTTTTATGTTTTGGACTATTGTTTGCATTTTAATAAAAAGACAAAACTTCAAATTTATTTGGTATTTATATGTTTTTCAAAATGCCACAATGAAAACGGCCGATTAATGATAGGTGTTGTGTTTATGTACAGCCTCTGATACTTCTGACCTCTGTCTATTCAATCTTTGCGGAATACAGAGTTTTTCCCCCTTACAGACGGTATCTGACGTAAAATCATTGTGACGTCATGAAAATGGTATGGCAAAGTCGATTTTACATCGTCATTTCCGAGACTTGTAGGATTGTTTCCATAGAATTTGACGACGTCATAATCAGTCTACATCAGATACCGTTTCAAATGGGAAGTAACTCTGGTTTTCGAAAATAGCAAATATTTTATTAGTACAAAATAAATTGCTTGAAAGTAATCTATATAATGATCTTTTTGTACGACACTAAATATATGACCTGAAAAATGTTTATCTTACAACTAATATATTATAAAAAAATTATAGTACTTAATAGCAGTTCTCTGTAAGGACCAAAAAAATTTCAATAGCACGTGGAAACAGCATGTCTCCAATTTTGGAGATTTTTGGTGTGGAAGGTGTATATGATGTCCTGAGACAAAAATAAACTTTCTTTTTACAAATTAAGTTTTCGTTGCCATGGAAACCATGTTTGAAATTTTACGCATCAGTAGAATACTTGCAACATGGCATTTTCACAAGGCTCGTTTCCATGGTAACAGCTATTGTAGTCAACTGAATTTTCCTTAATTTTTCTCTTTATATCTTTAATAGTATAAATATTACACAAGAAGTATGTTTTTGCCCGCTATTCTCTTTGTCAATATGCTCAAAATGTAGGCAAAAACCTGTTTTGAAGAGGCCCTTTTTAAGACCGAAAAAGCTCCTAATTTAACATGATTTTGCTTAAATTTAAGGGCAAATAATTAGAAATGTAGGCTAACTTGATTTCTATTGCCACTTATCTTTAAAGTTTAATCCTCGATCTTTAAGAAAATGTTAAAATTTGAGTGGGACCTCTTCACAATTTTATTCAAAAGGGTATAAAAAATGGTTACCATGGTGACATTCTGTTCAGTACTATTACACATAGAGTAATTTACTGGTAAATTTTCAGCTGTCCGTTATATATTTTTAAGCATTTTTTTATCAGTGCATATAAAAGAGCATTATTGATTAAAAAAATCACCTTAAAAGTTTTCAAGGTCACAGAACCCAATGTCAAGGTTATCTTGAATGCAATTCACAAAATTTGGCAAAATTCTGCAATTTTTCAAAAATATGAGAGGCAGTTACTCAAATATCATGCGGTATTGAGTAAAACAAACACATACATAGTGATTTTAGATATATCCCCTATTTATTGACCAAAGTTGCAAAAAATCTCAGAATCAATGACATCCTTGATTTTTAGCTAGTATTTCATACATACATATAAAAGAATGTGAGATAATCATGATTTTTGTCTGGGGCTTATTTTTTTAGGAGAAATGTTCTGAACTAAAAATTGTTTTTCCATCTATCTGTTCTAATTTTAGAAAGAAGTATTTTTGATTAAAAAATATGGCAGTCAAGCCTAAATTAAGTAACAATAAATAACAACAAAAATGCAAATTTCATTAAAATTGGAACCTCTATTTTGAATAGACCTTGAAATTAAAGTCAATGACCTTGAAAAATTTTGGAAGTGCTCAAATAAAGAATAATTTCTCCTGTTGTCCCTACATAAAGCTTAAGCAATATAAGTTATTTAAACCATGCTATAAATCAATTTGGAAAGATATAGTCATCATGTGTCAAATGAAAAGTTGCCATGGCAACCACTTTTGACCTCAAAATGTAGGAAAACAAAACAAGGTCCCACTAATTTTTTCCAGTGATTATATTTGTCACATGAAATCTATTTTGTTCTGACAACAGTGATGGTGTTATCAGCCTGACATTTTGTGTTATTTTTGCTTAAAAATGGTAAAAATTGGACAAAAATAGGCCTTGATTTTGACCTTATTTTATGGCAATTTTTGACTGATTTTGATTTGTTAGGATTCAGCTAATTGAAAGAAATGTCAAAAATTTATTATTCTTTCTAAAAATAAACATTATAAGTTGTTAATACCAATTAACTCTGACAATGGTTTCCATGGCAACATAATAATCAAAGATGACTTATTTGACCATTCTTTTAGAGCTATAAATAAACAGACCTAGTTTCCATGGCAACCGGAATATTTATTTTCAAAAAATTGTTATTTTTGTATTCAGGGAATTATACATACCATTTACAGAGAAAATCATGAAAATCCATGACATGCTGTTTCCAAAATATTTTGGTCCTTACAGAGAATTGATATTAATATATGACCCGAAAAAAATGTTAATCTTATAATGTATTATTAGTACAAAATTACTTACTTGAAACTATTCTTAACACTCATCAATTTGTACAAAGCTTAAATATATGACCTATTAATGTTGTTATACTGCTTTAATTACCGTATAACCTGAAATTTTAGCGAGTATCAAATTTCGCAGTTTTATGGTAGAATAGGGTGTTTTTATTTTCGCAAGTACAATTACATGTATTCGCGATTCCTAAATAACAAAGAAATATGTTCACATGATGCTACTGTTTTGTACCTTTCAATAATTTAAGATTTAGTTATATAGTTTATCATAAGAATACACTCTATTCACTCCTTAGTTTAAATGTATTTATTTGAAAATCAGCATTTATGTAGCGACATTTGAGCAAACAAACAATTTTGGGATAAGAAAAAAAGCTTTAAGCTTATTTAAATTCTTCTCCCACTCCTCACTCCTTATTACGTTTGATTAGGAAAAGTGAAGAATGACACATGTACAATATGAATAAATGTAACTGATATAACAACTTATGATATACCTTATCAAACACAATTATTCGCGAGACTAATTTTTCGCAATTCCAAATCAATCATGAATATAGCGAAAATTAATATCGCCCGAAAATTTCTGGTTATACAGTATTCACTGATGTCTGTATTGCAGAATAATCGGTATTTTAAGATATATTTTCGTGCAATATAGATCATTTACAACAAAAAGCGGAATGTAATGCAGTGTAAGAATGTCTTAGCTTTGAGTTGTATTCGAAATAAGGGGAATATTAGGTTTCTGTAACGCACAAAAATCAATTGGTGTCACTAAATTCTACTTTCACTTCATGCTCAACTACATGATTCACGCCTATTTTTTTTCAGCATTTTTACAAAAAAAATATTCTTTCTCTCATTGATGGTATAACGTTAACACAAATATTATTTATCTTATGTTGCATATTGCTCACAGCTAGTTAAGACAGCCTTACACTGCATTGTATTCCCCTTTTTGAGATAAATAATCTATATTATATGCTGTTGAGATTATCGTCAGGATCTTCTTTAATTCATTTGTGTCACACTTATGCCCTTTGCTGCGTGGAGCTCGTAAAAAAGTTCCACGCGAGGGGTTTGACAGTAAGTGTTTTGAATATCTTCCCTGACATGGTCGCCATAGCACTTTCTATATAGACATAACCTCAGACAGGCAATGCATGTATTTTATATATTGTTTTTATTTTCGTGCATAAACATCGACGGCGGGTGCGGCTAGCCAACATGGGATGCTTACTCCTCCTGGGCACCTGGTCCCACCTCTAGCTTGCTAGGGGTCCGTCGATGCTCAATTTGGTGCTCTATTGTGAGTGCTGTTGAGATTATCGTCAGGATCTTCTTTAACTCATTTGTGTCACACTTATGCCCTTTGCCGCGTGGAGCTCGTAAAAAAGTTCCACGCGAGGGGTTTGACAGTAAGTGTTTTGAATATCTTCCCTGACATGGTCGCCATAGCACTTTCTACATAGACATAACCTCAGACAGGCAATGCATGTATTTTATATATTGTTTTTATTTTCGTGCATGAACATCGACGGCAGGTGCAGCTAGCCAACAGGGGATGCTTACTCCTCCCGGGCACCTGGTCCCACCTCTAGCTTGCTAGGGGTCCGTCGATGCTCAATTTGGTGCTCTATTGTGAGTGCTGTTGAGATTATCGTCAGGATCTTCTTTAACTCATTTGTGTCACACTTATGCCCTTTGCTGTGTGGAACTCCTAAAAAGTTCCACGCGAGGGGTTTGACAGTAAGTGTTTTGAATATTTTCCCTGACATGGTCGCCATAGCACTTTCTACATAGACATAACCTCAGACAGGCAATGCATGTATTTTATATATTGTTTTTATTTTCGTGCATGAACATGGACGGCAGGTGCAGCTAGCCAACAGGGGATGCTTACTCCTCCCGGGCACCTGGTCCCACCTCTAGCTTGCTAGGGGTCCGTCGATGCTCAATTTGGTGCTCTATTGTGAGTGCTGTTGAGATTATCGTCAGGATCTTCTTTAACTAATTTGTGTCACACTTATGCCCTTTGCTGTGTGGAACTCGTAAAAAAGTTCCACGCGAGGGGTTTGACAGTAAGTGTTTTGAATATTTTCCCTGACATGGTCGCCATAGCACTTTCTACATAGACATAACCTCAGACAGGCAATGCATGCATGTATTTTATACATTGTTTTTATTTTCATGCATGAACATCGACGGCAGGTGCAGCTAGCCAACAGGGGATGCTTACTCCTCCCGGGCACCTGGTCCCACCTCTAGCTTGCTAGGGGTCCGTCGATGCTCAATTTGGTGCTCTATTGTGAGTGCTGTTGAGATTATCGTCAGGATCTTCTTTAACTCATTTGTGTCACACTTATGCCCTTTGCTGTGTGGAACTCGTAAAAAGTTCCACGCGAGGGGTTTGACAGTAAGTGTTTTGAATATTTTCCCTGACATGGTCGCCATAGCACTTTCTACATAGACATAACCTCAGACAGGCAATGCATGCATGTATTTTATACATTGTTTTTATTTTCGTGCATGAACATCGACGGCAGGTGCAGCTAGCCAACAGGGGATGCTTACTCCTCCCGGGCACCTGGTCCCACCTCTAGCTTGCTAGGGGTCCGTCGATGCTCAATTTGGTGCTCTATTGTGAGTGCTGTTGAGATTATCGTCAGGATCTTCTTTAACTCATTTGTGTCACACTTATGCCCTTTGCCGCGTGGAGCTCGTAAAAAAGTTCCCCGCGAGGGGTTTGACAGTAAGTGTTTTGAATATTTTCCCTGACATGGTCGCCATAGCACTTTCTTTATAGACATTACCTCAGACAGGCAATGCATGTATTTTATATATTGTTTTTATTTTCGTGCATGAACATCGACAGCGGGTGCAGCTAGCCAACAGGGGATGCTTACTCCTCCAGGGCACCTGGTCCCACCTCTAGCTTGCTAGGGTTCCGTCGATGCTCAATTTGGTGCTCTATTGTGAATGCTGTTGAGATTATCGTCAGGATCTTCTTTAGCTCATGAAATAATAGAAAAGCCGAATGTTCTGCATTGCAAGATTACCCATCATGCTTTCGGCTTATATCGATACAGTCTTAGATTATGTTTTTGATACTTTTGGCTTATAACTATGTACAATCTTCTGTACTTAAACTAATTATGTCTATATAAAGTTTTTGATACTTTTGGCTGGCAATATCAATGTACAGTCATAGATACACAGCCAATTGTGCCTCACATGAAATTCATATGAAATGAGCATCATGTAAATTTCACATGAAAGTTCATGTAAAATTCATATAAATTTCACATAAGATTTATGTGAAAATTATTTCATATAAATTTCCTTCACATGAATTTCACATGAATTTTTCTTAGTGACCTTCAAAGGAAACTGAATTGACATAACATCCATGTAAAAATCTATAAAAATATTTCATGTAAATTTCATGTTCGTGCTCCTTTCACATAAATTTCATGTGAACTTTTGCAATGAATTTCACATGAATTTCATATGAGGCACAATTGGCTGTGTACGCCTGACCTATGTCTATATAAAGTTTTTAATACTTTTGGCTTATATCTATGTAAAGTGTAAGATACATTCTAATGCAATGTGGCTATAACGGCGAATTTCATTGGTTGTTTGCTCCTTAGTTACGGCTGTAAAACGAGAACATACTATGCTTTGACGTTGCTAACGTCACTTTTCGCCTCATACTCACAAAAATATAGATTGCATTAGAATGGGAATAACTAGATACTGACGTTATGTTTGTGGACGATCAATGCTGATTTACGGTGCAAACATCCGTTTTTCTGGCTAACGCGTCGCCAGAAAAACTTAGTTTGCAACCGTAAAATCAGCATTTACTGTCCGCAAACAAAGCGTCAGAAGCTAGTTATTCCCTAATTTGACTTACATTTGACCTGCTCCTCAAGGTGTCCACGAAGAAAGATGGACATTCCTCTTATCCATTCCATTTCACTGATGTGGCCATCGTTGTCTTTGTCAAACACACGGAATACTGAAATATAATCAGATATTTGTTATAATAATTTTTGGTACAATAATGAGTCTTTGCAGAATACAGAGTTACTTCCCTTTCGAGACAGTATCGGATATAAAATCATAATTATGACAGCATGAAATTGATATGGTAACATCAATTTCGTACCATAATTTCCCAGAGTTTAAGGACCATTTCCATAGAATTGGATGATATCACAATTAGTCTACGTCATATACCGTCCAGAATGGGTATAACTCGGAGTTTATCACAAATACCGTCGTCAGGTTGTTGTAAAGTTGTTAGAATAAGGACTTGATTTAGCCCTGAACTGTCCTAATCCTGAATTCGGCCTTGGTCAACCAATACCTGACCAGGTCTGTATAGTCATGCGTAGACCTCATCAAAAGTAAATAATTGTATAATATTACTTAGAACTGTAATATTACTGTTGACAATAATCCCTTATATTAATTATTATTGAATAGAGTAATGTTGACACCTAATATATTACATCTTTCTGTAATATAGACAACTTAGCAACATTTCAACGCTACAAACAATTCTTTCATCAACAACAAATTCATTAAATATCAGGAGTATAAAAAGATTTTCTCACCTCTGTCACTGATGATAGTATCTGTAAAACAAAAGCTCTTGTGAAAAAATGCGTTGAATGTGGCCCTGTCTATGAAGAAACCTTTTTTATTCTCCGTTCGTGGTTTAGAGTGATCCCTGTGTATCAGAAGCAGCCTCTCCACTTCAGACTTTGAAACTGAAAAATGGGTGATTAGTTATTAATAACAATGCACATCCAAAGTAAATAGGCGAAGATGAAACTCTTGAAATGGAATGGCTTGCAGAATTTCATACATTTAAAACTCTTTATTAGAAATTAACATACACTGCTGTCCATAAATAAGTATACAAGCAAGTACATTATTCTAAATTCTTTATCATTTAATCCTATTTTTTCTATCCTGAACTTGAGAGGTTAAAATCTCTTGAACTTGAAAAGGACAATTACTGTCCTTATATAATTATAAACTATTACTGATCGAAAACTGTTCACCAGTACCAAAATTCAAAATTTATGACTAAGCGAGATCTATTGAATTGTGTCACTGTCGTCTAAAGGTCTGCATGAAAAAATGATCCTCTGATCTCCAAATCTGTCTGCCATTGTTGCTGTGACAAACATGGTAAGATCAAGGCTTGCAATTGGACAAGTTACCAATTTAAGAGAATTTTATTGCTAGTAGGGATGTAACAATACACTAGATCACGATACGATACGTATCATGATACAAAGCTCACGATACACTTTTCTATCCAACACTCCCATATTCCTTGAATCCAAAGAAAAACTGAACATGCTTGCATCAATTTAGTCTTAACTGAAAGAGGTTCTCACAAGTTACATGGTGATATACTATTGGCTTCATTTATACAATGTGCATTATAAGTAAATGATATAGAAAAATTGTGTCTCTACTTGTTTGTCTCTATTTGAAGTGTAATGTGCTTGATTTTGTAACGCATCCAAATCAAAGAATAACTGGTTATTTTATAAAGATTTAGCAGCTGATGAGTTGAACATACACATACATCTATAAAAGAGTTGTAATGGATTTGAGCTATTCAAAATATCTTGTTAAAAGTCGGGAATTGAAGGGTAAATATTTCACTAAGACCTCATTTCCATGGTTTAGCCATTGGACCTATCAAATCTTTATGGCAATACCATGCAATTGTCATAAAACATATGACCTTTAGACAGACGATCCAAAAGTCACCGGACATACCAGAAAAATCTGGTAAAATTTGCTTCCGTCTGGTAAAATATTTCAATTTTTTCTTAATAAACAAAATAAAATCAAAAATGACTGCAACAATGTAAAAACGTTCGCGATGTCTGTAGTTTAGATAACAATCAGGCATGTATGTACATTGTATAACTTGAACATAGTCACCAATACACAAAGACGGCTTTACCAGGATCAGGATTATATTGACCATCATTTTCATGTATCAGGGGTTTTTTTACCCTTTGATTCCAGGGGCCTGGGCATTCAGAATTCGGAAAAATAGCGGTTGAAATTGAAAAAAAAATTACACAAATAAATTGAGAAAACAAGCAAAAAGATTTTCTGACTTCCTACTAATGAAGACGATTGAACCCATACAGACACCTGTAGCAGAGATTAATCTACAATTTGATCTAAATGGGTCCCGTAGACCCAATGAAATTTGGCCAATGGGTCCCAAGACATAACAATGGGTCCCAGCAAAAATTAATGCGTCCCCAAGTACTGTAAACAGTCTTTTTACGGCGTCTTAAGTTCGTGAGTACAAGTGAGATGACTGGTTCGCGGCATTTTATGTCCACGAGAACTTTATGTTCTAGGAAAAATTATTAGAAATAAAACGTCTATCTCCCAAACTTCAAATTTTTAAAAAAATCTAATTAGTCAAATTTGCCAAGTTATGTAATAAAAATGATTTGTTTATTCAGTTGCTTTATTTACGCAAGCGATGCTTCATACATGTGTATATAAAAACGTGATCTAAAGGTACTTAGGTGAGAATTGCTTGATTCATAATGTCCTGCAAGGTTTTAATATCGTCATGATGTATGTATTGCATTTGAATCCAAATGATAAGAAGTTTTATTAGGTTTAAAAGGGTGGTCAAAATATGTCAGATCGATTATATATATACACTAGACATTTACAGCTTTTACACTTTCTCGAAACTAATACATGTACTAGTAAACTTGAACTAAAACGGACGCATTAAACGAAAGTGAACAATGCGTACGGTGGGACGCAGCGATCGGAAATCAATGGGACCTGGTCAATTTTTATGCGTCAGAGACGCAGGAAGCAGAGGTAGATTAATCCCTGACCTGTAGTACCAAGAATATTATATTTCAGATAGTGTATATCACAAAACAGATAACTATTAATATATTTTCAGTAATTTAAAAGGGTTTTTATACTTTGTTTATTAAAATTTTATCTTTTTTCAAATTGTGAATTTTAAGCTCAGAAAAATGCCTGTTTTTCAGCATTGGGAATGGGGTCGAATTTCGGCCCTAGAGAACCCCTAAAAAAATCCCTGTGTATACATGTTGGTGACAAATGTGTTTTCTCTTCATTTAAAAATGCCCCTTGAATATAATAAAAATAAGATCATCCAACAGTAATCCCATCAATGTGGTTTTCCAAAATGGCCCAATGAATTGGCTTAACATTTTGAGTGATGTTTCAAACCTGATGGTTGAAATATATCAAAGGATAGATAGAGGAAATCAAATCCTTTCCAATGATGTATCATACATGTTAATCTCAACCATAATTATTTACTTGCTATTTTGAGCGAAAACAATTGCAAATCTGGAATGACTTAATTGAACGCCTGTACTTCATTTCTACAAAGTTTCATTGAAATCCCTTCAGTAATTGTGGAGATCGAAGGAGTCGAAAATGTGAAACGTTTACGACAGATGACAGACAGACAGACAGATGCCAGACAGTGCGCTATAACAGCTTTGCTCATGTGAGCTATAGCTGTCTGCGCGGCTCACTTCGGAAACTGGATAAATGCAATTTTGATTTCTTTGTCATGTAAAAATTTTTAAAAAATCTATATCATTGAAAGATTTTGCTTAAAGTAGTTGTAAATTTTGGTATATACATGGTGGAGAGTTAATATGCAATCAAATTATATAGACAAAATAAAGTTTAGATGCAGTGTTCGCAAAGGTGTTCAGATTTTTACCAGACATCCAGTCAGGTAAACAAATGCTCTTTACCAGACCGAACAGAAATTTACCAGACCGTATAAAAAGAGAACATAAACCAAACAATTTATGTACACATATCAGTGGCGGATTCAGGGGGGTGTAGATGGGGCGTCTTTCCAATGATGTATCATACATGTTAATCTCAACCATAATTATTTACTTGCTATTTTGAGCGAAAACAATTGCAAATCTGGAATGACTTAATTGAACGCCTGTACTTCATTTCTACAAAGTTTCATTGAAATCCCTTCAGTAATTGTGGAGATCGAAGGAGTCGAAAATGTGAAACGTTTACGACAGATGACAGACAGACAGACAGATGCCAGACGGTGCGCTATAACAGCTTTGCTCATGTGAGCTATAGCTGTCTGCGCGGCTCACTTCGGAAACTGGATAAATGCAATTTTGATTTCTTTGTCATGTAAAAATTTTAAAAAAATCTATATCATTGAAAGATTTTGCTTAAAGTAGTTGTAAATTTTGGTATATACATGGTGGAGAGTTAATATGCAATCAAATTATATAGACAAAATAAAGTTTAGATGCAGTGTTCGCAAAGGTGTTCAGATTTTTACCAGACATCCAGTCAGGTAAACAAATGCTCTTTACCAGACCGAACAGAAATTTACCAGACCGTATAAAAAGAGAACATAAACCAAACAATTTATGTACACATATCAGTGGCGGATTCAGGGGGGTGTAGATGGGGCGTCTGTTCCCCCCCCCCCCCCCCGGCACTGACCCACAATTTTCCAAAAACAGGTATATTTTGGCCCATTTTCAGTAAAAATCGACAAAATTCGCCCCTTGGCCCCCGGCAAAGGGGGCGCTGGATCCGCCACTGCACATGTGTGTTGTCAATTATTTTTCCTGTATTTTTTCAATAGTTCTCACGAAAAGAGGATCTAACAGGGTTCTCTTTAAGAGCGGCGGCGACTGGCGATTTCTCGCCTCCTACTTTAGGTAAAACCGCAGTCGGTTTTATAATGGTAATAACGGCAAGTTCAGTTTCATATGTTCTGTTATGAACAAAAAGACTAATAATTATATTATCTTAATTCTCACCAGAAAAAGACCTATACTAGCCACAGCAAAAGGTTATGTACTCGTGTATACAATGAACAAATGCAGAACAAGAAGTAATAAAAAATACAATCATATGTATTATGGAAATATTTGTCATTTTTTGAAAGGTGGCTTGCATGACATCTTGCAAATTTATTTGTAAAAAAATGTCGCGAAAATGGTTCACGCGCAATCTCCCTCTTAGTCAACTGCCAAAGAGGGAGATCTCCCTTAGCTGTTAGATGGGGCAAAGAGGGAGATCTCCCTAGCTGTTAGATGGGGCACTTTCAATGTTAAATTTCAGCATGACGTCACCGAGTTTCACATTGAGCCTACTATGGAGAGCGTCACAACGTTACGGGAAAAATTGCATGGGAAATGGCCCACATAACAGCCTAAAACATGTTTTGTCTATAAAATTTGATTGCGTGCAACTTATACCATAATTTACAACTAAACGAGATCTATTGAATTGTATCAATTTCATCTAAGTTTTGCATGATAAAATAGTCAAAATCGCGTTAATCCGGTTTCCGAATTGAGCCGCGCGGACAGTAAAATGACTTGTCCTGTCCAGAAACACAGGGACCTGAAGTTGTGTGATATTTTATCAGAATATTGAATAATTAAAAAAAATCAACTGACAAGGTGTTTTTTGTCTTTTTTCTTGCTGTGTGTTTCATTAGCAACAACCACGGGTTTTATAAATAAATAATTTTTTTCATCAATATTACTTTTCCTATTTGAAAAAAGTATGCTGAGTTCAAATCTGTAATCTGTTTTATTGTATCTTTTATATGTAAAAAGTTATTTGACATTTAACATACCCACCCTGCAACCTAATTTAAAACGAAAATGCACAACTTTTATAGAAAAAACGTCACAACTCATTTTCTTTACAGGGATGCTGATTATGGACTATATTTTGTTCATTTTAACCTATTTCAGGTATGCTGATTTCAAAAATGACAAGAGTTCTTTTCTATCATTGACCAAATAGCTGTAATTAAGACTTAAAGATGGTTACCCCCTATATTTGCATTGCAAAAATTTGCAAATTATGACTTGATTTGTCATAATACTTTGTTAAAAATACATTTATCACATGTATTTACCAATATAACAAAAAAGGAAAACATTTGAAGATAATAGACAAGTTATATTTACAAATCAAAAGCTATCCACATGGTCAAATCAACAGTCGGACAGATATACAGGAGAACCATTGGCGTCATCAATAGTACCATGTTTGAAATAAGCTGTCAAACATGTAGATCTAGCTACCCAATGCATATAATCATACTTAATTTCTCAGCCCACCCAGTGAACATTAGAAAATAAAACCAAGAATTGTTCTTAATGTCTATAAGATATTATAAGTAAATTGTCAATCTTGAATATGAACCTTATATACATTGTGAGAATTTTGAGAAAAAAAGAAAGAAAATTCTACACATATATAATGTATGGTTTTAATTTGAACAACTTTCACATGCTGAATATTGGTAAATATCCTACAAGGAAATGTTCCCTATTGTTTCAATATTATATCTAAGACATTGCTTGAACTGAGCTCTGGGCTCCTCTTCTCACACACAAAGATGTCATTGTATTTAATGTAAAAAAATAACAGTGAGAGATAGATGCATTTACCTTATTATCCTAAACCGACAAAAGGAGATGTTTTAATTTGGTGTGATGAATGTATTTAGATCTATCATTAGCCTTCAGCCCTTTCCCTTAAAAAAACTTCAGATTAATCACTCCAAATATTTTAAGAATTGTTATATCATGGTACAAAACTTGCTAAATTTATCTGTAAATAAAACTCCTAGTAATCACTGTCCAACCCCCCCCCCCCCCTTCCACCATACCCCCATTTCCAAGGCTAACCCCACATACCATTAATGCATGTAGTTAATCCAAGGAGAATAACTAATGCCATGAACAGATAGATCTAAGATAAAAATCCAGATGTACAAAGTCTTTGATAAAGTGAGAAGTGGAAAAGTCAGCATTCACAATTACATGTTTATGTGACCGTAATATTATTACAGGACCAGGGTATCCCATTCCCTATCTAGGTCAGATTTATCTGTATTAAAATTAGTACTACAGGTATATAGTACACTAATATTGTTGTAAGACCTGTGTTCAATTTGCACAGAGTGACAGAAACATTTTTACTTAGCTACATCCTGAAAATAGGGTAGTTTTAATGTAAGAAATGAAGTATACATGGTACATGTATTTATATCATAACTAATAAAAAATAAATAAACTCCAAGAATGTTACAAAAGTTAATATTTGGAGCTTTAATTATCAATTCATATTTGATGTAGAATGTGGATCCAGTCAGATGGGACTGGGGGGGGGGGGGGGGGAGGGGTCCAGTATATGGTTTTGAGAAAAAAATTGATGGGAAAATCATAATTTTTTGCACATTTCTTGACTTCCCCTTCATCAGACCCCACTAGATCCATGCTTTTATATGTTATACATTTTATTCAGAAATAAAGTACTCGAAGTAGAAGCTGTTTTCGCTTGATTGTACATGCGTAAATTGAAACGTATATTGTTGTAAACAAAATAGAGTTATCGTTCTTTACACTGACTTGTGATGGAAATCAGCGAAGTTTGATGTGAATACGGGTATATACCATGGAAAATCTTTATGAATTATTAATATGGATAAATATGAAATCATTTAATCCCGCTCAGTACCCGGTATACGATCGTTATCACGAATTTTGACAGCTCTGAATATTTCAATTCCTTCCCGCGATATGTAAATGACTTGGAAATCCCCTTATTTATTCATATACCAAAGGGTCAAAGTATCAAGCTTCGATGTCATAGGTTTTTCGGAACAAAAACTGCTAGATTTATCCATAACAGCCCGTAAAAGATACCGAGGCGAGTCGAGACGTTTTTGGCGGACATACTGAATCAATGTCACGTTGCGCCCTCTAGCGAGCGTGGTTGTTGCTAGTTTCATATAGCTTCACTCAAAAAAAGCTATATGAAACACACAGCAAGAAAAAAGACACAAAACACGTTGTCAGTTGATTTTTTTTAATTATTCAATATTCTGATAAAATATCACACAACTTCAGGTCCCTGTGTCCAGAAATTGACCTTAAGCCGGTTAAGAAAAATCTACTTTCAGATGAAAAAATTACAGTGAAAATGTCGTGCTAGCATTTCCACAAATTTTATCCTTTCTCCGCCACGGTAAACAACTTTACTAGCTTTTCCCTTAGGCATCTTCGTCTTTTTATTTTTTGGTCGCCTTTTCGTGAATTCTTTAGGAATATCACCTTATAAAGTCACAAATCGAATAAAACAAAGAATTAATAAAATATATTATTATTCATCCATGAAATAAAATATCATATCAGTTTCATTAAATTATAAGAGTAAAAATATTTGTTTTCTATAAAATTAAAAAAAAATTACAAGGTATAAAAGATTAAATTAAAAGATTTTTATAATTTCGCTTTGTAAGAAAATAATTCTTGAATCCATTTCAAGAAGTGTATTTCCTTGTTGTCAAGGCGGTTGCCAATCATTTCGACCTTCTAAAACTTCGACTTCGAGTCACTTCGACCTTTTGCAACTTCGACCTTAGACGTTTTAGTCCCATAGAATGCCACCTCGGCCTCCCAAAAAAGACATTTCGATCTACACATTTAACATTTTGGGCACAGATTATATACTGTAATGATCTTGAATTTGAAAAGGCCGAAATTTCTTTTAAGACCGGGAGAACTTTATGCCCCGGTCAAAGTTTTGAACATGATATTTACTGTGACCTAATCCTATCATCTTTGACCTATGTTCGAGGTCATGACACACACTTAGGTCCTAAGAAACGTAACTGTGAAATCCATCAATATAGGGGGAGGGTTATGATCTGGACAAGTTCACAACACACCCTAAGTTTATATTTTAGAGACGTTTCGAACTGTGAAATATTTATTGAAATCCATCGAAAGGTGAAGGAGCTATATTCCGGACAATTGTGTCTATTGTGACCTTGATCTGTGACTTGTGACCTTGTATAAGGTCATGACACATCCTTAGGTCTTTGAAAAGAAACATTTCTGTGAAATGTTATTGAAATCCATCCACAGGAGGAGTTATGCCCCGGGCAATGTGTTAATTATTGTTTCGATTGTGATCTTGACCTTTGGCCTGTGACATTTTTTCAAAGTCATGACGCATCCTTTTGTCCTAAGGAACATTTCTGTGAAGTATTATTGAAATCCATCCACAGGGGGGGGGGGGGGGGGGGGTTATACTCTAGACAAGGTTTTACCAATGGTGTCTTTTGTGACCTTTGACCTTGGTTCAATGTCATGACACACCCTTAGGTCCTAAGGAATATTTCTGTGAAATATTTTTGAATCCCATCCACAGGGTGGGGAGTTATGCTCTGGACAAGATTTACTAATTGTGTCTTATTTTGACCTTTGACCTATGACCTTGGTTCAAGGTCATGACACATCCTTAGGTCCTAAGGTACATTTCTGTGAAACATTATTGAAATTCATGCACAGGGGAGGAGTTATGCTCTGGACAAGGTTTACTAATGGTGTCCAATGTGACCTTGACCTTTGACCTATGACTAATATAATCTTACACCATGAGCGATTTCTCAACCCGTGTTTACAAATTTGCAAGTCCAAGCAAAATTTTACGCGAGGGTTGAGAAATCCCCCCCCCCCCCCTCATGGTGCATGGTGTTTGATTGTTTTTCTCCCACGTAGTCGACTAGAATGTCTGTTACAAATCACCTGTTGTGTTTGTTGCCTTACTTCCAAAACCATAACGTCGCTTTGGTAGCGATGACGTCACGGTCTGAGTGTGACATCGATGACGTCAGAGGGTGACATCGATTTATCTCACCCCAGGAAAATTTGAGAGTTCTCAGTCTCAAGTGGGAGAAATTTTAATCCTGTGCAGGGTGGTCCAGATCAAGGGTGTTCAATCTCTGACCAAGGCAAGCGCCTCCTTGCTGAAAAGGGAGAGAGTGCAGTGGAATTAGGTATACTAGTAGCACGATTAACGTTTTTGCCACAGAGATGCCCGTTTAGCTTACTCTGTATCGTAGTCACTCTCGATCCGTTTCTGTGAATCTAAAAAGACTGACAGACAGACAGACGGACGGACAGACAGACAGACAGACGCAAATAAAAATGGAAAATAACGTGTGAATGGTTAATATAGAAGAGGAGGCACAAATTTACGTTTTTCAGTGGTTTTTAATCTTTTTCTAAGAATCTGGTGATGGATAATCCGAAAAGTCTGCTATGTGTCAGTTTTTAGCTCACCTGAGCGAAGCTCAAGTGAGCTACTGTCATAGCGCGTCGTCCGTCGTCTGTCGTCCGTTGTCTGTCATTAACTTTTTAACATTTTCGACTTCTCCTCTGAAACCGCTGCACAGAATTTCACGAAACTTCACAGGAAGCAAGTACTAAATGACATGTCTTCTACCAAGTTTGTGTTTTTCGAGCCGTTCGGAAATCCAAGATGGCCACCACAGGCTCTGATTGGCTGACACATTTTCGACATCTCCTCTGAAACGGCTGTATAGAATTTTTCGAAACTTCACAGAAAGCAAACACTCAATGCCCTCTATCAAGTTTGTGTTTTTCGAGCTGATCGGAAATCCAAGATGGCCACCACAGGCCCTGATTGGCTGACACATTTAGACTTCTCCTCTGAAACCGCTTCACAGAATTTCACTAAACTCCACCGGAAGCATGCAAGATCTCAATGCCCTCTACCAAGTTTGTGTTTTTCAAGCTGATCGGAAATCCAAGATGGCCGCCACAGGCTCTGATTGGCTGACACATTCTCGACTTTCGTCTGAAACCTCTGCACGGAATCTCTCGAAACTTCACTGGAAGCAAGTAATCAATGCCCTCTACAAAATTTTTGTTTTTCCACCTAATCAGAAATCCAAAATGGCCATCACAGGCTCTGATTGGCTAACACATTTTCAACTTTACGTCTGAAAACGTTGCACAGATTTTCACAAACTTCACAGGAAGCAAGTACTCAATAGTAGTGTAAGCATCCTAGATAGGTGGGTAGTATTTTTAGATATGGGGAATTCCTGGGTTTTGTGTATAGGTTTGTGGAATTCCGTGTTAATTTATAGAATGGGGAAGTCCATGATAAATTCCAGGGGAATTCCCAATTCTATATTCAGGTTTTAGGAATTTCCCAGAAAATATTTTTCGATGTTTTTACCCAATTCTATTTTTAAGTGTTGAAATATTCTAGAACTTCATCTATTCGTGGAAGGAATAATTTCCCCCTACAACTTGATGAAAGAATTAATAAAGACAAAATGAAATTTTATACATTTTTATTCAACATTGTACATATTTCAGAAAAAAAGTCTATGCACTGTACTGTGGTCTCACATTCTGTCTCGCCATAGGTGGACGTCCTCTATTTGCTCCATAAATGGGTCTTGGGTTATTTGGCCTGTAGTTGGGTCCGTAGTTGTTGGGTCCCGGATATGTGTTGTATTCCTGTTGTACAGGACAGTCTCTGGCCCAGTGTCCCGTGCCTTGGCACTTGTAGCAAATGTCGTTCTGCTTCTTGGGCGGCTGAGGACATTCGGTAGCAAAATGTCCCTCCTCATTGCAATTGAAGCATACACTCAGTTGAGACTATTTTCAGGAAATGCCATAGGATAGACGCGAAAACAAAATCCATATTTAAATGTTGGTCAATGTGTTGTATTTTCATTTGTCTATCTGTAATCAGAGTAGTAGGATCATGGATCCTAGAATGAAACATCCTTTCACATGCATTATAGCAGGACCTACTGGTAGCGGAAAGACATACTTTGTGAGACGTCTTTTAGCTCACATAGAAGAAATGATGAAACATAGACCGGATGACATAATCTGGTACTATGGGGAATGGCAGCCCATCTACGCAACTATACACGGAGTTGAATTTGTAGAGGGACTACCAGACATAGGAGCTCTTGATCCTCAAAAGATACATTTAGTTATTATTGACGACTTAATGTCAGAAACAGACGAAAGGATAACATCTTTATTCACCAAGAAAAGTCACCACAGAAATATCAGTGTTATCTACATAGTGCAGAATGTGTTTCACAAAGGAAAAGAGAACAGGACGATCAGTTTAAATTCTCATTACATTGTAATGTTCAAAAACCCTAGAGATGCATCCCAAATCACACATCTTGCCAGGCAGATGTATCCAGGAAATGTTAAATACATGCAGAAGGCTTTTTTATGATGCCACCTCGGATCCCTATGGGTACCTTTTAATTGATTTGAAGCAAGACACACCAGAACATGTACGACTTCGTACACGTATATTCCCAGGACAAAACCAATGGGTGTATTTAAGAAAGACGTGAAAAAGGCACTATAGACATCAACGGGTTAGTTGTGAGTGCAGTTGAAATAGTGACATCAAAGACTCAACATGTCTTCCTTACAGTGTATGAAATGTCAAAAGAAATTCTTCAGACTCTTTGCATTAAAAAGATACATGAAGAATTTTCACGTCGATGATAGTGAAAACAGTGAAGATGACGACTTAGTAGAAGAGAAAGATGCTTCCTTTCCTTATTCCTGCAAACGCCTGCGTGACCATGCGGCTGATTTGACCTATTTGCTTTTTGCGAAACCCACAATGTGCAGAAGCGTCATCCGAGATGCAGATAGGTCATTGATACTTTGCCTCTGTGAATGTGCCAAGAATGTTTTAAAAGGCAATGTCGACCTAACAAAGGACCAGTTTAACACATTAGCTCCTTACAAAGAGGAGCTCCGAGAGCTTGTCAATAAGAAAGTTCCCACTGAGAGAAAGAAAGAAGTATTACAAATTGGTGGTATCTTACCTGCTCTTTTATTACCCTTGTTGGCACCAGTGATTGCGCCTTTGGCTTCAAAATTATTAGGACTTTGAGATGGAGCACACAAAGAAAATGTTACTGGTAGAACCAAAATTGTTTGAGGGATTGCAGCATCATGATGTAGTGAGAAATCCCACAATTAAATCCATGACAAGACTTGACGACGAGATGCAGTCTATTCTTCAAAGAGATGATCTTTCCATGGGAGAAAAAGTTAAAGCTTACCAGCAGAAACTACAAAGATTTCTCATCTATGATGACAAATATGAGAACAGACCAAGTACAAGTTGTCAGGGGTACTTCTGCACCGAAAAATAATGCCAGTTTCAATACAGACCAAAGTATTGGAGTTGACCAAGGATCTTCCACAACAGACCCTATTAAAAGTGAAATTATAAAATCTGTCCCAAAGACTATGAGAAATAGAGCAGAACTATTATTACACAAAATCAAATCAAAACCTGACATGAAGTGGAATGACTGTGGCGAACTTGTCTATAAGGGTGAACGGATCAAAAACAGTAATATTGTCGATCTTGTCAATGATGTTTTACGTCGGAGAAAACATTTCGAACCACGCGGATGGCAAATATTTAGCGCTGGTCTTCGAGAAACTAATGTACCACAGGATCTCATAGGGCATAAGGAGAGATGGAACTGGATACAATCTGGAAAGGATCCGTTGCAAGACGAGCATGATGCATCAGAATCAGATACGTCATCCAGTAGTTTGGAGACGTTAACAGATGACAAACCCGAGTTCAAGTCATCATTGGCACAAGCTTACGAATCAGATCCAGAAAGTATGCCGCAAAGTTTGAAAACACCAAAGAAGAGCAGCATTTCAAAAACATCCTTCTCTACGCCTCGTTGGTCACCATATTAATACCTATTAATACATCTATGTCAAGTCCAGTTATCATTCCTCATCATGAAAGCCAAGAAGAAGGTGGATGCATCAAAAATACTTTCCAAAAAGTATTATGATCCAAAACATCCTGGGAGTTACGGCGGAGTGAAATCATTCAAAAAAGCACTCGGCAATTTGAAAGTGAAAGAACAAGATGTTTCAGACTGGTTGTTGACGCAAGACACCTACACTTTACATAAGCATGTGCGTCGAAGTTTCAAAAGGAGAAAAGTACTTGTGGCTGGTATCGATCAACAATGGCAAGCAGATCTCGTTGACCTGCAAAGTAATACTTGTTAACCTGCATTGATGTTCTATCGAAATATGCATGGGTCATTCCTTTGCGCGACAAAACGGGCAAAACATTAGTGGAAGCGTTCAATGCAATATTCAAGTCAGGTAGAAAACCTCGTCAGCTACAAACAGATAAAGGGAGTGAATTTACCAACAGAAATTTTCAGTCTTTCCTGAGAGAGAATGACGTACATTTCTTCACAACAGAGAATGAAGATATTGAAGCCTCCATAGCCGAAAGGTTTAATCGAACTCTGAAAACAAAGATGTGGAAATATTTTACACATAGTGATACTTTGAAGTACATTGATGTTTTGGAGGATTTGGTGTATTCATACAACCATACTCATCACAGGAGTATAAAAATGGCTCCAGTACAGGCAACAAAAAAGAATGAAATTATAGTTTGGAAAAATCTCTATGGTGACAAAGCTTTGGATGTCAAAAACACCACCCTGAAAATAGGAGATTAGGTTCGAATTAGCAAAGCAAGACGGACATTTAAGAAAGGTTACTTGCCTAGCTGGAGCGAAGAAATATCTACTGTTAGTGAAGTGCGTGAACTTCAGTCACCTGTATCGCATCAATGACTACAATGGAGAACCGTTGAAAGGAACATTTTATCCTCAAGAGTTACAAAAAATCGTTAAATCTGATGACGTATACAGAATTGAAGAGGTGTTACAGTAAAGAAAGAAAGGAAAGCAGATTCAATATCTTGTCAAGTGGCATGGATATCCCGAATCATTCAACAGTTGGATCAACAGAAATCAGTTGACTACATATAAAGGATAGCTATTGCTCAAGACTTTAGTTTGTCCAAAACGCCAGGACTAGCACACATCGGCCATTCAACATGTTTTACCTGACACTCCCAAGTAATAGTTCGATGTCAACTTATTCTAACAATACATTGACAAATTATCGTGTCAAGTTACATCATTCCCTGGATTTATCAGGACAGCGGGAAGTGGGATTGACTGAAATTCAGTATCCACATTCGTGGTATAATGTATCAAACGACCAAGCATGGTTTGAAATAATCGAAAATCCAGATGCTCCAAGAGTTCAGTTTGCGCTGAAAAATGGATACTACGTTTCACCTGAAAAGCTCATGAGGACTTTATGGGGTTTGAAAGGGAGCATCAATGGAGGAGATAACGTGAAAATAGAATTTGATGACGTCAGTCATAAAGTTACAATCACGATATCGAATGAAGCTATTTTGAAACTGTCCAAAGCTCTTGCTAAAATCTTAAGCTTTGAACAAGAGGAATTCGACGCTGGTGTGTATATAGCTCCTTGGGTGTGCGACGTGACACAAGGATTTCATTCTCTGTACATCTACAGTAACATCGTAGAGCCTAGTATGGTGGGTGATGTACTTGTACCATTACTGAGAATTGTTTCAATAGAGGGATCGTCTGGCAAAATGGTTTCTCATACTTATCAAAACATTCAGTACCTACCACTACAGCAGGGACAATTTGACACCATAGAAATAGATATAAGAGACGACACTGACTTACCAGTGCCATTTGAAAGAGGAAAGGTCGTTGTAATACTACACTTCAGGCGACGACAGTCATAATGAGATTCCAAACAGACAAAAGTATTCGCTTTGAAGGAAACAGAGATGCGATTGATGAATATTACATTGATCAAGCAGGACATGGATTACCAGCTTTTCAAGGAGTAAGAATTCAAAGAGAACATGGCATTGGCAACATGTTTAGCGGTCTTTTGAAAAGTGCAATGCCCCTTATTAAGAAAGGATCAAAAGCATTGTGTAAACAAGTCTTATCAACAGGACTTGACATTGCTAATGATTTACTAAGTGGAGAAAACATACGCACATACACAGAACGACGACTGAAAGAAGCGGGAAGAAATATCATGAATCAAGCAAGAGGCAGAATATCAAAACCACCCGGAGAACCTAATCGAAAGGGTATAAAGCGGCGTGCGAATTCTTCAGTTGTCATTCCTAAGCGAGCAAAGGTACAGAGAACATCTAAACCGAGAAGAGACATCTTCACCTAAACATCAAAATGTCTTTGGTCCATCAACATTCCTGTAAATGCATGAAGTCAGAGTTGGACTTGTTTGCTGTTCCACCAACGCAAGCAAGCATTGAATATGGACATTGGGTAGAACATCGGCCATTATCTTCTATCACTGACTCGGGACCCATAGAATTTAATATTTCCGGCTCAGGGGATGATTATCTGGATCTGAATAACACCTTCTTGTATTTGCAAGCCAAAATAGTCGCGGCAAACAATAACGCAAACCTCGACGCTCTGTCAGATGTAGGGCCAGTGAACAATTGGTTGCATTCACTCTTCAGCCAAGTCAACATTTCTTTAAACGAAAAACTGATATCTATGCCGGCCAACACTTATGCCTACAGAGCTTTCCTAGAGAACCTTCTAAGCTATGGCAAATCAGCCAAGGAATCGCAACTCACCTCCGAGATGTGGTACAAAGATAGCAGTAGTCAAATGGAAGCCAGAACAGATGATCGATGATGCTGGCTTTACTAAACGAAAAGCATTAATCGCCCGTAGCAAAATAGTTGATATGACAGAAAAACTTCATTTGGATATGTCCTTCCAAGAAAGATATCTGCTCAATGGAGTGGATGCAAAGATCAATTTGATCAGGATGCATTTGCACTTATGGCAGCCAATGATGACTTTAAAATCAAAATCATGGACGCTGCCTTATTTGTGCGGAAAGTTAGGATCAGTAACACGGTCAGAATGGCTCACATCAAAGCTTTGGAGAGAGGGACAGCCAAATATCTCATTAAACGTGTTGAGACTAAAGCATTTTCAGTTGCCAATGGAAGCATGAGTATCAACAAAGAGAATCTGTTCAATGGACGAATGCCTAAGCGCATTCTCGTTGGTCTGGTAGACAATGATGCTTACAATGGGGTAGCTACGAAGAATCCTTTCAATTTCAAGCACAACAACATTGAGTTTATGGCACTCTATGTTGACGGACAGCAGATTCCAGCCAAACCTTTGCAACCTAACTTTGGACGCAGTCGTTTTATTCGCAGTTATTCAGGCCTTTTTACGGGGTCTGGAAAGATCTTCGATGATGAAGGAAACGATATTAGTAGGGAAGAATATGGAAATGGCTATACAGTATTTGATTTTGATCTGACTCCAGACTTATCTGAAGCAGGTCATTTCCACCTTATACAACATGGTAACCTGAAACTGGAAATTCACTTCTCTCAAGCCTTTTCAGAAACCATCAGTGTTGTTGTGTATGCTGAATTTGATAACATCATAGAGATTGATCGCAACAGGAATGTAATATTTGACCTTGCAACCTAGAACAATGAACACTAAACAAATACAGAAGGTTATGAGACAGAATGTAGGATCATCTTTCTTTGGTGTATTTCCTCGAAATAGGATCCCCTCAGTGAATACATTACCGTGCTCGCTTGTTTGTAATACCGATCTGGACAGATAGTTGGGTCAACACTGGATTGCAATCTACTTGGACCTGTGTGGCAATGGAGAATACTACGACAGTTATGGATTACCACCACTGCATACGGAATTTTCAGATATTATGCATAAGAATGTAGACTCCTGGATTTGGAACACCAAACAAGTTCAAGACAGACACTCTGTTGTATGCGGACATCACTGCATATTCTATTTGATTCATCGATACAAGGGTTTAGATATGACTGAAATTACCTCCTTGTTCACAGAAAACCTTTTTGAAAACGATGCCATTGTGAGACACTATGTTAACTCATTAGGTTAGTCAAACCATTGTACATAGATCTGGTTCATTAATACTTATATCAATGTTACGTAACATTCATATGACTGTTTTTTTTCTTGTGTTTCTTGTTCAAATTGAATAGTTCAATAATATTTGAATTAAAAATCTGTGTTTGTTTTATTTCATCAAACACTGAAATAGGCTCAACAGATGAGATTTGCACTAGTAATGTACACCAGCAGCAAATATGAATGCTGGGACTGTGCTCGCAATCTGCACTTGCTTATACACTTTTTAACACTATGTGTACACTAAATGTGTTCCTCCAGCACCCAAATTGTGTTCTGTGTATGCATATATGCACTTGAAATGTGCACCTGGACACATATGTGCACCTACGTAGTGCATGTTTGCGCGTAAGTGCACCCTACATATGCAAACGAGCATCTAAGTACACCTAATATGTGCACCTTCAACACATCAGTGCACCCTAAATGTGTTATTTTAGCACGTAAGTGCGCCCTAAATATGCTCTTTTAACACCAAAGTGCTACCTTAATGTGCTCTTATAACACCTAAGTGCACCATAGATGTGCAATTTCAGCACCTCAGTGCACCTTCAGCACCTCAGTGCACCCTAAATGTGTTATTTTAGCACTTAAGTGCACCCTAAATGTGCACCTTCAGCACCTCAGTGCACCCCTAATGTGCACCTTCAGCACCTCAGTGCTTCCTAAATGTGTTATTTTAGCACTTAAGTGCACCCTAAATGTGCACCATCAGCACCTCAGTGCACCCAATATGTGCACTTTCAGCACATCAGTGCACCGAAAATGTGCTTCATAGGAGACACAACTAAAATGACTTCTCAACAAGTTGCTGATATTGATTTAACCAACTTTGAATTCCAATGGCCAAACGGCAATGTACAGCAGCCTGCAGACATCAACATGGACGACATCCATAGCAATTGTCAGCGCATGACTGCCATGATGGAAGATGTACAGACATCCATTTCGAAGATGCAAGCCGACATCCATACATTGATGGATCACAAGAGAAATGCAGAAGGAGACGAACCACCAAAGAAGAAAGCCAGATACGTATGTTACAACTGCAATGAAGGGGGACATTTTGCTACCGAATGTCCTCAGCCGCCCAAGAAACAGAACGACATTTGCTACAAGTGCCAAGGCAAGGGACACTGGGCCAGAGACTGTCCTGTACAACAGGAATACAACACATATCCGGGACCCAACAACTACGGACCCAACTACAGGCCAAATAACCCCAGACCCATCTACGGAGCAAATAGAGGACGCCCACCTATGGCGAGACAGAATGTGAGACCACAGTATAGTGCATAGACTTATTTCTGAAATATGTACAATGTTGAATAAAATTGTATTAACTTTCAATTCGTCTCTGTTAATTATTTTTCATCAAGTTGTAGGAGAATTTCTCTTCCACGAATAGATGATTTTCTAGAACAACATCTAAATACAGAAAATTGGAAAAAACACCAGAATATAGAATTGGGAATTTCCCTGGAATTTACCATGGACTTCCCCATTCTATAAATAAACACGGAATTCGCCAAACCTATACACAAAACCCAGGAATTCCCCATACCTAAAAATACTACCCACCTATCTAGGATGCTTACACTACTCTCAATGTCCTCTGCCAAGTTTATGTTTTTCTAGCCAATTAGAAATCCAAGATGGCCACCATAGTCTCTGATTGGCTGACACATTTTCGACTTCTCTGAAACCTCTGCATAGAATTTCATGAAACTTCACAGGAAGCAAGTAATCAATGCCCTCTACCAAGTTGGTGTTTTTCGAGCCGATCGGAATTCCAAGATCTATTTGGATGACACATTTTTGACTTATCCTCTTTTAAAAACTACTGCACAGAATGTCATCAAACTTTACAGGAAGTAAGTACACATTGTCCTTCTCAAAACTTCACTAAAAGCTATTTTATTCAGGTCTTATACTGACTTTGATCAAAAACATACATACAGTCCCCTCAGGTGAGAGAGGTGGCCTCCTTGGTCCTTTTGTTTTCATTTGCATGTTTAGTTGTTGTACCATATTTCAGGCGCACAGCCAAATACTTTTTGAGTGGAAGCACCCTTTAGGCAGGGTGTTTAGGGTGGGTATAGGCTAATTACATTTCACACATTTTCATGGCAGTCACCATGAGTAGTCAGGCGTACGCAAGCAAACAAGCGCTTGGAACCACGTCGTTTTGCAACACTAACAACAACAACAACAACAAAGAAAAAATATATAATAAAAAAAAAGAAAGAAAGAAAAAAATTAAGCAAAGCAAAGAAAGAAATGAGAAAGAAAGATAGTTCCATTTAAAAGTTGTCGTAATACTAGATTGTATGCATGTAAACTTATTGAGTAAAATCTATTTTAAACAAGAGGCCCAAGGGGGCCACATCGCTCACCTGAGTTGCAGACAAAGTGTTAAAAGTCACAAAAATACTTCTAAGATCAAAGCCCTTGACAGCCATATTTGTTGACCTATCGACACAAAAAATACAAACTTGGTAGAGGACCTTGAGTACTTGCTTGCTGCAAGGTTTCGTGAAATTCTGTGCAATGGCTGCAGAGGAGATTTCGAAAATGCGTCAGCCAATCAGAGTCCTCGGCGGCCATATTTGTTGACCGATCAGAACAAAATACACAATCTTGGTAGAAGACCTTGAGTACTTTCTTCCTGTAAAGTTTCATGAAATTCTGTGCAGTGGTTTTTTTTTTTTTTGCAGAGAAGATGTTGAAAATGTGTTAGCCAATCAGAGCCCTCGGTGGCCATATTTGTTGACCGATCGGCACGAAAAACACAAACTTGGTGGAGGACCTTGAATACTTCCTTCCTGTAAAGTTTCATGAAATTCTGTACAGCGGTTGCAGAGGAGATGTCGAAAATGTGTCAGCCAATCAGAGCCCTCGGCGGCCATATTTGTTGACCAATCGGCACAAAAAAACATAAACTTGGTAGAAGACCTTACAATTGAGTATTTCCTTCCTGTAAAGTTTCATGAAATTCTGTGCAGCGGTTGCAGAGAAGATGTCGAAAATGTGTCAGCCAATCAGAGCCCTCGGCGGCCATATTTGTTGACCGATCGGCACGAAAAACACAAACTTGGTAGAGGACCTTGGGTACTTCCTTCCTATAAAGTTTCATGGAATTCTGTTCAGCGGTTGCAGAGGAGATGTCGAAAATGTGTCAGCCAATCAGAGCCCTCGGTGACCATATTTGTTGACCGATCGGCACGAAAAACACAAACTTGGTAGAGGACCTTGAGTACTTCCTTCCTGTAAAGTTTCATGAAATTCTGTGCAGCGGTTGCAGAGGAGATGTCGAAAATGTGTCAGCCAATCAGAGCCCTCGGCGGCCATATTTGTTGACCGATCGGCACAAAAAACACAAACTTGGTAGAGGACCTTGAGTACTTCCTTCCTGTAAAGTTTCATGAAATTCTGTGCAGCGGTTGCAGAGGAGATGTCGAAAATGTGTCAGCCAATTAGAGCTCTTGGCGGCCATATTTGTTGACCAATCGGCACAAAAAACACAAACTTGGTAGAGGACCTTGAGTACTTCCTTCCTGTAAAGTTTCATGAAATTCAGTGCAGCGGTTGCAAAGGAGATGTCGAAAATGTGTCAGCCAATCAGAGCCCTCGGCGGCCATATTTGTTGACCGTTCGGCGTGAAAAACACAAACTTGGTAGAGGACCTTGAGTACTTGCTTCCTGTAAGGTTTGGTGAAATTCCATGCAGCGGTTGCAGAGGAGATGTTAAAAATGTGAAAAGTTTACGCCGGACGGACGACGGACGGCGCGCTATGACAATAGCTCACTTGAGCTTCGCTCAGGTGAGCTAAAAATGTGTATGTAAAGCATCATTTCTACGGAAGAAAACTGGGTCACACCTACTTTGAGTATGATCGAAGTATGACAGGAACAAACCACAATATAGATTTTATTAGTTATAGTATTTGTTCCTGTCATACTTCCTACCCGAAGTAAAGTTGTCTACATATTTACACACCTACTTTGAGTAGGAAGTATGACAGTAACAATCCCTATAAGGAATTGATCATGCCGAGAACCATATCGTAACGTATTCTGTGTAATTTTTGACGTTTGAAAATTTAGTAACCTACCTCGGCGTCAAGGTAGGACACCACGTGACTGTCATACAACGACGTCATTGGTTGAAATTAGTACGAGACGTGATAATAAAGTAATTTCTCGCACATTGGAAAGGCTGATTCCCCTTTTCAGCGGTGCTAGAGTAATAGAATCTATCACGACGTTGAGACTGAGACAGTAGAATCTCATCCGAGTGTAAAAGATTTGCAATCCACGACGAGGCTTGCCGAGTCGTGGATGTAGCAAATCTTTTGCACGAGGATGAGATTCCCCTGTCTCAGTCGTAACGTCGTGATTGATTATTTTTCTCACTCACCTCATTTTATCATCACTTTAATGTTTTTTTAAAACTAGAATCGATACCAAAACCTACACAAATCTAACGATGGCGTGACGTTACTTTCTATGACGTCATGATAGGAGTCACGTGGAGTGTGAGACAAGGAAATCTCAAACTGCTACATCTACGTTTTTTCTTTTGTCTCACGACGTAAGTGAGTGAGAATAATATAATCATACACCACCATGAGGGAGGGATGGCGATTTCTCAACCCGAGTGTACAAATTTTGCAAGTCCATGACGAGGCTTGCCGAGTCATGGACAAGCAAAATTTTTACACGAGGGTTGAGAATTGGCCATCCCTCCCTCATGGTGGTGTTTGATTGTTTTTCTCCCACGTAATCGACTATCTAGAGTGTCTGTTATAATCGCCAGTTTGCCTTACTTCCATAACGTCGCTTTGGTAGCGATGACGTCAGAGGGTGATATCGATGACGTCAGAGGGTGAGATCGATTTATCTCACCCCAGGGACATTTGAGAGTTCTCAGTCTCAAGTGGGAGAAAATTCGATCTGGCACCCCTGATCCGGCACTTTTGATTGTTCCTTTATGACGTCACAGACAAACTGACGTACGTTATTTCACGTGCACATAGATTTAGCAACACGTTCAGTCATTCTGGTGCGTAAACAAGATATGTTTCAATGTGCGAGAAAAATAATCAAGCACCACATTTGAATTCCGGATAGAAAAATATCAGTCTCGTACGATGGCCGATAGCAGCCAGTACTTCTCACTTGCAATTTTTGTCACTGTACATGTACATTTTTCAAGAAATGTACATGTACATTATACACTTAAACCTTAGTTGCTGTATGTACATGTACATTTTCCGAAAAATGTACATGTACAGTTTACACTTAAACCTTAGTTGCAGTATGTACATGTACATTTTCCGGAAAATGTACATGTACACTTTACACTTAAACCTTTGACTTATAATCTTACATATCAATACCGACCTTGAACTGATTTATTAATATAATATGAAGCAGCTGTTTTTTGACATCCAATACCGTTCGAAGAATCATGGACGCCTCTTCAACAACCTCGCCACAAATTAAGATGTTCGAAATTTTCATGCTATGGTGAATATTGATTTATATTCCATTTTTTCCAAAATTTTCCGGGGGAGGCCCCCCGAAAATTTTTTGAAAAAATGGAATGAAATGGTGCATTCTGGAGCACATTTTCTCCTTACCTTCTCGAATATTCAGACCATTTTTTCCACTCAATTTATGTGGTTAATAAAGATTTCTAAGTAAAATACTTTCTCCTTTACTGCTGGCAGGGGCGTAGCCAGAGTGTTTTCGATGTGGACGTCTATAAAGAAGTGTTGGACCAAGAACTTCAGCTGTCCGGGGGCACAGACACTTTTTTGGGGGATGACTTGCGAGGCCCGAAGGGTCAAGTGGGGACAGTATGGAAATATGTTACCCATCCCCTTGAAGGGAGTCGCCCGTGAAATTTTTGAAAAAAATGAAGCAAATTGCTGACCTCTGGAGCGTATTTGAGCTGAATTTAGATGGGATAACGCAAATGATTCGATGTCAGCAGACGACGAACCGTATCTAAGATGAAGAAAACTTATAAGATGTGAACATGACATTCCCTAAATACTTATATATGTACGTCCACATGAAGTTTTTCCAATCGACCGCTCGCACTTTGTTAGCGATCGTTGTATCATGCGCGGATACAGCATTTTTGGTCAGAGGGGGTCCAAATTTTAAGGAAGTCTACCTATCATGTAGGTACATATATATCGGTGCACATAATAGGGGAGGGGGGCAATTTTGTTAGCTTTCCTTTCACGTTTATTTTCATGAAGAATTGGCGAGCGTAGCGAGCCAGAAATTTTTTTAGATATGAAATATTAATTTGTCTTGATTCGATCGAGATGATTATTTATAACATTGAATAGTTCACTCCTTATATCGGCGAGCGGAGCGAGTTTCATGAGAATAAATAGATAAGAGATGTGTCATTTTCCAAATAATCAGACATCTTCAAATGACAAAACCTTGAAAAAGATGAAGGAGGTTATATCCTATGAAGTAAGGGACTGTTCAAAATATGAGTTCCTGAGACCCAAGACAATTATATAAAATTACTTAGTATGAACAATTGATAATGATTAATAAAAAATAGTTTTGTATTTGTAAATGGCGAGCGAAGCGAGCCAAAATGTTAGGTTTCAAAGCCCTTTCATGCATTTTAGACCCATTTCAATTAGAAATGGGCCAAAGCTGGACCCCACCTCCGAAAATCTCGGGGGGGGGGGGGGGTTGGTCCAGACCGGATCCGCGCATGCCGCATGGTTGTATTGAGTTTCATTAGAACTAATGAAACACGAGAAAATTACGAAAAATGCATTCAAATCGGTGGTTTTTTGGAGCGTCTTTGATCTATTTCTGAACAGTAGTTTGCTTTAAAATTACTATTTCAAAAGACCCTCCCCCTTCTTTTTGGCAACTGGGGGAGGCGCTCTCCTTTTTTTTTCGCGAGACGATGTGGACGTTTTTGCGTGCAAATGTACGCCTGGCTTCGCCCCTGGCTTGTCGATTTGTCCTTGCTGTAACATGTACTTAGAATATTGGTACGATTTCGAGTAAAAACTGTTGAGTATCATTGGGTTTTGTCTTTGAAAATTTGAATGCTTAATTATAGGCCCCCGGAGCATATGAATTCGAGCTATATACAATGTTAAATATTTGCCCATTTTTCCGGTTATTTCAAAGTATGTTTTTAACAAAATTTGTAGATGACAAAAAAACTCAAACCGGGTATTTGAGGACAGAAACGTGTAGGTTTCGATCCCCGTACCATTTACATTGATTGTTTGACACACGTACATGTTTTGCAAATTATTTGAACATGTTCATATTATAGTATTTGTTAATGTTAATTTTCGGGAATAAAATAAACAGAAAACCCCCTCTGCGACGTACATTACAAAAACTTCGCGATTGTCTGTACGAATCCACAAATACGCCAATTGATACGGTATCGAATCGATATGCGATAGGATGTATCAGAAAATTTTTGTAAATTTTGTTTCAAAATAGTGAATTCTGGTGGACATTAAGCAATTTTTTTTATTACTCAGTTTGCAGGGTTTTTTTCCGGGTGCTAATGTTACCCCCCCCCCCCCCCCCATAAAAAAAAATTGGGAAACCGGGGGGGGGTTCCCGAACCCCCCCCCCCCCCCCAAACCCCCTTAAATCCGCCCTTGAATACTTAAAATGTGACGCGTAAAAGCCAACGGATTTTTAGCTGAATTGATCAGTAACAAAGTCCAATTTCTATTCTGTCTTTGTAATGAAAATGTATCTAAAAAGAGTGTTCTATTTCCAAAAGATCGAAGGAAGCCGAAAGAGTTTTGTTCTATCCACATGCCGAAAGTTTGTATGTAGATGGAGTCTTGTATATTTCTCTTAAAAAGGAAACTGTTTTTTTTTTTTTTTTTTTTGTTAAAAGTATTTTCTCTGTCAGTGCAAATGCAAAGATGTTATGGATTAAATTTATAGCGATGTTTTCATGTTTATACAAGTTTTCTGAACTTTTCTGTTCTACCGATGTAGCAAGGTATTCTACTGAATCTTGGGCGGAAAGATCGTCCAGGTACTAGTATTCGTATGCGATACAAATTTTTTTTAGAGGCACATACGAATACTGTAATGCCTGGCGATCTTTCGGCCTGTGTACTGAATCAAGACTTTCTGCCACTGTCAGATAGTTTGGTAGAATTTGCTGTGCTTTCGTTTACTGTAGTTGACCTATCTTTCATACATTGCCCTAAAAATGTTTTGACGTTCTTCTTCTGTAAATAGAAAAACCTTTATTCCATCAGTTTGTTTTGAAGATAGATAACTCTTTTGAGTTTAGAAATCACTGATGGCTACGAGTTATGCCCCGTGCCTACTTCAGAAATTTTAAAAGAAATTTACAGATGTGTGTTCCTCCGTTTTAAATCACTGTTTTATGAAAGCGGTAAAACAGAAAAGGAGGAATTATAATTTCGAAATTGTTTCATTCTTTTATTTTATTTTTAAATGATTTTTGTCAAAATAGCCTTTCCTCAAGCATATCTCATTACTAGCGGATGTTTACAGTTGCTAACATAGAAAGGGACTCAACTCTTGCATTTCAACGTGATTGTTTACATGTGATTTCTTTTTCATGAAATACCAATGAAATTATAATTTTTCATTGTTTTTGAATATATTTTGAATAAAGAAGAGAAAATATTTCATTAACTCAAGAATTTTTCACTTTCAAGAGAAACAATGACAGAAAAAAGATCAATGGATTACAAGCCACACTTTCCCACAGCCAATCAAATATCGAGAAGAATTCACGTGACTAGAATTTTTTCGTGAAGTTTTGAGGTCTGCCAAAAAGACAGAGGAATATCGACGATGCATTTTTCCCGTTAAAATTTGGGAGTCAAATGGAGTAAATATCAACGCAAATTTGGATGTATTGAAAATTAAGGTTTTATTTAAGTTTTTGAGGGTGGAAATAGATAAAATGTCTGGACAAACGCATCATAAGGTACGCCGGAATGTGTCGCCCGCGACGATTCCAAGGCCCATGAAAGCTAAAATTCCTTTCTCATTGAAAGGAAGTCCAACTCGTAAAAGTCCAACCTCTTCGCCAACATTTGGAGTAATCACATTACCAAGGAGATCACCAGACAATAGAAATTCTCCAGAGAGGCGATCGCCTGGTTCTACGAGTCCAAAAGGTAAAAAAAACGTGCACACTCGAAAATTGGCTTCAAGCCAAAAAAAAAATTTAAGGTTTATTTTTTGATCAAAGAATATTAATGTGACAGTGAATTATATGAGAATGTTAACCAATAATTTTGATTTTGCTAATATAAAAGTTGAAAAATTGAAATATGCATGTGCATTGATAATACCAGTTTATTTTTCACTGCATATTGAGATGACCTTCATGAACTTGATTGGCTGAAGACCAAGACTGGCATAAGTGACATTTTTAGCTCACCTCAACGATATGCTATACCACCGCGCGTCTGCGTCCCCGTCCTGTTAAGAAGTTTGGGGTAGCTCAGTATATTTGGCAAAAGTACTGAATCATTGCTACTGGTTGAGCAGATATTTCCGAACTGAAGATATTTTAGAATGATTACTGGTGAAGTAATTATCGCCGATTTTTAAAGCATTTTTTGCTCTATTTCCTTTAATTTCCAAGACTTGCACATGAAATTTGGACAGCGCAAACTGGAACCCTTTGCCTATACTTACATAAATTTTCAATAAATTCTGATGACAGGTGTTGTTTTATAAACAATTAAAATGCGCTACTTTTAAGCACTCTTTAAACAGGTTGGAAAAGCAATTATGCCACGTGGGGTCTTTCTCGTCTAATATCCACATTATTCCAACCAAAGATATGCATGTACCATCGGATTCCTCTATTCTTTATCTAATCAGTTGTGATAAAAATGATTGAAAATAGTTTGAAATTTCTTCTAGTGATTAAGAAAGAAACAGCAAGGTGCACCGCCATAGCCCCCGAGGAGCCTGGGGGAAGACAACGCATTTTCATGAAAGTTAGCTGCTAAAGTCTTAGCTTACATCGCATGGATCCATTTGAAATTTCATATGCAGTTTAATACATATAAGAAGCATTAGTGCTGAAAAAATCAAGTTTCTGTCATTAGTGTAACCTAAGATAATCATGATAATGGGCAAACAGCGATAATTACTGCTCGGCGATAACTACTTCTCGACCAGTACTTAGCTAGTTTGGTTATACTTGGAGTTACTTTTTAGCAATTTTGGTGATACAGATGTTTAGGTATTCATAAAAATATAACAGACATGCGAAAAGAATGTGAAAATAACTTCATTTCGTATATTTTTTAGTGTTTGTTACTCCTGCCGTTTGTAATTTTCGTCTGTTTTGGACTTGGGAAAGTGGTGTCATGAAATTGACCTAGTTTCGGAGTCGCATATTTTCCAAAAATCTATTCTTGTCAACTGATCGATAAAAACATGCATTGAAAGGGGCCCGGAGTAGGATATTCACACTGAAGTAAAAAAAAATTATGTGTGTTAGAATACCAAAACCATTGGAAATAAGCCAGAAATCACCTTGGTTCAAAAAGTCGCTCTAGAAATAAATTTTGTAAAAGTTTTGATATATATGTTGACATGGAATTCTTCAATTAGGTTTAAAGAATAAAATCACAAAGTTTCAAAACATTTTATCCATATTTGACCCCAGGAGAGGCAAAAATGCAATCCGTTCGTAAATACCTTTAGTAACTTGTATTAATATACCCTCAAATCAGCATTATACTTTATAGGATGATTTTCAATATTATTTTTACATAGACATTTGAATAGGGTGAAGAATTATTCATGTTATTAGTTCCAAGTTTCATGGTGATTTGAAGCTGATTTTGACAAAAAAAAAACCCCGGCTAAAATCATTCGGAATTGTCTTCTCGACCAGTACAGTAACCAGACTTGAACAAGTGATTCCTCTTGGGATACTGAGGTGAACCCATGCAGGTTGATTGATATGCATAATTCCAATAGTTCCATCAAGCTAGTAATAATTAGTGTTGTAAAATTAGAAAATTTTACTATCGGTTATCGTAAACTATCGTAGGAGTACGATCGATATCACAATCGGAATAATCAGACTTTTTTCTTGTTTAAAATTGTTCAATTTTCATTTGTTCAATGTTCTGTATCTTTTCAGAGTACATGGAGTAAGAATACTCAGTGCTTGTAATTTAAGAATCTGATTTTTATTTCAAATCATGGAAATACATTCCTTCTTCTTTATAACAAAATCTTGAAGTTTGCTTGAGAAGGAAGGCCTTCCTTTTTCTTTCTAAAACCAATATGGTCCCAAATGGCGGAAATTGCGTCAAAGTAACTTCAATAGCGACAATTGATTTTCAAAACCATTATCGATAGTTGGCAACTTTTACGTCTCAGGGACGATAGCGGCAACAACGACGACTATCGTTACAACACTAGTAATAATGTCGAGATTCGATAGACAATACTCAATGTCTGAGGTTCAAGGTCACCTGCAAGGTCAAGATTCCATATGTAGGATATGACATACATGTTTTCCAACATTGCTAGCCACTTTATTTTTGAATTGCTGCTTTCAAAAGGGAGAGGTTCAAACCCTTGGAGCATCCTCCCCATGCCTCTGTGAATGATGTGTCTCCACTCACTGCTTCCGAACCAAGTCTCGGGAAAGTGGGTGGGGGTGGGGGGGGTTGTGTCACCTGCAAAGTATAGCGACACTTAGGGATCACTTTGTCTGTTGTCCGTCTGTCTGTCACACTTGGATATGTCTGTCACATCCTATATAAAAGTGATTCCCAAGTGTCGCTATGTTTCGCAGGCGACACATGCATTTCTTGGAATTATTTTAAATAATTTGATACTTAATGAATGTGACAATGGTGCATGGTGCATGCTTATCCCAATCACTGTGTTGCATTGATGTTAGGCTGTTAGATACATGTATCATCCCAAACTGGAAGTAACTTTGTATACATGTATATCTCACTGTGGCGTATCACGTGATACGCAAATGATATGTTCCACGGGAATCGTCTTTTATTAAATCAAGTAAATACTGTCTAAATCTACTTTATGTGAATTTATTTTAGGCCTATCATATGGTCATTATTATCAATTATATGACGGTAATAGAGAATAGACGCATATTTGGAGAACACTTAAACAGAAAATTTTGTATCTGTCCATGCACCATATCATAACATGTGGTGAGGATTGAAAAAATTATGTTTAAGTGTTCTCCGAATACACGTCTATTTTTGACCAGAATAGATTACCATGATCATATAATTGATGATAATGACCATATGGTAGGCCTAAAATAAATTCATATAAAGTAGATTTAGCCAGTATTTACTTGTAAAAACACAAACACTCAGATACACAAATTTTCGGCCCCTTTCCTAACATAATTTCCCTCTGGAAGAAATATTTGAATCTACTAGTATTTACTTGGTTTTCCCGGGATTCCCGTGGAACATATCACTTGCATATCATGTGATATGCAAAAGTGTATTTATAAATATGATAAAAGTAAGATGGAATACTGTCTACTGTGAAGTAATCTACTTTATATGAATTTACTTTAGGCCTATCATATGGCCATTATCATCAATTATATGATGGTAATCTATTCTGGTCAAGAATAGACATGTATTCGTAGAACACTTAAACAAATTTTTCAATGCTCATCTCATGTTATGATATGGTGCACGGACGTATACAAAATTTTCTGTTCAAGTGTTCTCAAAATATACGTCTATTCTTGACCAGAATAGATTACCATCATATAATTGATAATAATCGCCATATGAATAATGATAGGTCCAAAGTAAATTCATATAAAGTAGATTTAGCCAGTATTTACTTGGTTTAATAAAAGGGGATTCCCGTGGAACATATCATTTGCAAATCACGTGATATGCCACAGTGATGATACAGCCCTAACCATCAGCCTTAAGAAATTCATTTATTCGTGCAGTTGTCAGTGTTTTTAAAAATTTCCATGGAATATTGGATATTTGTCTATCCAAATAACCGTCACAATGTAACTAAGTTTTTATCGGAACAAATAAATTTTCCATGAAATCGACACTTTTCAGGAACTCTTAGTTGTTCTTGTTTTGCAACCTTTTGTAGTTCTTCTTGTACATGAGTATAGTTTTCTATTGCTGGGCTACAATTGGCAGCTATCATCTCTTCTGTGGGTAGATGCTACATAATTCAGAGGCATTTTTTTCCCCATTTTCGACTGACACAGTAATGAGTATGAGAACAAATTCATTGTCTGCTGGTACTTCAACATTCGATTTCCTTTGATAGTGCGATCACTGTTAAAAATAATAATTTACTGGTATTGCACGAGACGCATGCAAGCAATGCATTCAATATTATAGCATGTTGTCAGTAGTAATATTGTTGTAAAGATGACCTGGTTATCTGCCAAAGATCAAATATCACACACCTTAAGCAAACTAATATCATATTGATATGACGTATGAAGGTAATCCTATACCAAATGTTATTAAACTTCACAATTTCTATGTGCATGATGTGTGCTAAGACTCAATAGAAAAATCACTCAAGGATGATAGAGGGATATTTGACTTTTGAGGCATGAATTTGTAAATGAATATAATCATGATAATGGGAACAAGGTGATTGAGTCACTTCTTTCAGATAACAGTATAATTTTAAAGGAGTATTCAGTGAATCTTGGAGAAATTCAGCCTAAATATTCTAAAACACGAAAAAAAAAAGTGGAAAAGGGGGGGGGGGGGGGGGCTTTCAGCTCAGTGGTTGCTGTGGTGGTAAATTTTGGGAGGGGGTCCCAAAGTGTCAGCATGATCTGTTTCCTACAGCATAGTTTTCTTGGCCAAACTTTGATTGAATTTGACCATTTGACTTTTGAGGGAAAAAAATTTATGGTGGATCTTTCACTGAACATACTGAATAAAATTGATCACATTCAGTCAGTGATCCAGATATTACCTAATATTATACTTATGAAGTGTTATGAAGTGTTTTGAAACTTTAAAGGGGGTTTCTGTTGTCAGTTCATTATATTCAATTAATATAATTGACAGATCTTCTGTGATAGCAGTGGAAGGTAATATGATATGAATCTATTCAGTTTTGTGATGTCATATTGTTCTGATTTACAAAGAATACTGGTGGGTGGTTATAATACACAGTCTGTAGTAAAGTGGTTTGGTATCTGCATAGTGCCAATATGAACTATGGATTTTAAATAAGGTCAAATATTGTACAAATGTTGGTTGAATTTCACAAATTATTCTGTCAGTCCTTCATCTGTACACAATTTCATGCTATATTACATTTATAACCATGCATGTATAACTGAAACCTGCAAATTTGACCTACTGTTGAAGTCATTGAGTCACATTGAGGAATCTATAGATAGTTTTAAAACAAGACAACACAAAGTGTAGCATCTGGGGGATTTGGAATTTCCCCTTGAATAGCAAAGTACTCCCTGTGGCTAATTCAGTGGGTGCGAAGGAAAGGGGGAAGGGGGGGGGTCATAATGGTCATGGGCCATAGTCCCATTGATTTGAAAAGTCTGTGCTTTCTTAAAAAATGGCCCATTTAATTGGTGGAAAATTTTGAAAAAATGGCCCATTCACAAAATTTCATACAGGACTTGAACCAATCTTATACATAGAGGGTGCCATGCTTCTCTGTGCTTATCCTGAAAAAGTGAAGACAAGTGTAGCGCCCTCTGTTTAACTCGGAGATTCAATGCGAGGGGCTTTATCAATGAACATTTAAACATGGTTTTTTGTGTCGGCTGCAAATCACTTTGTCCATTGTCCGTCTGTCTGTCCATCTGTCTGACACACTTGGATGTCACACCCTATGAAAGTGATTCCTGTCAGAGTGTTGCTATGTTTCGCAAGCGACACATGCATTCCTTGGAATTATTTTTGAATACATGTCTTACTTGAACACATTATTAGTATATATTCATAGATATATCATAATTCCATTTCAGTTACTGTAACAGTAGAACGTCCCAAAGCTGTGCGGGTTGGAAGTAGTCCACTGAGGAGAACCGGGTCGTTAGAGGCAATATGTACATCCTATGTCAAGGGTCAATGGCCCAGCTCACAAGAACTCCTGTCATCATTCATGGTGGACAAGTGCACACAGGTATTATCATGATTAAGTGTTTATTTTCTAGCCAATTTTGGTACATTATACATGCTTGAAGGACCCATTCCCAAATGTATTTTTCCCCAATTTGGAACTGTTCCAAATTGGTTAAAAACATATACTTTACTGCGCCATTTCAAAACATATACTTTACTGCGCCATTTCAGAAAATTGTGCGCAAATGGCGCGATGGCGCGGCCCAGGGTAATCCCTGGGAACAGATTGGTTTTCATGTAACATTCAAATTTTTAAAACTAGATGAGTTTAGTTTATATGTATATACATGATACATGAATATATCTTCTTAAATGAGTGTTTGTTAAGACTTCCCTTCTTTATTCATTTCTGTTCAGAATCGGATCAGTTGATATGACTAGTAGTATTATACATTTTAGATGTACAGAATAGTAGGACTGCAAATGATGTCTGGTTGGTTGAGAGAGGGGGCTGTCAGTATAGGAATCATCCTTTCAGAATTACTGATTCAAAATTTCTTTGACCCATGTAGCATGAGTGTAGAGTATGTCTGTTTCCCTTCAAGAGATGTACTGTTGGACTGAATTAGCGATACCCTCCATGCTCAGAACAGCCACAGTTGATATTTGTTGTTAGGCTTAATTTTTACGTGCAATTCAACATGTTCAATGTAATATATCTACATTATTCATATTTAATAGAATGCATCTTGTTGGCATTGCATGCATGGTCACATACTGTGCAGTGATCTACAAGTAGATAAACAAGAATGAAAAAAAAAAATCGATAAAATCAATAACGGGCTCGGAAAACTTTTACTCGTCTCCTCATTAGCTGGTGTAATGAGGATATAAATAGCTGTTAATGGCTACACTGTTTTTTTAAAACAGCTGATAATCATGATAATTGAACTGTAGATAATGGTGAACTGATTTTAGAGAGACATGTATTAAAGTAGAGTTGACTACCTCAGAGTTTAGTTTGCAAGCACTGATCTAGAGCGAAGGGGATGAGAAGGGTTTGGACCCCTACTTACCCATGGAATTTGCAAGAAATGCTGATTTTTCATTACCTAAATTTGCAAAAAATGCTGATTTTCATTACCTACCCTTGGAATTTGCAAAAAAATGCTGATTTTTCATTACCTACCCTTGGAATTTGAAAAAAAATGCTGATTTTTCATTACCTGAATTTGCTAGAAATGCTGATTTTTCATTACCTAAATTTGCAAAAAATGCTGATTTTCATTACCTACCCTTGGAATTTGCAAAAAATGCTGATTTTTCATTACCTACCCTTGGAATTTGCAAAAAAATGCTGATTTTTCATTACCTGAATTTGCAAAAAATGCTGATTTTTCATTACCTACCCTTGGAATTTGCAAAAAAAATGCTGATTTTTCATTACCTACCCTTGGAATTTGCAAAAAATGCTGATTTTTCATTACCTAAATTTGCAAAAAATGCTGATTTTCATTACCTAAATTTGCAAAAAATGCTGATTTTCATTACCTACCCTTGGAATTTGCAAAAAATGCTGATTTTTCATTACCTACCCTTGGAATTTGCAAAAAAATGCTGATTTTTCATTACCTGAATTTGCAAGAAATGCTGATTTTTCATTACCTAAATTTGCAAAAAATACTGATTTTCATTACCTACCCTTGGAATTTGCAAAAAAATGCTGATTTTTCATTACCTACCCTTGGAATTTGCAAAAAAATGCTGATTTTTCATTACCTGAATTTGCAAAAAATGCTGATTTTTCATTACCTACCCTTGGAATTTGCAAAAAAAAAAATGCTGATTTTTCATTACCTACCCTTGGAATTTGCAAAATATACTGATTTTTCTCATAATTCAGGGATTAATTATTCTGGCTGTTTCGTTTGATGAGAGAAGTTTACGTTTTCAACCATTTTGTATGAGAGAATCTGTCAAAATCAAGAATTTTTAAGAGAGCATTGTAAGAATTATGAGAGATTCTCTCATTTTCACAGCCCAAAATTATCCCTGCATTATATTACAGGCAACATATTTCATTATTTGATTCTTTTTTGTAGTCAGTGGTAGTATATGAAGAGAAAATCTTAAAGGCTGACGGGGGACTATATAAGGGGACAGGTCAATTTTCTGTCATTTCCTCACCGACCGCTATAGGGTTAACATCTCGTATTGGTACCTGATTGGTTCCCTTTAATCCTTTTACCCCTAACAATTTTTTAATCTAAAGTTTATCCAGATCTCGGTCATCATGATTATGATTAATCAATAAAATTGAAATTGAAATATCCTTAGCAGGTTCAATCAGTGTCATTGATTGTAAGTAAGTTTCATACTAATACACATAAATCTACTACATTTATGAAGTAGGGACGTTGGGTACAAGGAATTAAAAGGTGGATTAATTTACGGTCATTGGCATCAAGCTCCTTTTGTTAAGCGCTCTTTCATTCACTAAGCCTAGATCTCTCTTATGATTGTGAGTAACCCACTAGTAAGGATAATCATTCGACAATTTTGTCACCTCATACTGAGCTAAGTTGATGCCTTCTTACTAAAGTTTGTGCAAAAGGTATGAAAAGTAAGCAAAATCTTCACTGTTCATCCCCACATTTTTTCAGAGAACGACATTCTTTAAAGAACGCTGCTTATAATGCCAATTTTGAATCCCACACAAGTCAGATCAGTTACCTCGAGATGGATTGATCATAAAATTCTTTCATTTATTCTTTATGATCAGATGTGTTACATTGGCTTCAGATATTTTCGTTGATATTTTCAAGTGACTGATTTTCTACAATTTAGGCTTGTTTCACATGTCAATCGTACAGTGCATTATTACAAGCTCGTTGATAAATAATTTCTACCTCATAGACAACACCAATCGTTTCTTTCTAATGTAAAGGGAAAGGAACGCAAAATAACAAAGTCCATATTTGCTTATAATGACTGCACTGAAATTTTTTTGTGGAATATGGAAACTTAATCCATAATGATGTAATTCATGAACTGAATTTTAAAAGAGTATAAATGTAAAATAGCATTCATGTATTGAGATCAGAAAGGCTCAGCTATCATGTATTCCTGTACAGTGGTTGTAGAAAAAAATGTAAAGAAACAGTGACTAATGTGCTAGGTTCTAAATGGGTGTTACTATAGAGTGATCAGGACATACAATAGACAGTTAATTGTTAATGGAGGCATTTCGTTTCACAGACCCATCATATTTTTGTTTTAAACATGTAAATGGACAGACCAGAGTTTATGAAATGTATCCATTTTATGGGATTTGCCAATAAAAATTTGTTTGGTCCTACTAGAACTCATCTTATATCTATTATTTGTACGGATAAAAATTCCCAATTGTCCAACATTTTATTGGAAGATTTCAAAGAGCTCTGACAGACATTTGTTTTGGTGAAGTCAAACTTGTCACATGTAGAGAAATTATGATAAGTAACAGAATTGTTTTTTAGCTCACCTGAGCCATAGGCTCAAGTGAGCTATTGTCATAGTGTTGCGTCCGTCGTCCGTCGTCGTCGTCGTCGTCGTCGTCCGTCGTCGTCCGTCGTCGTCCGTCGTCGTAAACTTTTCACATTTTAAACTTCTTCTCCAGAACGGCTGAAGGGATTTTGATGAAACTTGGTAGGTATGAAGTACTCATGGTCCCCTACAAGTGTTGTTGTTTTTCGTCCGGATCTGTCAACAGGTGGCGCCACCACAGCCAAAAGTAGGTCACGGGGGGTACCCTCCTTTGACAAACTTCTTCTTCAGAACCGAAGCATGTATCGACAAACCGAAAGCATCAGGATGATCTAGAGAGATGTCTTAAGAAGTGTTGTTATTTTTGGTTCCACTTCGAAGTCAAATTTTTGACGCGTTTTTGACGTCTTTTCGGACTTTGTCAGAAATGCACATTTTTGCACTATTTCTTTAAATAACTCAATAAGTGTATGATTTTACACACTCATTTACTACATATTTATCATATTTAACTTACTTAATGCTTTGATATGTATTTTATGCTTAAAATTTATTTTTTTGATTTTTTATGAAGTTTTTTCTTATGTAAAAAGGAAGGGGGGGGGGGGGGTTTGATTTTCAAACATTTTCTGCTTCTTTTCTATAACCACTCTTCAGATTGTCATGACAATTTGTAGGTATGAGGTACTCATGCATGGTACCCTACAAGTGAAAGAATTTTGTCAAGATATCCACTTTTGGATTTTTAAGGAATATTTTTTAAGATTGTACATAGGTATAATGTATGTTTTCCATGCCAAATGGACCCATGGGGAGTAGCTTCAAACCCCGGCGGGACCCCAACAATTTTTTTTTTCCCTTTTTCAGTTTTTTTTCTCTTTTTATTTTTATATTTATCGCTAGAAATGAAACTGTGAAAGAATTTTGTCAAAATATCAACTTTTCGATTTTTAATGATTTTTTAAATAAGACAAGCTATAGCTAGTTTGGCTTTGTGTACTTATTTTCATACTTCGAATTAACTTGGCCACATACGCTATCAAAATTCTGAATTTATTTTTAAGATGTTGACTTTTTGTGTCGCCTGCGAAGCACAGCGACACTTAGGGATCACTTTGTCCGTTGTTCGTCTGTCCGTCCATCTGTCCCTCCGTCTGTCCGTCTGTCTGTCACACTTGGGTGTCACACCCCATAACTTTTGATTGGTAAGTGATAGGGCTTTGATATTTCACATGTGTATTCCTTGTGACAAGACCTTTATACACATATCATAATTTTTGACCTTGTGACCTTGACCTAGATATTTGACCTACTTTTCTAAAAATCTAATATTGGCTATATCTCTTGATTGATTAGTGATAGGACTTTGATATTTCACATGTGTATTCCTTGTGATTAGACCTTTCTACACATATAATGTTTGACCTTGTGACCTTGATCTAGATATTGGACCTACTTTTCTAAAAATCTAATATTGGCTATATCTCTTGATTGATAAGTGATAGGGCTTTGATATTTCACATGTGTAATCTTTGTGACAAGACCTTTCTACGCAAACCATATTTTTTGACCTCGTGACCTTGACCTAGATATTTGACCTACTTTTCAAAAAATCTAAGATTGGCTATATCTTTTGATTGGTAAGTTATAGGGCTTTGATATTTCACATGTGTATTTCTTGTGACAAGCCCTTTTTTCACATACTATATTTTTTAACCTTTTGACCTTGACCTAGATATTTGACCTACTTTTTAAAAAAAACCAAGATTGGCTATATCTATTGATTGGCAAGTGATAGGGCTTTGATATTTCTCTTGTGTATTCCTTTTGACAATACCTTTCTACACATACCATAATTTTGACCTCATGACCTTGACCTAGATATTTGACCTACTTTTCAAAAAAATTAAGATTTGCTATATCTTTTGATTGGTAAGTGATAGAGCTTTGATATTTCATATGTGTATTCCTTCTTGTGACAAGGTCTTTCTACACATATCATAACTTTTGACCTCATGACCAAGACCTAGATATTTGACCTACTTTTCAAAAAATCTTAGATTGGCTATTTCTTTTGATTGCTGAGTGATAGGCTTTGATATTTCACATGTGCATTCCATGTGACAAGACCTTTCTTCACATACCATCATTTTTAGCTAACCTCGACGAAGTTGAGTGAGCTTATGCTATAACCCCACGCGTCCGCGTCCGGTTAAGAAGTTTGGGGTAGCTCAGTATCTGACAAAGTACTAATGCTACAGTAACCAAACTGGCACAAGTGATTCATCTTTGGATGCTGAGGTGAACCCATGCATCGTATGCAGCATCTGACCTACATTTTCCGCTTGAGTGACTTGGTTAAGAAGTTTGGGGTAGCTCAGTATCTGACAAAGTACTGATGCTACAGTAACCAAACTTGCACAAGTGATTCATTTTTAGCTCACCTCGACGAAGTTGAGTGAGCTTATGCTATACCCCCACGCGTCCGCGTCCGCGTCCTCGTCCGCGTCCGCGTCCGCGTCCGTGTCCGCGTCCGCGTCCGGTTAAGAAGTTTGGGGTAGCTCAGTATCTGACAAAGTACTGATGCTACAGTAACCAAACTTGCACAAGTGATTCATCTTTGGATGCTGAGGTGAACCCATGCATCAGATGCAGCATCTGACCTACATTTTCCGCTTGAGTGACTTGGTTAAGAAGTTTGGGGTAGCCCAGTATCTGACAAAGTACTAATGCTACAGTAACCAAACTGGCACAAGTGATTCATCTTTGGATGCTGAGGTGAACCCATGCATCAGATGCAGCATCTGACCTACATTTTCCGCTTGAGTGACTCGGTTAAGAAGTTTGGGGTAGCTCAGTATTTGACAAAGTACTGATGCTACAGTAACCAAACTCGCACAAGTGATTCATCTTTGGATGCAGAGGTGAACCCATGCATCGGATGCAGCATCTGACCTACATTTTCCGCTTGAGTGACTTGGTTAAGAAGTTTGGGGTAGCTCAGTATCTGACAAAGTACTAATGCTACAGTAACCAAACTGGCACAAGTGATTCATCTTTGGATGCTGAGGTGAACCCATGCATCGTATGCAGCATCTGACCTACATTTTCCGCTTGAGTGACTTGGTTAAGAAGTTTGGGGTAGCTCAGTATCTGACAAAGTACTAATGCTACAGTAACCAAACTTGCACAAACGATTCATCTTTGGATGCTGAGGTGAACCCATGCATCGTATGCAGCATCTGACCTACATTTTCCGCTTGAGTGACTTGGTTAAGAAGTTTGGGGTAGCTCAGTATCTGACAAAGTACTGATGCTACAGTAACCAAACTGGCAAAAGTGATTCATCTTTGGATGCCAAGATGGACCCATGCATCGGATGCAGCATCTGACCTACTTTTTCCACTTCAGTGATTTCGCTTTTAAAAGCCAATATTGAGCGAAGTATAAGTGCTACATGTACCAAACTTGCATATTGGATGTATCTTTGATCAAACTTTCATAAAATGACCTTGACCTACTTTTACCGCTTGAGTGATTTTGCCTTTAAAAGCCAATATTGAGCAAAGTATAAGTGCTAGATGTTCCAAACTTGCATATTAGATGTATCTTTGATCAATCTTTCATAAAATGACCTTGACCTACTTTTTCCGCTTGAGTGATTTTGCTCTATAAAGCCAATATTGAGCAAAGTATAAGTGCTACATGTACCAAACTTGCATATTGGATGTATCTTTGATCAAACTTTCATAAAATGACCTTGACCTACTTTTTCCGCTTGAGTGATTTTGCCTTTAAAAGCCAATATTGAGCAAAGTATAAGTGCTACATGTACCAAACTTGCATATTGGATGTATCTTTGATCAAACTTTCATAAAATTACCTCGACCTACTTTTTCCGCTTGAGTGATTTTGCCTTTAAAAGCCAATATTGAGCAAAGTATAAGTGATACATGTACCAAACTTGCATATTAGATGTATCTTTGATCAATCTTTCATAAAATGACCTTGACCTACTTTTTCCGCTTGAGTGATTTTGCTCTATAAAGCCAATATTGAGCAAAGTATAACTGCTACATGTACCAAACTTGCATATTGGATGTATCTTTGATCAAACTTTCATAAAATAACCTTGACCTACTTTTTCTGCTTGAGTGGTTTTGCCTTTAAAAGCCAATATACATGTACTAAGAAATATGTTTGAATTGAATTTTGCTGTCACGAGGTGAGCTTCGTAATCTGTGATTACCTATGTTTGGATGCTGAGGTAAACCCATGCATCGGATGCAGCATCTGACCTACATTTTCCGCTTGAGTGACTTGGTTAAGAAGTTTGGGGTAGCTCAGTATCTGACAAAGTACTGATGCTACAGTAACCAAACTTGCACAAGTGATTCATCTTTGGATGCTGAGTTGAACCCATGCATCGGATGCAGCATCTGACCTACATTTTCCGCTTGAGTGATTTGGATAAGAAGTTTGGGGTAGCTCAGTATCTGACAAAGTACTAATGCTACAGTAACCAAACTTGCGCAAGTGATTCATCTTTGGATGCCGAGATGGACCCATGCATCGGATGCAGCATCTGACCTACTTTTTTTCACTTGAGTGATTTCGCTTTTAAAAGCCAATATTTAGCAGAGTATAAGTGCTACAAGTACCAAACTTGCATATTGGATGTATCTTTGATCAATCTTTCATAAAATGACCTTGACCTACTTTTTCCGCTTGAGTGATTTTGCTCTATAAAGCCAATATTGAGCAAAGTATAACTGCTACATGTACCAAACTTGCATATTGGATGTATCTTTGATCAAACTTTCATAAAATGACCTTGACCTACTTTTTCTGCTTGAGTGGTTTTGCCTTTAAAAGCCAATATACATGTACTAAGAAATATGTTTGAATTGAATTTTGCTGTCACGAGGTGAGCTTCGTAATCTGTGATTACCTATGCTTTACCTCGTGCACTTCCCTATATATTTGACCTACTTTTCAACAAATCTATGATTTGCTATATCTTTTGAGTGGTAAGTGATAGGGCTTTGATATTTCACATTTGTATTCCTTATGAAAAGACCTTTCTAAACATTCCATAATTTTTAACCTAGTGACCTTGCCCTTGATATTTGACCTAATTTCAATAAAAAAAAAATCCGCTATGCAGGCAACACAAGCATTCCTTGGATTGCTTTTTTTTCATACATGCATATTTCAGAACAATTTCCCTATTTAATGATTATTTTCTCTGTCTTATTTCTGTATCTATGGTAAACATAGTCGCCATATATCTTGTGTTACAGATTTGATTGGTTCAATACCTCCTTGCCCCTTTAGTAGGGGTAACTACAGGAAATAAAAAGGTGCACACCAAAAATTTTGACTGACTTGAAATGCCCGGAAGTCTGTAAAATTGGTCTTTTTTGATTGCGAATCTTTGGCACGCATAAAAATGTAAAGAAAAGGGGGGGGGGGGGGGGGTCATGCATGTCCTTTTTTCGCAAATTTCACTCTTTTTACAGGAACTCTGCGTCCTCATCGAAAATGTTCCGAATTTTGCATATTTTCAAACCTATCTGTAGATTGCATAAAAGACAAGATCAAGTTCGAAGTTAAATTTATCACGATTATTGATTCAATATGCTAAAAATACATTTCCAAGCGCCGCATTTCAGCATATTCACCGAAAATAATTTGTCAAGGTGGCTTCACTGGGTCATGAGGTTTGATACACCGTACACTGCTGTTTGGAAAATAAATTGGCTCAATTTCTGCACAACTCACTTGAATTAATATTGTCCGCTAACAACTTGTCTGTGTTAATTGGATTAACACGATTTTGACTGTACGTTACATGTATTAAGATGAAATCAATACTATTCAAAAGCTCTCATTCATAGATTTCTGTATAATTTAATATGAATAAAGGCAAAACCGAAAAGTCTTTGTTTTTTATGCTTCCGGAATCAAAGATACGGGGGCATATAGTTTTTGGCCTGTCCGTCTGTCTGTTTGTCCGAAAAACTTTACATCGGGCATAACTTTTGAATGGAAGGTGATAGAGCTTTCATATTTCACATGTGTATTCCTTGTGACAATACCTTTCCATTGATACTAAAATTTTTGACCTCGTGACCTTGACCTTTGACCTACTTTTCGAAAACTTTAAAATTGGGCATAACTTTTGAATGGTTAGTGATAGGGCTTTCATATTGTACATGTGTATTCTTTGTGACAAGATCTTTCCATTGATACCAACATTACTCTGACCCTGACCTCTCACATACTTAACAGAAAATGGTGTTTATACCAACAAAGATGCCACCGCGGGGCATTCGTGTTTCACAAACACAGGCTTTATTATTTTCTGGCATACTAGCTATTAATAATGAAAGGTTTGGTGTTCAATTTTAAATAAACTTAATTTATGAAATCATTTCATTGTTTTATTCTGTTTCTGTTGCACATTAATGTGGAATTTTACAAAATGATTTTATTTTTGATGTTGCATAATCAAACTATACTAGCTGGGCATATGACTTTGGATCGCATAATCCATCTTTTCAAATCAGTAAAAAAGTTGTTGTTTTGAAATGTGACTATTTTCTCTTGTTTGTACTTTTAAAGGTTGTCTGAAAAAAAAACTTGTCTGCATCCGGCAAAAATCTTGTTAGAAAGGTTGTGGGCTAAAATCCTGGTACTGGCACTATCAGTATTCAATGTCAATATGTCAATTAGAGCGTGCATGGGTATCAGGTGAGCGTTGTGCCCCCTGGGGCTCTTGTTTCTTTCTTTAATATCTGCAGGAAGTAATGGAAGACATTGCGTGACACTGCCATCCTCCATTTATCAAATTTCCTTTTGTTTTCTAAGACGAGTGTGTCGCGTTATGATCTCCGCCGTAAATTAAACGGAACATTGATGTCCTTCTCACTATGTTCCTTATCAATCACTTGTACGATCTGTAGTACTCGTAAAACAGCTCTGTGGGGACACCTTAAAAAATCCTTGATACTCAAGATAGCAAGTCATAATAGAAAAATCAATGTGTAGATTATGCCTTGGCTCTAAGGGTCCTTAAGGATGTGGAAAACTTCAAATCTAAGGCTATATGTGAAGGAAACTCTGTCTCAGAAGACTTTCTTCAACTCTTAAGGCTTTTCGTGTGTCACAAGAATTTAATGGGAAACTTTGAACACAAAATTGACATGCAAACTGCAGAATAGAATTTGTTAGCAGCAATAGCTAGGGTCTTTGATGCTGGACTCAATGCCAGAATAAAGGCAATTGTCGCATTTGACAAGTATCACATTTCTGAGAAAATGAGATTAGGATCAAAAGGTGGCTATACTGAGAACTAAAGAAAAGGATCAAAAGAACTAGAATTTGCTTTCAAGACTTTCTTCTACATGTAAACTGAAAAAAAAAGGGAAGAATAGATGCCTTCTCGAAACTCTAAATTTAACTTTATATCTGCATGATCTGTACTACTTGTGTAGCCTGATTCGGTTGCGGTATTACTCAGAAATTATCAATTCATATTGCCTTCCGTTGGTTTTTGCGCCATGGTCTAGCAAATAACGCGTCAGGCTAGTAATCTTAAAATTGTTGGTTTGAGCCTGGCTAGGACCATAGGTCGGCTGACATATACTCTTCAATGTTCTGTGTATACGGTGTTTTTTTTTATGCCCCCGGAATCACAGATTCGGGGGCATATAGTTTTTGGCCTGTCCGTCTGTCTGTTTGTCTGTTTGTCCGAACTAAAAACTTTAACATTGGGCATAACTTTTGAATGGTAAGTGATAGGGCTTTCATATTTCACATGTGTATTCCTTGTGACAAGACCTTTCCATTGATACCAACATTTTTGACCTCGTGACCTTGACCTTTGACCTACTTTTCAAAAACTTTAACATTGGGCATTACTTTTTAAAAGTGAGTATTACTCAGAAACTATCAATTCAAATTGCCTTCCATTGGTTTTGGTATCTTATCATTCTGTTAAAACAAACATGTGGTTTTTCATCTTTCACAGACAGAAAAAGAAGACCTGGAGGTTAGCAAGTACAATTCACTGAAAACGAGTAGCAAGAAAAAGAAATCCAAGGATCACAGGAGGTCAAGGTCATTTGGCCCCGGCGACCAGCAACAGTTAGCAGTAAGTATACGACAGATAAGATGTTTCCTCTTTATAATTTCTCTTCCTGATGGATTATTCATAAGTTGTTTATGACAATGTTTTAAACATGTCTCAAATTAAAATTGAACGTGCTGAAATACATGTACCGGTAGTACCATTTCTTACAAGTTATCTGGTTGTATGATTTCCAGCCAAAAATTTCAGAATTGATATTGTAAATACAGGCTCCCTTCATATATTTCTATGAATAGCTATTTTATATAATTTGCAATTGCTACTTTAAACTATTGTCCTCTATCTGTAATTGAGAGGAGTTTCATTACTTTTTACACAACAATTGTATGGACAAATATTTTCATACCCCATACACCAAAGTTGTTGCTGCAAATGTACATACAATACTATCATTACGATTTCCACAATTTTCAGTTAATCAGACAGAAGCTACAGAAGTCCAAGGAAGGAAGTCGCCATGAGACGTCCAAATTACGTCAGAGTCCCGTCCCAGCCAATCACCAAGCTCTGCTGTCCACCGCTCCCGCCGTATTACAGAACATCTCACAGCGGTCATCCAAGCCGCTTGGCATTCCTAGTCACATTCCTAAAAATAACTTCTCGAAGATCCAGAGAAACAGCGTAGAGGGACTCAATACGGTAAGATTTCGTATTGCTGAATAATAAAAACAGTGTTAGGAATCTATAGTTTTTTCAGACAATTATAGATTGCAGGAAACAATGTGCTGATGTCGCATAGGGAGTGTGCTTTAACCTAGGTCAAACAAACTTTAGACCTCAGATTTAACAAATATTGCATTGTCATGATGGCATCAGAAATTTTCACATTATAAGAAGGGTCAGTTTCAACAGGACTTCTGATATCAAGGGGGTTGGTCCTTTCCAGCAGGATTGAAACACACACAAAAAAAAAAAAAAAAAAATAGAATTTAAGAAATTTTGGCAAGAAAAATATTCCACTGAATGAATTCTCATGAGCAAATTTTTAGGATCATCATCATTGATTGAATCTACATGTACTTGAAAAATAACCAAATTGTTTTAGAGTGGTTTAAAGGCAACTACTGCAAGTATCATTACCCTTGATGCATACAGAAACTTTCCATATTTAAAACGCTTAAATGAATTTTAGATTCATGGTGATGTAATCTCTTCTCACAGTGTTGTATTGATGCTTGTGGTAATCATTGAACTATTTTCGTAATGAGCGATGCTGAGCTCCCGACTACTTAAAGTAATGGGTTGTTAAGTGTCTACATTTGAAATTGAATGCCTATTATATCCAATGTACATGTATGTATTAACCATTTCTCCCCCCCCCCCTATTTCTATCTTCTTTTTCATCAGAACGACACACCAATGCATCATTACACTAAGTTTTGCATTTTGTGCAGATGGCCTTGAAGCTTTGAAGGCGTCAGTGATACAAGTTTCAAAGCCTGTAACAGTTGTCAGCACTTCTAATAATTAAGGACCGAAATTATGATAAAATGATTGCTGAGAGTATTCGCTATCAAAATTACCTTGACCTTAGTTATTTCTCGAAGTCATAAACAAAAAAAATCTCATGACAGCTTCCATTATGAAACTTTTTATGAGCACTTCAATCGTAAAATCTGAAGTGTTTCATTAGGCTAAGTTTGTTCGTTAAAGTTGCAGTAGCATGAAAATCTGTCTTGTAAAGAAATGAGTGTCTGGAAAGTTTAGACCCTCCCCTTCTGTTTTTCATGTGCGTCCCATTTAAAGTATATTTTAGGAATTACTGTATAAAAATTTACTTTTGAGATAAAAAATGAAATGAGGAATATTCGATGGTTGCATAATGCAAATAAAAATACAAACACTCAAATACATGCATAATTATTACTGAAACATCAAAGTACAAATAAAAAGGGGTTATGTCGGTATTTGAGGGTTTCTATGTTCCGCAATGTTATGAGTTCAGATTCAATCTCAGTGTCGATCTTTTGATATATGTTAACGTTCTTTGAAGTAGTGGGTTGATGAGAGAAACACTGTATGAACAACATGTGTCAGATTCATGGAATGGTAATAACTGAATGATGATATTACCACTCACTCGATCTTACTGTATACTGGTGGTGGTGTTTGTATGTTCAACTTTACTATATAGTACCTTTGAGAGAGTTTAGACGACAGAAATTTAATTTTTAGCTCGCCGGGACGAATGTCCGGAGAGCTATTGTCATACCCCCGGCGTCGGCGTCTGCGTCTGCGTCTGCGTCTGCGTGCGCGTGCACAAAAACTTTAACCTTGCTTATAACTTTTAAACCAATACAGATTGGGCTTTCATATTTCACATGTGCATTCCTTGTGACAAGACCTTTCCATGGATACCAAAATTTTTGACCTTGTGACCTTGACCTTGGAGATTGACCTTCTTTTGAAAAACTTTAACCTTGGCCATATTTTTGGAATGGTAAGTGATAGGGCTTTGATATTTCACATGTGTATTCCTTGTGACAAGACCTTTCCATGGATACCAAAATTTTTGACCTTGTGACCTTGACCTTGGAGATTGACCTACTTTTGAAAAACTTTAACCTTGGCCATATTTTTGGAATGGTAAGTGATAGGGCTTTGATATTTCACATGTGTATTCCTTGTGACAAGACCTTTCCATGGATACCAAAATTTTTGACCTTGTGACCTTGACCTTGGAGATTGACCTACTTTTGAAAAACTTTAACCTTGGCCATATTTTTGGAATGGTAAGTGATAGGGCTTTGATATTTCACATGTGTATTCCTTGTGACAAGACCTTTCCATGGATACCAAAATTTTTGACCTTGTGACCTTGACCTTGGAGATTGACCTACTTTTGAAAAACTTTAACCTTGGTCATATTTTTGGAATGGTAAGTGATAGGGCTTTGATATTTCACATGTGTATTCCTTGTGACAAGACGTTTCCATGGATACCAAAATTTTTGACCTTGTGACCTTGACCTTGGAGATGATTGACCTACTTTTGAAAAACTTTAACCTTGGCCATATTTTTTGAATGGTAAGTGATAGGGCTTTGATATTTCACATGTGTATTCCTTGTGACAAGACCTTTCCATGGATACCAAAATTTTTGACCTTGTGACCTTGACCTTGGAGATGATTGACCTACTTTTGAAAAACTTTAACCTTGGCCATATTTTTTGAATGGTTAGTGATAGGGCTTTGATATTTCACATGTGCATTCCTTGTGATAAGACCTTTTTTATTGTTGTTGTTGCAATTTACATATGGTTGCCACCGGCGAGCTATGTTGTCATTCTGACAAGTCTGGTTAGTTTTATTATACGCCCGTCATTTGACGGGACGTATTATGGTATGGCGAAGTCCGTCCGTCTGTCCGTCCGCCTATGGAACGCAATAACTTGAATACGCGTCAATGGATTTTTATAAAATTTATACATAGTGATCAGACTGTGGAGAGGAAGCCGCCTTTCGATTTTCAGGTTCATCCGATTTGTCGTTACAGAGTTATGGGACTTAGATTTTAAAAATACAGTGAAAATATACTAAAATATTTAAAAATTATTTAAAAATCTATTTCTGGTCGAAATGTTTTGAAATTTGGTATACTTCAAGTAGAAAGGATGTTCTTTGACATATGTAACGGGTTTTTAATTTTTTTGTCGCATAACCGAGATATTGTGTGTAATGGGAAGGGGGGGTGGGTTATATGCACATACATTTTAAGCTAAGCGCAAAATCTAGGCGCATGGAACGCGATAACTTGAATATGCGTCAACGGATTTTCATGATATTCATACATTATGATTGGACTGTGGAGAGGAAGCCGCCTTTCGATTTTCAGATTTATTCGATATGTCGTTACAGAGTTATGGGACTTAGATTGTTAAAATACAGTGAAAATATACTAAAATATTTAAAAATTATTTAATAATCTATTTCTGGTCGAAATGTTTTGAAATTTTGTATACTTCATGTAGGAAGGATGTTCTTTGACATATGTAACGGGTTTTTAATTTTTTGGTCGCATAAGCGAGATATTGTGTGTAATAGGAAGGGGGGAGGGGTGGGTTATATGCTCATACATGTTAAGCTAAGGGCAAAATATAGGCGCATGGAACGCAATAACTTGAATATGCGTCAACGGATTTTCATGATATTCATACATTTTGATTGGACTGTGGAGAGGAAGCCGCCTTTCGATTTTCAGGTTCATTCGATATGTCGTTACAGAGTTATGGGACTTAGACATTTTAAAATACAGTGAAAATATACTAAAATAGTTAAAAATTATTTAAAAATCTATTTCTGGTCGAAATGTTTTGAAATTTTGTATACTTAAGGTAGAAAGGATGCTCTTTGACATATGTAACGGGTTTTTAATTTTTTGGTTGCATAAGCGAGATATTGTGTGTAATAGGAAGGGGGGGGGGGGGGTTATATGCACATACATGTTAAGCTATGGGCAAAATATAGGCGCATGGAACGCAATAACTTGAATATGTGTCAACGGATTTTCATGATATTCATGCATTTTGATTGGACTGTGGAGAGGAAGCCGCCTTTCGATTTTCAGGTTCATTCGATATGTCGTTACAGGGTTATGGGACTTAGATATTTTAAAATACAGTGAAAATATACTATAATAGTTAAAAATTATTTAAAAATCTATTTCTGGTTGAAATGTTTTGAAATTTTGTATACTTCAAGTAGAAAGGATGTTCTTTCACATATATAAGGGGTTCTTGAATTTTTTGTCACATAATCCAGAAATTATGTGTAATGGGGGGGGGGGGGGGGGGGGTTATATGCACATACATGTTAAGCTATGGGCAAAATATAGGTGCATGGAACGCAATAACTTGAATATGTGTCAACAGATTTTCATGATATTTGTACATTTTGATCAGACTTTGAAGAGGAAGCCGCCTTTTGATTTTAAGCTAGGTTCATCCAATTTGTCCTTATGGAGTTATGGGACTTAGATATTTTGGTGTTGTGAAAAAAATCCCAACGGGCGTATCTTGCTGCGTGAGCGTAGGCTTTATGGATTTTATTTCTTTAAAATGGGGTAGGATGGGGGAATAAAAATAGAATAAAAATCATCTTAATTCAGCTTGTTTATCATGTTTTCAAAGCCGCATTCTCTAAAACACTTGCATGATAAAGATTAAGTGAAAATGAAAAGTGGTAACCAGTAATTCGGATGAGCGGAAGAATTAAATGTACAATCAGTTCATTTTATTTTTTTTTTTCCAATTGTGGTAAAATTAGGGTCGGCGGATCTGTAAAACTAAGAATGAAATTTCTGTCGCCTTATGTAGATTGCAGGGATTATCCTGGTTGTTTCCTTTGATGAGAGAATTCCGTTTTAAACCATTTCCTACGGTAGAATATGTCAAAATTAAGAATTTCTATGAGAGAATTGTAAAAATTATGAGAGATTCTCTCAATTTTGCAGCCCAAAATTATCCATGAGATTGGATAGCAAGACAGCAAGAAATGTGCATATTTAATGGAAAGACTTATACCAGGGGCTGACAAATAGATTTTTCAAATGACTAGTCCGTCCTTGATTCCAGCTTGTCTGTAATTAAGTTATGCACAAGAAAACCACTAGCCCGACCAAGGGAAGCACATGCCCCAGGCGTCGGGCAATGGGATTTGTCAGCCCCTGCTTATACCGATTAGAAGAATTTCAAGCATTTCAAATAATTAAAATTTATTTTAATGAAGTAAAATTGATATGTAAAATAGAGACTCGTTGTCATCTTGAGTGTTCTTTGAGGGAGGGTTATTTTCCCCTCTCTATATCTCTGCATTTTTATCATGGACAAAGCAATTGAATCACTGCTGTTTTGAAATTTGGAAACTTTTTAAATCAAATGTAAGATTTGGAACAAAACTTAAAGAAATTAATAGAAAATACCTGGATCATTCCAACTAATTGCATAGTTTCATGATTGCATTCTCAGGTTATCTATAACTTTGTTCTAGAATTCTATGTCAAACATCTAATGATCTATAAAGAGGATCAGAAAGGTGGTTATATGCAGCAATCACTTTCATAGAGGTTATCTGCGATGATGATTCCGCACTTTACAGATACCCATCTATTTAATCCTGTACTCTTTGATTATTGGCATGATAGTTTGAGTGTAATTATCTTCACCAGTTTTACACGTGGGTCTGATAGTGGCACATGCGGCTTCGTTATACACAATCATAAAACAACTGTTTATAAACTACGCTATTTGCCAGAATGCCGCGTTCCCAGGAGTGTCGGGTTACATCTCTGATGCTTTTTACTGACTGCCTTAGTAATCAGCTAGATAAGCAAGTTGGCATTGATGCCGATTGTGATTTTAGCTCTCAAGATAAAAGGGATAGGTATGGTATGGGAGGGAGCCTTTGGAATGAAAGTCTTAAAGAAAACCTAAGTGTCCAAACTCTTCAATTTCCAAATGCTGTGCATGAGAAATGTACACTACCCACCTTTAATAAGTACCCACCAAGTAGAATCCTCTATTTTTCAAAAAATTAAAATTTTTTAAATCATTGTTTTCAAAATCTGCAGGTAAATCATACTGTCATCAGTTCAAGTACATTTTATAGCTAGAAGTCTGTTCTATGAATTTTTAAAAGTTTTTCCCATAAAAATGTCACTTTTTGACAGAAAAAAAAATCCCCAAAATATTTTTTTTCCATTTTTGTATAGAGATAAATAATACAAAGAGTATGTTCAAAATTTCCATGCATTTTAAAGCTCAGAAGAGAAAATATTGGGATGAGCTTTTCATGAAGTTTCTAATGTTTTTACTACCTGGATACTTATTTATGGTGAGTAGTGTATGTATCCAATGATGAATCTTCAAGCTAAAGTGGCTTGGACTTACCGGCATTGTAGATTGGGAGGCATGTATTGCTTTGCAGGGTCTGTGTGTCTGTCTGTCTGTGTGTTACAGACATACTTTTGAATAGAAAGTAACAGAACTTTCATATTTTTGTATTTCTTGTGACGAAATGTTTTAATATAAAGCGATTACTACTATATGGCTATTTGACCAAATTTACCCAGTACTTCTCCAATTTATTAACACCCCCCCCCCCCCCATTTGATATCCGAAAAGATTCTTTGAATGTACCGGCATGAAAAGTACTAATATGACAGTTCGGCCTCTGTTGGTCCTAGATTGCCTCTGAATGTGTATATTTGTCCCAATTCTTTCTACAAAACCAAGTACAGTAATGCAAATTAAGTGTGATATACTAAGACTAGGTTCATTAGCATATGCAGTACAATTTATTTCTACATGTATTTCAAAGGGATTCCTTCTTTGTTGCTTTTTCAGTACACCCATCACATTTAACTGATGCTGAGTGCGTAGCATATGTACAATGATAGACATCCCCAGAATGGTTATAGCAAGGTCGTGTCAAGGTCAAACCGTCACCTGTAGCTTGTATTTTGTCCATCATGAATACATAACACTTGTCTAGGACAAAGTACTTTTGCTAGTTACGACTACAATGTAGAGTACATTTTGCTTTAAAAAAATCCAGATTTCCAGATATCTGAGGTTTTCTATTATTTTCACAGAGAAATTCTAAACTACATAGTAGAAAAAAATAAACTTTTGAAAGTTTTGTAGTAGCATAAATTGGTTTTGGAACACCCCCCTTCCTATTGAATTGGATCCATCTCGAAGAGAAAAAAAAATACTATAAAAAAAAAACAGACGTGGAGAGGGTGGATCCTAAATGCAGATTTGCAAAAAAAAAAAAAGTTTTAGACTTTCATCATTAAAAGCGTGCGTCAATATCAGTGCATGTCATCTGTATGTTGAACAATCTGATGCTGAGCCGATACTTGTAAAAGCAGGAAATACTTTAAAGAGATTAAATTGATAAGAGAAATGAAATTTTGCTGAGCAAGAATCGTGGTGCCAAATTTAATTCGCATGAGTAGGTTTTAAATGGAATTTATTACACATGCAGGCAGTACACGTGTTTGTTATTCTAAAAGTGCAGTGCACGTCGGAATTTGGAACTGGAGAATATTATCATTTGGCGAGGTACAAGAATCCATTGACAGAGTGTTCGATTTGCCAGCTTCTTCAAGTAACATAGTTGGCTCGAGGAGAAGACGTCAGCGTAGAAATCAATATGTAGAAATAGGTTAATGACTTGGTATTACAGATCACACAAATAGAAATGTCAAGCTTTATAAGGATACTCCAAGGGGCACCTGTTCAAAGACCGGCTTTGATGTTTCTGACATAGGGAAACTCGGGGCATCAAAGTACGGAATTTTTATAGCTGGATAATTTTAAATCGAGATAGTCTTTCTAAAAGTAAAAGGATTAGCTACTAGCTAGACGTCCCAAAGTAAAGTTATGTATTGGATAAAAAAAATACATGTACATGTATGTATTATAAAACATCATATGTTAAGCTATACGTCTGTCTGCGTGCATCTAAAAGGTGTTGGTGGGACGTCACGACCCCAAGCCCTGGCCGCATTTGAATCCCCCCTCGGAAAACTATGAATATGTCTAAATCCGCGCATTGTCGTGGCGTTCTGGATTGAAAAAGGTGAAGTGGAATATGAATACATTTACATTTTGATTGAATTATTTTCTTATTAGGAGTGAAAATTAGAAGGTGGGGGGGGGGGGGGGGTTAAAAGTAGGTATATTCAGTGAATGTCATTATGTCATATTTGTTTCTCAAACGACAGTACTCTGTGGAATTTTCTGCTGTTTCATAAGAGAGGAAAAGGCAGGTGAGGGGAGAGGGGTTAAAAGGAGATAAATTTCATAAATGGAGTACACATGTGTATTGTATTATGTACCGTAGCCATTTCGTGGTTAACAGAATTTTCTCATGCTTTCGAACAGACAGGAGAAGGGTGAGGGGGGGGGGGTTCATGAATAACATATTGTAATATGTACAGGTGGACTGAGTGGTCGTCCCGTCGCAGTTAGTCGGAATTTCCTGATATTTTCTGACTCCTCATCATTATCTTCATCATCTATATGGGCGTTGCCGCTGATAAACAGACCTTCGCTTGACTAATCAGTTGTCATCAACTTACCAATGATAAATAATCGATATTTCCACCTGGTAATGATTCAATGCTAGACTAAGACCGAACCTTAATGGCCATATAGCTTTACTATTCGTCTTTTTCTCCGTTTCTAGATCGAAAATTCAGGCCACGTGAAAACCAGTATTGATTTATTGTAAATACTGCGACGTAAGGTAAAATTTTAAATAATGAAAAGTTGGTGATAATTGGGGTTTAATCATGGAAGGGATGGGTTAGGGTTGAAGTATTCTTATTTTCAGTAGGTGCAAAGCTCGATATGTGTTAAAAAAAAAAGGAGGGGGGGGGGAGGGCTGGATTTGGTGATCTGGATCCCCCAAATTTCTTCATTGGAAGGAAAAAAGTCTAATTTTTTGTAAGTCCTTGAATCCATGAGTCTGAATTCCATTCTCCCTCACTTAGAAAGGGAAATATCCTTTTTGGCTAAGGAATGTAATTTACTACACATAATAAATACGTTTTAATGGAGAAATTGAATTTTGAAATCCTACATTCCAAAATATGTCTGTTATGAATTTATGAAGTAGGTCATCAAGGCATTTTACAACGTATTGTAGTATATTTGATAATAAATTCTAGTAAATGGATCGTGTTCGTAGTACTTATTGAAAACAGGAAATAGGGCATTATAAATTATGTGCAGGTTTCGCGTTTTACAAGCAATCAAAATACAGGACGTCACTGAAGGAAGAATTATAGTCGTTCTTCTTATTAATTACCCTAACCCCTTTGAAGTGAGACTGAATTGTAAGCAAGATTTCATTTGGTAATCTAATATAAGAATTTACACATCATTTACATTAGTAACACTAGTTTTATGGGAATGAACGGCAGATGTTGTCAACTAGCTGCAGAAAGTAGTTTATCAGAAACGTTCATTGAGATTTCCGCTTCTTTGTGTGCGCCTTCACGCCTTTGTATGAAGGCACGCCGAGGAAAGTCCGTACGATGAGTTTGCAGTGCAGAGCCTACGGGCTGGAGAGCATCTGCTGCGATGTTCAAGCTGTGTTTTTGACTGCAGGACTTAAAAAGATCTATAAAAGTGTGCAGGGAATCTTAATGAGACAGAGATAGGTCACATTTCCCGCTATTCGGTAAACACAAACGGAAACTATTGTATTTATTTGTGCCCCGTGGCCTTACGCACTCCGCACGGCGCGACCTGGATCTCTACCTATTTGGCAATCGAAATGAAGTTTTACAACTGTTACGGTATTCAGTCTCTAACCTCCATGCATTCTTTGAAACGAGAGAGAGAGATCTCCATGCATTCTTTGAAACGAGGAGAGAGAGAGAGACTTCCATGCATTCTTTGAATCGAGGAGAGAGAGAGAGACTTCCATGCATTCTTTGAATCGAGGAGAGAGAGAGAGAGAGACTTCCATGCATTCTTTGAATCGAGGAGAGAGAGAGAGACTTCCATGCATTCTTTGAATCGAGGAGAGAGAGAGAGATCTCCATGCATTCTTTGAAACGAGAGAGAGAGAGAGAGAGAGAGAGAGATCTCCATGCATTCTTTGAAACGAGGAGAGAGAGAGAGACTTCCATGCATTCTTTGAATCGAGGAGAGAGAGAGAGACTTCCATGCATTCTTTGAATCGAGGAGAGAGAGAGAGAGAGAGAGAGACTTCCATGCATTCTTTGAAACGAGGAGAGAGAGAGAGAGAGACTTCCATGCATTCTTTGAAACGAGAGAGAGAGAGAGAGATCTCCATGCATTCTTTGAAACGAGAGAGAGAGAGATCTCCATGCATTCTTTGAAACGAGGAGAGAGAGAGAGACTTCCATGCATTCTTTGAATCGAGGAGAGAGAGAGAGACTTCCATGCATTCTTTGAATCGAGGAGAGAGAGAGAGAGAGACTTCCATGCATTCTTTGAATCGAGGAGAGAGAGAGAGACTTCCATGCATTCTTTGAATCGAGGAGAGAGAGAGAGAGATCTCCATGCATTCTTTGAAACGAGAGAGAGAGAGAGAGATCTCCATGCATTCTTTGAAACGAGGAGAGAGAGAGAGACTTCCATGCATTCTTTGAATCGAGGAGAGAGAGAGAGACTTCCATGCATTCTTTGAATCGAGGAGAGAGAGAGAGAGAGAGAGACTTCCATGCATTCTTTGAAACGAGGAGAGAGAGAGAGAGAGACTTCCATGCATTCTTTGAAACGAGAGAGAGAGAGAGAGATCTCCATGCATTCTTTGAAACGAGAGAGAGAGAGATCTCCATGCATTCTTTGAAACGAGGAGAGAGAGAGAGACTTCCATGCATTCTTTGAATCGAGGAGAGAGAGAGAGACTTCCATGCATTCTTTGAATCGAGGAGAGAGAGAGAGAGAGAGAGACTTCCATGCATTCTTTGAAACGAGGAGAGAGAGAGAGAGAGAGAGACTTCCATGCATTCTTTGAAACGAGAGAGAGAGAGATCTCCATGCATTCTTTGAAACGAGAGAGAGAGAGACTTCCATGCATTCTTTGAAACGAGGAGAGAGAGAGAGACTTCCATGCATTTTTTGAATCGAGGAGAGAGAGAGAGACTTCCATGCATTCTTTGAATCGAGGAGAGAGAGAGAGACTTCCATGCATTCTTTGAATCGAGGAGAGAGAGAGAGAGAGAGAGACTTCCATGCATTCTTTGAAACGAGGAGAGAGAGAGAGACTTCCATGCATTCTTTGAAACGAGGAGAGAGAGAGAGACTTCCATGCATTTTTTGAATCGAGGAGAGAGAGAGAGACTTCCATGCATTCTTTGAATCGAGGAGAGAGAGAGAGACTTCCATGCATTCTTTGAATCGAGGAGAGAGAGAGAGAGAGAGAGAGAGACTTCCATGCATTCTTTGAAACGAGGAGAGAGAGAGAGAGACTTCCATGCATTCTTTGAAACGAGAGAGAGAGATCTCCATGCATTCTTTGAAACGAGGAGAGAGAGAGAGACTTCCATGCATTCTTTGAATCGAGGAGAGAGAGAGAGACTTCCATGCATTCTTTGAATCGAGGAGAGAGAGAGAGAGAGAGAGACTTCCATGCATTCTTTGAAACGAGGAGAGAGAGAGACTTCCATGCATTCTTTGAAACGAGGAGAGAGAGAGAGACTTCCATGCATTCTTTGAATCGAGGAGAGAGAGAGAGACTTCCATGCATTCTTTGAATCGAGGAGAGAGAGAGAGACTTCCATGCATTCTTTGAAACGAGGAGAGAGAGAGAGACTTCCATGCATTCTTTGAATCGAGGAGAGAGAGAGAGACTTCCATGCATTCTTTGAAACGAGGAGAGAGAGAGAGACTTCCATGCATTCTTTGAATCGAGGAGAGAGAGAGAGACTTCCATGCATTCTTTGAAACGAGGAGAGAGAGAGAGGGGGGGGGGGTTACACAAAATAACATATTACATAAAAAAAAGCGCTGTTGTGTCTTGTATATTGATTGTGCCTCTTTGTAAATGTATCTGGTGGTTTTCATTTATACATGTATCCCCTCATTAGTTTATGAATCTGAACACGTATATATACAGTTGTAACCTTGACAGATGATTACTTGCTGACCTAGATACAAATAGCGTGTCTCAGATTTTAAAAAAAAATCTTTTAAAAATTACCATCATCGCCTAAGCAGCTTTAAGTAGCCCCTCCCCCTTCAATTTTATGTAAGGTGGTTGTTAGGAGACATACATGTATTTTTATGTATCCTCATTTTTTTGCCAATATATTATGGAAAGAATCACTTATAATGTCTCAACTATGAATAAAATTAAAAAAGCAATTATTATTGATAATATGAAAAATCAATATTATCAATATTTTGAGTTAACTATACAACTTATAAACATGATAAATATATTATCTATTTGTTGTTTTACAGGAGATAGAGAAGCTTGTGTTTGACAAGCATGATAAGGTAGGCAGAAGCTGTCCAAAGAGAGATAACTCTAATTGAAATATAATTTTCACTTTGCCAGCTAGTGATTGTTTTGGATTTCATTAAAAAGTGTAATTTGAAAATAAAATGAATCATGATCAATTTTAAGGTTACTTTGAAAATGATAAAACCATTACCAGTTTTAAGCAAATTCAATTATATTATAAAGATTTCTTAAAATACATGTACAGAATAAAATGTAATTGGCTGATTAATGAATATCTGTATAGAATTTAACTGATTTATTCTTTTTAAAAGATTACATAGAAATTATTTACCAATGAATATACACAAATTGCAGTCACAAGATATTCCCGACGGACATCGAGCACCTATCCCAGAATCCCCTGCACGCGGCAGCAGTACACGAAGTGTGGATACACAGACTCCAGGTAGCGGTGGTAGTCATGACGACCCCAGTCCTGGGTCAAGGTCACAGTCCGTATCACCAGGGTTTCCCATCATACCAGGAGCTATAGATACCTCTCGACCGTCCAGTGGGGCCGACTCTGGTGGCATGGAAAGATTGGAGAAAGGTAACATATCTTGGTTTGATTTGGATATTTTTTACAGGACAAAATATGAGCTTTTAAATCTTGGTTTGAATTGGATATTTTTTGTAGGGCTAAGGTAAGCTTTCAGACTAATAGAATCTATTACCAGATGTGTAGGGGACTAAGAAATTCAACTAGAGTGCTCATGCCAGGAGCCTTGCCAGGCCTTAGACAAAAGCAAAATCCCGAACATGAGGGTTGGATTTATGTGTTTCAAGTCACAGCTTGGGATTATTTTTCTCCCACTGTCTACATTTACAGAACTAGTAGAATTTCAGGCATTCTTTTCATAATTTGGTTAACTAATATGGTAATCATGTATAATGTCAGAATTGACGTTTTATTGTAAATGCACGTGAAAATTTTATATTAGCCCATAGGAAATCTTTTCAAGCATTTTAATGGATATCCCTGTCCAGGTTGGGAGAAAATTAATTGAAGAAACCTGATTTTTTTTTACCTTGGTAGTTACTTATCAATTTTAAGTACAGTCACAGTTGTTATACTTTTCACAGTCATCCTGGTACAGACTCTTGTATTGATTACGATACTTTATCTTGTTACACATACAACTTCTCATATATATTTCCATAACTGAATACATGAATGTAGATGTAAAGTGTATCCTCATTCAATCAAGAAATTCATATAAGATAAGTACTGATATTAATTTTCCACTTTTTTTGGTAATTTACATAAAACATGGATAAGTAGATTCTATGAAACCTATTAAAACAATACTGATTTTGCTATCTTTTATTAGACTTGATTAATGGATGTCTCTATGAAATTAGTTTGATTATTACAGGTGATGGAGTACATTGTGAATCTCCGGACTTTTCCAGCCTCAAAATAATGTCCAGTCCTCGTCCCAATAAGTCCTACGCCTTCGTTCGTGAACCCCCTGATGGGTGCGAAAAGGTCAAAGTTATCACTGAAGACTCAGGAAAGTATGTAAATTTCAAGTGCTGACTTTATAAGTACATTTGTACTTGTCCAATAAATTTTGTTACTCATAAGTAGTTAAATGAAATTCCCCATAATTTTGAGATGCAGATATATAGGTCACCATTTTGAAATTTTCTCAATAGAAGTTTCAACACTGTCTGTAATAGTTCTTCAATGATTTTTGTTGTTCGAATATAATCTAGTTCATGAGTGATAACCATAGAGGTAAAAATTTCAGACCCTGAATTTCAATGTTTGATTCCTTTGAAAGTCAACAAATATGAATGAAATTCGATATTTTACATGAATTGAAATTTTGATTTTAAAATGAAAATTTTATTTCAGAAAAACTCCCAGCCAGCCGTCCATTAAGGAACCTTTGTTCTGTCCAAAAAATCCTTCTCAGTTTATTTTTAAGCCAAGTGCAGACTCTGCTTTCTGTCCCTTACGGAAGATATATGCCACACAAGGGACACAATCCACGGGAACACAGGTGGCAGCACCTGTCGAGCAGTTGTAGCAAGATTGTACAAATATAGTGAAAAATGTTATACACGTTGGATCCCTCCATTTTACAAAAACAGAGCAAGCTGTGATGAAACCTACACAAAGTTCTGGTTACCATGGTAACAGAAATTGAGGTATTGCCATTATTTTGGCAGGTACGTAGTTAGAAATGTCCTGAGAGTCCAGATTTGTTGTATATAACTGAATCCACAGCTAACTTTGTTTTTATTCTCTGTCAAGTTTTTTTCTCTTGAAATTTTATATTTTTCAGTCAGTTGATACATGTATGAAAATTGTATGAAATTATACTAGTAGCTTTGCATTAATATTGATTGCATTGCATGTATTCGAAAAATACCCTATAAATGTATATAAAGCAATAGATCAAGGTGTTTTTCCCCCAAATTTCCTTACCAAATTTTAGAATTAGTCATAGAAGTGCTACGTGATTTCTTCCAAATATTTTGTAAGGCTTCAGATAGCATCACTTTACAAAACTTCTGTCTTGTTTATTTTTTCCGTGTAATTAGCATTGACATATTATTATTCGATGTTGCCGTAGAAAGACATTCATGTGTAGATCTGATATGAAATGCTTTAACGACCCATTACTTGTTACCTCAGGACCAGGTCAGTCTGTCCTTGACCTTTGACCTAGTTTGTCCTACCATTTTATTGTTGAATGTTTGATTGTTATTGTTGAGCATTTATTATGACGTGTAAAGAAATTAATTTTGTTTCATTACATTGTATTTTTCATGAAATTCACAGTCGTTATTCTGCATTAGTGCATTATTTTCATCAGTATAATACAAAGATAGATCTTCATTATCTGATCTGCAGCCAGTTTCACAAAAATACTTACGGACAATTTCAGGAATTTTCGTAACTTTTGATCGTTTAATTCTTCTATAAAAATTAAAATATTGATATTTTGTTTCTGAATGTAGATGAAGTACATGTATGTAGAAATGATATTAGGAAACATAGTACATGTACAATCTAAATGGGAAATCTTTTGAACATTTTATTAAATGACGAAAGTTACGAAAATTCCCGAGTTTGTTCGTAAGAACTTTTGTTAAACTAGGCACTGATATCTTACTTCAATGTGTATCTTGTCTTTGAATGGTTGATTAGTTGAGCTACTTAACATACATATGAGTGCCCCAGTGTCAATCCGTGTCAAATAATTAGTTTTTAACAGTTAAAATATTTGTTTTTTATTGAGATTAGAATATCTCAAAAGTGACTGATAATTTTTTCAACATACATTCATGAACTACATCTTCTTGCATATAAAATTCTTTCAGAGCCCCCAAAATTTAACATTACAAATATGTGCCCTTATTCCCTATTTGCTGTCAGATTTAAAGTAAACAGGTAAATATTCAGATTTAGACGAGAGGAAGAAAATTGAGTCAAGTTCCTTCATAGACATCTATAATTGAAAGCCTATTATTTCTATTATGGTTGTTTGCTTTGAAATAAAATAATCTTTAACTGTTGTAATGTTCAGCTCTAACTTTTTTTCTTTATTCGCCTTTTTCGTTCTCGTCTTAAATTGTGGTTGATCTGAAATTAGCAAACATACCAAATCTTGATTCCGTGGATATTAGATCTATTAACCCACCTAAACAAGCCCACCTTTATCTCCATGGTAACAAATAAACAAATAGTTAGGAATGATTATTATAGAACAAATGTGTGAAAGCCTTTTTGGCTCAGATTGAATGAGATTTTTAAATTCTGAACATTGAGTTGTACAGTAGCATTACTAGTACCACATGTATGTACAGTTCCTGATTCTAGATTGCATGGAGGTATCAAATTTGATATATATTAAATATGATATATTTTCTAGATTATCAAATTCGAGATATTTTCTAGATTCAAGTCAATCCCATTATAATCTTTCATGCGTGTGTGTGAAGAAAGACTCTTGTTTGTATTTTTACGAAAGGGTACGAAAAATTTAGTGTCTGCGAGAGCATCTATAAAAAATATGTGTTAGATTTTGACAGGTGATCGAGTGAATGTTTTTGATGTTTCCCAAGGTATTGAATTTATATCCATCCATGTATAAAATTAAACATACACACATGTATACCATTTACATTTGTCATTTCCTATTTATTATTATTATTTTTTTTTACATCACCTTTCCAGAAATAGAAAACGTCCATTGCCCTATGGAGTCATGTAGTATACTGTATAAGTTTAGAACAATTCCTGACTTTTAGATCTTATCACCTGTTCCTTGGACAGAATTGATCTGAAAGTTTTTCTTCTTAGTGTTTTATTGAGGAAGAAAAAGTACATGTATATTCTAAGGGAGAAAAATTGTTCTTAAGCGAAAAACTTTTCAAATTTCCCTATTTTTCAGTGGAAAAGTGCATCATACTTTATTTTGTGGGTACAGTGTTTGCAAATTTCATAAATTATTTCAAAGTATTCTTATCAAATTTTCAAATTACTTTTGACTTTTGAAAATTTTCAAATTTTAGATTACAAATTTTAGATTACAAAAAATTCTACAAAAAATTCCTTCTATGAGTATGCTATATTTTTCCAGCAAACCTCAATGAGTTTAAATATTATCTTTAAAAATGTCGGCAATACCCGTATTCCCTGAAATATTGTGGTTTCACAAAGTACCTACATTGTATTTTCAAACTAAGTACCGATAGATGACGAGAAACACACTTCGATAAACTCTTCAATGATAGTGATTAATACATTGCCTTAGATCAAATGTCTCATATCTCTCTCAGCTCTTGATTATTCCGTCCATTTACCATAAACAGTGTTCACACTCCCGTTCTTTCACATAATCATAGAAATCGAATCTCATGTCCAGTCAATATCTAAATTATTGACCTTTTATCGAGTCAATATCTAAATTATTGACCTTTTGTCGAGTCAATATCTAAATCATTGACCTTTTGTCGAGTCAATATCTAAATTATTGACCTTTTATCGAGTCAATATCTAAATTATTGACCTCCGTACAGTAGCATGCGTCTTATCTATATTTCTTTATATTGACTTCGTCAGAATCGGGTTCTTAGATGCTTGCATATATATTATTATTCAAGTCTATGAAGAAATGACAAACAAAATAAAAAATCAAGTTTTTATTATTAGAAATTATGGTTTTGAAAGAAATATATTTGCATTGGAAAGTTTGCTTACATTTATTACGTTACGTTCAAATTTTTCAATCTCCAACCTCAAGGCTGATTTATGTTGACTTCCATAGGGCATATTTGCTTCAGTATTCTCTACTTTTTCATCTTTACCGATTGTTGATTTGGCATATTATATTATTCGCATTTTTGTATAGTGAGCGCTGTTTCTTCCAGTTTCATATAATAAAGGGCACCTTAGATTACATGTAATTTCTATATGTATTCCTGTTATGATTATGTTAGGGGGCATTGAAGAAATCTTTATAAACTTTATTTTTTTTGTAAAACATATATGACAAATTCTTATTATTAATCTAAGGATTAAGAAGTAATCAAGGTATGGTACATATGTGTAATATTATGAGTGCAAAAACTACACAGCTAGATGTATTTGATTGAGAAAGTTGGTGAATTTTCAGTAGTTTTGTACATAATTTTATAATGGGAAATCCAAACTGAAGGAGCATGTTTTCACTGCCGTTTCTGTGTGCTCAAGGTCTTATAAACAGTATAATATAACAGAATTTGATCTTCACCAAAGTATTATTTATGACATTCAAACAAAAGTCATTCAAGGTAATTTTTGTAAGGTCAAGGTTATTTTTTAATCTGGAATTAAAATTATTGTTGATTATTTACATGGATCTCTCCATAGAGCAGTTCTTCAAAATTTGTTCCTACATTTACATGTTATTCATATAAATGGCAATTAGAATGTGGGCTTTGGACAAAGGTCCGTCATTGGCCATTTCTATAGATACAAGATTCCTTGATCTTGAAATGGGAAAAAATTAATACCTTGATATACTGTACTGAATTCAAACAATGTTCACTTTCAGATGATTACTCGATGTTGTTTTCCAAAGCCAAGGTCACTCATTCAGATCAGAGATTTTAATTATCAAAATAGAAATGATAGTAATTGGAGTTTATGGACCACTGACTATATACAGTATACATAGAGTTAAGAATTTTCTGCAGTTTTCTTGGTTTTCCTGTTTTATGTAGGCTTTATTAATCAGTTTTGCCATTGAAAATTTGAATCGAGATTTTCTCATTTCGAGTTTAACGTTTCTGTAACCTAGAATGATCAAAGATATGACACTTTAAAAAAAGTACATGTACAGTGTCAAATATTCAAAGTCAAATCTTAGATTGAAAAGGGAAAAAAATGTTCATTATGAAAAAAGTTTTGATCAGTGTACCTTATGGTAATTATTAGCCTTTAAAATACATGGTTTGATATTTTGTAAGAATAAATTAAATTGAAATTAAAGGTCTGATAATTTTTCCAAGTAAAGAATATGCCAGAGTGATTGTCAAATTTGAGAAATGGAAATTATTTTGTTCAAGATATTTAGTGAGAGATGACCTAGTCTTTAGATAGCCATGTGGCATATGTCCATACAATTACATGTATATCGCATGTTTTAACATATCCATTAAAAAGTAGTGCCTTTTCTTAAATCCATGTATGTATATATACATGTTGCTATATATAAATACTATCAAACTAGCTATAGATTTGTACATGTTTTACCAAAACTTATTAAATGTGTACCCTTTAAATGTAAATCTAATCTATAAAGCTAACTTTGTAATTCTAGCCATTTTTTTTTCATTTATTTAATATGTATATTATTAAGTGTTGTATGTTCTTTAAATAGAATATTTTACTCAGTAACTTATTGAAAAAAATCAGTTTAATTTAATTTATTGAAGCTTAAAACTTTACAATTTTACTTGAAAGAAACACACTTCTGTCCCTGCATTTAACAATGTTTTGGCTTTATTGCTTGTCTCATTTTCAAACCCACACTTAACATTTGAATCATTTTCAGAGCATTATTTAAATACATTCCATATCACAGCAGAAATGGCCACTCAATTTGTGCGTGAAGCTTTTAGCTTAACATTGGGTAATATTTGTCATGATTTTACGATATTTTTTTTGTGTCGATGTACTAGGCTTGCTAACCAAACTTAAGGCTCAATACTCTATTACACAGACTGAAATTGTTATTTTTGTGATTAAGTACCTTGATTCCATATCAAATTATTCTATAATTTTTTAAATGTTGATACATGTAAAAGCAATTTTTTTGAAAAAAAGACGAAATTCATATTTTGTAAGTTTTCTTTGAAATAATCAATGAAATGCATCGTGTAATATTTACTAATGAAGCCATTAATACCATGTACTTTCATTATTGAATTGGAATGTGTTACGGGAAAATTTTATCATAATAAGCCAAGACCATTCTTATTTAATATTCATCAACAATTTTTTCACCGTCTTGTAAGAAAATGATAAATATCGGTACAATATCATGACTTGGTATATATTGATCCACTTGATCAAAGTTAAAACTATAGATGAATGCCATACACTGTTATTGTTTGAGAATTTCTACAATTTTTGAAGAAGACAGAATAAAGTGTTATCTTTTCTACCATGTCTGTTATTTTGTCTAAATACTATATAGAAAAAAATAGCACAACCTTCGTGTAGTTACCTCACTTGTCGACCATCTTGTGGGTCTATCTCGCAAATTCTCTTAACGGTATATTTCAAATGTTTGATAAATGTGGAGCATGAAAACAAAGTTTGTTTATTTTTATAATTTTTTTTAGGATATTCTCATTCTAAAAGACTATTTAGTGTGATAAAATAGAAGAATGTTCTGAACATAGTTCTGTAAATTGATAAAGAACTTCAGCCTGCTTCACAAAAATTTCAGGAATTTTATAACTTTTATTGCTAGTTCTACCTTCTAACTAGATTTAGCGAGGTTTTGTTTCTGAATTTATATTTGGTATGTAGAAATGACATTAGAACAATGTAATGCAATCTTAATAGAAAACTTTAAAAGCTTTTAGTTAAGTGACGAAAGTTAAGAAAATTCCTGATGTTTTTGAAAGAATTTTTGTGAAACAGGCTGCAGGTTTTCTCTACAGGTAGCCGACAACATGAGTGAACTTCCACATATTTTGGCTATGCTACGTCCTATACAGTCTTTGTATCTCATAATGAATGTGGATGGACATTTATGACAGGGGCATAGCTACAATGTAGAGCTCTTTGAAGTGCACACCAAATATATAAAACATCAAGCAGAAGGCTTCATATGAGGCGCGCAGCACCGAGAGGGGGAGCTTGCAGGTCACCCCTCCTGCAGGTGGGGGCTCGGGAAAATATTTTTCATATAAATCTTACATGAAATTAATATGAACTTCATGTGAGGCACAATTGGCTGTGTAGTCTTTCGGTCTGTATGAACTTGCTATATCACACCTGATAATGTATAATATGTACATGTAGGTGTGAACTGACCCCGTTGTGAGCATCTTTATTTCTGGATCAAGCACTAATGAAAATACAGTCATATGAAAGAGTATTCTGCAATGGCAGTGATGGATTCCATGACATTTGGATTGATGAGGTTGAAAATTGCAATATAGGCAATTCATCCACTTGCAACTTTATTGTGGACACAGGAGCTCGATGCCAAAGATCAGTGGCGGATCCAGCGCGTCCTTTGCCGGGGGATCAACGGGTGAATTTTGCCAATTTTTACTGAAAATTGGCCAAAATATACCTGTTTTTGGAAAATTTTGGGTCAGTGCCAGGGGGCGGATGCCCCCTCCGCACTCCCTGAATCCGCCACTGAAGATCCACAAGAATATTTGCCCCTACTTTCCTTTGACTATAGAGAGATGGGAAAGCTCCTGTGATTGTGGAGGATATTCATGTAGAGTTACTTCTGTGCATTTGTGCAAATGTGCAGATATTCTCATAGACAACATAACAGACAAAACCAACATCATAAAAACATAAACACTTCGCAAATGTTCCCAGTGGGTAAGGAATGAATCCTATTTATTAGTCCCCTACCGGCAACGCCGAAGGGGACTCTTAGTTTTCTCTCTGTCTGTCTTTCCGTCTGTCTGTCCGTCCATCCGTCCGTCCGTCAGTCTGTCCCTATTTATTAGTCCCCTACCGGCAACGCCGAAGGGGACTCTTGGTTTCCTCTCGGTCTGTCTGTCCGTCTGTCTGTCCGTCCGTCTGTCCGTCCGTCTGTCCGAATATCAGTTTTCCGGACTTTTTTCTGCAACGGATAGAGATATTAAGATGAAATTTGATACACAGCTTGGTCTTGGATAGTTACAGAGCAAGTTTGACTTTCGTCACGCTTGACCCATTTTTCGCGGAGTAATGCCCCTTTATGACTTGGAAAATTCAGTTTTTGTCAGTTTTCCAGACTTTTTTCTGCAACGGATGGAGATTTTCAGATGAAATTTGATACACAGCTTGGTCTTGAATAGTTACAGAGCAAGTTTGACTTTCGTCACGCTTGACCCATTTTTCGCGGAGTTATGCCCTTGATGACTTGGAAAATTCAGTTTTTGTCAGTTTTCCAGACTTTTTTCTGCAACGGATGGAGATATTCAGATGAAATTTGATACACAGCTTGGTCTTGGATAGTTACAGAGCAAGTTTGACTTTCGTCACGCTTGACCCCTTTTTCGCGGAGTAATGCCCCTTGATGACTTGGAAAATTCAGTTTTTGTCAGTTTTCCGGACTTTTTTCTGCAACGGATGGAGATATTCAGATGAAATTTGATACACAGCTTGGTCTTGGATAGTTACAGAGCAAGTTTGACTTTCGTCACGCTTGACCCCTTTTTCGCGGAGTAATGCCCCTTGATGACTTGGAAAATTCAGTTTTTGTCAGTTTTCCGGACTTTTTTCTGCAACGGATGGAGATATTCAGATGAAATTCGATGCACAGCTTGGACTTGAATAGTTACAGAACAAGTTTAACTTTCGTCATGCTTGACCCATTTTTCGCGGAGTGATGCCCCTTGATGACTTGGAAAATTCAGTTTTTGTCAGTTTTCCGGACTTTTTTCTGCAACGGATGAAGATTTTCAGATGAAATTTGATACACAGCTTGGTTATGGATAGTTACAGAGCAAATTCGACTTTTGTCGCGCTTGACCTATTTTTTGAGGAGTTATGCCCCTTTATGACTTGGAAAATTCAGTTTTTGTCAGTTTTCCAGACTTTTTTCTGTAACAAATAGAGATATTCAGTTGAAATTTCATACTCAGCTTAGTCTTGGATAGTTACAGAGCAAGTTCAACTTTCGTCACGCTTGACCTCTTTTTTGAATCGATAAAGCAGATAAAACCTCAGAACTGAGCTGCACAGACAGTAAATTTAAAGTCATATATGTTTAATTGAAGAGTAATTCATAGGCAGAGTTGCAGGACATAAATATATGCCGCCTGTAGGGGACTATATCGCTCAGCGATCATAACATTTTTTTCAAGGTCAAGGTCACTATGGACTCAACTTTAAAAATTGTGAACAACATGAAAGACAAAGGAGCATCATAGAATCATGCAACCTTCCAATATTGTGGACTTTAGTTGAAAGACCTTGTGAACAGCATCGAAGACAAATTCTAATATGACTTGAAATTTTCTCCTTATATGTACCATAGAACTCGCCTGGTGTAAAATCTCCAACAAACTTCCAGTGCGCTAAGCTCCGGCCATTCACGTTGCTATATTAGAATAGAAATAACAACTAGCTAGCTGTGATTCATTGTCCAGTAATTCCACTCGTCACATTAACCAATCAAATTATCACCTCGCCGCTTCGGGGCTAGGTGAAAATTTGATTGGTTCATGCGACTCGTGGAATTACCGGACAGTAAACCACAGCTAGCTAGTTGTTATTTCTTAAACAATCGTCATAAGATCACCAAACATTCCACATGTTTCCTATGGATAGCATCTTGTGTAACCCACGGGGAAGCTCGTACCTCACAAACCGATTATGTGAGGTATGATCTACCACGGGGTTCACATGATGATGGATAGAGGATGAAAGCTTTTGGTTTTCAGTATCAAGGGTCATACCCTAGTATAACGCTATTTTGGACTTGAAGCTGGTAAATCTGGTGAATACCAAAGAAAACAAACAGTTCCGGGGGATGCTACGCTTGCGATTTATGCCATTAAAAAACCTAGAACCGTAACACTGCAAACTTTGGCGAAATTCCATGGATTTCCCCGATCCGATGCTGCTTTGACAATTGCTTTTCTATCACATCGGCCACATTTTTGCAATTTCTTTACTCAATAAAGGTAGGTTTTAATGGAACGGATTTCATGATCTGTATTATTGAGTCGATCAGATGCCTCATGAATCTGCGTTCTTGTTATCGGTTCCTTCTTTGCAGTTTCTGGAGCAGAATTTTATTTGAGTACTTGCTGAGGATTGGTCAAATTCAATAGATCAGAGAATGTCACCGAGCCAATCAGAGGCTCAGCAATTGTCATCTTTGGAAATTGCTCAAGATCTGTGCAAAAGCTGCAGGAAGCAATATAAAGGCACTAGGTTTTGGTTCAGATGTACAAATGATAATTTCAGATACTTAAGTAGTCACAAAATGAGGAAACAATTTATGTTACGGTTCAGATGTTTTATATATAAAAATCTCATACATGTATCTCTATTGTAAAGTCATTTTCTGTCTCTGATATTCCAATATATGATCGTAATTCCACTCATCATACCATCGGCAACTCCCATGGTCATACTCATCACAAGAAACTCGAGGAGTTCCGGGTTCTCTTTCCGGAAGATGCGGCTCTGGTGGGCGTTTCCCCAGGGAGTAAAAATTTTTGTAGTAATACCTGAAAAAAAAAAAAAAATTTTTTTTGTAGTTACAAACATGTACCTGATAAAAAATGGAATTATATATACAACATGCTTACTATATAGGATGAGTTATACCATAAAAATTCTCTTAATTTAAACCTGATTAAAACATTAATTCAATACAATGCATGACACTTGGTGTCTCTCATGGTTATCTGTAGGTTTTAGTGGTAACTTAGCAAAGAAGAATCTGATTTACTTCAGAGGCGGATTCAGGGGGGGGGGGGGGGTGCGGAGGGGGCGCCTGCCCCCGGCACTGACCCAAAAATTTCCCAGAACAGGTATATTTTGGCCCATTTTCAGTCAAAATCAGCAAATTCGCTCCTTGACCCCCCGGCAAAGGGGGTGCTGGATCCGCCACTGTACTTACCATCTCTGTAGTATATATTTGTGTCCCTTGACGACTTTAGCGGCGTTATGTATAGACAGAGGTTCACAGTCGCCATCCTTGTTCATGTTATTCCACACCAAGGCTCGACCTTTACGAGGCTTCGCCCAAATACCCAATTCTGAAAGGTGAAAGAAAAAAACTGTCTTATGTATTACCAAGAGAGGAGGCAATGCTAATCAAAAGTGCAAATAAAGCCTGTGTTTGTGAAACACGAATGCCCCCGGTGGCATCTTTATTAGTATGAACACTATTTTCTGTTAAGTACATGTATGTGAGGTCACTGGGTTAAAAGGTCAAAGGTCAAGGTAACGAGGACAAAAATTTTTGGTATCAATGGAAAGGTCTTGTCACAAGGAATACTCATGTGAAATATGAAAGCCCTATCACTTCCCATTCAAAAGTTATGCCCAATGTTAAAGTTTTTGAAAAGTAGGTCAAAGGTCAAGGTCAAGGTCACGAGGTAAAAAATTTTGGTATCAATGGAAAGGTCTTGTCACAAGGAATACACATGTGAAATATGAAAGCCCTATCGCTTCCCATTCAAAAGTTATGCCCAATGTTAAAGTTTTTGAAAAGTAGGTCAAAGGTCAAGGTCAAGGTCACGAGGTCAAAAATTTTGGTATCAATGGAAAGGTCTTGTCACAAGGAATACACATGTGAAATATGAAAGCCCTATCACTTCCCATTCAAAAGTTATGCCCAATGTTAAAGTTTTTGAAAAGTAGGTCAAAGTCAAGGTCACGAGGTCAAAAATTTTGGTATCAATGGAAAGGTCTTGTCACAAGGAATACTCATGTGAAATATGAAAGCCCTATCACTTCCCATTCAAAAGTTATGCCCAATGTTAAAGTTTTTGAAAAGTAGGTCAAAGGTCAAGGTCAAGGTCACGAGGTAAAAAATTTTGGTATCAATGGAAAGGTCTTGTCACAAGGAATACACATGTGAAATATGAAAGCCCTATCGCTTCCCATTCAAAAGTTATGCCCAATGTTAAAGTTTTTGAAAAGTAGGTCAAAGGTCAAGGTCAAGGTCACGAGGTCAAAAATTTTGGTATCAATGGAAAGGTCTTGTCACAAGGAATACACATGTGAAATATGAAAGCCCTATCACTTCCCATTCAAAAGTTATGCCCAATGTTAAAGTTTTTGAAAAGTAGGTCAAAGTCAAGGTCACGAGGTCAAAAATTTTGAAATCAATGGAAAGGTCTTGTCACAAGGAATACACATGTGAAATATGAAAGCCCTATCACTTCCCATTCAAAAGTTATGCCCAATGTTAAAGTTTTTGAAAAGTAGGTCAAAGGTCAAGGTCACGAGGTCAAACATTTCTGTATCAATGGAAAGGTCTTGTCACAAGGAATACACATGTGAAATATGAAAGCCCTATCACTTCCCATTCAAAAGTTATGCCCAATGTTAAAGTTATTGAAAATTAGGTCAAAGGTCAAGGTCAAGGTCATGAGGTCAAAAATTTTGGTATCAATGGAAAGGTCTTGTCACAAGGAATACACATGTGAAATATGAAAGCCCTATCACTTCCCATTCAAAAGTTATGCCCAATGTTAAAGTTTTTGAAAAGTCGGTCAAAGGTCAAGGTCAAGGTCATGAGGTCAAAAATTTTGGTATCAATGGAAAGGTCTTGTCACAAGGAATACACATGTGAAATATGAAAGCCCTATCACTTCCTATTCAAAAGTTATGCCCAATGTTAAAGTTTTTGAAAAGTAGGTCAAAGGTCAAAGTCAAGGTCACGAGGTCAAAAATTTTGGTATCAATGGAAAGGGTTTGTCACAAGGAATACACATGTGAAATATGAAAGCCCTATCACTTCCCATTCAAAAGTTATGTCCAATGTTAAAGTTTTTCGGACAAACAGACAGACAAACAGACGGACAGGCCAAAAACTATATGCCCCCGAATCTTTGATTCCGGGGGCATAAAAATGTAGACACAGGTCAAATGGGCCTACTTGGTTTTCCAAGGTCATTATTTGAAAAAGTACTGAGTAGTATACCAGAAACCTAGTAAGTATTCAAACGATCATGAAACCTATAGCTATCCAGTGTATCCACAAAGTAATTCTTTAAATTGAAAAAAATAGGATGTGTAAGGGTGTGTGTGTGTGAAAATAAGACGCTCTTTGTTTAGAGCTGTCTTTTGTATGGACCAATCAACGCGTAATTATGGACTAAGTTGTGTTGTGAATGAACTTTTCTTCCGCATAATATTTCTTCCTTCTGGAAGATTTATTATTATAACGAAAATTACCAGGACTTTTTATTATAGAATATTTTTTCCTTGTTCATAATACTTTTTCCACAGTCCTTTGGGTAAGTGAAAAAAGAGTAAAACATCAACAATTTTCATACAAACGTTTCTGTCTATATAGACGGAAACGTTGTTATGAAAATTGCTGATGTTTTGCTCTTTTTCACTTACCAAAAGGATTGCTTTCTCATTCAAACAGAAGAAATATTATATGTGAATATCATGTATTTAATAATTTTTCCGTATATGCTTCAAACACATGAATGACTGATTTACGGATATTTTCTCATAATTCAAACATTTTGACAATGATTACAGTAACATGGTTAGTTTACAGGAATAAATATTACAGAACAAAAATTCTGTGGAATCACATTTTCAAGCTATACAGTACATTGTACAGTACATGAATTTTAAAATTTATTATTTCTTACTCTGAATTCTATTTGTAAATAAGTTCATTACAATATTTTTCCAATGACAATTATTATATGCACATATATGAAGTCCTTATTGGATATTTTGTTATGTATGATTTTTCCATTGTACCAGTATCAGAACATATATTATGAACTTTAAAAGAATCCAGATGGAATATTTGTTATGTAATATATTTTCCATGGTATGAGAACTTTTATTATGATCATGGAAGATTCATTATATAATAAAATTTCCTTTCGGAATTTTTGATACATAATAGAAGTTCTTAATTGGGAAAAAATATTATATGATAAAATTTTCAAGGAATAAATATTATGCTGGAAGAAATATTTCATCACAGTATTGACCAATCATCGCTTAATCATAGTACCGCTGTTTTGTAAGCCAATCAGAGACAGATTTTAATTTATGAGCACATTACGTACGCACCTAATGGCTCATGTTTCCACCAAGTTTCATTCAATTCCGTTCAACCTTTCTTGATATACAGAATCGTTCTTTACCTGGAAACTTGGTTTCCCCTCCTTCTTCCACGTCCTGTAAATACACTAAGATGGTGGCCATCCTGTCCCTCTTCTCGTCATCCTCTCTACAATCTGTGTGCGTCTTATATCCTACAAACATAAACGGCGGAATAATATTTCTATACATATAGTTTTGTCACGCGCAGCTCTACGTGCATGATGGTCAACCCCCTGCCCCCCAGCTCCTCACCTGGAAAGGAGCTGTTAAGATAAGGGCCGGATTTAGCCCTGAAATCACTCGATTATTTCTCGGGCGCTGTCCTTCCAATTTAGATAAAAGTTGGTCAGGATGGAAATATAAAGTATTATAAGATTCCTAGTAAGTGTTTTATTTAAATAAATTCGATGAAAGATGTTATAATTACGGGTTGAAGAGGTAGGGGTACAGATGACGGAAAACGTTGAATTTCGCTCAAAACTGCACAAAAAATGCATTATTTTAAACATTTTTACGTTTATTATGCTTCTGTTACCTTTTAATGTCAAAATTGGATAAGCAAAATTAACTTTGAGGTTATTATATCAATATAATCGGCAAATTCTGCAATCCGGAAACTGAAAAACGGTTTTATTTCGTTCTTCTCAGCCATATTTATGTAGCTTTCTGGCGCGAAATACACACGGTGTAGAAATAGACAACTTTCTCGTTTATTTCCTTCCAAACGGTTAAATATTTGATCGGAACACACTCTGAATAGATTGTTCCGTGATATAAAAAGAAAAAGACGACAATATTACGTACTATAACGCTGAGCTAGAGGCAAATTTAAAAATAGTCAGCCATCCCCCCTTTTTTCGTTTTTCGCCTGTGGGGCATTGTTCCCCCCCCCCCTCGCTTCAGAACCCCACTTGGCCAGAAAATGTGTTTTATTGATATACACCTTTGGTGAAAGTGGCATTGTAAAGCGAGGGGGGGGGACGATGTTGTATAAAACTTTTCCGTTTTCCATTGATTTCTGTGTAAAAAACGCTTATTTTGACCCAAATATCGGTCTTATTTTGCATAAATTATCCCATCTGAAAGCAGATTCATATGCAGACCAAGTTACTTCAAATTTCAACCGAAAAAGATTCTCAATTTTTGCATTTTGAAATTTCGACTTTTCAGGGCAGATTCTACGCCTTATCTTAACAGCTCCTTACCGAATATGCTTAGTATCTTTCTTTTTTTACTCATTTTTTTAAAAATCAAAATTGCGGGCTGGACCTCTCCAATCGGACTCTACCCCCACCCCTCTTTTAGGAATAATTTTCTAGATTTGAGCCTCCGTGTTAAACCCAGGGTACCTCAAATGTGAGGTACAAGCTTCCCCGTGGGTTACACACAATGGATCCGCGCATGCATGCCCTTCTATGGAGACATGCGTGGGTCTAAATGGTGTTGGGTTTGGGGTTTTTAAAATTCAGCTTGATTCTTCGCATTTGGGTACATTTATACTAGTTTAAAATATACGATCTCCCTCCCCGATTAAATTCTTGATCCACATTTATACTTGTTTAAATTATACTGTCTCCCTCCCCGATTAAATTCTTTATGAATAATGCAGAAGGGTTCCAACTCTAAACCTTCTTGAAGAAAATTTCAATCCAATTTCGTATGCACCAGACACGTGTTTCGAATCAGTGATGCTTCCAGCCAAAGTAATATTCATATGTTCCTTTCATATATGAAAGGAACTTATGAAAAAACACTTTGGTTTGAAGCATCATATACTGTATGAAAGGAACTTATGAAAAAACACTTTGGCTTGAAGCATCACTGATGAGGATTTTTAAAAGTTATAAGATTTCGTTATGCATCACATCCTCTTTTTATACTTTGTCAATACATGTAGTGCTGAATGGTCTCAGTTGTAAAATCTCTAATAAAAATAAATTCAAACTAAGGACGGATATAGAAGGGTGGGGACAAGGACTCTCCCCCTCCCCTTGAATTTGCTAAAACTCCAGATATTTCCCTTTTAAGTATATATTTTTGACACAATAGACTGGAACCTAAATTCCCTCCCCTATCTTACCGGCTGGGTCCCTGGACCAACCTTGAAATATTTCTTTAAGTATTAACGCACCTATTCCTTCTGGATATGATGTGATTTGAAATTTCCCGCCATTCACTGGTGTGAGTGCTGTTGCCTCTTTCACGCGATATTCGAACACTTTTGAGAACCTGCTCTCTCCAGGGTAAAATGCTGTGCTATAACTCCAGTTCTGTTTTAGCCAATTTTTCAATTGCGATGAAAAAGTCTTGTTGACACAAGTAGTACCTGTATAAAAAAGAAGAAAGTGAATACTGGTTCAAACTCCGTAAACAAGACACTGCTATATTTGCAAATCTTTCACATGGTTTCTAAAAAGAAATTGCATGCCAAATTTAGCTGTTCAGACTGTAAGAGGTTTCTTGATATAGACAGCACTCTTTACGTTCCTTTTTTTGCGATTGCAACATTGGTAGCAGCAATGGGATGAAAAATGTTACGAACATCTTCAATATCCTATCTATTCCTGTTACTGTGCTTACCATCAGCAAGAGTAGACAATTTTGCATTTTCTTATTCAAGTACCTAAATGTAGCAGTATTATTTTTCATCCATATACACTGCCATTCATAAATAAGTATACACTATTTCTACTCATTCTGCTGTTATAAAATGAACAATTTCAAATCTATTGCTGTATGATTCTAACAATGAACCTTGTAGAAATCATTTGTAACAAACTTGACCCACATATTTGAAGTCTTTGAATTTTTCATTGTTTTTTTCCATGTAAAAATGACAATTTTTGGAAAAAAAATTGTGCAGATGAGAAAAGTTTCTTTTTACATTTTCCTTACCATAATTCATAACTTTGAATTATGTGAAGCCAATTATTATGATTCTTTCAAGTTCAGAATTGAAAAATTAGGATAAACTTAGGATTTCCTTGTTTGTACAGTTATTTATGGATGGTAGCTAGTGTATACTTGGCATCTCTTGACCCTTTTGATACGCTGAACTCCAGCAACTTTTAAACGAAGACTGTTAATTATACCCACCTGGAGTGAAATCTAGTGGTGTTACATTGACTTTTTTCTTGTTCGCTTTTAGATGCCTCCGTAGAGTATTAATACTGTCGAAGCAAACAATAGGATCTTTTTTGGTCATCTCTTCCACGTGACGGTCATGTGCTTTCATTAATCCCTCACATTCTTCTTTGGACAAAAACTCGTCATATAGAAACACTCTGGAAAACGTTTATTAATAAAAGTATATTTTGAGCTTTTCAAGGAAATGAAAGAAGCACAAATTGCATCCCCCCTCTTAGAATTAATTATCAACATTGAAATATTTTACGATTTTCGAGCATCACTTAAGGATGAAAATTACAATCCTCCCTTTAAAAGCTCCTTTTTCTATCATGACCAATCTATTTATTATAATATTTTAAAATCAAAATAAAGTCGAATTCAAGCAACTGGTTGTTTTCTCCTTGGATGTTATGTTAGGAGCGAACAATTTCGAATTGAATTTATTTATTAAGAACGCAATGCCACTATTCTACAATCTAATGATGCATCGTCGCTATAACGTCGATTTTCAGGTGTCTTCCTGTTTCTCCCACTTTTATATAAAATATATATTGAAGGTTGGAATTGAGGTTGGAAGAACAGGAATAATTACTTAAATTATGGGGTTGTTAGAATCACATAATTCACCAATTAACTAATTAGTACTAAAATTTTACCTGTATTTTGTGCAAGTTTACCTGTATTTTTCTTTATTTCTATCTTATTATCACCTCGTACACGTACTTGTAGGAAGGCCACCTTTCGTGTGAGTGTGTGTGTGTGGGGGGTGGGGTGGTGGGGGTGTTTGCAAACTTGAGGTCGTACGTCAATAATCAAGGTCATAGATCGATGATTTTTCAAGGCTGTATTTGAGGCCAATTGTCACGATTATTGGACTCATTCCCAAAGCAGAAATGGCCAATATTTTCCTACTATATTTGAAGGAAATTTCCCAATTTCAACTATTTTAATATAGTGTCTTTTTCTAACTTTCAGAATAGTCATCCGTTCACTTTTAATGTAAGACACAGTTTCAGAATTGACAGTAAGAAAAAGACAATAGTATTGCATTCTATAGTTTAGGCATTATATGATAATCAGTGCCAAGTGCTGATATGTGATTTAATTTGAAAAGAACTTTGGAATATTTTGGAGCGGAAGATGAATTTTCATATGTGTTTGTATTTTTTATTTTTTCAAAAACGTCGCCGCCCAAGACGTACATACAAAATATAATTACTGCAGTCTTATACTTTTGTCACAACACAATACCAAATTGAGACAACAGAATGTATTTTTCATATACCTCTGATTTAGTATGTCGTATAAAGATGAAAGAAACCTGTTGATTAACTCTTACAGTACGGTTGTTAAGGTAAAGCATTTTTGTTGGGTATTTTCGGGGCCCGATTATCCATTTTACGATATGGATTATAGTGAAAGAGGGCGATTTTTTCTAGTATAACTTTTTCACGATTTCTTATCTGGTATGGCTTATTACTCGGAGAAGATACTTCCTACCTACTGATCTTCAAATCATGCGCGCAAGGTCATTCTGAGAAATCCTTATACAACAAACAGGACTCTTTAAGGAGTTAAAAATAAATACATATTCTGACTCTGTGTTACAGGAATATAAATAATCTCGGCGGCTCTGCATTAGAAATAAATAATCTGACCCGGAACAATTGCAACCCCCACCCCTCCGCTTAGAAACAAATTGTCATTCATACCATATTACATGTTCGAGAAGATGCCCTTGTTTGCAAAAAAATATTTTCTGCAATTTATCTTCAGTAAAACGTTTTCATGAAAATTCTTTTTTCATAAAAGCTAGATTTTCAACAGTTACAAGATGTTTTTACACTAATTAGTATCAACTAGATAAACAACTATTAAGTTAATTACTTTCTTTTGTTATATGAAGTGGGAGAAACAGGAATATATATTTTTCAAAAGTGGGAAAAACGGGAAGTAACCGATTTTCATTGGTTGTTTGCTCCTTCGTTACGGCTGTAAAACGAGAACATATTAGGCTTTGACGTTGCTAACGCCACAATTTGTCTTATATTCACAAAAATATAGGTTTCATTAGAATGGGAATTACTAGATACTGACGTTATGTTTGCGTACGGTAAATGCTGATTTTACGGTGCAAACATCCGTTTTTCTGGCTCCGCTGACGCGTCGCCAGGAAAAAAAAACTCAATTTGCGACTTTACCGTCCGCAAACATGACATCAAAAACTAGTTATTCACTCAATGTAGATACTAATAGATACTAATAAATCCCTTATTTTTTGGACTTTTACCAATTAAGGGCATGTTAGATTTTATACTCCAATGTTTATTTTGGTTCCAAAATGATCTGCCAGAACTAAAACATACTTAACGCTGCTGTTATTAGGTTTCTGCGGCAGAAGTTCTACTGGAGGTAATCTACGACCATCCACAAAAATCTTCTTGGGTGACATTTCTTTCAGGTACGAGGCTTTGAAATCTTCGATTTCATTGGATGCATCTTGTTTCTTTGAAGACTTTTTCTTTTCTGATTTTTCTGGCTTCTTTTTAACGTTTTTATCATTCTTTTTGCTTTCGGGAATCAGTTTTACTTCCTTTGTTTTTGATTTCGTTTCTGGTGTCATTTCTAACTTAATCGTCTCTTGCTCCTCTGGTTGGATTTCTTGCGCCTCTTCCTCCATCTCTTCAATTTCGTTGCTAAGAGAAACATCTTTTTTAACAGCGTCTGATGCAGATTTCATTGGATGTTTGTGTGCCTCGCTTTCACTCGTGATCTCTCTTTTTGATTGGACGGAATCGGTGTGACGTAATAATGACGCAATATTTGGATATGACACATAAGAAAGTAATATCACTATGATAAACAACAGAACTAGCACTACCCAGAAAGGGGCACCAGCCGACGAGCCTGACACTGCGTCATTTCTAGCGTCTGATGAACTGATTCCTGCGTCTTTCCCATTAGCGACGCTCTCCTTGGCTTTTCGTTGACGCGCTTTAGAATTCCCGGCCATTGATCAGCTGATGCTCATATCAGTAGTTAACAATCTAAAGAAAGATGCAGAATTAGAAGAATATCATGCCTCTTTCAATGTTACAGAATGTAACTTAGCTTACTTGTTAAAAAGTAGAAGAGTACATGCATGATCGAACACCTTCAATTCCCTCCCCACACATCACAAATATATTGTGAGTTAAAAAAATATAATGAATTGATGTCTTAACCATCATAATCGCCTACGAAGACCATGTTTCAATTTCTAGCCCCCTTCCTTAAAAAAAAAGGGGGGGTGGTCAGCCATAACTTGACCTACTACATTAGACTTTTTTTCAAATAAACATATATTTGTGAACATGATCAAGTCATTATCTGGCAATGCCTTAGCTTTTCCAATATAGTGATGGTGTAGTTATTCAGATTACTAACTCAGGACATTACCCGGCAAAACGTCTTTTCAGATATATTGACGACATATGGCGAGTTCGAATTACATGCGCAGACCCCCCCCCCCCCCCACCCATCCACCCACCCAGCAAAAAGATGTAAACATGAGAAATTACAGACAGGAAGTACAAACCTTTAGGTATATTTATAAACATTGTACTCTAGTGGCATAATAGTAGTAAATTTAGGGTTTCCTTCACAGTTAAGGCTATGCACATTTGCATAAAATCCAATAGATCGCAATAAAAGTACTACAATATGTGCACATTCATGTTACTTCAGTAAGATGTGAGTAAATAGTAAAGGATTTATCTGCTTATCATCGAAATATATGAATGTAAATATTACACGCGCCATATACAAGGATCTACCATCCGGCTACAGGGTCAAGATCTAAGTACCAAGATAAAGAGATTTGTTATGTATGCATGAACATGGTGAGAGAGAGAGAGAGAGAGAGAGCTGTTGTGTATGAACATGGTGGAGGGGTGGACAGGGTGAAAAGGAGGAGGGAGGGCTGGGAGGAGGGAGAGAAGGGGGCGGGAGGGGGAGGTAAGGAGGGGGAGGGAGCGGGAGGAGGGAGGTAAGTGGGTGGGAGGGGGAGAGGTACCCCCTGTCCGACCCCCCCCCCTGGTGAGAGAGATATATACCAAATTAAATTTACTCGATATGTATGAATATGGAAGGGGGAGTTAGAGAGATATTTATATGGTGATAAGCGATCCGATAACAATACTTACTCATGCGCCCATTCTTACAAAACTCGTCAAAAGATAATTTACTTACCTTACATGCATGTGTCTATCAATACCTAGTGCTGATTAGAAGCATGCGATATAGTCATTCTAAAATATTAATACCAAGGACGGCCTTTTGGGTTTACGTTTTCTCCGAGGGTGTTTAGAAATACATGTATCATGTATTGATAGATACAGGGTACGTAGACTGGTGTCTCCATGCTCCATCAGAGCGTGTTATTGATAGAATCAGATTAATTTATTGATGTTGACCAGTGTGCTGGAAAACAAGGGTAAGGCGACAGAAATTTAAGTTTTAGTTTTACGGATTTTATTTCTTTAAAATAGGGTAGGAGGAATAAAATAAAAATCAGTAAATTTCAAATCGTATGTTTTGTGCCATGATCACAATCTTAATTCATGTTTATCATATGTTTTCAAAGCCGCATTCTCTAAAACACTTGCACGATAAAGATGAAGTGAAATTTCCAATTGTGGTAAAATTAGGGTCGGCGGATCCGTAAAACTAAGAATTAAATTTCTGTCGCCTAACTATAAACATCCCGCCTCGTACGATGCCCTGAAGAGAATTGGTTAAAAGGACCCCAAATCTGGGATAAGCCCTATAGCAAACAGTATACGCGGGCCTAATAATGCGTGAAATTTGACAATTGAATCTCGCGAAAACGACGCATATGAATAACGGATGGATTGCGTAACAACTGCGTAAAAAATACTTTAATTACGCATAGATCGCATTAATCCAAAAGGTCGATAAATTTTGTGCAGCTCATGAAGACCCTGTCACACAGCGCTTGCGCATGAATTACGCATAAACTACGTCAAACATTTGGGGCAAACGTGAAGATACGTAATTCATGCGCGAAAACGTTTTTGAGCCATTCAAAATATTTCTACCTCTCGGATTAACACGATCTATGCGTAATTAACGTAGTTTTGACGCAATTCATCCTTAATTTATACGCGTATGTGCGCAATGAATACGAGATTCTTACGCAAAGTTGGCGATTTTCACGTCCGTTCCAAGTTTGTCTGCGTATGATTAACGAACATTTCACGCATAAAACACGCATATATTTTGCATATACCGCGAAGAACTACACACAAAATTTGCTTTTCCGTAGATATGCGTGTTCTTTGCGCAATTTATTCGTGTTTCATGCGTAGCTTATGCGTATTTCCTACGTCGTCCTTGCGAGATTCATCTCATGGTATGTGACAGGGCCTTCAAACCCGTTTTCGCGTATGTCCGCGTATTCTCATTCCGCATAGCGACGAATGAAACTTGCTTGGAATTAATCATAAACTTATGAATTACGTGTATTTGCGCATGGATTACGTACCTCCACGTTTGCCCCAAATTTTTGACGAGCTTGCGCGACCGAGCGTGGGGTTCCGACTTTTTATTTTTCCTTTTTTTAATCATACATACACTGTACTGTACATGTAGGAAACTGAATCTTCACATTAATGCATGGATGTGGTAAGTTACGAATTAAAAGCCATTCTCTGTAAGGACCAAAATTTGCTGGAAACGCATGTTTTCAAATTAGAAAAAAACAATAATAACATAAATCAAAATGATAAAACAATATTAAAAACATAAAGGATAATTCAAATATTTCTCATGTATCCATGGAAACGGCATCTGTGTTGTCAATTTATGAAAAAAGTCAGCAGATTGCTTTTGAACATTATTTCCTATCGTTTCTCGTGTAGGATATACTTATTTTCATAATGATTGTTTCAGGTTTTGCCTATGAAATATATACCAATGCATAATAGAAGAATCACATTGGTCATATGTCATATATGGGTGTATAAACCTGTAATTTGAAGGGGATTTTCCCCAAAAAGCCGTATTTTTTGGTAACAAAAATCACAAACTTGCCATATAGTACCAACAATGAAAGACAGTATTTAAAGAAGCTCTGATAGTGCTACAAATATTCAAAAAATAAAAAAGGTGGGTATTCAACTCTAAGAAAGGAAATACGGAAAGAAAAAAACGACATAATAGCGGATTTTATAACCTCCCTTGGAAGCGCTCTTCCGTGTGGAAAGAAGGAAAAGCGTATTTTTAGCTCGAATTTACTCGCTATCAGTCGCTACGATATTTAGAATAGACGATTATAGATGAATACGAGTGATTTTGACAAAGAAACGAATTTATAAAGCTTGGTGTTGAAAGGAAGGATAATAATGTGACAATTAATGTCATCTCGCACAGCCACAAGTCGTTTTGCAGCGTAATGAGCATGAGTTGTGAGGGCCGAGGGATACCCAGAAAATTTTGTTTGTGTGTACCATTCGGGTTGCAAATTTACGAAAAAGCAATGAAAATTTAAAAAGACAATATTCAAAAATAAATTCCGAAACAGTGATGATGCAGCCAGGTGTTTGTCCAAACAACAGAAATCATGAAAAGAGGTGAACAATGCAGAGCAGCAGCGCAGAGCTAGGTGTCTGTTGTCCCTGCTTTTCCTTTTCTTTGGATGTAGGATGTATGTCATTGGATGTAAGTATAGAAATTTTCATGGACTTACATTTGCATTTAATGTTTTACAACCTTTCAAAGAACTTCTTTTTAACAAGTTTGTCAGAACTGGGTGTGCCAAGTCTCAGCATGGATACAGTATTTAACTGAGTTGTTAATGTGTTTTACTGTCTTTACTGCAGGATTACTAATCCTGGTTTTGAAGTGAATCAATTATCTACTTGAATTGTATGTACAAAACAGTCATGTCTGATTTACTAAATTTTGAACACAAATTTATTTTGCAGGGTCATCTGTAGAATGTACCTTACACTTACAGCAGATATTTAATGGGACAGGTTAACATATTGAATGTACAGCAAGAACATGAAGAGGGAAGCCAGAAGACTGTTTATTTGTACAATAACACTGCAGATCTTTCTTCATGTGTTAATCCATAGGAATAAAAATTGAAAGAGTGTGCAATAAATGTGTTCATGTATACAATCATGTAGAATGACTGAATAGTAAAGTCAGTAAGAATGTTTACAAGACAAATCATCATGATCATGCATGATTTAATAATCAGTATCAATTTTCACATGGGCTTTGTTAAAGATTGATTGAATTTCACCAATATTCATTTATTAAAAATATTGATCTCTATTATAACTCTTGTATGATTTTATCAAGGATCAATTAAGATATTTTTTATGACCCATTTTAAGAATGGAGCTTCAAGGGGGGGGGGGGGGGAGGGGGAGGTTGCATATTGCTAAACTCCTGCAAACAAAGTTAAGAAGTGTATATATGAATTATCTGTATGTCCAGTACATGTATGTCTATGACTCTATCCAATTCTGCTTAAATCATACCTAGCCTTTAACTTGCAATCCCATCATGGGTTAGAATCATATTCAATAGGATCAAAGGTTGTGTCATGACAATGAACCAATGTCAAATCTACAATAAGACAAAAAGACATAATATGTTGTCTGTACCTTAATTTTCTATCCTCTGAATGAACTTTACTTAATTAGCTGACTTAAGATCTAAAGGGATTGAAATTATAATATTTATTGGATTTTTTTAATACATCAAAATATTCTATGTACATATGTTTTAAGTAAAAAAATTGTTTAAAAAATTGATATCAACATCTGTGTAATTTTGATTTTGGTCGCATGACCCTGGGTCAAGGTGATGTGAAACCTTTGATTCAGTCTTGAGCAACAACATACTGAAGTATGAAAGTGAATGGGTACATGTGTACAAACGTACATAATAGTATTTTTAGAGAAATGGACCAGACATGATTTTAATAGACAATTCCATTATAAAAAGCATTCAGTTGACCTTGATCACATGACCTTGGGTTATGGTTATTTGAAACCTTTGGATAATGAGCAACAATATACTACAACATGAACAGTATGAATATGATTAGAATACACAATTTCATTACTAAAGTACAGAGTGACCTTTCCTTGGGTCATATGAAAGTTATGTGAAATCTTTAGGTCCTAAGCAACAAGATAATGAAAGTGATTGGATGCACTTTTCAAGAGATATAGTTTGGATATGAATAGCATCATCAATTTCATTACTAAAGTATGGAGTGACCTTCAATTGTTATCCAGCATCAAAAGGTGTTTCATGACCTCAGCCAAGGTCAGATACATGTGTACAAGGTCAAAGCTATAGTGAAACAAGACACAAAGAAAGACGGTATTAATGGGCGGATTGCTGGCAGCAGATTGTTTTTTGAAACACAATGTCCATTTAAGGGAACACAGTGGAATCTAAAATCTCCATTCAAAGTTTAAATGTGAGATTCTATGTTGTTTTGACACAATTCAGTCTAATTCAAAATCATATCATCAAGGTTCAATTCATTACCAGAAGTCAGTTCCACTAACCATATTATGAGTTTTAAATTGATACTTCATAGAGTAACTGTCAAGGGCAGGGACACTACCTGAAATCAAATCCAGTCATCATGCTCTACCTCCATGTAAAATTTTAATGTACTCTTAAATGTAGAAAAGTTAAGTCTTGCTCATGGTTTCATATACATGTTATGTAAGTACAGCATAGTCTAATTCAAAATCTCATTTTTAAGGTCTAGGTCAATACATGAAATCAGGTCTACTTGCTTAGATCTATATCATTTGGTACTTTACTATATGGTAAAGTCAAATTCAAAATTGTATCATCAAATGGCCATGTCAAGGTCAATACATCATTACATGTACCTGAAATAAACTCAACTTATTATTCCCATCTCTATGAAAAGTTTGAATGTTAAATTCAATATAGTATTTGTACAATAGATATTTACTCTAAATTACATTTTCAAGGTCAAGGTTAAATCTCAAGGTCAATGTCAAAGACAGTGCCTGCATTCAGATTCCCTCACTATACTTCCTTCACAACTAACTAAACACAAAATTACGTTTTTCAAGGTCAGGGTAAAACCTTAAGGTCAAAAACAATACCTGTGTTCAGATCCTTTCACTCTGCTTTACATCAATATATATTGTTCCCATTATAGTTCTTTCACAAGTAACTTTAACACAAAATTGCATTTTTCTAGGTCAAGGTAAAAAACAATACCTGTGTTCAGATCCTCTCACAATGCTTAATCTTTGTATTAAGTTTGAAAATTATATCCCGTGTACTTCTTTCATAACTAACATAAACACAACAGCTAAGTCAAATTGTTAATGCAGACGGACGGACATCGCCATTTCATAATTTGTTTCGCAATCCGACCAAAAAAGGGTACAGTATTTTCGCGGTCAAATATTCTTTATAAAGTTTGAGATATTAGAAACATTCAGGACTCCAGATTTCGATAATTATTTCTACGTTGAGTTGTGAAATAACAGCACCCAAGGAAAGAAAAAGAAGAGGACCCCCCACTGGAATTTTTCAAAAATGCCTATATCACCCTTTAGTTTTATAAGTAAATTTGTTTATACACAAAAGACGCGATCCCATTCTTGAGAGGATGGACCCCCTCCCCCTCCCCCTGGATTTTTTTTTTGGGGGGGGGGTCTGTTTATGATAATGTCGCTTTCTTAGACAAATACACATAAATTAGCACTCATTCCTCTAGCATATATTTTGATAGGAGACTTGAATAACAAGTCTGTGTTCTGTAATGCAGTATTTTCATTTTTAGCTCACCTGAGACACAAAGGCGTCCATCTGTCAGTCTGTCCGAATTTTGACTTTTGGTAAAATTTGGTAGGTAGTGTGTACCATTGTGTTGCTGTAAATCCGTCTACGGGCAAAATTAGGTCATTTTGGAGCACCCTGTTTTGACAACCTTCAGAACCGAAACCTGACGAGACAAACTGAAAGCATTCAGGGATGTATGCAGGATTTGAGTTTAAAGGGTTGGGTGTGGTGGATATAAAAAGGCTGGGGGTCTAAGGGCCAGTGGGGAACCAGGGGAAAATGCTGTTGAGGCGGGCGGGGGATGACTCTGAGGGAGAAACTCTGCTCGATGGAATATCATATGCTGAATGACCGTTTTGTATGACAAAGAAATTACTGAAAGTAATTTAAATTCTTGATTGGAAAGGAATCATTAAGTGTACGTGGAGGGTTTGGGGTACACATACCACGAATCCAATCTTCTTTTCTGTAAAATATCAACACTTTCTTGGTTTATCGGATATATTAAGTTGAAGTGTGGAAAGGAATGCTTTATTTTCTTGTGCATGAAACGTGTAATATGATTAGCTTTTGATTAACAAGTTAAAAGTCATGTTTGTAAAACATTAATGCCCCCCTACCCCTTCTGTGATTAAAGTCCGTCACAACTTTATACTTGCATTGATACAACCTATGGGGGTATAAAGTAACAGTTTCATTTCAATATGTAACTCCACTCAAGAGATATTGAACAGAAACCCAGAAGTTTTGGTATTTTTCAAAGTGCAAGGGGCATAACTCTTTCCAAATTTTTTTGATCGGACCTAAATATGAACTTGACCTGGATTTTCATTTGCTGTGTTTTTATACAAAATTTCATTTCAATATGTAACTCCATTCAAGAGATATTGAACGGAAACCCTGAAATTTTGGTATTTTTCGAAATGCAAGGGGCATAACTCTGTCAAATTTTTTTGATCGGACCCAAATATGAACTTGACCTAGATTTTTGTTTGATGTATCTGTATACAAAATTTCATTTCTATTTGTAACTCCACTCAAGAGATATTGAACGGAAACCCTGAAATTTTGGTATTTTTCGAAGTGCAAGGGGCATTACTCTGTAAAAATTTTGTTGATTGGACCCAAATAAGAACTTGACCTAGATTGTCATTTGATGTATCCGTATACAAAATTTCATTTCTATATGTAACTCCACTCAAGAGATATTGAACGGAAACCCTGAAATTTTTGGTTTTTTTTCGAAGTGCAAGGGGCATAACTCTGTCAAAATTTTGTTGATCGGACCCACATATACACTTGACCTAGATTTTCATTTGATGTGTCTGTATACAAAATTTCATTTCAATATGTAACTCCACTCAAGAGATATTGAACAGAAACCCTGAAATTTTGGTATTTTTCGAAGTGCAAGGGGCATTACTCTGTCAAAATTTTTTTTGATCGGACCTTAATACGAATTTGAACTGGATTTTCATTTGATATGTCTGTATACAAAATTTCATTTCAATATGTAACTCCATTCAAGAGATATTGAACGGAAACCCTGCAATTTTGGTATTTTTCGAAATGCAAGGGGCATAACTCTGTCAAAATTTTGTTGCTTGGACCCAAATAAGAACTTGACCTAGATTGTCATTTGATGTATCCGTATACAAAATTTCATTTCAATATAAAACTCAAATCAAGAGATATTGAACGGAAACCATGAAATTTTGGGTTTTTTTTTTCGAAGTGCAAGGGACATAACTCTGTCAAAATTTTGTTGATTGGACCCAAATATACACTTGACCTAGATTTTCATTTGATGTGTCTGTATACAAAATTTCATCTCAATATGTAACTCCACTCAAGAGATATTGAACAGAAACCCTGAAATTTTGGTATTTTTCGAAGTGCAAGGGGCATAACTCTGTCAAATTTTTTTTTGATCGGACCCAAATATGAATTTGACCTAGAGTTTTGTTTGATGTGTCTGTATACAAAATTTCATTTCAATATGTGAATCCATTCCAGAGATATTGAACGGAAACTGATGTCGCGGACAGACCGACAGACCGATCGACCGACCGACAGCAGCAAACCTATATGTCCCCTCTTCTTCGAAGGGGGGCATAAAAAAAAACATGTGTTTGTGAAACACGAATGCCCCTGTCGGCATGTTTGTTAGTAAAAAGTTGTAAACTGGTCAAACTCCAAGATCAAGGTCACAAGGTCAAACATTTTGGTATCCATGGAAATGTCTCTTGTCACAAGGAATACACATTTGAAATATCAGAGCCCTATTCCTTACTATTCACAAGTAATGGTCAAGGTTAAAGTTTTTCAAAAGTAGGTCAAACTCCAAGGTCAAGGTCACAAGGTAAAAAAAAATGGTATCCATGGAAAGGTCTTGTCACGATGAATACCCATGTGAAATATCAAAGCCCGATCCCTTACCATTCAAAAGTTATGGCCAAGGTTAAAGTTTTTGCGGACAAGCAGACAGACAAACGGACAGGACAAAAATTATATGCCTCCGAATCTTCAATTACGGGGACATAAAGATGAAGTACAAATTTAGTAATATAAGTATATGTACCGTAGGTAGGGAATCGGCAAATATTTCCTGAAATTCGACTTCATGTGTTTAGTATATTTTCATTTTCGTGCATGAACATCGACGGCGGGTGCGGCTAGCCAACAGGGGATGCTTACTCCTCCCGGGCACCTGGTCCCACCTCTGGCTTGCTGGGGGTCCGTCGATGCTCAATTTGGAGCTCTACTGTGAGTGCTGTTGAGATTATCGTCAGGATCTTCTTTAACTCATTCAAATTACCAGAAATTTAGTCTTCACATAAAAGTTCGAGCCCAACAATATCTAACTTCAAAGGGTATGTCATGACCTTGAACAAAGGTTTACTCTAAGGCCAATGTCATAAAAGACGCTTGACCTTCATCCAATATAATTTTTCAAAGAATATTGCTGTGTGTTTGGGGGGGGGGTTCGTCCCGATAGGGCAGTTTTCATTTTTTTTCTCTCCACCTGATTGTTTTATCGAAATAATATTGCAGCTAGTGGTTCCTCTTAGTTACAAAGTTTAGACAAACATTTTATCTTCGAATTAAGAGATTCCCATGTATTTGTAACAAAGAATGCATTTTTGTTTACATGCTCTATCATAGTGTTGAATTCCGTCGTCATTGTGTCCTTATGTCCGACATTTAGTTCCAAGCATTTTCTCAATGGAGATGGATCGAAATGATATTTAAAATAGAGATGTACATTTATCATGTTGAGACAAAGATGAACTACCGTATCTATGCACGTGGATCCAGAGAAGGGGGGGGGGGGGTTTCCAATTCTGAATTTTTTTTTTACTAGTTCGGCAATCGCTATCAATAGGCATTTGTTGTGTTACATATTAGACCTGATAATCATTAACCAAGTACTAAGATGTGAAAATTCAATGTTTTAAACTTTTTGCTCGTCAGTCATCTGTTTTATTTATGATTAGAAACAGAACTGACCATCAGTATTCATGGCCTTTTTTTTTTGGTGTGTGTGTGTGTGTTGCTCTTCAAAAAAAAATCAGACTTTAGGACCATCCTTAAAAAAAAATCCTGGAATCGCCCATGTCTATGAAACGGAACTTTAAAATAAATAATTCTGCGTATCTTTTTGATTTAGAATTGTAGATTTTGATATTGCCTATGGAGAAAGGGTGCTGGCAAAATATGAGAAGGCGGCCAGAGGGGACTAGTATTAAACTAATATCTATTTGTTTGATAAGCTATAGATACATGAGCACTTTTCAGATACATGTATTACCATGCAAGTGCCATCAAAAGATTTCAAGGTGCGAGTATCCTGCCTGATCCATTGGAGTGAAAAGATGAGGTTAAAAAGAATAATTAATTTTCAAATGTTAGTCTTGATAGAAACTTTTAGTTAAAAATGAAATAAATTTAAAATTCATGTGTATAAAAACTGTAGAAGATGTAATGAAGGATATTTGACTTGATTCATATAAAATTCGGATAAAATAGACGTGGTTGCTATGATGTTGCTATGATGTAAGACTGTTGCTATGGTAACATGTTTGATTTCTTAGATCTGAATTTATGAATTACTTATCACTAAATATTAAAAAAAGAAGGTAATGAATAAAATGCCGATATCAATTAATAAAATGTTAATTTTACTTTTAAAGTCTCCGTTTTACATATTTTAGTATGGTTGCCATGGAAACGCATTTTCTTTTGCATGATAAAACTTTAGATATCTACATATCTTGGCGCTTGGTGAAAATACTCAATATGTTTTAAAGAAAAATAACTATAAACATTATTTTGCAGTCATTTTATCTCATATTCCAATAAAGTTAGAAGGAATTTATTTGCTAAATATGCAAAAATTGTCTATTTTTAGCTTCAATTTTTTGTATGAAATCATGAAATACCCACCTTTTTTATTTTTTCTATTTCCTTATCTAGGTAAAACATTTAAGTGCCAATATCAATTTTTCTATAATTCAAGTGGCAACATTGCGCAAATATAGTCATAAACAAGCTGAAATCATGGTTTTTCATGTATAGCAAAAAATGTGTTTTTACGCGTATTTTGATCAAATTTCCCCAAAAAACCGAAATTGAGGAAAATCATTTTTCTTGCTGAACAAACTCATTGAATCATGACGCTTGTCATGCACGGAAGAAAAATATGAAAAAATATACCAGTTCAGAGAAATACAGTAACAAAAAATGTCAAATTCCATAATATTTTAGTTCTAAAGGGGACATACAGAGCTACTGCCGTTACCATGGCAACCGCCGATAATATTTTATTATTTTTTATCAAAATCATGTTTGTATCATGTAACTACTATTTTGACATTGTTTGACCAAAATCTGAGGCCATGCGTTTCTGGTCCCCTATAGAAATACTTTGGTGCTTACAGAGAATGGCTTTTAAATTCGTGTTTTGATCTCTTGGTTCTAGCGTGTTATATCAAGCCCTTTGATTTTTCATAGAAGAAATGATCTACACCTGACCGTTTGACAAAGGAACCTGAATTTTTTTAAGCATTGTACAAACCAGGTTCGAGTTTCGTCATTGCAATTTGTAACCTGGAGGAATGAACACTGAACTCTTGTTGATCCCTCCCCCAACTATTAACCCCCCCCCCCCCCCAAAAAAAAGGAATACGCTATCAAATCTTTCCGTCTATCTGTCCTTGGGCAAGACCAGCTCTGTACATTATGATTAAAGTTAGATGTTATACAACAGTTTATAAGGCTATTACAATTATTTTGGAATATTCCTGAACATAGATTTTTACAGCAACTAAATAATTATAATAACATTTAATATACATATACGATTAAACTTTAAAATAATTATAATAACAGTATAGAAAACCGTATCATTTAAAGAAAGGAGGGGAACTCCAACAAGACTCGGTCGAAGCACCAACAGCATGTTTCTAGTACATATAGTTTTATAGTTTTCAAGATTTTGTCTAAACCAGAAACTTTCACAAAATGTTGACCACAGACGGACAGACAACATCTATAGATCGGCATGGCCCTACAATCCGGCTGAAATTTCTATCCATGCAACAGTTCAAAAATACCAGTAGCAACGCTAACGCTGCATAAAACGCCTGCCGGGATTTTTTTTTTTCATTATCAATTAAGTTAATGTAAATTGTTGAAAGTGAGGTATATTATATTTTCAAAGCGAGCAATTATGACCCCCTGTCCTTGAAAATCAATAGGGTTCTTCATCTTGCCATTTGCTATCTACAAGGTAAATTTGAATTTCTTTGGGCTAATAGTTTAGGCAGTATCGCGCCCACAGCATAATGCGAATAACTTTGTATACCAGTCCCTGCCCTTTCTGCATAATTTCTAACTTTTATGACAAAAGATATAAACACAAAGTAATCAAAGATGACAAAGCTCACCTCATGGCAGCATTTTATCATGGCAGCAAACAGAAAGGAGTCAAAGATTACACAGTTTTGAATTTGAAAATCTGTCCTACTGAAAACCAACAAACATAGTGTAATCAAAGATTACGAAGCTCACCTCGTGGCAGTAAAGTTCAACTTAAACATATCTCTAAGTACATGTATATTAAGAAAATCACTCAAGTGGAAACAAGAGGCCCAAGAGGGCCACAATCGCTCACCTGAAAACGATGTATCATCGTCTACTCCAAGGAGCATGTTCAACAACATACTGAAATATTGAAGTGATAAGGTGTACAACTTGTGAAATATAGCCAGGACACAATAGTTTTGAAAAATTCACTGAAAATGTACTAAGTGACCTTGATAACATGACTTTAGGTCAAGTTGATAGGTGTTCCAAGAGTATTGTCATTCTGCGCATGTCTGGAAATGTTATCTCTTTATCATATTCCATACATGCACGAAATACTATATTATATGTAAAATATTGTCTCTACTATGTACAAAAGTATGTGAAAGTGAGTAAATCATTGTTTTTGTTGGGACATTATTTGTGACAGACGGATAGACAAACACGAAGGTAAAAACAAAATGTCTGCTGTCATTTCCAATGATCAAGTTAGCATGTCTGGTTTGAATTCAACAGCAGATAAATAAGATACAATCATGGAAGCATGTTTATTGACAAAACAAATATACCTGGTTAGGAACCATTATCTTTAGATTATGGAATCTTTGGATACAGTCTTGTATATTCAACCAATATTTCTTCTTTTTTTTCCAAGTTGCAAGTTTACAGAGAAATTGGGAAAAAATTCGAAGAAGTGGCAATCAAAGTCTGTGGAGGTCATCTTTGTTTAAATTTACAAAGATGAAGTGGAAACATGTCTTTTCATTGTCAGATAAAGGAACCGAAAAACAGTACAAAGCTAGGATCTTGTTAGAACAAGAGCAACAATTATGTTTCAATATAACTGAGTATTAACTCTGTTACATTTTTTTCTTTCAGAAAGTATCGATCAATTTCAAAACAGGTCAAATAAAAGTAACATTATATGGAGCATCCAAGTAAACTTCCAATTGATCTTTGAGATACTAGTAGGTGTATGACCTTATTATAAGGGAAACATAGGGCCATCAGAGATGACAGCGCTCACCTCAACAGCATCATTGTCACATGACCATCATATGTATCTACATTGCACAAAGCATTTCCAGATGCATCACCCATATTATAAGTTTGGTTGATAAAAAAATTCAAAAAGAAGGTTGGAAATGAAGATTCTAATTTTACCATACCTGGTCAATCAAGCGTGAAATATATATCACACACAGCATCTGTACAGTGTATTGCAGTAAGCATCATCAGATACATCATTAGTCTATCTATTGACCAAAGACTTACATAGCCGATGACAGTATAAGCCCCCTGTACTTCCTCGAGGTGAGCTAAAAAGCAGTTACAATGACGTAGTTTGAACTGGCAATCTTTACAAAGTTTGTTGACAGATTAGTAAACATGGTAAAAGAGAAATTACTAATTTAAAATTTTGAAATCAGATTTCAACATTTATTCAACCATGATAACTTCATGGTAACATTGAAAATAATCTAAAATGATAACAACAATGGTTAAAACAGTATTGTGTGATTGCAAAGTATATGTATAAAACAAAGTTGTAAAGTCAAGTAAACTAATGTGTTTATTATATATACATGAAATACCATAGCAATCCCTCAAAATAAAAAAAGGTTAAAGTTTTTGCAGACAGACAGACCAAAAAGTATATGTCCCCGAATCTGCGATTGTGGGGGCATAAAAAGCCTTATTTATCTCTCCTACTACATGTAGATTTTAATTGATTTTTTAAAGAAAAGAATTACATAGGAATTATTTTAGAAAGTATTGTTGTGTGTCCATCCTTGTATTAAGTAGTTGGTCAGATTATCGAGTTGCAGATGATAATGATATGTTCAAAAAAAGAATCATATAAAAATTGACCAGAAGTCTATAATAACACTGAAATACTAGACCAGGCATGGTTGAATATACATTTTGTAGTTTAACATATACACATGTATGAAAGTTATGTCAAGGTTCAATGTCAAGGCCTCAAGATCATGAAGATAAAAAATGTTGCAAAATTGAAAGGTTTAAAACTTTTGTACTGAGAAAACTACTTGTATATTTATAGTTTTATAATTTAATACATACATGTATATAGTAATTAGTATTATAATCCAAGTTGTTACTATTTCTGAAATTTTAACCAAAATGGTGACAATAGATGGACATACATCATCAACATGATCAATCAATAGACCCAGTCATACATTCATGACAGTGATATTAAATTGTAAAATTAATAACTAGAAACATTTCAAACTTAAAACATTCTATATTGAAAATTCAAATTCTTTTTCATTCATCATCACAGGATGACTTCATCAAGTAATAAAGAAAATTATTTCTACATGATGTTTTCACGTTATTCAAAATTGAAAATCATAAAGAAGAAATAGCAAGTTTGAAGTAACATAAAATGCACTATTTGCAGCAAGGACATTGAAATTTTCTCCTGCCCCTTTGACAAGTTGGAAGAACATCACAAAGTCACGCAGACTCCAATTTGATGCATATCTCTCGGTTATTTCCTGTTGTGATTCTGAAATTTTCAACTGTAAGGATGTGATCCTCAAGCGCATCTTCATCCTTCATTAGTTCATTATTTTCCTCTCCTAAATAATTTTCTAGAGCTTGCTGGCTAATCAAGATTTGTTTGTTACTGTCTGTTTCTGTTTTGCAGACTGCTTTAGCTGATGTGGATTTAATGATGTTTTCAACTTTCTGTTTCATTTTACATGTAGAACATTTCATAAATGTTCCTTTCAGTTCTTGAATAGGAAATGTTGCACTGCACGATTTGTTGGAACACCTATACGATGTTATTACATTTATACTGGTAATAACAATGTTCTCAGCATGTTGTATCGGAACATCTTCTTCTTTTACCTCATCGAAAATTGGAATTTGCATTGCTTTTGTATTCGTCGTTGTTGATAGAGTTATGTTTTCATCAAATTTTTTAGAAACGACATTGGTTAGGTTATAAAAGCTTCCCTGTTTCACTGAAGGAATTATGTTCCCCCAAAAAGAAATGGTTTTGGTTCCTGATTTATCTGCAATTATGGCATTGCGGACTGACTTAGCCCCATACCTTGTGTAAACTTCTGTTTCTTCATTCGTAAAATTCAACAGCTTTACATTTAGTGTTACCTGTAAAGAAATAATAAAAACAGAGTAAGGTTATGTGGCATATAAATTATTACCAATTCACTCTTCAATACAAATTAACATATGAGCAATGAGTTCTTATGAAGTTTGTATGATGTTGCAACCAGCACACCTGAGTTACATATAGTGTTGGTATATTTTGATCTGCATCACACTATAATGTATTCACATACAAAAAATCAGTTCATTTATCTGCAATAAAAATGCAATGATCGCTGTGCGATATAAGTCCCCTACCGGCGGCATAAATTTATGACTTGCATCTCTGTTCATCATTTCATCTTCTTCAACAACAGCCAAGAAAGGTCTGGGAAACTGAACTCACGAAATTTGCTAAGTCCAAGGGCCATAACTCTTGTGAAAATTAGTCAATCTAAATTAAACTCAAATCTGCATCACACTATAATGTATTCACATACAAAAAATCAGCTCATTATCTGCAATAACAGGCATGAAAAAGTCCGGAAAACTGAAAATTTCATGAAATTTGCTAAGTCCAAGGGCCATAACTCTTGTAAAAATAGGCCAATGGAAACCAAACTCAAACTTGGTCTGTATCACACTGAGATGTATTCATTCACCAAAAATCAGTGCATTATTTGCAATAGAACCAAAGAAAAGTCCGGAAAACTGAAATTTTCATAAAATTTGCTAAGTCCAAGGGCCATAACTCTTGTAGAAATAGGTGAATCTAAAGCAAACTAAAACTTCATCTGTATCCCACTGAGATATATCCACATACCAAAAATGAGTTCAATTTATCCCACAACAGTGGAAAAAAGTCCGGAAAACTGAAATTTTCATAAAATTTGCTAAGTCAAAGGGCCATAACTCTTGTAAAATTAGGTCAATCAAAAGCAAACTCAAACTTGATCTGTATCACATTGAGATATATCCACATATTAAAAATGAGTTCAATATATCCAACAACATTGGAAAAAAGTCCGGAAAACCAAAATTTTCATAAAATTTGCTAAGTCCAAGGGCCATAACTCTTGTAAAATTAGGTCAATCAAAAGCAAACTCAAACTTGATCTGTATCACATTGAGATATATCCACATACCAAAAATGAGTTCAATATATGCAACAACAGCGGAAAAAAGTCCGGAAAACTGAACCTTTCATAAAATTTGCTAAGTCAAAGGGCCATAACTCTTGTAAAATTAGGTCAATCGAAAGCAAACTCAAACTTGATCTGTATCACATTGAGATATATCCACATATTAAAAATGAGTTCAATATATGCAACAACATTGGAAAAAATAGCAATCCAAGGAATGCTTGTGTCGCCTGCGAAGCTGATTTTTTTTATTGAAAGTAGGTCAAATATCAAGGGCAAGGTCACTGGGTCAACATTATGGAATGTTCAGAAAGGTCTTTTCAAAAGGAATACAAATGTGAAATATCAAAGCCCTATCACTTACCAATCAAAAGATAAAGCCAATCTTAGATTTTGTGAAAAGTAGGTCAAATATCTAGGTCAAGGTCACGAGGTCAAAATAATGGTATGTGTAGAAAGGTCTTGTGACAAGGAAAACACATGTGAAATATAGATATAGCCAATCTAAGATTTTTTGAGAAGTAGATCAAATATCTAGGTAAAGGTCACAAGGTCAGCAATTATGGTATGTGTAGAGAAGGGATTATTTTTAAAGTAGGTCAAATATCTAGGTCAAGGTCACGAGGTCAAAAATTATGGTAGTGTAGAAAGGTCTTGTCACAAGGAATACACATGGGAAATATCAAAGCTCTATCACTAACCAGTCAAAAGATATAGCCAATCTTAGATTTTTTGAAAAGTAGGTCAAATATCTAGGTCAAGGTCACGAGGTCAAAAATTATGGTATGTGTAGAAAGGTCTTGTCACAAGGAATACACATGTGAAATATCAAAGCCCTATCACTTACCAATAAAAAAATATAGCCAATCTTAGATTTTTTGAAAAGTAGGTCAAATATCTAGGTCAAGGTCACGAGGTCAAAAAATTATGGTAGTGTAGAAAGGTCTTGTCACAAGGAATACACATGGGAAATATCAAAGCTCTATCACTTACCAGTCAAAAGATATAGCCAATCTTAGATTTTTTGAAAAGGAGGTCAAATATCTAGGTCAAGGTCACGAGGTCAAAAATTATGGTATGTGTAGAAAGGTCTTGTCACAAGGAATATATATGTGAAATATCAAAGCCCTATCACTTACCAATAAAAAAATATAGCCAATCTTAGATTTTTTGAAAAGTAGGTCAAATATCTAGGTCAAGGTCACGAGGTCAAAAATTATGGTATGTGTAGAAAGGTCTACTCACAAGGAATACACATGTGAAATATCAAAGCCCTATCACTTACCAGTCAAAAAATATAGCCAACCTTAGATTTTTTGAAAAGTAGGTCAAATATCTAGGTCAAGGTCACGAGGTCAAAAATTATGGTATGTGTAGAAAGGTCTTGTCACAAGGAATACACATGTGAAATATCAAAGCCCTATCACTTACCAATCAAAAGTTATGGGGTGTGACACCCAAGTGTGACAGACAGACGGACAGACAGACAGACAGACGGACGGACGGACAGACGGACAACGGACAAAGTGATCCCTAAGTGTCGCTGTGCTTCGCAGGCGACACAAAAAGTCCGGAAAACCGAAATTTTCATAAAATTTGCTAAGTCCAAGGGCCATTACTCTTGTAAAATTAGGTCAATCAAAAGCAAACTCAAACTTGATCTGTATCACATTGAGATATATCTACATACCAAAAATGAGTTTAATATATGCAACAACAGCGAAAAAAAGTCCGGAAAACTGAAAATGGGATAGACGGACAGACGGACGGACAGACAGACGGACGGACAGACAGACCGAGAGGAAACTAAGAGTCCCCTTCGGCGTTGCCGGTAGGGGACTAACAAGCATGAAAAAGTCCGGAAAACTGAAAATTTCATGAAATTTGCTCAGTCCAAGGGCCATAACTCTTGTAAAAATAGGTCAATCTAAAGCAAACTCAAACTTGATCGGCACCACATTGAGATATATCCACATACTAAAAAAGAGTTCAATTTATGCAACAACAGCGAAAAAAAGTTTGGAAAACTGAAATTTTCATAAAATTTGCTAAGTCCAAGGGCCATAATTGTAAAAATAGGTCAATCAAAAGCAAATTCAAACTTGATCTGCATCACATTGAGATATATCTACATACCAAAAATGTTTTCAATATATGCAACAACAGCAAAAAAAAGTATAGAAAACTGAAAATGGGACAGATGGACGGACTGACAGACGAACAGACAGACAAACCTAGAGGAAACTAAGAGTCCCCTTTGGCGTTGCTGGTAAGGAACTAAAAATATGGTGCGGGAAATCAAAAGAATATTTAGTTAATTTGGTATGGCCTCATGCTTGCCTTTCATGCGGGATATTCAAATCCTTTTATACTTCAAAGTCTACGAATAACACAATGATTAAGGAAATCTGTGGGAAAGATTTTGATGTCAACTTCTTTTGTAAACATTGTTCAAATGTTCATATAGATGTGCGATTTTGACATTTAGCTATAATAAAGGCAACGCAAGCGTAGCATCCCCTTGCAATTTAATGTTCTATCTCAGCAAGCTCAGTGAGCAAAATGATTTTAAGCCAAACTCCGTAGTGACCTTTGACCCTTTACCTTGAAAATCAATAGGGTTCATCCTCTCCTCCCCGGGTAACATTTTTGGAAGGTTTGATGTTTCTATGATCATTGCTTTGTCTTCTATGCTGTTCACATGGTTTTTTAGCTTAAGTCCACAGTGACCTTGACCTTTAACCTTGAAAATCAATAGGGTTAATCCTCTCCCTATGGGGAGCATTTGTGGAGGGTTTGATGTTTCTATGATCATTACTTTGTCTTCTATGGTGTTCAGAAGAATCCGAACACACACTAACACATTAACAAACAAACACATAAACGGCAGCGATGCTATATCCTCTCCACAACAGAGTTGCAAGGGGATAATAACCATTTCTGAAGTTCTTCCAGATCTAAGGGTTCTTTCGTACCAATAGATTTCTTGAAACCTTGCAATGATATGTCGGACGTTTGGGAAATTTTATTGGTCCAAATAATAGACACACCGCGAGTTTTTATTGGAACAAATAATTTTTTATCTGCAAATCCGACAAAACCAATACATTCATGAAATCTGCCAATACCTTTTCATACCGGGATTTTTTGCACGGAACCATTCATACTTGCTAGTGGGATCTTTCATAATGGTTGAAGAAAAATATGGTATGTTTCTGCAATAAAGATCTCATTAACTTAAGCTCCTCATTATCTTTGATACAGGAAAAGTTCATACTTGTAAGATGGAATAAAGAAATAGTATCTAAATTGTAATATACAACATAAAATGATTGTCTTTATTAAAGTTGTGGCTTGTTCTAGAAAACAGATGCCGGTTAACAGATTTTTTTTAGTAAATAAATGCATTTTTCAAATAACTAAAATAAATCTGACCCTTTGAAATAAGTTATATCATCAATTATACATTGTGTTCTTCAAGAAAGAAGATTCCAAAGACAAATATTATTATAAGTATCAAAATACTTATTTTTCACACTAGTACAAATGATCCCATCTGTCAGTGCGAAAGATCCTGATTTTTGTACAAAAGACCTCAGTATGAAAAGACATCAGTACGAAAAAGTAGTGGCTTCGGATACGAACAATGGTATCATTAGACAATATGTCTTGGCATACAAACGAGTTTCTGATTGGTTTGTAACTGTCACGTGACACGGGTCATGTGTCCATTGACAGGAAAATAAGTTGCTTTTTGTAATCATACATGTATCAAGGTATACGAGTTTATGCTGCATACTCAGTAATGAGACATGCATGCACTTGTCAGCTACCAAGAATACTGACATTTGCTCAAGCAGAAGTTCAAGTTTTTGAAAGTTGTAAGAATACAATGGATGCAACTGCTTTTTACTTATTCACTTTGAGACAATATGAACACAAGCTGCCTTGAAAAAAATTTCTAACCAAAAATATATGCAGAAGCGAACTACGATTCATGTTTGAACATGGAGACCTAGTTACAGTGCAACGGAGAAGAGACAATTTGGCAAGAAGAAACAGCAAAAGATGACTTCTCTGTTGCACTGTAATTAGCCACAGGAGTTCGAAATTTTATCAATAGAGTCAAAAGAAATCGTTCGAGTGACCAAGCCTTGAGCTATGCGTAACGCATAGCTCAAGGCTTGGTCACTCGAACGATTTCTTTTGACTCTATTGATAAAATTTCGAACTCCTGTGAATTAGCAGAGATTCAGCTCTCCAGATACAAATGTTCGTATCTGGAGCCACTGCCATACCAAAAATCATGACACTGGACCTCACAGTAGGTTTGAAAAGGGTTTCTATAGATCAGATAAGTCATAAGACCAGCACTGAGTAAGCAAGTGATGACTAGTTAAGAAAAGTTTCTTACCAACATGTTCTCCTCCGTTAGGTCTGACAGGGATTTTAAGATTGACTGCTGAGGTGGATCCAGTTTTTTCTTTTTGAAGTCAAGTTTTTGTTTTACCATTTCAAGACTTGTTGATCTGTCAACAATAACTTCCAATTCTCCATTCCTTGACGGCGAAAATTTTGCGTTTTTCAGCTGAACAGGAGAATTTAGATTTGCAGCCATTGTGTACGTATTGTGTTTCTCTGGGGAAAACGCAACGAGTCTATATTTCTCATCTTTTGTGGTTTGTATTACTGCATGGAAGTATTTTCTTCCTTTAGCCGACGTTTGCAACTGTGAGACATTATGTAAATATCCAAGAATTTGAGATTTCTCCTCTTCATCTTCCACGAGCACTTTCCTTTTTGCCGCCATTGTTGTAGTTATAGCGAAAATCCCTCCGTTGTCGGAGCACCTCGTAGGAGTTAAACATGTTGATCAAGTCGTGCTCAGTACATTTCGTACTTGGAAATACGGACTTGCCACTTTTTGGATATTATACTATGTACATACTGAATTTAATTTCAAATATATAAACTGTGCGTAGTGTCTTCAACATTGAAACAATCTTTATTACATTCTTTATTAAAAAAAAATTGATTACCTTAAATAGAAAAATATGTTGCTATTATAGAAACAAAGTAGTCATTCTTTTAAATCCGAGAATCAAGATGACTGAACAAAACTAAAAAAAAACTTTATTAATGGAAGCAATCAAAATGATATTTGTCATATTTAGGCTATGGTTATAAAATGTGAAGTTTTACTTCATTAGGTTTGTATTTACTTCATATGACAGCAATAAATATTAGTTTAAACCTTAATTATTGTCCAGGAAGTACATGGAATCATACAATACAATAGATAGAGACAGAGATCTTGAAACAAGCAATAACAAAATGTTTATACTAATCCATTTCTCAATGTATTTAAACTCTGGACAACACAATATATCCGCTTTATGAAATAAAGTTAAATGCTAAATAATTGGAAATGTGAATTATGTATACTTAGATAGAAAGAAGGAGGAGGGGACATGTTGTAGAGGAATTAAGATATATATTTATCAGTTAAGACAAGGATATAGGGTATGGAAAGATAAAATTTGATCAAAGCAATTATTGCAGTTCCTCAATATAAACTGATCTATTTCTTTATACATGGTTTCACCAACTCAAGTTTTGTGATGCTACACAGTGATTATAGGGTCTGAAAGTTTCTGAAATGTTTAATTTCTAATTTGATTACCAAAATATTGATTATTGACAAAGCACTTCAAATATGAAAAAAAAAAAAAATCAGAAATCAAGACATCAGACAGGTTCATTCAATGTAAAATGATCTACAGTTATGTTACATGCATTATAACTATTATAAATATATTGGTATATAAGTTCGGTTTTTTTTTTTTCATAAGTCTGTATGAAATCGTCAATTGTTCAAAATTCTAAATGGAGCAATTAATAACCATAAAGAAATATTATATAACAAAATCTGTAGACATGTGTGGCCATATATATATATTGCCAGGCGGAAGGTGCCGCAGGTAGTGGGTTCGAATCCCTGGCAGGGAAGAATAGGTAAATAGGGTACCTTGTTATATACATGATTTTCTTGTGCTTTGTATATATATGTATATACATTTTAAATCCACCCTAATGCGTCTATTATACTGTGCGATGTGCCTACACTTACAGTTAAGGGAACAACCATTCAATTGATTCTGAGGGGGTGGGGCGGAGCTGGCACTTGTTGGAAATAAATATTCTGACTCAGAAAATTTTCTTGGTAACAGAAAATAAATACATGTATTCTGGCCCAAATTTATTTATTAATTCCAACAATCTGATACGGTAAAAATTGCCCCCCCCCCCCCTCTTCTGGATCAAATCGTCTTTCCCCAAGGTCTAAATATATTTTATGCTGTACAACCGTACCAAAATAGTAAGTTTGTAAATTCAACCGTTCAGGGTTATCAGCAGTGAAATTACCAAAATATGAAACTTATAGACCATTAAAAAAGTGGATGGCCTTTTGATTCTGAAAGTGAGTGGTTTGTCATATCCAGTCTTTATATGACTTTAGTGGTGTTTACCATTTATCACACCTTAGTTACAAAGGAGACCATGAATGTCAATACCAATACTAATGTATTTTAAAAAAAAAAACCTTTGTGCACATCAATAATTTCTATAAAATTCAGCTATATTAAAAATTTTTCTGGAGCTTTCATGTTTCATATTACAGTAAGTTATCCTTTAATTTGAAGAACAGCACGTTCTGTTTAAATTCTCAAAGACGTTTATGCAAAAAGTAAGCACATTTTCTAAAAGAATATATAAATTATGCTGATCACATACGTATATCTTAACCATCTGAAATATCAAAGATCATTTTTCCAGTTTTGCATAGTTTAAAGTTTCTAACAATTTACCTTAACCTTCGATACGGTGACATGGAAAAAATTATAGTATCCTATTAAAAAAAAACACACCAAAAAAGGATGTAATCAGTATCTAGTTTGTTTGATTTTCAAGAAGATAGAAGATTCCGGTTAGTACAAATTCGAAAAACAAAGTCTCCTACGTCGAGGCGGTATGGGACTAATAATTAACCCCCTCTCCATTACGTGCCAGAGTAAAATGAACATCCAATTAATATAACATATAAATCCTACAATCAAATATGTTTGTAAAAAAATAATGCCTCTGTTGGAATGGCAAGAAGAACTATTCCTTTTTTTTTTAGAAGTTATGTCCAATGTTAAAATTTTCGCAGAAACATTTTAGGCATGGTCCATTTTATATTCTGGTGGTGGTGGTGGAGGGGGATTTCAAATTTGCTTGTGGTGTGTAAGAAAAAAAAAATCTTGCAAGTAATCTGAATTTGAAGAATTACCATGAAATTTCGATTAAAATTCCTGAAATTTTTCCGGCTCCCTTCGCAGTTTTCATTTATCTAAAACAAATTTGGCTCGCTTCGTTCGCCATATATAGTTTTCTATCAAAACATTATTTCTTTAATGGCAAAGTTGATATTCGGAAATATCAAAAGAATGTGTGTTAAAATTAATGAAAAAAGGATTTCCTTAAAGACTTAAATATATTATCAATCTAATGTATTACTATTGATAGATTTATGTTACCATAGAGTGTAATTTTATATACAAGCTTTGAAGGATAACTTCACTTTTTCAAGAATTAACAATTCTAAATTTGAAAATTTGACTTGAAAACCCTCTTCTCAAACCATCTTACTTGTACCTTATATAAATTTTCTTCACTGAGGATTATATTGTAAAATTCTTCTATCTCTCTTTAGAAGTGAACTAAATTTTTGCATAAAAATAAAGTAATATTTTAGAGTTTTGAATTAAAATAAAGAATTTCTATTGATAGAACACAAACATTCTTAGTATTGCACATCACTTGTTAAAAAAAAATTCTTGCTTCAACTCTGCAAGAAAAAAATAATTTTGCTTCGGTGCGGGGCGAAAAAAAAATCTTGCTCTGAAAAAAAACTGCAAGCCTCCTTTCCCCCTCCCCAGAATATCAAATGGACCATGCCTTAAGGAAAGACAGACAGGCCAAAAACTAAATACCCCCGACTTTTTGATTTCGGCGGTATAATGAAAACAAAAAAGAGGGAGGGGCGAAGTTGCATCATCCCTCCAAAAAAAAAAAAAGGTTCTGGCGCCCCAGATCTTTAGAGGTTTACTGTTTACATCAGTTTTATATGAATGCAGTGACTATTTTGTGATCTGACCAGGCACATTCAATGGTTTCTGAAACTATGCCAGGTATATTTGAGAAAACTAAATCAAGAATTGAGTTCATATTTGTAGTGCTCTTATTTACATACTGGGTGAAATGAAGCGTCTCATTCATAAAATGCAAAAATTCTGGATTTCCAGAGCCAATATCAAAGTTGAAGTCACCAAATGCAAGTAAGGGTTGACTTAAATCTACTTGTGGTAAAAGATAGCGCAAAGTTGAGTCTTTGAACTCAGAAAGTGAGCAGGATGGAGATTTATATACAAGCAATAGGTTTATCGATCCAGTTGTAGGATGAGATGTTTCACAGAGCAACCATTCCACCTTATCTGTACTGTGTTTGAGTACTTGCTTACATTCCATGTCATCCTTTAGATACAAAACGAGTCCATGACTAGGTCTTTTGCTACTTCCTTGACCGATTTGATCACATCTATGCATCTCAAAACCATTGAGTGCGTAAGTTTCATCTAGATCTGAACTATATAGCCTCGACTCCATGATACCAATTACATCTGCGGCTAACATATTTGGATCTACAGAAATATCAGTGAAATGCTTGTGAAACGACCGTGCATTGTTGAAAGCTACTTTGAAATGACACGAGTCTACATCATATAAAGTTTTGTAACATAATTCTAAATTTGCTTCTTCTCGAAGTCTCTTCATTTCGTCTTTGACTCTATCATCTGTTCCTAGTGCAGCGTAATTAAAATTCAAAATATGTAGATTTTCAAATTTTCTTACTCTGCTCATCGCTACATAGTGAATATGTGCAGATTTTCTCGTTCTTGTCTGTGATAGGTCAATAACAATCTCATCTACTGTACATCCTTGTGCCTTGTGAACAGTTTTAGCAGCTGCTGGCTTAAGTGGAAATTGTGTTCTTTGATAAGATTTGTAATTGTAGAGAAAATTTCGATTCACATCAAAAATCGGTGTCCATAAAGGGTCAATGTATGCATGGTACAAATGCTTATACTTCTGTCTTGTAATTGATCCAATAGTAAAGTCAGTGAATAAAACCCATACAATGCTTGGTCTTGAAGTTTCAAGAATTCGATGTTCAATATTTTTGATAATACAGGTAGAACCATTTGCTATTCCATCATTAACATCTAGATTAACAGTGATGTCATATATCATACCGACTGCAAGAATCAGTGAATGAGCTAAGTTTGCTGTTTTGCTCGAATCCATTGGCAAGCTTTTCAGGAGTCTATCTTTGCTCGATTGTGGTAAATCAGCTATTACTGCATCATGACTCAATACTTCAACCTTCATTGTAGATAACTTTCCAATAAACTCTTTATTGAAGTTGTCTACAAATCTATTTTCAACAAACAAATGAGGAACATTCTTTGGATAGTTTTCCTGAGTTGGATTTATTTTGTGCTTGTCAATTTCAGTTTTGTCGTCCTCTGTTAAATCATTGGTTCGCAATCTGTTGAGAAGATTTGCAAAATACATGTCATCTTTTTGTCGCATAATCTGAGTCAGTTCAAATATCCTGAAATGTTCTTTCCATAGATTTGTTGCTAGGGCTTGAGGTCCATCAGACAAGTCATTAAATATCCAAGAGTCACCTACTGGCTGTAACTGAAACAGGTCTCCTACAGCAATGATACTTATACCACCAAATGGTTTATTTGTTGCAGTTAACTGTTTCAATCTGCAGTCAATAAAACTTAACATTTTGCCTCCAACCATTGATATTTCATCAATTATCACCACAGAAAGATTTCTATATTTCATTCGGAAAGTGTTCAATTCATCGGAGCTCATCGACTGATTATTCTGATTATATTTCTTGTGGAATGCTGAGGCAATTGTCACACCATTGATGTTATATGCTGCTTTCCCAGTAAAAGCACAAAGTAAGATTCTGATGTCATCTGGATCTTCTCCCTCTATTGAGTGTAACTGTCTATGTAAAGCCTGGTAGATGGCTTTAATCAAAACAGATTTTCCAACGCCAGCACCTCCCGATAAGAATGCATAAATTGGCTGGTCTTTTGATTTAATCCAGTGGAGAACATGTGTAAAAAATTCTCTTTGTTTGATATTCAGACTCCTGACTAATTTCAAATACTCGTCATCAGATATTCTGTCACTATGACATTCAATGCTTGGAACTGAAGTTGAAGCAGCAATATCAGCACCTATGTCGTATCGTCTGTGTTCAAGAGGTCTGTCAGGATTAAAGTGTACAAAGTCCCTGGCTTCTTGTTGACCTTCAGCTTCATCATCAGCATTTGCTTGCTGGGCATTTGGGGCTATTTCATCATGCTGTGCAAATTCTTCTTCTGCATGTTGCATAGCTTGCTCAATCTCGTCAATATTTTTCTCATAATAATTTGCCTTATGGCTAACTAAAAAGTGAACTTGCTTGTAGTGCTCCTGGTAACTGTTATGTCCATTTAATAAATCAACGTCTTCATCTCGCCATGGCATGAATAAAAGTAACTTTTCTCTGTAATGGTTTTCTGGATCAGTCTTAAGATTGTAGTGTACATATCGCAAAATCAGATCATGTATGCGTCTTCTGATGATAATACCATTTTTTAGGGTGATAAGAATATCATCCTCTGAAAATTCTAAATCTTCATCTCCATTCGCAACTGTGTCTATATTATCATCATCATCATTTATCTCTTGCTGAATGTCCTTTTTCTTTGTGTCGTCAGGATATTTCACTTCCAGTTGAGAGGCATAATCTGCCAAGCACCAATTTTCAAGCTGTGTTGGTCTTTTTGAGTAACGTGCTATGATATTTTGGTAATGAATGTCAGTAGACTCTGGACTTAGTTCCATAAGATCAGACTGTTGTTTCAATAAGACGACTCTTTCATGAGGAGGCGATGTATTTATGAATATGACATCCCTTGACCCTTTTGTTAATGGCATTTGTAACACTAGATATGATGCTTCTTGTGCACTGACTTCAACACTATTCAGAAAGTGATTTCCAATGTGACGAACTTGTTTTTTAATGTCCATATTACCCTGCCTTGCTTCTTTGCATGCTCTATCCATCAAAGCACTCATTCCTCTTTGTGATTTGCTGATGTAGGAAACAATATACATTGCACAAGCGTAAGGATCAAGGACGAACTGCAAGTCAATATTTGCATTCCAAGCTTGCAGCAAATGTTCATTGTACATGTTGACTCTAACCTCTGAAGGAGTCCTTTTCAAAAAGACTTTGGGTCCATTGATGGAACTTCTAATACACTTAATATACTCATCCTGTGGCATGTCTGCTACTTCCTTTAAGAACTGGTCGTATGAAAAGTTCATTCCATCTTTGTATTTGTTCATCTTGTTCTGGATTTCATCATACTTCTTTTTGTACTTCTCAATATCTGTCTCAAGCGGTTCCAAAAGCATAGTTGTTTTCAATGGTGGAAGTGGAAAACCAAATCTACATACAGCTTTGCCCTTTTTCCTGCATGTTTTGGAATGTTTATGTGTTTGCAGCTCAATTAAAGTAGACAACTTATCCTTTTCATTTGAACATGTAACATAATTGTCAACAAATTCAACAACTGTTTCATCGGAGTCTTTTGGATATTTAGGTGCATCATCTACCCACACAAGCATATGGATATGCGGAGAGCCTCTTTGTTGGAATTCAACACGGTAAAAGTAGTCTGTTACGTGACCAACCGGTTGATGTGGACTTTTCAGAAAGATTTTTATGAACTGTTGAACTCTATCATTAAATATGCGAGAGCAAGTGATGGGATCCTTTTGAACTAATGTACTTCTCTCTTGCCATGACAGATTACTGACATCATCATCCGATAATATTTTCCCATCAAGTTTCGCTAGAGATTTCAATAAAAATGGCCATCTTGTGTCTGCTGAGGATAAGGACATAAACCATGTGGGCAAACCTAGTTGTCTGATCATTGCAAAAATATCTTTCTTTTTTGTAGCTAAATAGGCAGGAGAATTGCGCAACTGTCTAAATATGTAATAGCCTTCATCTAAACGTACAATTCTATCAAGTGTAGACTGATCTCGAGCTTGTGCTGCAGTTATTTTTTTCCCTTTCGTTTTTATTCTTCTCACTGCTAAATGTACTTTGTCACTTATCTGTTTCAATTGTATTTTCTTCAGTTTGAAGAATATGTTTGGTACTGACTGTGCAGCTCTCCGATCTTGACTTCTCAATTCCCATTTTGCAATATCTGAGTAATGAACTGGGACTAATCTTTCTTTATTAGTTGGTCTTCTTTGTCCACAAAAGATGGATGGAAAAGACAAATACTCTGCATCATGATCAGTGTAAAGGCTTAATGGATGTTGCCCTTCTCCTGGGGCAAATGTATAGGATTTGTCAGTATTCAAACTTTCATCTTCCAACAATGTATCTGCATTTCCAGTTACATTTTCAGTACTGTCGATCTCACTGTAACTATCCGATTCATATCCAGTTTCGTCAATTGTATCTTTCCCAGAATCTGCACTTCGTTCATTATCATTAATGACATTTGTTATTGTTCCACTTGATTCATTGGATACAAACTCTCTTACTATCTCTCGACTATCATTTGTAATACTTTGCTCCCAAAATTCATCAACTTGAACACCAGAGTTTTTGTACAAGTCACTTTCAGCCATCAACCAATGTAAGGCTGACAATACAATATTTGGCCGTATGTTTTCCTTGAAGTCACATTTTTTGTATGACATTTTCTTTTTCAATTTAATTGGGATGGTACCAGTATCATCCATTTGTCTAGGCAATGCATTTATAACAGGCTGAATATCTACTGGAACATTTACTACATTTCCTTTCACACAGTATTGTCCTCCTCTAGGCAACTCTCTCATTTGCATGAAAGGGATTCTCAGAGCAACAACTCTCTCTTCCATAGGATGTAAATTTAATTCTGTAGGTTTTACAGGCCATTTCATACCATTTAATACCGACAATTTTGGTACTTTATTTTTCTTCACATTTGATAAACATGTTCTACAGATCCACTCTTTCCCTCCTTCAGATTTGAGTTCAGTTAGGATGCCTGGTTGGAATTCTACAGAAGACGATAAATTTTCAACTACGTTGACACAGTTATGAAACCATGTTTGGTGGCAACATGAACATATGTAAACAGGACCACTATCAGTAGATGCATGGAATATTTGGATACATTCTTCTATAGTTGACCCATATTTCTTCTTTTTAGAACTTTCCTTTTCCTTTTCTATGTAATTCCGATTACTTCGCATGTCAATCTTTCGTTTCCTATCCATCAGTTTTATTTTATTTGCCCTATTGGCCTTCGCTGTTCTAGATAGTTGTCTCTTGATTCTTTCTTTTTCTTTGAACAGACTGTTATTTCTAGCTTTTCTTTTACTTGATAGTTCTCTTTGTTTTTCTTTTTCTCTGTTTTGAGTATTATCTCTAGCTTTTCTTTTACCTAGGACTTCTTTTTCCCTAAATACCTTATCTAGTCTAGATTTTTTCTTGCTAGATAACTCTTTTTGCCTTTCTATTTCTCTGTATTCAGTATTATCTCTAGCTTTTCTTTTACCAAGAACTTCTTTTTCCTTATAAAACTGATCTAGTCTAGAATTCCTCTTGCTAGATAAGTCTTTTTGCCTTTCTATTTCTCTGTATTCAGTATTATCTCTAGCTTTTCTTTTACCAAGAACTTCTTTTTCCTTATAAAACTGATCTAGTCTAGAATTCCTCTTGCTAGATAAGTCTTTTTGCCTTTCTATTTCTCTGTATTCAGTATTATCTCTAGCTTTTCTTTTACCAAGAACTTCTTTTTCCTTATAAAACTGATCTAGTCTAGAATTCCTCTTGCTAGATAAGTCTTTTTGCCTTTCTATTTCTCTGTATTCAGTATTATCTCTAGCTTTTCTTTTACCAAGAACTTCTTTTTGCTTTTCTATTTCTCTGTACTGACTGTTATCTCTCGCTTTTCTTTTATCAAGTGCTTCTTTTTCCTTATAAAACTGATCTAGTCTAGAATTCCTCTTGCTAGATAATTCTTTTTGCTTTTCTATTTCTCTGTACTGACTGTTATCTCTCGCTTTTCTTTTATCAAGTGCTTCTTTTTCCCTATAAAACTGATCTAGTCTACACTTTTTCTTGTTACATAATTCCCTCTGTCTCTCCTTTTCCCTGTATTGCTCATCAAGTCGTGCCTTTTGCTTATCCTGCAATTCTTTACTTTTGAAATCTTTGTTTTTTCGTTTCTTTTGCATGTATTCTCTCATATACTTTTTCCTGTCTGTTGTGCTCTCTGTACCCTTCTGCTCAAAGTCAAAGAAGCCGTGTCTAATCTTCTCTACTGTTACAGGTAAAATTTCAAATTGAGATTGAAGATCTATACTGCAACTTGAATAGAAAGAATATAGGAACAACACTAAATCATCAATACATGCAAACATTTTTAACATTGCTTTGCCATCAGCTGAACTTAAGCCCTCAGACCCATGTGAATGTGAATCAAATAAATAGTATTTCCCATTTTTAAATACAATTGCTGAGCAAAGTGTCCCTATCATTATGAGGAGACTTTCGCTCTTGTTTAAAGCAAAGGTAATACCATCATGTAATGAAAATACTTCAAGATTATGAGACTGAATAACAGGTAAACCATACACTGTTGAATGCTTTAAGACAGAAAAAAAGTTGTCTCTGTATAGTATTGCTAATGGGAGTTCCTGGTATGACAACAGTTTATTAACCAACTTTCCCTTTGCTTGTAAATCCAAGACAACAGTTTTGTATAAATTGTCTCCATGATGTAATACCTTGTCAAGTGTATTGGTTGATGAAGGAATGTCTTCTGAACTTAAGATGAAAGAAAGGGACATACAGGTGCATTGGCTTCCTCTGGAGAATAAAGAATACCTGTCATCACTTTGATTGTGTGAGGCAAATATAGTGCTTACTGGCGAATGTACAATACCAGCTTCATCATTATTCACATTCTTTTGCCTAACAGTTTGTGTATCATCATGGCTATCAGGCATGTGTGCATCGATCATGGATTCCTCATTTCTTATTTGATATTGACAAAGCAACGTAGAACCATTTGATACAGCAGATTTTGTGGTAGATTTTCTAGCAAGGTTTCTAGCAGATATTCTAGCAAGGTTTCTGGCAGATTTTCTAGCAATATTCTGATATATGACCTTTTTTTTAGCAGGAGGATTAACCTGGTCACCAATGACCTTTTTTACAGGAGGATTAACCTGGTCGTCCATGACCTTTTTTACAGGAGGATTAACCTGGTCAATGTCAAATGTCAAGCCCTTGTTGGAGGGGTGGCTATCCCCCTTCTTTTGAGTTGCACCTCTTCTCCAAAACTTCTTCCTAGGCATCTCTGAGAATGATCTGAAACGACAGTAATAAACTTTAGACATATCCAACAATATAATTTTTTTCATAAATCAAAAGCAATTATACCTGTAAGTTCAATGTGCATTACACAAGTGCCAAGTTGCAAAATTTAGTCCTCTACGTGCTATACTTGACATTGACCTTTTTATCTCAAAATTGATAGGGGTCATCAATGTCTCAAAGGTGAACATTTCTGTCAAGTCTCACAATTTCAGGCACAATACACTCTCAGTTAAGGTGCGAGAAAATTGAATAATGTTTGATATAGGTTACCAGTACCCATTTATACATTTGTGATGTTTTCCGCACTCAAAAAAGGAATCCCCATAGAAATGTGGTGACTAGGAAGCCTGGTACATACTACATAGCAGTACGGAAGACTTTTTAACATTCCCCCCTCCTTGACATTCAGTGCCATGAATATGTATTACTTTTGTAACGATAGTCGCCGATGTTGCGCTAAAACTTGAAAGTCGCCGACTATCGATAATGGTTTTGAAAATCTATTGTTGCTGTTGAAGTTAATTTGACGCAAAATGATCTCATTGTGAAACATCTTTGATATAATTCTAAATGAAAACTAGACGTGCTCGCGACGGCAGAGTTTAGGGTCGAGGAGGACCATAACCTTGGCGTACTACGTCCGCCATGTGGTACCAGTTTGGCTTTAGAAAGTAAAAGGAAGATCCTCCTTCTAAAGCAAGCCTCAAGATTTTGTTAAGAACAATAATTCTGAAGGGTTCATACTCTATAACTTCTTGAAGAAAATTTCCAACCAATTTTCATGCACCAGACACGTGTTTAGAATATTAAATTCTCATCAGTGATGCTTCCAGCCAAAGTGCTTTTCATAAGCAGCCCAAAATAAATTCAGTAGTGCCCTCTTGCGTTATTTTTAGAATTTAAATTTCTGCATTTACTTTACAGAGAGTGCGCGGCTCCAAAATTTTGTAGGGTCAAGGAATGTTCGACAGTTAATTAATTTCAATGATTTTAAATAAAAATCATATTTTTAATCACATGTACCTGGTATTCTCCTTCTGAAAAGATACAAAACATCCGACAACTTGAAACAAGGAAAAAATGTCCAATTATTCCAATAGCGCTTTCTATTGTAACTCCTCCGATACTTTCGGATAATCCATAGTAAAAATTTTTCGATTTTACAACACTTATATGTATATAGGGTAACAAATGTGCTCCCAACAATTTTTTTTAATTAAAAGGTAAAAATTATTGGCATCATTGGAAAGGTCTTGTCACAAGTAATACAAAAGTGAAATATAAAAGCCCTATCACTTACCATTCAAAAGCTATGACCATGGTTGAAGTTTCTTAAAAGTAAGTCAAACTCCAAGGTCAAGGTCACAAGGTGAAAATTTCTGGTACCCATGGAAAGGTCTTGTCACAAGGAATACACATGTGAAATATGAAAGCCCTATCACATATCATTCAAAAATTATGGCCAAGGTTAAAGTTTTTGTGGACAAACAGACAGACGCACAGACCAAGAAGTACCTAACCGCTATTCAGTCTCAAAGTCTCAAAACTATATCATTATATGCCCTCGAATCTCTGATCACGGGGGCATAAAAATTTGAAAAAAATAAAATTTACTTTACTTCACATTAATAGTCATTGTTTACACTTTAAACCCATATAATTTGAACTTTAACTCATTGATTTCTATCAGACGAGTACATGGTTTCCATTCAAACAATTTTCAAAATGAACAAGAAAACAATTGATACATAGCATCAATTTGCCGTGAGAACAAAGATACCATGAAAATCATAGACATTATTAACAGGGTACATATTTAGCATCAAATTATTTTTTAAATAAGACAGTCAGTGCCAGCTTTGCATCCTGTATTGATTTTTACTATGTAAACAACAAAAAGTTGCAGGGTGGAAGACACCATACACTTTATAGACCAAATATTTCATCTCCCATCTTTAACAGGCGTATGTTTACATCATGATTTCCAGAACTGACCGAGAAACGTGCATCGCTCTGTATGCATATCAATTGTCAAATATACTCTTAATTTAATTTGTAGATATTTATTTTTTCCATACATACATGTTTCAAAACATTGTTGTGTTTTTAAAAATTGTACTTTTCTGCATTTTAATTGTGTATCTATGGTAAACAAAATCATATCAATCCGTTTGGTCCGATACCCCCACGCCCCCTTTAAATGATGTCATTCATTAAAATGATTTGATCTTCTCTTTGTCTAAGAAACAGTTTCGTCTGACTTACTTATGCTTGTGTATCTTACAAGTAACTCCGGTCTTTTGTTTAAAACTGCATATGACCAGTTCAAATATCAAGACCTTATTTCTAAAATGTTAAAGCCATAGGATATTATAAGCTGTCTAAACCAAGTCAATAGCCAAATTAAAACAATTTTCATGAATGTGATGAGTCTTGAACTGTCCATTTTGGACTAGACTTCAAGACCACTGGCGGAAAAGCAAAACAAATAAAAACTAGAACTGCCCTAAAGTGACGAATTATAGCCCCCGCGGGAAATTTTTTCTCTAAATGGATTCATTTATGACATAGGAATCTATATGTTTTAAACATCATAGCCATATTCCTTACAGTTAAATAGAAGGTCAAAGGTCAAGGTCACTAGGTCAAAAACCATGGTATCAAATGAAAGCTCTGATCGTGAGGAATCTACCTGTGAAATATCAAAGTCCTATCCCCTATAGTTTAAAAGTAGGTCAAAGGTCAAGGTCACTAGGTCAGAAGTCATGGTATCAATTGAAAGCCCTGGTCATGTGAAATATATATGTGAAATATCAAAGCCCTATCCCTTTTAGTTAAAAAGTAGGTCAAAGGTCAAGATCAAGGTCATTTGCGGGGGTATAAAAAACGCTGGGTTGTGCCTGGCGTTAATCAATGAACAAATATAATACACTCTAAAATATTGAGTTGACCGATTTAACTACACATACTCTTTTTGTATACAGAAAAAGAGACGATGTAGAAAACTATACAAACTTATTTCATCCAAAGTTTTTACAAGACATACACTAATAGACCACAAACTGCATGTTTAATTGTCAGAGACACGTGGCTAATACTGAATACAGAGTTCTTGAAATCTTCCCAGTGATTGAGAAGGACTGGGGCCATGTTCCATAGTCCCATTAATTTGCAAAATGGCCCAATGAAGTCTCAGTACTTTCTTCAGAAATGGTCCATTAAGATTTTAGAAACTCATGGCAAATCGCTCATTTACAAAATTTCCTTCTCAATCACCGTCTTCCAATGAAATGTCGGACATTTTGGGATTTTTTAAAGGTCCAAATAGATAAAATAGCAATCCAAGGGATGCTTGTGTCGCCTGCGAAGCGGATTTTGTTTTTAATGAAATAAGGTCAAATCAAGAGCAAGATCACTAAGTCAAAAATTATGGAATTTAGAAAGGTCTTTTCATAAGGAATACAAATGTGAAATATCGATATAGCCAATCAAAGATTTTTTGAAAAGTAGGTCAAATATCTAGATCAAGGTCACAAGGTCAAAAATTATTGTATGTGTAGAAATCTTGTTACAGGGAATACACATGTGAAATATCAAAGCCCTATCACTTACCAATCTAAAGATATAGCCAAACTTAGATTCTTTTAAAAGTAGGTCAAATATCTAGGTCAAGGTCACGAGGTAAAAAATTATGGTATGCGTAGGAAAGCCTTGTCACAAAGATTACACATGTGAAATATCAAGGCCCTATCACTTACCAATCGAGAGATATAGCCATTCTTAGATTTTTTGAAAAGTAGGTCAAATGTCTAGGTCAAGGTCACGAGGTCAAAAATTTTGATATGTGTAGAAAGGTCTTGTCACAAGGAATACACATGTGAAATATGAAAGCCCTATCACTAACCAATGAAAAGTTATGGGGTGTGACACCCAAAGTGTGACAGACAGACAGACGGACGGACGGACTGACAGACGGACAACGGACAAAGTGATCCCTAAGTGTCGCTATGCTTTGCAGGCAACACAATAACACGAGTTTTTGTCGGACCAAACAATTAATTCTTTATTGGCAAATCCAATACTTTTCATGAACTCTGTGAATAGCCACTCAATTTACTTTTTAAACTCTCAAAGAGATGAAAATAAAATGGCAGTAGGAGTCCAATAGATATTTGTGTTGCCTCGAAGCATTTCTGAAAGTGTCACTACATTTAAAAGTATGACAGATGGATGGACAGACAACAGACAAAGTAATCCCTTCGTGACAGTATGCTTCGCAGGCAAAAGAAAAATCGGGTAAATATATTCTTAAATCTCAGAAGAACAGCTACCAGAATCATAATAAAAAATAATTCCTCATTTCTGGGATAAAGGTAGGGCTTTAACTATCATTACCATGCTATACACTTAGCCAACAATACAATATGTTGATTGCTCAGAACATGATATTAACCCATCATACTTGATCTTTAGTGTAGAAAATAAAGCGTTCCTGTAATTCGACTCACATTTTAATATAACAAGTTTAACAGTGTTCTGGAATTATAATTATAAACAGGTGGAGCACCACCCCTCATTTTTGAGATTGTCCAACTCTCTATTATGACTATAAGGGATGGTGTCGCATAAGTCAGACAAAAATATCCCTCTAAATCGAGATTTTTGGTTCAGTTTTATTACTTTTGTGAAATTCGTCTGAAAAAATAATAAAGCCTGTGTTTGTGAAACACGAATGCCCCCGGTGGCATCTTTGTTAGAATGAACACTATTTTCTGTTAAGTACATGTATGTGAGGTCACTGGGTTAAAAGGTCAAAGGTCAAGGTCACGAGGTCAAAAATTTTGGTATCAATGGAAAGGTCTTGTCACAAGGAATACACATATGAAATATGAAAGCCCTATCACTTACCATTCAAAAGTTATGCCAAATATTAAAGATTTTGAAAAGTAGGTCAAAGGTCAAGGTCAAGGTTATGAGGTCAAAAATTTTGGTATCAATGGAAAGGTCTTGTCACAAGAAATACACATGTGAAATATGAAAGCCCTATCACTTCCCATTCAAAAGTTATGCCCAATGTTAAAGTTTTTGAAAAGTAGGTCAAAGGTCAAGGTCAAGAGGTCAAAAATTTTGGTATCAATGGAAAGGTCTTGTCACAAGGAATACACATGTGAAATATGAAAGCCCTATCACTTCCCATTCAAAAGTTATGCCCAATGTTAAAGTTTTTGAAAAGTAGGTCAAAGGTCAAGATCAAGGTCACGAGGTCAAAAATTTTGATATCAATGGAAAGGTCTTGTCACAAGGAATACACATGTGAAATATGAAAGCCCTATCACTTCCCATTCAAAAGTTATGCCCAATGTTAAAGTTTTTGAAAAGTAGGTCAAAGGTCAAGGTTAAGGTCACGAGGTCAAAAATTTTGGTATCAATGGAAAGGTCTTGTCACAAGGAATACACATGTGAAATATGAAAGCCCTATCACTTCCCATTCAAAAGTTATGCCCAATGTTAAAGTTTTGGAAAAATAGGTCAAAGGTCAAGGTCAAGGTGACGAGGTCAAAAATTTTGGTATCAATGGAAAGGTCTTGTCACAACGAATACACATGTGAAATATGAAAGCCCTATCACTTCCCATTCAAAAGTTATGTCCAATGTTAAAGTTTTTCGGACAAACAGACAGACAAACAGATAATCAGTCAAACAGATAAACAGACAAACAGACGGACAGGCCAAAAACTATATGCCCCCGAATCTTTGATTCCGGGGGCATAAAAAGCATTATCGTCCATTGACACGAATATTTCTAACATATTTCTTCTTGACAAATAAAGTTTACCCTAGGTTTACACTATGTTCTTGGCGACCACAGTAGTCACGGCGACCCAAAACGTAGCACACTTTAGGATTTTTGGCAGTTGTCATCTTGGTATTCAAGATCTGTTAGGTCTCGTTACGTTTTCGCGCGGTCTATCAAGGTATCCATGATGAGCCGCGAATCCTGAATCCTGGAGACCTAACGGCGCACTACGTTGCAACCTACAGCTTGTTACGGACCTTTGTACGTTTCCTCAATACCTGCAGCGTTCTGATAAGGTATGTCACGCTTTGTTACGATCCAATCAAGTTGGCCACATCTACCAAGTTCTGTCAAGGCCCAATACAATTAACCGTGACCACCGGGAAAGCAGACACAAAAAGCTGCAAAAAAGGGTTTGGCTTGTTATACATCTTGTGTGACCGTGCATACCATTCCAGGCCGTAGTAGACCTTGAAATAAACCGTAACAAGCCAGGACTTACCGTAATGAATGTGACAAAACGGCTAACACAGGCCTCAGCTCGCCCCGAGAAATCGTGGCGCACCTTGAGAAAACGTTCATCTTCCCTACAGCAACCTCAGCTAAACGGGACATAAACGTAACAGATCGTAACTCAACTTCACAAGGATCATAAGTTGCCAAGTCTAAAGTTATTATAATAGCGAGCGGAGCTCGCTGCAAAGGCCCGAAGGGTAACACGTATACGTAAGTATTAGGGCTGTAACGGTTCAGAAATCTTTCGGTTCGGTTTGAATTATGAACCTCCCTTTTTCGGTTTTCGATTCGGTTTAAAGCAGAGTATGGTTTCTTAGTATTATTACCAGTTTGTTAGGTATTTTCCTCTATTGTGTCGATGTGTTATAATCCAGTTAATGTGACAATGTAATCTTGATATCAAAATGATAAAAATCATACTCTAACTGAATTAGAATTTTCATAATCCCAAAAATACACTGAAATTGCTTTTAGATTATATTACTTGCTCTATAAATTTCACAAATACACTCAAAATATGAGACAAGTTTAAAACTGTCCTAGAGATATACATGTACTGGAAAGATTCCATGAATCATATACTAATATAACCAAATTTTCAATCATGTACCTGTTCTGTAATCTGAGCCACCCGCTGGCTAACTTGTTAAATTTTGCGGAGTTCCTGAATGCAAGTAGATCAGGTCATACTCAGCCTGCTTATCTTCAAGACGATGTCACGCACATGTTTTCAGTTAATATTTGTGCCGACATTGCCAAAGTAGAACAAGTCGAATACTTACATTTAATTTTGCAAATTCTGCAAACAGAAATCGTCTTATCGACCACCCTCCGACTTTCAAACAATCAAAATGATCGCCTGGGACGTCTGTTTTGACGTCTGGGTCACCATTACTAAGATCTAAAAAGTATATCAAAGAAGGCGGCCTACGATTGGTCATTTCCTCAGAGGTGACCAATCAAAACGTTCGTTATTTGAGAGAAAATCAAGTGATAAAAAAAAGAAAAAAAACGAATCGAAATCTGGAAATTCTGAACCAAATCGAACCGTGAGATTTTGAACCGCGGTTAACCGACTTTTCGGTTAATCCTTACAGCCCTAGTAAGTATGGGAAAATGCACGAGCAAAAGATATACATACTTGGAGCTGAAAAAGTATGGTAACAGGACCGCGGATACGGGTAAAAGTGACTCGATTCCCTTAAACGACAAAGCAGGAGAACATACCTTGACAAATTCGCAATGGATAGAATTCTTCTATTTTATGGCGCAATTAAACTAAGTGAAACTTGCCACGTTGTTTGTCTGAAAATCAGAAATTCAGCAGCAACTAATCCACCATCTTTATCACTAATGACGACACATCGGTATGTAACTCTGAAGCATACTTGACGCCATTATTCCTCTATATGTGACGCCATTGTAGCAGTGCGCCCATTTTCACGTGCAAGAATGGTACACGATTGTACTAATGCAAGAAGGAAAAGTAACACAAAACAGCCGCGATTTTCTAACACTGACAGTGTATCATTCAAAGAAGATAGATATAAGATTGAAATAATTATTTGGTATAGAAGAAAGATTTGATTTTTTCAATTGATTTCAAGGTCATTAGAGAGGAAAGGGGAAGGATTTCAGACTCCCTTGCTGATGATCTACGTCTGTGTAAAGTACATGGGACGGATCCAGTTTTTTTTTTTGGCAGTGGGAAGGGGAGGTCCAGCTTGACCGGCGGTGAGGGATTCCTGGAGTCCCAAGGTTATGATTTTGAAAAGTTTTCGATTTTGAGATCAAGGTTTAAAGGTTTCACAAAATTTTTGGTGTCTTTTTCCTCCGCTCGCACATAAGGCTTTGCCTTGATTCATATTATGCTCTTTATAATTATCACATAAAAAAAACTCTCCGTATGTTTTCTTAGTGTCGTTTTCATTACCTGCGTCATTTGGTTATCGATTGTGTATTTCATTTAAATCGCCTTCATCAACAAATTTGGACCAAACAGGAAACATTGTGCGCTTTTGAGTTTTTCCATAAAATTCAGATTTATTCTCATCACGATCTCAATCATCTCGCATTTGTAAGATAATTTCATGACCCAGTTGCGGGATTATACCGCATTACAGTGACGATCTCGCATATCAGGGGTGATGCTCCACCTGATGAACAGTCGAAAAAAATGAACATGCATTCCTGAAAATTAAGCTTTCAATTCAAACCAACAAAGGAGGAGGGGGATGCACATTCAATTGGCGATTTTGACCAACTTAAGCTTAAAAGGAGGATATCCTTCAAACGTTTCATTCAGTGTTGTATTTATATGTTTGAATTTTTCCTTTAGATCAGAGGAAATTCGATATATTTTTTCACCATTCAATAAAATCATAGTACATCTTAGTATGGCCCTTGATTAGTAGGTTTCTATTCTACACGTTATATTCATCAAAACAACCAAATTTATTCATTTAAATATATTTTATAATTATATCAGTCAACAATGTCCACCCACAAACCTCGTGATCGTCAATAAAGAGACAACGATCCCGAAATTTTTTTTTTCAATTTGCAAAATTATTTTCTCTATTCTTCAATGTATTCAGAGTTTCTCATAGTGTTCTAATATAATATGAATATATGGAAAAGCCATTGTGAGGACGCAGATGACTCATAATTTCAATGAATTAATACCCAATTTTCTTCATACATCATTGAATATTTTTTTTACTAAGTTAATAAGAATAAAATACGTAATAAAATATGTGTTCTTGTTATTTTTCCCAGCATCACTTTTACTTTATCAGCCTTACATTAGATTTTTTTCTTGAAATCCAGAATCATCTACAGGAGAGTGGAATTTTATTATAGACAATTTCTGGATCGACAGCATGTACATAACTCGTAAATGCGGAGAAACAATTCTCAATGTCACAAAACAATCAGTAAACATGAAATCGCAATGTTTAATTTTGAAACATAAATGCGTCCTCTAAAAACTGAAAATATGAAAAATGCCCAAGGCCCAGCTATTGCTTTAATGCATGAAAATCACCCCCCCCCCCCCTTTCCTTTTTACATAAGAAAAAAATTCATAACAAATCAAAAAATTAAAATTTTAGTATGAAATACATATAAAAGCATTTAGTAACTTAAATATGACAAATATGCAGTAAATGAGTGTGTAAAATCATACACTTATTGAGTTGTTTAAAGAAATAGTGCAAAAATGTGCATTTCTGACAAAGTCCGCAAAGACGTCAAAAACGCGTCAAAAATTTGACTTCAGATTGGAACCAAAAATAACAACACTTCTTAAGACATCTCTCTAGATCATCCTGATGCTTTCGGTTTGTCGATACGTGCTTCCATTCTGAAGAAGAAGTTTGTCAAAGGAGGGTACCCCCTGTGACCTACTTTTGGCTGTAGTGGCGCCACCTTTTGACGGATCCGGATGAAAAACAACAACACTTGTTGGGGACCATGAGTACTTCAAACCTACCAAGTTTCATCAAAATCCCTTCAGTGGTTCTGGAGAAGAAGTTGAATATGTATGCAAATCCCCCCTCCTTCCTTTTTACACAAGAAAAAAATTCATAAAAAATCAAAAAATTAAAATTTTAGTATGAAATACATATCAAAGCATTTAGTAACTTAAATATGATAAATATGTAGTAAATGAGTGTGTAAAATCATACACTTATTGACTTATTTAAAGAAATAGGGCAAAAATAAGCATTTCTGACGAAGTCCAAAAAGATGACAAAAACGCGTCAAAAATTTGACTTCGGACTGGAACCAAAAATAACAACACTTCTTAAGACATCTCTCTAGATCATCCTGATGCTTTCGGTTTGTCGATACGTGCTTCCGTTCTGAAGAAGAAGTTTGTCAAAGGAGGGTACCCCCCGTGACCTACTTTTGGCTGTGGTGGCGCCACCTGTTGACGGATCCGGACGAAAAACAACAACACTTGTAGGGGACCATGAGTACTTCAATCCTACCAAGTTTCATCAAAATCCCTTCAGTGGTTCTGGAGAAGAAGTTGAAAATGTTGAAAAGTTTACGACGGACGACGGACGACGGACAGACGACAGACGACAGACGACGGACGACGGACGCCGGACGGTGCGCTATGACAATAGCTCACTTGAGCTTCGCTCAGGTGAGCTAAAAAGTAGGTCAAGGTCATATCATGAAAGTTTGATCAAAGATACATCCAATATGCAAATTTGGTACATGTAGCACTTATACTTTGCTCAATATTGGCCTTTAAAGGCAAAATCTTTAAAGCGGAAAAAGTAGGTCAAGGTCATTTTATGAAAGTTTGATCAAAGATACATCCAATATGCAAGTTTGGTACATATAGCACTTATACTTTGCTCAATATTGGCCTTTAAAGGCAAAATCACTCAAGTGGAAAAAGTAGGCCAAGGTCATTTTATGAAAATTTGATCAAAGATACATCCAATATACAAGTTTGGTCAATGTAGCACTTATGCTTTGCTCAATATAAGCCTTTAAAGGCAAAATCGCTCAGGCGAAAAAAGTAGGTCAAGGTCATTTTATGAAAGTTTGATCAAAGATACATCCAATATGCAAGTTTGGTACATGTAGCACTTATACTTTGCTCAATATTGTCCTTTAAAGGCAAAATCACTCAAGTGGAAAAAGTAGGTAAAGGTCATTTTATGAAAGTTTGATCAAAGATACATCCAATATGCAAGTTTGGTACATGTAGCACTTATGCTTTGCTCAATATAAGCCTTTAAAGGCAAAATCGCTCAGGCGAAAAAAGTAGGTCAAGGTCATTTTATGAAAGTTTGATCAAAGATACATCCAATATGCAAGTTTGGTACATGTAGCACTTATACTTTGCTCAATATTGGCCTTATAAGGCAAAATCACTCAAGCGGAAAAAGAAGGTCAGATGCTGCATTCGATGCATGGGTTCACCTCAGTATCCCAAGATGAATCACTTGTGCAAGTTTGGTTACTGTAGCATCAGTACTTTGTCAGATACTGAACTACCCCAAAAACTTTAACCAGACAATGACAAAGTCATTCAACCGGAAAATGTAGGTCAGATGCTGCATCCGATGCATGGGTTCACCTCAGCATCCCAAGATGAATCACTTGTGCAAGTTTGGTTACTGTAGCATCAGCTCTTTGTCAGATACTGAGTTACCCCAAAAACTTTAACCGGACGCGGACGCCGGGGTTATAGCATAAGCTCATCTCCACTTCGTCGAGGTGAGCTAAAAATGCTGCCAAACAAAAACAAAATAGCAAAGGGAAGTAGAGCATTTCATTTCCTGACCCAAATTCTGCATGAATGGGTGTACTGTATTGATACTCAAATCTCCCTAACATATGCACTCAAGCGGAAAATAAAGGTCATAACCTTAATTTTAACGTATATTTGTGATCTACTCATAAAGAGGCATCATCTGCGCAAGTTTGGAGTTCCTTGCACTTATAATAGAGAAATAAAACTTCTTAAAATTGTTATCTAAATCTTCCTATCATGTGCAATCAAGCGGAAAACATAGGTCATGACCAACATTTGAACGTAGAATTATGATCTACTCATTAAGACGCATCATCTGTGCATGTTTGGCCTTTCTAGCACTTATAATTAAGAAATAAAACTTCTTAACAATAATACCCAAATCTTCCTTACATGTGCACTCAAGCAGAAAAAATAGGCCATGCCCTACATTTAGACGTAGATTTGTGATGTACTCTTAAAGATGCATCATCTGTGCAAGTTTGAACTTCCTAGCACTTATAAAAGAGAAATAAATTTTCTTAACATTGATACCCAAATCTTCCTAACATTTGCACTCAAGTGGAAAATATAGGTCATGACCTACATTTAGACGTAGATTTTTGATCTACCCTTAAAGACACATCATGTGTACAAGTTTAAACTTCCTAGCACTTATAATAGAGAAATAAAACTTCTTAACATACTAGTGCGGACGCATACGCGGGTGCGGACACCGACGACAGGGTGATAGCATAAGCTCCCTCTCACTTAGTGAGGTGAGCTAAAAACCTGTAACATATGCGAAAGAACATGCTTCTTTCTTCAAGTATTAAAAATTTCAAAACATTTTGACCTGAAATAGATTTTTAATAATTTTTAATAATATTTTAACCAAAAAGCTATTTTTAGCCCAAATTGATCTTGACCTCTGACCCCTGACCTTGAAAATCAGTAGGTTTCTTTGTCTTGCTATAGGCTACTACATGGTAAATTTAAATTTCCTAGAGTTAACGATTTAGGCTCTTAAACTCTATGTACCCCCTTCTCTTTCTGCATAATTTCTACCTTATATGGCAAAAGATATAGAAAAAACCCATAACATTTCTAACTTAAGATGAGAGATCATGATTTCTTGTTCAAATATACATTTTGACCAGAAATTGATTTTTAACATGTTTAATGAATTTTCAAAACATTTTCACCAAAAAAGCTATTTTTAGCCCAAATTGACCTTCAATGGCCCTTTGACCCCTGACCTTGAAAATCAATAAGGTTTTTCGTCTTGCTATAGGCTATCTACAAGGTAAATCTGAATTTCCTAGGGCTAACGGTTTAGGCTGTATCGCGCCAATAAGGTATGCGAGACGGACAGCTTTACCAAAATACGTCCCGTATAATAACAGGCGATTAAAATTGAATTTTTCAATCAGTTTCTTTAGAGGCTAGATGAATGTTGGCGAATTTGCGCGAAAAACTCAAAACATATTTGGTGGAAAGACCTTGAGACCTTCTGAAATTCTAATAGGCCATGTTTGTTGCATTATGAGCTCAGTAAAAACCCTTGATAGAGCACCTTAAATTGAGTACTTGCTTCCCTTCAGACTTCATGAAACTCTGTGCAACAGCTGCAGAGAAGATGGAGATACACCACCAAGTCAGAGTTGTCGGTGGGAATGTTTTCTCGACCGACTGAATCTAAACACAAGCTTAGTAAGGGATCTTCAGTACGTGATATTTGTAAAATTTTGTGAAATCTTTGCAGCATTAGATAAATACTTAAACTAGTATACGGCTCTAAACACAAACTTGGTAGGGGATCTTGAGTCCTTAAATTGCCTCTTGTAAGTTTTTGTGAAACGTGTTTAACTGAACTTTAACACCTTCTGAGAAGTTAAAAATGTGGAAACTTAACAGACCGACAGAAGGACGATGCTGAGCTTTGACAAAAGCTCACTTTGAACTTAGGTGAGCTAAAATGAGAGACAGTCTGACAGACTGGGAGAAGACTAGCTATGTTCAACAACATGTAACAAGTTAAAAATCATGTTTGTAAAACATTAATGCCCCCCTACCCCTTCTGTGATTAAAGTCTGTCACAACTTTATAATTGCATTGATACAACCTATGGGGGTATAAAGTAACAGTTTCATTTCAATATGTAACTCCACTCAAGAGATATTGAACAGAAACCCTGAAGTTTTGGTATTTTTCACAGTGCAAGGGGCATAACTCTGTCCAAATTTTTTTGATCGGACCTAAATATGAACTTGACCTAGATTTTCATTTGATGTGTCTGTATACAAAATTTCATTTTTATATGTAACTCCACTCAAGAGATATTGAACGGAAACCCTGAAATTTTGGTATTTTTGGAAGTGCAAGGGGCATTACTCTGTCAAAATTTTGTTGATTGGACCCAAATAAAAACTTGACCTAGATTGTCATTTGATGTATCCATATACAAAATTTCATTTCAATATGTAACTCCACTCAAGAGATATTGAACGGAAACCCTGAAATTTTGGTTTTTTCAAAGTGCAAGGGGCATAACTCTGTCACAATTTTGTTGATTGGACCCAAATAAGAAGTTGACCTAGATTGTCATTTGATGTATCCGTATACAAAATTTCATTTCAATATGTAACTCCACTCAAGAGATATTGAACGGAAACCCTGAAATTTTGGTTTTTTCGAAGTGCAAGGGGCATAACTCTGTCAAATTTTTTTTCGATCGGACCTTAATACGAACTTGACCTGGATTTTCATTTGATGTGTCTGTATACAAAATTTCATTTCAATATGTAACTCCATTCAAGAGATATTGAACGGAAACCCTGAAATTTTGGTATTTTTCGAAATGCAAGGGGCATAACTCTGTCAAAATTTTTTTGATCGGACCCAAATATGAACTTGACCTAGATTTTTGTTTGATGTGTCTGTATGCAAAATTTCATTTCAATATGTGAATCCACCCAAGAGATATTGAACGGAAACCCTGAAATTTTGGTATTTTTCGAAGTGCAAGGGGCATAACTCTGTCAAAATTTTTTCGATCGGACCTTAATACGAACTTGACCTGGATTTTCATATGATGTGTCTGTATACAAAATTTCATTTCAATATGTAACTCCATTCAAGAGATATTGAACGGAAACCTGAAATTTTGGTATTTTTCGAAATGCAAGGGGCATAACTCTAACAAAATTTTTTCGATCGGACCTTTATACGAACTTGACCTGGATTTTCATTTGATGTGTCTGTATACAAAATTTCATTTCAATATGTAACTCCATTCAAGAGATATTGAACGGAAACCTTGAAATTTTGGTATTTTTCGAAATGCAAGGGGCATAACTCTGTCAAAATTTTGTTGATCGGACCCAAATAAGAACTTGACCTAGATTTTCATTTGATGTGTCTGTATACAAAATTTCATTTCAATATGTAACTCCATTCAAGAGATATTGAACGGAAACCTGAAATTTTGGTATTTTTCGAAATGCAAGGGGCATAACTCTGTCAAAATTTTTTTGATCGGACCCAAATATGAACTTGACCTAGATTTTTGTTTGATGTGTCTGTATGCAAAATTTCATTTCAATATGTGAATCCACCCAAGAGATATTGAACGGAAACCCTGAAATTTTGGTATTTTTCGAAGTGCAAGGGGCATAACTCTGTCAAAATTTTTTCGATCGGACCTTAATACGAACTTGACCTGGATTTTCATATGATGTGTCTGTATACAAAATTTCATTTCAATATGTAACTCCATTCAAGAGATATTGAACGGAAACCCTGAAATTTTGGTATTTTTCGAAATGCAAGGGGCATAACTCTAACAAAATTTTTTCGATCGGACCTTTATACGAACTTGACCTGGATTTTCATTTGATGTGTCTGTATACAAAATTTCATTTCAATATGTAACTCCATTCAAGAGATATTGAACGGAAACCTTGAAATTTTGGTATTTTTCGAAATGCAAGGGGCATAACTCTGTCAAAATTTTGTTGATCAGACCCAAATATTAACTTGACCTAGATTTTCATTTGATGTGTCTGTATACAAAATTTCATTTCAATATGTAACTCCACTCAAGAGATATTGAACGGAAACCCTGAAATTTTGGTATTTTTCGAAATGCAAGGGGCATAACTCTGTCAAAATTTTTTTGATCGGACCCAAATATGAACTTGACCTAGATTTTTATTTGATGTGTCTGTATACCAAATTTCATTTCAATATGTGAATCCATTCCAGAGATATTGAACGGAAACTGATGTCGCGGACCGACCGACAGACCGACCGACCGACCGACAGACCGACAGACCGACCGACAGCGGCAAACCTATATGTCCCCTCTTCTTCGAAGGGGGGCATAATAATTGACTCATCTTATCATAATATTCTACTCAGAAAAATTTATTTATATCTAGTAGTATCTAAATCATATACAAGGAGTTACAAACCCCTCAATTGCAACTTCAGCGACCTAGATTTCGCGAGCATATGCAATGAAAAAAAAATTGCAAAACATAAGTTTTGACAAAATAAATTGTGAAATGTTCAAGTCACATGTGCCTTAATTTCACTTTGGGCATCCTCGATTTTGCAAACAATTTGTCGAGTTGACATTGATATTTTCCATCAAAGCTTAAATTTCAAACATTCTGGTTCTAAAAAGTTCTGAAGTTGGTTGAAGTCGTCAGCACTGAACTTGAAAATACATGTATGTTAATATTAATGTTTTGTATCATTGATCTCTGCTTGCTCGTGTGTTACTCTTTTTTCTATAATTCATTTGTACATTTCCTCTCTCATCCTCCAAAATCCAGTTCTTTTTATAAAACTCTTCTCTTCGTGCCTGTAAGGTAGAGTGATCAGCTGTCACTCTGTCATCTATTGGATTTAGAGTCTGAAAAATTAGGCATATAATATAATTACATGTATGATAAATGCTTTACATGTGTGCATAACAAAATATAAATCAAGACTCTTTTCTTTCAATATCTATAAAAATTCAGCCTGAATTGACCAATCTCTAAAAGCACATGTAACAAAATATAAAACAAGACACTTTTTCTTTCAATATCTATAAAAAGTCAGCCTGAATTGACCAATCTCTAAAAGCACATGTAACAAAATATAAATCAAGACACTTTCTTTCAATATCTATAAAAAGTCAGCTGACTGACCAATCTCTAAGAGCACATGTAACAAAATATAAATCAAGACACTTTTTCTTTCAATATCCATAAAAAGTCAGTCTGAATTGACCAATCTCTAAAAGCACATGTAACAAAATATAAATCAAGACACTTTTTCTTTCGATATCTATAAAAAGTCAGCCTGAATTGACCAATCTCTAAGAGCACATGTAACAAAATATAAAACAAGACACTTTTTCTTTCAATATCTATAAAAAGTCAGCCTGAATTGACCAATCTCTAAAAGCACATGTAACAAAATATAAATCAAGACACTTTTTCTTTCAATATCTATAAAAAGTCAGCCTGAATTGACCAATCTCTAAAAGCACATGTAACAAAATATAAATCAAGACACTTTTTCTTTCAATGTCTATAAAAAGTCAGCCTGAATTGACCAATCTCTAAAAGCACATGTAACAAAATATAAATCAAGACACTTTTTCTTTCAATACCTATAAAAAGTCAGCCTGAATTGACCAATCTCTAAAAGCACATGTAACAAAATATAAATCAAGACACTTTTTCTTTCAATACCTATAAAAAGTCAGCCTGAATTGACCAATCTCTAACAGCACATGTAACAAAATATAAATCAAGACACCTTTTCTTTCAATATCTATAAAAAGTCAGCCAATTGACCAATCTCTCAAAGCACATGTAACAAATTTAAATCAAGACACTTTTTCTTACAATATCTATAAAAAGTCAGCCTGAATTGACCAATCTCTTAAAGCACATGTAACAAAATATAAATCAAGACACTTTTTCTCTCTATATCTATTAAAAGTCAGCCTGAATTGACCAATCTCTAAGAGCACATGTAACAAAATATAAAACAAGACACTTTTTCTTTCAATATCTGTAAAAAGTCAGTCTGAATTGACCAATCTCTAAAAGCACATGTAACAAAATATAAATCAAGACACTTTTTCTCTCTATATCTATTAAAAGTCAGCCTGAATTGACCAATCTCTAAAAGCACATGTAACAAAATATAAAACAAGACACTTTTTCTTTCAATATCTGTAAAAAGTCAGCCTGAATTGACCAATCTCTAAAAGCACATGTAACAAAATATAAATCAAGACACTTTTTCTTTCAATATCTATAAAAAGTCAGCCTAAATTGACCAATCTCTAAAAGCACATGTAACAAAATATAAATCAAGACACTTTTTCTTTCAATACCTATAAAAAGTCAGCCTGAATTGACCAATCTCTAACAGCACATGTAACAAAATATAAATCAAGACACTTTTTCTTTCAATGTCTATAAAAAGTCAGCCTGAATTGACCAATCTTTAAAAGCACATGTAACAAAATATAAATCAAGACACTTTTTCTTTCAATATCTATAAAAAGTCAGCCTGAATTGACCAATCTCTAAGAGCACATGTAACAAATTATAAATCAAGACACTTTTTCTTTCAATATCTATAAAAAGTCAGCCTGAATTGACCAATCTCGAAAAGCACATGTAACAAAATATAAATCAAGACACTTTTTCTTTCAATACCTATAAAAAGTCAGCCTGAATTGACCAATCTCTAAAAGCACATGTAACAAAATATAAATCAAGACACTTTTTCTTTCAAAACCTATAAAAAGTCAGCCTGAATTGACCAATCTCTAAAAGCACATGTAACAAAATATAAATCAAGACACTTTTTCTTTCAATACCTATAAAAAGTCAGCCTGAATTGACCAATCTTTAACAGCACATGTAACAAAATATAAATCAAGACACTTTTTCTTTCAATATCTATAAAAAGTCAGCCTGAATTGACCAATCTCTAAGAGCACATGTAACAAATTATAAATCAAGACACTTTTTCTTTCAATATCTATAAAAAGTCAGCCTGAATTGACCAATCTCGAAAAGCACATGTAACAAAATATAAATCAAGACACTTTTTCTTTCAATACCTATAAAAAGTCAGCCTGAATTGACCAATCTCTAAAAGCACATGTAACAAAATATAAATCAAGACACTTTTTCTTTCAATACCTATAAAAAGTCAGCCTGAATTGACCAATCTCTAAAAGCACATGTAACAAAATATAAATCAAGACACTTTTTCTTTCAATACCTATAAAAAGTCAGCCTGAATTGACCAATCTCTAAAAGCACATGTAACAAAATATAAATCAAGACACTTTTTCTTTCAATACCTATAAAAAGTCAGCCTGAATTGACCAATCTTTAACAGCACATGTAACAAAATATAAATCAGGACACTTTTTCTTTCAATGTCTATAAAAAGTCAGCCTGAATTGACCAATCTTTAAAAGCACATGTAACAAAATATAAATCAAGATACTTTTTCTTTCAATATCTATAAAAAGTCAGCCTGAATTGACCAATCTCTAAAAGCACATGTAACAAAATATCAATCAAGACACTTATTCTTTCAATATCTATAAAAAGTCAGCCTGAATTGACCAATCTCTAACAGCACATGTAACAAAATATCAATCAAGACACTTATTCTTTCAATATATATAAAAGTTGGCCTGAATTGACCAATCTTTAACTGTTGCATTATAACTGTAACAAACTAGAACTAACCTAAAAAGATGAATTACACCTTCCCGGGACCATTTCAATTATGACATAGCATTCAATTCTTCACATTGAATAACCTCAGATACAAGTTCTACATTCCAGGTTAAATGCTTATATAAATATAATGTAAAATATCAAAACCCTAACCCTTATAATTAAAAAGTAGGTCAAAGGTCACTAAGTCAAAAGTCATGGTATCGAATGAAAGCTACGGTCATCAGGAATATGAATCTTTGTGAAATATTATATATATATTATAATAGCCCTTACAATTATAATTAAATAGAAGGTCAAAGGTCAAGGTCACTAGGTCAAAAGTCATGGTATCAAATGAAAGCTTTGGTCATGATGAATATTTTTGTGAAATATAGAAACCCTATCCCTTAATAGTTTAAAAGAAGGTCAAAGGTCAAAGTCACTAGGTCAAAAGTCATGGTATCAAATGAAAGCTTTGGTCATGAGGAATATTTTAATTTTTGTGAATTATTGAAACCCTATCCCTTAATAGTTTAAAAGAAGGTCAAAGGTCAAGGTCACTAGGTAAAAAGTCATGGTATCAAATAAAAGCTAAATGGTCATGAGGAATATTTTTGTGAAATATCGAAACCCTATCTCTTATTAGTTTAAAAGCACAAGGTCAGTAGGTCAAAATTTTCAAAGACCCTGGGGCACAGGGGTTCAAACAAAATATCAAGAGCACAACTATATCAGAGACTGATAACAATGCAAACAGAATTATCTCTTTGTCAATCATACTTTCTAAGAGCTAGAGTTCACCAGATTACACAGATTATATAGGAGAAAATAACCACATCCATTTCAAACAGCAAGGGGATCAGGGGTTCAAACAAAATATCAGGTGCACAACTACATAATGCAAAAATAATTATCTCTCTATCAATTATTACACTTTCTGAAAATTTGTGTTCACAAGATTTCATCGAGATATATTAGAGAAAATGACCACACCCATTTTAGAAGACCCTGGGGGTCAGAGGCTCAAACAAAATATAAGGTCCACTACTAAACGATGGGCCAAACTAAATGCAAAAAGAATTTGGTTTCTATCATTTATGGTTTCAGTGGAGTTGCGATCACAAACCAGAAGTCTCTGACGAGACTGTAGCTCTCCTGGTTGTTTTGTTTTATTCACTCATTGACAAGTGAATAAGATACACATATATAAATAACAATTTCCATTTTATTTCAAACCAAAGACCATAGCAAGCAGGCACTCTAATAAATTATAAGTAGCACAAAGAAATAACAAATCCATTAGACTGCAACTAGAATATCACTCATATAATTTTTAATATCCGAGATAAAGGATTTCAAAAAATAATGCCATACCCATTTTCCAAGATCCTAGGGGTCAGGAGCTGCTAGCTCAAATGAACTATCAATGACACAATAATACTACAGATCCATTATATTGCATTATATAAACAACTAAGTTTCCATCATTAATAGCTTTAGAAGAGTTGAGAGCACAACTATATACCAGAAATTGACCACACCCATTTTCTAAGACCCTGGGGATCAGGGGCTCAAACAAAATAGCAGGTGCACAACTAGACCACAGACAAATCAAATTGTAAAAAGAATTAAGTCTCCATCATTTATAGTATCAGAGGAGTTGCGAACACACGATTACATAGAGTTATTAAGGTGAAAATGACCACACCCATTTTCTAAGACCCTGGGAGTTAGAGGCTCAAACAAAGTATCAGATGCACAACAATACCACATATCCATCTTACTGCAAAAAGAATTAAGTCTCCATCATATACAGTGTCAGAGGAGTTGCGAGCACAAGATGACATAGAGTTATATAGGAGAAAATGACCACACCCTTTTTCTAAGACCCTGGGGATCAGGGGCTCAAACAAAATATCAGATGCACAACTAGACCACATGACCATCATATTGCAAAAAGAATTAAGTCTCCATCTTTTATAATGTCAGAGGAGTTGCAAGCACAAGATTACATATAGGAGAAAATGACCACACCCATTTTCTTAGACCCAAGGGGTCAGGGGCTCAAACAAAATATCAGGTGCACAACTAAACCACAGACCCATCATATTGCAAAAAGAATTAAGTCTCCATCATTTATAGTGTCAGAGGAGTTGCGAGCACAAGATTACATAGAGTTATATAGGAGAAAATGACCACACCCATTTTCTAGGACCCCGGGGGTCAGGGGCTCAAACAAAATGTCAGGTGCACAACTAGACCACAGACCAAGTGTAATGCAAAAAGAGTTACATTTCTATCTCTTTTAGTTTCAGAGGAGTTGCGAGCACAAGAATTGTTTACGGACGGACGGACGGACGGACGGGCAGACGGACAGACGCCGGACGACGGGGTATCGCATAAGCTCCACTGGTCTATGACCAGTAGAGCTAAAAATTATCAACAGACAAACAGAGGAATGTCGGACAACATGATATCAAATAAGCTCGACTGGAGCTAAAAATAGGGCCAACATCAGGCTCTGTGGCCCTATCCCTTTATATTGTTTGTATCAAGCAGCTTATTTTGGACTACATTCCATTCACCCCAAATCAAAACTGTATCATTGCCTATATCATTCACAAATTTAAATATTTCCTCCTAAAATCTGGCATGTCTTTGCTATATCCATAAAGGTTTACCAACGCATGATGCAGATAAGATAACTGCCAAAATTACTGTCCATGCTCACTTTAAAAGATCTCTAACTCTCGTAACTAACAGTCTAAGTTACACGAATGTACGACCAATATTACACTCACAGTGAAAGATGATAGTTTTAAATAGGAAATTTTCGATGTTAATTTTAGCATGACATCACTGACGTTTCTCACAGAGTCTATGGAGAAAGTCAACAACCTCACTCTCAAATTAACATAGAAAACTCCCCATCAAAACTATTTTCTTTCACCGTGAGCGTAATATTTGTAAATCGTCATACGGGCATGTAACTTACATCATTAGTTACAAGAGTTCGAGATCTTTCTTCCAATCTGAATTTCAATAGGGAAATCGACAAATGAGACAAAACTTCCCATTTTTAAAAGTGAGCTGTGCGGACAGTAAATGAAATACATCGAAATACATTTAGGCATGGTCCATTTGATATTCTGAAGGGGGCAGGGGCGCTTGGGTTTTTTTTTAAGAAAAATAATTTTGCTCTGATTTTAATGAAAAAAATAATTTGCTTAAGGTGTGACAGTAAAAATAATCTTGATCTTACAAGTAATCTGACTTTGAAGAATTATCATAAAATTTTGCTTAAAATTCCTTAAAGTTTTCAATTTTATTATCAGTATAAAAATATTCCAAACCTTATTTCTTTAATGGCAAAGTTCAAATTTGAAAATATCAAAAGAATGCATGTTAACAAAAAAAAAAAGAGCTTCCTTGAAGGCTTAAATATATTATCAATATAATGTATTACAGAAACTATTAATAGATGCATGTTAATCACCAACAAGTCTAATTTTATAATTACATGTATTAGCTTTGAATAAGAACTTCAGTTTTTCACCAATTTACCATTCTTAATCTCGAAATTTGTCTAGAAGACCCTCTAGCTCAGACCCTCTTACATAACTTATATAGATTTTGTTTACTGACTCAGAGGATTATATTGTAAAATTCTAATCCTCTGAGTCTAGCTGTTTAGAAGTGAATAGATTTAAAAAAAAACATTTTAGAGTTTGCAGTAAAAATAAAGAATTTCTACTGATAAAACACAAACATTCTTATTATGCACATAACTTGTTAGAAAAAAAATTTTTGCCCTTATCTGCATGGGGAAAAAATAATCTTGCTGTAACAAAAAATTATTCCAAGTATGCATGTGTCGCCTTCGAAACATAGCGACACTGAGAAATCACTTTTATAGGGTGTGACATCCAAGTGTGATGGACAGACAGACAGACGGACAAAGTGATCCCTAAGAATAGCTGTGATTAGCAGGCGACACAAAAATCCAAGCTCCCCCCCCCCCCTGAATATCAAATGGACAGTGCCTCTTTAGTTTATGGCGTTAACACTCCTCTAATTTGCTTGTCTTTCCACAGATTTGGACAAATTTGGTATTGATGAAACCGGAAAATTATCATCTACATCTGATAGTAAAAAATATTAAGTAAGATATATCGTTTAATACTAATATCTACAAAAATATCTCATAAAGGAGACCCCATGGCTTTTGCCGTAATATTTTCGTTTTTATAACGTCATCATCGGAAAATCAACCGCTTGTTGCCTGGGAATAAAATTAAATAGGAATGCTATATTTTCACGAAACAACAGGATATTTCTTGGAGATTTAAGCGATATAAGAATAAGATATTTCAAGTTTTGTACATCTAATTATATTTGATTATAAGAGCTTTTCATAATTTTTTTAAAACTTTTTTTTACTTTACAGCGAATTGTTAACGAATAAGTTTCTCTATTTGAAAACTTTCAGCGAGTGAATTTTAGTATCCACCCTGCTCTATTCAAAATATATCTATCTTACAGATTATTGAACGCATTATTAAGAACGAGCGAGCTGAATGACGTCCATTTATTGACCAGGAACGTCAAAAATTATAACGCTGTGCCAAATAAAGTAGTCTGGGATGTATTACTGGGTTGGGTGCACCCCCCTTGATCCTCCAAAACCAGCCTAACTTTGTAGCATTTTTTGCGCTCTTTCAGATAAAATTTGTCTCATGGAAATTTCCATTGCAAAAGTGGTGTTTTTTGGGAAAAACATGTTTTTTTAGTCAAAAATCGCTGAAAATAGGAAAAAAATTATAACTTTTATATGGTTGATGTTTTTAAACATTGAAAAGTGTAAATATATAGTATTTTTGATGCTCTTTCAGATAAAATAAGTTGCAAGTTCCAATTCCTATTTTTACTGTGTATTTTGGGGTAAAAAAGTCGAATTTTTGCCAAAATTCACAGAAATTTGAGGAAATTTTAATTGATTTCTGCTTCTCAGCTCCTCAATATTGCATATGATCGTTCAATGATGATTTAAAAAACTTCTTTAAAGTCTCCTCTTTCAAATGACATATATTTTATATTCTTAGTTTTTTGCAAAATCCTCGAAATTAATTATTTTATACAGAAACCTGTATTTTCAATCAGAAATCTCAGATTTCTGTATATTTATTAAAGAACCCTTATTTGTTATAAAAGCAATGATTGAAAGCTATTTTCTAGTGTAACTTTTCACACTCAATCAGATTATATATGTTTTACTAACATTTCATTCAAAATCAACGTGTTTTTTGGGGAAAAACATATTTTTTCACTTAAAAATAGCTGATTTCTGGAGAATATTTATTGAATCTATAGAAGTTCTTGAAATGATAGCAGGAATGTATTTTGAACTGTAATTATTTAGGTTCACTCATAAATTACATGTATGAAACATAAAAGGTATATTTTCTACTTAATTTTGGGGCAAAATGCCTGTTTTTTGTCTAGAAATTACAGATTTCTGGAAAAATTTTATTAATTCATTTTCTTTGCTAAAACTATACATTTAAAGCTTTTATCATTATAGAAAGTAACCATCTTGTCAGATGATTGTGAAATTAAATGTAATTATTAATTAAAACCATCATTTTTGGGTAAAATATGCATTTTTATGCAAAAACCACTTATTTTGAGAAAATAAGTACTAGCTCTTTTAATTTGCCTAAATTGATATGTTTTAGCTTTGATATTATGCTGTTTCTTATTATAAATGGATAGAAATGTTATTTGATAACTGAAATTTAATTTATATCTTATTTTGGGGCAAAAAACCTTATTTATGTGAAAAATTCACTTATTTCTGATAATATTTTTCAAAATTTATATTTCTTATTTAATCAACACTGGAGAGGTTTCATATAATTGGATGGCATAAATGTGATCAAGTTTAATGAGTTAGAAGAGAATTCTTTAAAAATATTGTATGTATCAAATTTATATTCTGATTTGATCGGACTATAGTAAAAATAGCAATCCAAGGAATGCTTGTGTCGCCTGCGAAGCGGTTTGATTATTATTCTAGAAAGTGGAACAAAATTATTGGTATCAGTAGAAAAGTCTTGTCAAATGAAATTCATTTGAAATATCAGACCTCTTAATTACAAATTATCATTTCATCTTATCTCATTTTATCATGGTCATTCTCAAATTTTCAGAAATGAGTGTCAATCATCTAGGTCAAGGTCACTACGTAAAAATTGGTAACAAAAAGGTGTCATCATAAGAAATATTTAAGACCTATCACCTACCAGTTAAAAGAAATATACAACCTTAAAAAAGAAGGTCAAATAGCTAGGTAAAGGTCAAAAGGTAAAAAATTATGGTATGTGTAGAATGGCATTGTTACAAGAAAAATACATGTGAAATATCAAAGCCCTATCACCTACCAATCAAAAGATATAGCCAATATTACTTTTCTTGAAAAGTAGGTCAAATATCTGGATCAAGGTCAAAAGGTCAAATATTAAGGTCTGTGAAGAAAGGTATTGTCACAAGGAATACACATGTGAAATACCAAAGCCCTATCACTTACCAATCAAAAGATATATCCATTCTTAGTTTTTTGGAAAAGTAGGTCAAATATGTAGATCAAGGTCAATAGGTCAAAAATTATGGTATGTGTAGGAAGGTCTTATCACAAGGAATACACATGTGAAATATCAAAGCCCTATCACTTACCAATCAAAAGATATAGCGAATCTGATCTTTTTTTCAAAAGTAGGTCAAATATCTAGGTCAAGGTCACAAGGTCAAAAATTATGGTATGTGTAGAAAGGTCTTGCCACAAGGATTGCACATGTGAAATATCAAAGTCCTAACACTTACCAATCAAAAGATATATCCATTCTTAATTTTTTTGAAAAGTAGGTCAAATATGTAGGTCAAGGTCACTAGGTCAAAAATTATGGTATGTGTAAGAAGGTCTTGTCACAAGGAATACACATGTGAAATATTCAAGCCCTATCACTTACCAATCAAATGTTATGGGCTGTGACACCCAAAGTGTGACAGACAGACAGACGGACGGACTGACAGACGGACGGACAGACGGACAACGGACAAAGTGATCCCTAAGTGTCGCTGTGCTTCGCAGGCGACACAAAAATCAAACATATCATGTAGCATCCCTGCCGTGCAGCGTAACAGCTGTTTTACACTTGGTGGGAATGACGAACGTTATTGTTAGAGCGTGACGTCAACATTTCTCGCAGTGACGTAACATTATTTGAACCAGTTTGTCGCAGTAAGGTCTCGGTACACACCCCGTCGCAAGATTTGCATGAAATTAGAGGGCCAGTTTGGGTTTTCTGTCAATGGTTGCTATGGCAACAGTTTTACAATTATTTTTTCTGTGCTGTATTACCACCAAGACTGCAATGTTTCATAACAGTGCTATATCATATCTACAGCTTACTTACCTTTGACATAATAATCAATAAGCTTAGCATCAAATATCACTAAAAATGAGTAAAAAATCCCCAAAGTGACCCAATTTCTGACCCCTCTGACCTCAAAAATAACACTTTTCCACAAATTTTGAATCTGTCAATTTCTTGCACAAATCTTGCTCTTTCCAATGATACCACATTCAATGTACATTCATAGATTCAATTTTCCACAATGTCAGCAGCTTTGTCAAACACATGTATACTTACACTTCAATTCTGCCCATTTCCCCAACATGTCATTTGAGTGTATACAAGAAGTCAGCTAGCTACACATAAAATCAGGAACAGTTTCGTATTTCAAGATCAGTTTATTTTCACCAGGAAAGACTTCTTAGCAAGTTTAAAGTAGTTCTCAAATGAAGTATGGTCAAATTTGGTTCATAAGGCAGCCTTGTATAAAATACCCATTTTTGACAGTGGTCACTACGAAAATAAGCCTTGTCACAATAAAGGAAGGGGGGGTGTACCGAGACCTAAGAGGGTTAAATACAGCGAGGGTTAGTATTCTCTATTTTCGAAAACCAGAGTTACTTCCCATTTGAGACGGTATATAACTTAGACTAAATATGACATCATCGAATGCTATGAACAGTCCTTAAAGTCTGGGAAACCATACCATTTTTATGACGTCACAATAGTTTTACGTCGGATACCGTCTGTAAGGGGAAATAACTCTGTATTCCGAAAAGAGTCAATAATATAGTGTACAATAAATAAAAACACAAACACTCAGATACACAAATTTTCGGCCCCTTGGCCTTTATCAAGTGTAAAAAACGACGATCTATAACAATTCTAAGTAAAATCCATCCTTGCTTCTCTGGCGTTCATTGCAAATGTTTATGTTAGTCTATGACGTCATAATTTTCGCGGCACATGCATGCATTTCGCGTTACCCGCGAAAAGTTACAAAGTCTTTGTAATAATGAACGATCCGAGAGAAGATGGTTTTAAAGAACTAAATCATGATTTATACATATATAACATTGAATCTAAAATATTACACATATATACATAACCTATTTAAACATATCCAATAAATTGTAATGTACAAGCGCATATATGATGCCTGCAAGAATACCCAGACAGACCATGTCACAGACAAACAGACAACCGTTTAGTTGAAATCAAAGTAGGTCGAGATGATAGCAGAAAAGAAGGGGGACAAAAATATACAAGACTAGTGATCCCTCATATTACGGACATGCTTAGTAAAGCCAATCAGATTTAGATATATAATTAAAGAATTGTCATATTAAAAAAAAAAAAAAAAATAAAAATAAAAAAATTTACACGCACACAGTAGCACCTGCCTTTCCCTGTGTGTACACCTTTTATTGTATATTTTAAAAAAAATTTTGTTTGCATGTATTCAGAGGTTCGTTTTAATATTACAACCATTTGGTGTTCTAGTTTCAAGATTTTTTATCCAGTTTTCTTCAACAATTAGTCTGTAATTTTTATCCTCACGCGTAGTCCTAGACATCACGGCCACTCGTAGATCGCGCTCATCATGATCTTTGAAATGTCTCATTATTGGTTTATCTCGTTGGTACTTTATGTCACTTCTATGTTCCTCGGTCCTCTCCTTTAGTGTTCGTTCGGTTTCGCCTACATATAATGTCTTTTCACATTTATCACAAATTAACGCGTAAATCAAATTTTTGTCGGTACATTTCGCATCCGTAACTGCTTTGAACTTTCTAGATCCTTTAGTATCTTCAATTTCATCCGTTTTGATAATTCTACACAATGCGCAATCACATTTTTTCTCACATGTTTTTAAAGCATTCGATGTTTTCCTGTGTACAAGTGTGTCACATAGGTTTTTATCGCGTCTAAAAGCCAGAATAGGAATTTCCGGGAAAATCTCGCGCATTTGTTCGGATCGGAAAAGTGTATTCTGGTGCTTCCGTAAAATATTACGCACATCCCACAAGAGTTTAGAATAAGTTAAAACTAGGGGCACTCTTTTTGATTTCGCGTTGTTACCATTCTTACGGCGTAATAGATCCTCTCTGTCCAGCTTATCGGCTTTACTAAGTTGTTGTTCGATTAATTTACTGCTGTATCCGCGTTTCCGTAGTTGAACTTTAAGTTCCTGACGATGTTTTTTATAATCCTCGTCCCTCTCGCAAATCCGTTTTAATCTTAATCCTAATATCCTAATACAAGATTGATTACATGGAAATCAAAGAGAAGTGATTGTATGATTACAACACTTTCATGATGTTAAATGGTCAATGTACCTGTAAATTATTCAAGTATAACAAATTCATTTCAGAATCTAAGTCTAATGTTTCTTGGCATCTACCTGTCATCAGTAGAGATAAAGTTCTGTCAAGGACCAGGGATGTCGAAAAGTGTCAGTCTGATACCTAGGAAATGTCTGACAAATATTCTTCCAGGCTGTAACCATATGGCCTCTCCCCCACAATATTTTAGGTGAACTTTTATTCTATGTTGGGAAATTTGCACAATCTAGAAAGTGGAATAACTCTAAACTGAATCGATGCATTTATCAGGACACAAAAGTAATTAATAGCTATTCTCTGTAAGCATTTGCACTTTTATGAAGGACGCGTGGCACGGCATGCATGTCTCAGATTTTGATAAAATTTGTACATAAGGTTGGATCTGACCCAAAAGTAAAAATTTGTCAAAAATTTTCTTAATATCACATCCGGTTGCCATGGAAACGGACTTTGAATATTGAAAAAATGCATTTTGGGGCGTTTTTGAAGTCACATACATCATTTATGCAGCATAATCTAAAACAAACACCGATGAATTATCAGTACCCTATCATTGCTCTTTCAAGTCAAGTAATAATAATGTTGGGTTTATGGTCTTATCTATATGTTTCCATAGCAACAACACAGGTACCCTATCAAAATAGTATTTTTGGCATTTTTTCAAAATTCACCAATAAATTACTTACATTTTTGAGTTTTTTATGCAAATAAAACATAAGCATTCACATTGGGACCAAGTTTCTGTTCGTTGCTATGGCAACATGACCTCAAATTACCTTAAATGAAAATGAGATGATGTTAATATTAATTTGCATAAAGATAATTCTGAAAGAAGATAAAGCCAACGTTCCACTGCAATCTCACTGTACATACGACCATTCCCGACCGCAATTTTCACAAGAGCGGGTAAAATTTTCACGACCTTTTCATTTTTTTTGACATCACGCTCTATTCTCGACCAATTCCGGATCAACGCGGTTTCATCGAGGACTTACTCACGATTTACCTGCTCTACTCACGATCATGTTGCCGACCAAGTCCCCTTCTATCCGATTAAACTCCGATCTATTCCCGACCAAAACACTATCTATTCCCAATCTATTACCGACTGTACCTGATGCATTCCCGCTCAAAACATAATTTCTAACTTAAACTGATCTCATTTGTCATCCAATGATCATATCGGCCAAGAAGAAGCCTATATTTCTTGTTTTGACCAAGCCTTACCCAAAAGTGTCGCGATCAAAATTAAATAAAGTCTGTGTTTGTGAAACAAGAATGCCCCCGGTGGCATCTTTGTTAGTATAAACACTATTTTCTGTTAAGTACGAGGTCAAAAATTTTGGTATCAATGGAAAGGTCTTGCCACAAGGAATACACATGTGAAATATGAAAGCCCTATCACTTGCAGTTCAAAAGTTATGCCCAATGTTAAAGTTTTTGAAAAGTAGGTTAAAGGTCAAGGTCAAGGTCACGAGGTCAAAAATTTTGGTATCAATGGAAAGGTCTTGCCACAAGGAATACACATGTGAAATATGAAAGCCCTATCACTTACCATTCAAAAGTTATGTCCAATGTTAAAGTTTTTCGGACAAACAGACAAACAGACGGACAGGCCAAAAACTATATGCCCCCGAATCTTTGATTCCGGGGGCATAAAATTCCTTACTTAAAAAGTGGCATTGGATAGCCAAGAATCATCGCCGCGACATTTTGATAATAAGTATTTTGAACAAATCAATATCAGTGCGAGAAAATGAATAAAATCTGCACAGATCCTATTTGAAGCGTTGTTTGGTTGTAACTTGGTCATATAGAGCATGAATAGGTCACAAAATGGTCATGAAAAAGTCTTGGTAAGATCAACAATCATTGAATCTGTAGTGTATAGATCGTGGTAGGAGCGTAGAATAGACGGATAAAGATCAGGAACAGGGCCTAATTTAAGCATATCTTATGCGTGAAGAGAGCGGGGTTTAGTTAAATGCCAATTAGACAATGCTCAAGCCACGCTCTTTCCCGACCAGGACACGATTAACCTAAGCTGTACCCCCGACCATCCCGACCAAGCGCGGCCACTATTTCACGACCACAAAGAGAGCGGGAAAGTTTCCCGTATTTTTTCAATTATTTTTTCTCGCATGCTATAGATTCTGTCAAATTATGTTTCGCGAAATAAACTTTGTTAAAATTCCACAATGTTTTCTGTCAACAACAAAGTAACTCACATTAATTAATCACACAATGCGAAGTACGAAGTATGGCTTGTAAGCCCACACCGGCTTACAAGACTGACAAAAGTTTGCAGTTCTTTTCATTGTTCAGACTGACAAAATTACTAAAATGTCTGACAGATTTTAACATCTCTGAAAGGACTTAGCAGCCACCCGGGAGGTAGACCTATAATATATTCATGATCATACCGCAAGCATACGGTTCGAACCCCCCTTCCAAAAGTCTAGGTTATTCATAATCTTATAAAGACTACCCAAGAAGGAAGCAATATTGAGCTTCATTATCAAAGCTGCAGTACACTGCAATAATTTTTCTAAGTCCCGGGGTTCTGTTCCCTCCTTTGATATCCCAATATTACCCCTAATGCAAGCTGATATCCTATGATCATTTTATTTTATATGATCATTTTATGGCAACTCTTGATACTGTCATGATTCAGTTACAAACATGATGCTAACAATAGAATGGGCACGTTTTTGTCTGTCTGAGCCTTATTCTGCATAATTATTGATCTTTTTATATTGCTAATGTCATTTCGTGTATGAGGTCACAACGCATATTTCGATCAATTTAATATCTAATTATTAATTTCTATTGAAGCAAGGCTTTGTTTGGAAATTTCATTCATTTTTTTATTTTCCTCCCTCCCACCAATCATGTTGCAAAAAGAATTAACTTTCCATCACCAACAGTTTCAGAGGACTTGAAACCACAAGAAATGCTCAACGGACAGACGGACGCCGGACACAGGGCAATCGCATAAGCTCGACTGGTCATAGACCATTAGAGCTAAAAACAAAATCGATAATTGGAAATGAAATACAATTTTAGTAGAATGAAGTAAAGTCCTCCGTACCAAAGTTTATATATAACAAATAACAAACATAGTGTAATCAAAGATTACGAAGCTCACCTCGCGGCAGCAAAGTTCAATTTAAACATTTTTCTAAGTACATGTATAATAAGAAAATCACTCAAGTGAAAAAAAGTAGGTTAAGGTCATTTTAATGAAAGTTTGATCAAAGATACATCCAATATGCAAGTTTGGTACATGTAGCACTTATACTTTGCTCAATATTGGCCTTTAAATGCAAAATCACTCAAGCAGAAAAAGTAGGTCAAGGTCATTTTATGAAAGTTTGATCAAAGATACATCCAATATGCAAGTTTGGTACATGTAGCACTTATACTTTGCTCAATATTGGCCTTTAAATGCAAAATCACTCAAGCGGAAAAAGTAGGTCAAGGTCATTTTATGAAAATTTGATCAAAGATACATCCAATATGCAAGTTTGGTACATGTAGCACTTATACTTTGCTCAATATTGGCCTTTAAAGGCAAAATCACTCAAGTGGAAAAAGTAGGTCAAGGTCATTTTTTGAAAGTTTGATCAAAGATACATCCAATATGCAAGTTTGGTACATGTAGCACTTATACTTTGCTCAATATTGGCCTTTAAAGGCAAAATCACTTGAGTGGAAAAAGTAGGTCAAGGTCATTTTATGAAAGTTTGATCAAAGATACATCCAATATGCAAGTTTGGTACATGTAGCACTTATACTTTGCTCAATATTGGCCTTTAAAGGCAAAATCACTCAAGTGGAAAAAGTAGGTCAAGGTCATTTTATGAAAGTTTGATCAAAGATACATCCAATATGCAAGTTTGGTACATGTAGCACTTATACTTTGCTCAATATTGGCCTTATAAGGCAAAATCACTCAAGCGGAAAAAGTAGGTCAGATGCTGCATCCCATGCATGGGTTCACCTCAGCATCTCAAGATGAATCACTTGTGCAAGTTTGGTTACTGTAGCATCAGTATTTTGTCAGATACTGAACTACCCCAAAAACTTTAACCAGACATTGACAAAGTCATTCAACCGGAAAATGTAGGTCAGATGCTGCATCCGATGCATGGGTTCAACTCAGCATCTCAAGATGAATCACTTGTGCAAGTTTGGTTACTGTAGCATCAGTATTTTGTCAGATACTGAACTACCCCAAAAACTTTAACCAGACATTGACAAAGTCATTCAACCGGAAAATGTAGGTCAGATGCTGCATCCGATGCATGGGTTCAACTCAGCATCCCAAGATGAATCACTTGTGCAAGTCTGGTCACTGTAGCATCAGTACTTTGTCAGATACTGAGTTGCCCAAAAACTTTAACCGGACGCGGACGCGGACGGGGACGGGGACGGGGACGCGGACGCGGACGCCGGGGTTATAGCATAAGCTCATCTCCACTTCGTCGAGGTGAGCTAATAAACACTCAATATCCACACATTTTGGGCCACTTGGCCTTCATCAAGTGGAAATTATTCATGTTAATTATTATTAGTTATTCATGCTGTTCCACTTGATAAAGGCTGAGTGGCCGAAAATTTATGGATATTGAGTGTTTATTGTTATTTATAATACAATTTTAGTGATTGAACACTGATTGTCAGGTACCATTGGTTCATCACTATCGTGCATCGATGGGACTTACATGCAATGTGTTAACTGCATCTTCCCAACTTCTTGTGCTGTGGAGAGCATTGAGTATCACGAGGATCTTAACAGGGTCTAAGAACGCAGGAAAAAGTGAGAACTTATTGCTACAAACAGAAAAACATAGAAACTTATATTAAAGACTTTTATTACTTCCATTACGGTGGTTTTGAACGGGTGGAGAGTGTTGGTACATCATACGGCATTTTGGTATCAATTATTGGAAAAGGTACATGTCAATCAATTATGGATTTTTAAAAATCCAAAAATTAACATTTCATTAAAATTGCAGCATAATAGATAGGGCTTCATTTTTTGCATAAAATTGAGAAAACATATTAATCAAAACAAAATGTTCAACATGTGCTGTAAGATTCTATCAATACTGGCTTCTTTACTCTTTGTGGTACAGAACTGGAGCCTGTTTTACAAACTACTCCTGAAAAATTTTAAGAATTTTTGTAACTTTGGTTATCAAATAAAAGCTTCAAATCTTTTTCACTTTAGATTATGTTGTCCTTTCTTACAGCATTTCTACAAGCCAAATACAAATTCAGAAAAAAAACATCATGATTTTAAGTTTATAGGAAGTAATACTAAGGGGGGTGGGGGGGGGGGGGGGGTTGGGCTTGGGTTTTTTGTTTGAGCAAGATTTTTTTTGCCCTGGATTGGAGCAAGAATTTTTTTTTCTAACAAGTGATGTACAATATACTATGAATGTTTGTGTTTTATCAATAGAAATTCTTTATTTTTACTCAAAACTCTAAAATATTACTTTATTTAATTCACTTCTTAACACAGAGTTAAGAGAATTTTACAATATCATTTTACAATATCACCCACGTAAACAAAATTTAAATAAGGTACAAGTAAAAGGGTCTGAGGGGAGGGTCTTCTAGTAAAATTTTCAAATTTAGAATAGTATGTTGGTGAAAAATGGAAGTTCTCCTTCAAAGGTTGTATATAAATCAGTCTTTCCCAAAATTCACTGGTCTGACGCCCAAGGCTACCAAAATTTTTGCTGGGCTAGTAGAAATTCTTAAAGAAACTATACGAAAAAAAAAGAAGTAAAATTTATGTTCGGGGTAGTGGCTGAAAAAAGTTTTCGGAAAGATGATAAATTAGACTCTATTGGTGATATATGCATCTTTTTAATAGTAATACATTACATTGATGATATATTAAAGCCTTTAAGGAGGACCTTTTTTCTTTAACACATATTCTTTTGATATTTTCAAATATGAAGTTGGCCATTAAAGAAATATTAAGAGCCATTCTCTGTAAGCATCAAAATATTATAATGGGGGTTGGAAATCAAATGTCTCAGATTTTCATAATTTTCATCGTCAAGTTTGACCCCCTGACCATAAAAATGGTATTTGTTTTGGAATTTTACCAGCTATTGTCATGGTAACCAGGCATCTTGTTTTTGGCCAGAAATGGAGCTTGAAATAGTGTAAAATTTGCCATATTCAGGTATTATTTAGATATTAAAAATCTGGAATTTGCAAAATTGTTAACATATTATGATAAACAATGTACCTAGATCTTTTATGAAAAATATAAACTTTTCTACAATTTTTGAGGGAAACCACATATTTCAGAAGATAAAGTTACCATATTTTGACCTTTTACAGAAATTAAAAAAATCACATATTTTGGTATAGCATAGAAAAAAATCCCAACACAGGAACAATGTGAAAACTAAGTCACATGAATCAATGATCATTCATAGTCAAAATATAAAAAAATCCAGAATTGTGTTTTTTGTTTAAAGGATATAAATCAAGTTTGAAAATGGTTACCATAGCAACATCACAGTTTTTCGTTATTTCTATTTTGCCACAAGAATCTTTAATCATACAAGACGAAACCAAGCAAATATGGTACTAGATAGAAGAATGCAATCTCTGAACAATTTAAATGACCGTAAGGTCAGTGTTTATTGATTGGTTGCCATGGCAACCAAACAATAAGCCTAAAAAAACCAGTATTTTAAGCAATTTTTCGTAATTTTTAGAATTTCATGATGATATAAATTGCCTTTAAGGGTTATTTACTGAATAACTCTTAACCAGTTAAGAAATTTGTATAACTTCAACACTTGTGATTTGTTTTATTGCAAAAAAAACTTATTTAATTCTCCATAGCAACGGACCTTTACAGCACTACAAATGGAAGAACGAAACACGAAAATGAGATATTTTTCTTTTTTTTTTGTCTCAATTTTCTTAGTGAAGCTTAACACACTCTATATATTTTAATGACAAAGAAATAGTTTGTTGTAAAAGAAGTCGGTATTTTGTTTGTGGTTGCCATGGCAGCGATGGTATCTTCAGAGGCCAGAATAACGTAATTTAAGTACTTTTTCATCATATTTAGTGCTTTTGTTGTTATAAATTGACTTTGAGAGATGTGTACTCAGTATTCATTAGCCAGCAAAGCAATTTCTTCAAAATGTCCTCAAATAATTCATTTCTGATTCATTTTCTTGAGAAAAGCCTCACAAATATTCCTTAGCAACGGATAATTGCATCAATTTATCTGCAAAAAAACCCTCAAAATTATAAGATATTTCTTTTTTTCCTCAAAATTTTTCTAATAAAGCCTGTGTTTGTGAAACACGAATGCCCCCGGTGGCATCTTTGTTAGTATAAACGCCATTTTCTGTTAAGAACTTGAAAGGTCAAAGTCAAGGTGAAGAAGTCACTTTTTGCTATCAATGAAATGGTCTTCTCACAAGGAATACACATGTGAAATATGAAAGCCCTATCACTTACTATTCAAAAGTTATGCCCAATGTTAAAGTTTTTGAAAAGTAGGTCAAAGGTCAAGGTCACGAGGACAAAACTTTTGGTATCAATGGAAAGGTCTTGTCACAAGGAATACACATGTGAAATATGAAAGCCCTATCACTTACCATTCAAATGTTATGCCCAATGTCAAAGTTTTTGAAAAGTAGGTCAAAGGTCAAGGTCAAGGTCAAAAGGTCAAAAATGTTGGTATCAATGGAAAGGTCTTGTCACAAGGAATACACATGTGAAATATGAAAGCCCTATCATTTACCTTTCAAAAGTTATGCCCAATGTTAAAGTTCTTGAAAAGTAGGTCACAGGTCAAGGTCAAGGTCACGAGGTCAAAAATGTTGGTATCAATGGAAAGGTCTTGTCACGAGGAATACACATGTGACATATGAAAGCCCTATAACTTCCCATTCAAAAGTTATGCCCAATGTTAAAGTTTTTGAAAAGTAGGTCAAAGGTCAAGGTCACGAGGTCAAAAATGTGGGTATCAATGGAAAGGTCTTGTCACAAGGAATACACATGTGAAATATGAAAGCCCTATCACTTACCATTCAAAAGTTATGCCCAATGTTAAAGTTTTTGAAAAGTAGGTCAAAGGTCAAGGTCAAGGTCACGAGGTCAAAAATTTTGGTATCAATGGAAAGGTCTTGTCACAAGGAATACACATGTGAAATATGAAAGCCCTATCATTTACCTTTTTAAAGTTATGCCCAATGTTAAAGTTCTTGAAAAGTAGGTCAAAGGTCAAGGTCAAGGTCACGAGGTCAAAAATTTTGGTATCAATGGAAAGGTCTTGTCACGAGGAATACACATGTGACATATGAAAGCCCTATCACTTACCATTCAAAAGTTATGCCCAATGTTAAAGTTTTTGAAAAGTAGGTCAAAGGTCAAGGTCACGAGGTCAAAAATGTTGGTATCAATGGAAAGGTCTTGTCACAAGGAATACACATGTGAAATATGAAAGCCCTATCACTTACCATTCAAAAGTTATGCCCAATGTTAAAGTTTTTGAAAAGTAGGTCAAAGGTCAAGGTCAAGGTCACGAGGTCAAAAATGTTGGTATCAATGGAAAGGTCTTGTCACAAGGAATACACATGTGAAATATGAAAGCCCTATCACTTACCATTCAAAAGTTATGCCCAATGTTAAAGTTTTTGAAAAATAGGTCAAAGTTCAAGGTCAAGGTCACGAGGTCAAAAATTTTGGTATCAATGGAAAGGTCTTGTCACAAGGAATACTCATGTGAAATATGAAAGCCCTATCACTTACCATTCAAAAGTTATGCCCAATGTTAAAGTTTTAGTTCGGACAAACAGACAGACAGACAGACAGACAGACAAACAGACGGACAGGCCAAAAACTATATGCCCCCGAATCTGTGATTACGGGGGCATAAAAAGTTTAATACACTTCTTTCAATTAATAAAGCCTGTGTTTGTGAAACACGAATGCCCCCGGTGGCATCTTTGTTACTATGAACACTATTTTCTGTTAAGGACACATATGTGAGGTCACTGGGTTAAAAGGTCAAAAGTCAAGGTCACGAGGTCAAAAAGTTTGGTATCAATGGAAAGGTCTTGTCACAAGGAATACACATGTGAAATATGAAAGCCCTATCACTTACCATTCAAAAGTTATGCCAAATGTTAAAGCTTTTGAAAAGTAGGTCAAAGGTCAAGGTCAAGAGGTCAAAAATGTTGGTATCAATGGAAAGGTCTTGTCACAAGGAATACACATGTGAAATATGAAAGCCCTATCACTTCCCAATCAAAAGTTATGCCCAATGTTAAAGTTTTTGAAAAGTAGGTCAAAGGTCAAGGTCAAGGTCACGAGGTCAAAAATTTTGGTATCAATGGAGAGGTCTTGTCACAAGGAATACACATGTGAAATATGAAAGCCCTAACACTTCCCATTCAAAAGTTATGCCCAATGTAAAAGTTTTTGAAAAGTAGGTCAAAGGTCAAGGTCAAGGTCATGAGGTAAAAAATTTTGGTATCAATGAAAAGATCTTGTCACAAGGAATACACATGTGAAATATGAAAGCCCTATCACTTCCCATTCAAAAGTTATGCCCAATGTTAAAGTTTTTGAAAAGTAGGTCAAAGGTCAAGGTCAAGGTCACGAGGTCAAAAATGTTGGTATCAATGGAAAGGTCTTGTCACAAGGAATACACATGTGAAATATGAAAGCCCTATCACTTCCCATTCAAAAGTTATGCCCAATGTTAAAGTTTTTGAAAAGTAGGTCAAAGGTCAAGGTCACGAGGTCAAAAGTGTTGGTATCAATGGAAAGGTCTTGTCACAAGAAATACACATGTGAAATATGAAAGCCCTATCATTTACCATTCAAAAGTTATGCCCAATGTTAAAGTTTTTGAAAAGTAGGTCAAATGTCAAGGTCAAGGTCACGAGGTCAAAAATTTTGGTATCAATGGAAAGGTCTTGTCACAAGGAATACACATGTGAAATATGAAAGCCCTATCACTCACCATTCAAAAGTTATGCCCAATGTTAAAGTTTTTGAAAAGAAGGTCAAAGGTCAAGGTCACGAGGACAAAACTTTTGGTATCAATGGAAAGGTCTTGTCACAAGGAATACACATGTGAAATATGAAAGCCCTATCACTTACCATTCAAATGTTATGCCCAATGTTAAAGTTTTTGAAAAGTAGGTCAAAGTTCAAGGTCAAGGTCACAAGGTCAAAAATGTTGGTATCAATGGAAAGGTCTTGTCACAAGGAATACACATGTGAAATATGAAAGCCCTATCACTTACCATTCAAAAGTTATGCCTAATGTTAAAGTTTTTGAAAAGTAGATCAAAGGTCAAGGTCAAGGTCACGAGGTCAAAAATGTTGGTATCAATGGAAAGGTCTTGTCACAAGGAATACACATGTGAAATATGAAAGCCCTATCACTTACCATTCAAAAGTTATGCCCAATGTTAAAGTTTTTGAAAAGTAGGTCAAAGTTCAAGGTCAAGGTCACGAGGTCAAAAATTTTGGTATCAATGGAAAGGTCTTGTCACAAGGAATACTCATGTGAAATATGAAAGCCCTATCACTTACCATTCAAAAGTTATGCCCAATGTTAAAGTTTTTGAAAAGTAGGTCAAAGGTCAAGGTCAAGGTCACGAGGTCAAAAATTTTGGTATCAATAGAAAGGTCTTGTCACAAGGAATACACATGTGAAATATGAAAGCCCTATCACTTACCATTCAAAAGTTATGCCCAATGTTAAAGTTTTAGTTCGGACAAACAGACAGACAGACAGACAGACAGACAAACAGACGGACAGGCCAAAAACTATATGCCCCCGAATCTGTGATTACGGGGGCATAAAAAGTTTAATACACTTCTTTCAATTAATAAAGCCTGTGTTTGTGAAACACGAATGCCCCCGGTGGCATCTTTGTTACTATGAACACTATTTTCTGTTAAGGACACATATGTGAGGTCACTGGGTTAAAAGGTCAAAAGTCAAGGTCACGAGGTCAAAAAGTTTGGTATCAATGGAAAGGTCTTGTCACAAGGAATACACATGTGAAATATGAAAGCCCTATCACTTACCATTCAAAAGTTATGCCAAATGTTAAAGCTTTTGAAAAGTAGGTCAAAGGTCAAGGTCAAGAGGTCAAAAATGTTGGTATCAATGGAAAGGTCTTGTCACAAGGAATACACATGTGAAATATGAAAGCCCTATCACTTCCCAATCAAAAGTTATGCCCAATGTTAAAGTTTTTGAAAAGTAGGTCAAAGGTCAAGGTCAAGGTCACGAGGTCAAAAATTTTGGTATCAATGGAGAGGTCTTGTCACAAGGAATACACATGTGAAATATGAAAGCCCTAACACTTCCCATTCAAAAGTTATGCCCAATGTAAAAGTTTTTGAAAAGTAGGTCAAAGGTCAAGGTCAAGGTCATGAGGTAAAAAATTTTGGTATCAATGAAAAGATCTTGTCACAAGGAATACACATGTGAAATATGAAAGCCCTATCACTTCCCATTCAAAAGTTATGCCCAATGTTAAAGTTTTTGAAAAGTAGGTCAAAGGTCAAGGTCAAGGTCACGAGGTCAAAAATGTTGGTATCAATGGAAAGGTCTTGTCACAAGGAATACACATGTGAAATATGAAAGCCCTATCACTTCCCATTCAAAAGTTATGCCCAATGTTAAAGTTTTTGAAAAGTAGGTCAAAGGTCAAGGTCACGAGGTCAAAAGTGTTGGTATCAATGGAAAGGTCTTGTCACAAGAAATACACATGTGAAATATGAAAGCCCTATCATTTACCATTCAAAAGTTATGCCCAATGTTAAAGTTTTTGAAAAGTAGGTCAAATGTCAAGGTCAAGGTCACGAGGTCAAAAATTTTGGTATCAATGGAAAGGTCTTGTCACAAGGAATACACATGTGAAATATGAAAGCCCTATCACTCACCATTCAAAAGTTATGCCCAATGTTAAAGTTTTTGAAAAGAAGGTCAAAGGTCAAGGTCACGAGGACAAAACTTTTGGTATCAATGGAAAGGTCTTGTCACAAGGAATACACATGTGAAATATGAAAGCCCTATCACTTACCATTCAAATGTTATGCCCAATGTTAAAGTTTTTGAAAAGTAGGTCAAAGTTCAAGGTCAAGGTCACAAGGTCAAAAATGTTGGTATCAATGGAAAGGTCTTGTCACAAGGAATACACATGTGAAATATGAAAGCCCTATCACTTACCATTCAAAAGTTATGCCTAATGTTAAAGTTTTTGAAAAGTAGATCAAAGGTCAAGGTCAAGGTCACGAGGTCAAAAATGTTGGTATCAATGGAAAGGTCTTGTCACAAGGAATACACATGTGAAATATGAAAGCCCTATCACTTACCATTCAAAAGTTATGCCCAATGTTAAAGTTTTTGAAAAGTAGGTCAAAGTTCAAGGTCAAGGTCACGAGGTCAAAAATTTTGGTATCAATGGAAAGGTCTTGTCACAAGGAATACTCATGTGAAATATGAAAGCCCTATCACTTACCATTCAAAAGTTATGCCCAATGTTAAAGTTTTTGAAAAGTAGGTCAAAGGTCAAGGTCAAGGTCACGAGGTCAAAAATTTTGGTATCAATAGAAAGGTCTTGTCACAAGGAATACACATGTGAAATATGAAAGCCCTATCACTTACCATTCAAAAGTTATGCCCAATGTTAAAGTTTTAGTTCGGACAAACAGACAGACAGACAGACAGACAGACAAACAGACGGACAGGCCAAAAACTATATGCCCCCGAATCTGTGATTACGGGGGCATAAAAAGTTTAATACACTTCTTTCAATTAATAAAGCCTGTGTTTGTGAAACACGAATGCCCCCGGTGGCATCTTTGTTACTATGAACACTATTTTCTGTTAAGGACACATATGTGAGGTCACTGGGTTAAAAGGTCAAAAGTCAAGGTCACGAGGTCAAAAAGTTTGGTATCAATGGAAAGGTCTTGTCACAAGGAATACACATGTGAAATATGAAAGCCCTATCACTTACCATTCAAAAGTTATGCCAAATGTTAAAGCTTTTGAAAAGTAGGTCAAAGGTCAAGGTCAAGAGGTCAAAAATGTTGGTATCAATGGAAAGGTCTTGTCACAAGGAATACACATGTGAAATATGAAAGCCCTATCACTTCCCAATCAAAAGTTATGCCCAATGTTAAAGTTTTTGAAAAGTAGGTCAAAGGTCAAGGTCAAGGTCACGAGGTCAAAAATTTTGGTATCAATGGAGAGGTCTTGTCACAAGGAATACACATGTGAAATATGAAAGCCCTAACACTTCCCATTCAAAAGTTATGCCCAATGTAAAAGTTTTTGAAAAGTAGGTCAAAGGTCAAGGTCAAGGTCATGAGGTAAAAAATTTTGGTATCAATGAAAAGATCTTGTCACAAGGAATACACATGTGAAATATGAAAGCCCTATCACTTCCCATTCAAAAGTTATGCCCAATGTTAAAGTTTTTGAAAAGTAGGTCAAAGGTCAAAGTCAAGGTCACGAGGTCAAAAATTTTGGTATCAATGGAAAGGTCTTGTCACAAGGAATACACATGTGAAATATGAAAGCCCTAACACTTCCCATTCAAAAGTTATGCCCAATGTAAAAGTTTTTGAAAAGTAGGTCAAAGGTCAAGGTCAAGGTCACGAGGTAAAAAATTTTGGTATCAATGAAAAGATCTTGTCACAAGGAATACACATGTGAAATATTAAAGCCCTATCACTTCCCATTCAAAAGTTATGCCCAATGTTAAAGTTTTTGAAAAGTAGGTCAAAGGTCAAGGTCACAAGGTCAAAAATGTTGGTATCAATGGAAAGGTCTTGTCACAAGGAATACACATGTGAAATATGAAAGCCCTATCACTTACCATTCAAAAGTTATGCCCAATGTTAAAGTTTTTGAAAAGTAGGTCAAAGGTCAAGGTCAAGGTCACGAGGTCAAAAATGTTGGTATCAATGGAAAGGTCTTGTCACAAGGAATACACATGTGAAATATGAAAGCCCTATCACTTCCCATTCAAAAGTTATGCCCAATGTTAAAGTTTTTGAAAAGTAGGTCAAAGGTCAAGGTCACGAGGTCAAAAGTGTTGGTATCAATGGAAAGGTCTTGTCACAAGAAATACACATGTGAAATATGAAAGCCCTATCATTTACCATTCAAAAGTTATGCCCAATGTTAAAGTTTTTGAAAAGTAGGTCAAATGTCAAGGTCAAGGTCACGAGGTCAAAAATGTTGGTATCAATGGAAAGGTCTTGTCACAAGGAATACACATGTGAAATATGAAAGCCCTATCACTTACCATTCAAAAGTTATGCCCAATGTTAAAGTTTTTGAAAAGAAGGTCAAAGGTCAAGGTCACGAGGACAAAACTTTTGGTATCAATGGAAAGGTCTTGTCACAAGGAATACACATGTGAAATATGAAAGCCCTATCACTTACCATTCAAATGTTATGCCCAATGTTAAAGTTTTTGAAAAGTAGGTCAAAGTTCAAGGTCAAGGTCACAAGGTCAAAAATGTTGGTATCAATGGAAAGGTCTTGTCACAAGGAATACACATGTGAAATATGAAAGCCCTATCACTTACCATTCAAAAGTTATGCCTAATGTTAAAGTTTTTGAAAAGTAGATCAAAGGTCAAGGTCAAGGTCACGAGGTCAAAAATGTTGGTATCAATGGAAAGGTCTTGTCACAAGGAATACACATGTGAAATATGAAAGCCCTATCACTTACCATTCAAAAGTTATGCCCAATGTTAAAGTTTTTGAAAAGTAGGTCAAAGTTCAAGGTCAAGGTCACGAGGTCAAAAATTTTGGTATCAATGGAAAGGTCTTGTCACAAGGAATACTCATGTGAAATATGAAAGCCCTATCACTCACCATTCAAAAGTTATGCCCAATGTTAAAGTTTTTGAAAAGTAGGTCAAAGGTCAAGGTCAAGGTCACGAGGTCAAAAATTTTGGTATCAATAGAAAGGTCTTGTCACAAGGAATACACATGTGAAATATGAAAGCCCTATCACTTACCATTCAAAAGTTATGCCCAATGTTAAAGTTTTAGTTCGGACAAACAGACAGACAGACAGACAAACAGACGGACAGGCCAAAAACTATATGCCCCCGAATCTGTGATTACGGGGGCATAAAAAGTTTAATACACTTCTTTCAATTAATAAAGCCTGTGTTTGTGAAACACGAATGCCCCCGGTGGCATCTTTGTTACTATGAACACTATTTTCTGTTAAGGACACATATGTGAGGTCACTGGGTTAAAAGGTCAAAAGTCAAGGTCACGAGGTCAAAAAGTTTGGTATCAATGGAAAGGTCTTGTCACAAGGAATACACATGTGAAATATGAAAGCCCTATCACTTACCATTCAAAAGTTATGCCAAATGTTAAAGCTTTTGAAAAGTAGGTCAAAGGTCAAGGTCAAGAGGTCAAAAATGTTGGTATCAATGGAAAGGTCTTGTCACAAGGAATACACATGTGAAATATGAAAGCCCTATCACTTCCCAATCAAAAGTTATGCCCAATGTTAAAGTTTTTGAAAAGTAGGTCAAAGGTCAAGGTCACGAGGTCAAAAATTTTGGTATCAATGGAGAGGTCTTGTCACAAGGAATACACATGTGAAATATGAAAGCCCTAACACTTCCCATTCAAAAGTTATGCCCAATGTAAAAGTTTTTGAAAAGTAGGTCAAAGGTCAAAGGTCAAGGTCACGAGGTAAAAAATTTTGGTATCAATGAAAAGATCTTGTCACAAGGAATACACATGTGAAATATGAAAGCCCTATCACTTCCCATTCAAAAGTTATGCCCAATGTTAAAGTTTTTGAAAAGTAGGTCAAAGGTCAAAGTCAAGGTCACGAGGTCAAAATTTTTGGTATCAATGGAAAGGTCTTGTCACAAAGAATACACTTGTGAAATATGAAAGCCCTATCACTTACCATTCAAAAGTTATGCCCAATGTTAAAGTTTTTGAAAAGTAGGTCAAAGGTCAAGGTCACAAGGTCAAAAATGTTTGGTATCAATGGAAAGGTCTTGTCACAAGGAATACACATGTGAAATATGAAAGCCCTATCATTTACCTTTCAAAAGTTATGCCCAATGTTAAAGTTCTTGAAAAGTAGGTCAAAGGTCAAGGTCAAGGTCACGAGGTCAAAAATGTTGGTATCAATGGAAAGGTCTTGTCACGAGGAATACACATGTGAAATATGAAAGCCCTATCACTTACCATTCAAAAGTTATGCCCAATGTTAAAGTTTTTGAAAAGTAGGTCAAAGGTCAAGGTCACGAGGTCAAAAATGTTGGTATCAATGGAAAGGTCTTGTCACAAGAAATACACATGTGAAATATGAAAGCCCTATCACTTACCATTCAAAAGTTATGCCCAATGTTAAAGTTTTTGAAAAGTAGGTCAAAGGTCAAGGTCAAGGTCACGAGGTCAAAAATGTTGGTATCAATGGAAAGGTCTTGTCACAAGGAATACACATGTGAAATATGAAAGCCCTATCACTTACCATTCAAAAGTTATGCCCAATGTTAAAGTTTTTGAAAAGTAGGTCAAAGTTCAAGGTCAAGGTCACGAGGTCAAAAATTTTGGTATCAATGGAAAGGTCTTGTCACAAGGAATACACATGTGAAATATGAAAGCCCTATCACTTACCATTCAAAAGTTATGCCCAATGTTAAAGTTTTTGAAAAGTAGGTCAAAGGTCAAGGTCAAGGTCACGAGGTCAAAAATTTTGGTATCAATAGAAAGGTCTTGTCACAAGGAATACACATGTGAAATATGAAAGCCCTATCACTTACCATTCAAAAGTTATGCCCAATGTTAAAGTTTTAGTTCGGACAAACAGACAAACAGACAGACAGACAGACAGACAAACAGACGGACAGGCCAAAAACTATATGCCCCCGAATCTGTGGTTCCGGGGGCATAAAAAGTTTAATACACTTCTTTCAATTAATAAAGCCTGTGTTTGTGAAACACGAATGACCCCGGTGGCATCTCTGTTAGTATGAACACTATTTTCTGTTAAGTACACATATGTGAGGTCACTGGGTTAAAAGGTCAAAGGTCAAGGTCACGAGGTCAAAAAGTTTGGTATCAATGGAAAGGTCTTGTCACAAGGAATACAGATGTGAAATATGAAAGCCCTATCACTTCCCATTCAAAAGTTATGCCAAATGTAAAAGTTTTTGAAAAGTAGGTCAAAGGTCAAGGTCAAGGTCACGAGGTCAAAAATTTTGGTATCAATGGAAAGGTCTTGTCACAATGAATACACATGTGAAATATGAAAGCCCTATCACTTCCCATTCAAAAGTTATGTCCAATGTTAAAGTTTTTCGGACAAACAGAGGGACAAACAGATAAACAGACAAACAGACAAACAGACGAACAGGCCAAAAACTATATGCCCCCGAATCTTTGATTCCGGGGGCATAAAAAACGAATTGTACTACAAAGAAAGCAGTGTCTGTTCTGCAGTTGCCATGACAACGGTATATATGGAAGCTAGAATAACATTATACAAGAAATTTTCATCATTTTCGGTGTTTCAAGTTAGTATAAATTGAGTTTTAGGGATATTCATCGAATAAATCTGAGCCAGCTAGGCAATGTCTTCAAATTTCTGTCAAATTGATTCATTTTTGACTGGTTTTCTCGAAAAAAGCCGTAGAAATTCTCCATAGCAATGATTTATTGTAACACTACACCTAGGCAAACTCCAAAATATAAGATATTTCTCAATTGTTTTCATAATTTTGCTAATGAAGAAGCCTAGCACACTTTCTTTTCTCTATTCAAAGGAAAACATAAATTGTGGTTAAAAAAAGAAGTCAGTATTTGATTCTTGATTGCCATGACAACTATATATCATGAATATAATGAAGATAGAATAACATTATTTCAGCAAATTTAATCGTTTCTTAAGTTTAATGCTGACATGTTTAAGTTTTACGAAATATTATTTTATCTTAATTTCCAAGCAACATTCAAAAGAACTCAATGCTGATTTTTTTTTTTTGAAAAACCCTATGTAGTGACCAATGTAAAAAGGAAATTCGACCAAAATTGTATTTCTAGGTCATCTGGTTACCATGGCAAAATTGAGCTAATTTGAAGCTCTATAATTTGGTCTATATACGACATTAATGGAAGATTTTTTTATGCATCCTAAATATTTGGACATAAAATTTTAAATAAGCTCACTAGTAGTGTCTGATATTGTAAAAAAGGCTGGTTACCATGACAACATAATTAGCTAATTTTGATATATTGATTTCAAAATTCTGTTAGTATTTTCCAATTGCACTTCTCTCTTGATGGGTATATGATAAGAAAATGGGATTTATTTCAAAAAATGAGCAAATTTAAGATAAACCGACTTGTTGCTATGTACATAAATTACCTTGACAACGATAACTATGATCTTAATTTTGCAACTTAAGAGTTATTTTTTTAAAAATTTGCATCCTGATGGACAGATAAAAATTGTTGGATTATATCCAACACAAAGACCTCTTTCAAAAACATATGTTACCATGGCAACCATTTTTCAAATTATTTTTATAAAACAGAAATTTTTAATCCCAGGAAGTTCAAATTCAATATCAATAAAGATCAAGTAAGCCTCTATCAAAATACAAGAAAAAACTTTCAAATAATTAATGGTTGCTATAATAATTTGGCCATACATTCTAAAAATAAGCATTTTTGTTGTTTTTCGAAGCCTTTTACTAAAAAAAAAACGAAACATGCTTAAACAACCTTTTTTACATATATGATAAAGCAAAGTCTGAATTTTATATCAGATTTTTTAATCAATCAGATTACTTAACTTTTGATGCCCATATCCAAGAACTCAAAGTGGGCCTATGTGCAATTTTAAACAATCGTTCCCATAGCAACGGGCTATTTCCTGAATATTCTAATAAAATTGTCTTTTATGTAATGAAAGATCTACTTGAATACATTAATTATCATCACTTTGATTAAAATTCAGTGATCTAGAAAACAAAGGACTCTAAATATTGTTTAAAATTGCTTTCATTTCTGCGATTTGAGGTCATGTTGCCATAGAAACGAACACAATGTTAAACGTCTTTAAATTCAATAGCATCATTTAAGAACAGATAAATTTACAGCATGGACTAGACTAGTGCTCAACCCTCGTCAGTGATACTCAGTCTGCCAAAGAGTGTGAAAGTAATTATGTTCAAAAATGTACCGAAAAACGTAGCAGGATGGGTGGGATATGATGCTACAGGACCCTTGTGTGAAGCTACCATGTGTGTTTTTATACCAACTTGTCAACAAATTTGATCATCAAGAGCTCTTATTGAGTGACTCATCTACAACCATTACACATAATTAAATGCAACCTTATAGGAAGCAAGTACTCAAGGTTCTTTACCAAAGTTTGTGTTTTTGTGATGGTTCTTAGGGCACTGATTGTCTGACTCGTTTCCGACATCTCAATTTTTTGAAATATGCAGCACTTCTGGAGATGAAAACTTTAGGTGAGGGGTAGCATTAGAAAGACATCATATTCAGGAATCACTCCTGAAAGGATTGGACCTAAATGAATAAACCTTGGTACCCTATGCATACCAATTTTTATCAAAAACCTCTAGGCAGTTTTTAGAGGAGAAGTAAGATATGTCAAGAGTTAACGGACCGACGGACAATGAGGTGTGACAAAACTTCTTTTGAGCCTTTGGTTCAGAGGAGCTAAAAAGAAATTACATAAAGATTTGTTTACAAAAGTAAGAAAACAATTTAAAATATATCATTTTCTTTGAAATTTTCCAGATTTATAAATAAAGTGTTGCTTTGAACTGTACAAATTCAGGATTTGAAGTGGTGTTGAAAGATGCAATAAACATTTAGAAAAAAAATCAAAAATCGACGAGAGACCTTGAAATAATGATGACAAATTGCTAAATGCATATGACTTTATCTTCAAATTATATGGTTACCAAAGCAACCTTTTGCCAACAGTTGACCACTTGCACGTCATTCTATTGTTTTATTTTATGAAAAAGGGAGATTATTTGTAGTAATGTTAAGAAATAAATCAAAGTCATTGATAATAAATTATCAAGTATTTCATTTCATTCTATATCATGATCTGTTGCGATGGAGAATTCTTTTAGGTTTCTCATTTGAACCAGTTCAAAAATGATTAATTTGAAGGAATTGCACATCTGGTGAACAAGCTACGATGAGTTCTCTGAAAGTGAATACAAATTGATGTAAAACCCTTAAAATGATGAACAAAATGCTCAGAATAACTTAAGTGAATTTATATAAGTATGAAACTTTAAAAACGATGAAAAACGCTACAATGATGTTTCTCTATCTCCCAGATATATAGTTGTCATGGCAACCACAGACAAAATATTGACTTCTTTCGCACAATTGGGGGGGGGGATGTTTAAATAAAAAGGAAAGTGTGCTCCGCTTCATAGACAAAATTAAAGAAAAATCTTGAAATATCTCATGATTCTGAGGTTTTTTTCTCTGGATATATTTAAGTAATAATTCGTTGCTAAGGAGAATTTATAAGGCTTTTCTCAAGAAAATGAATCAGAAATGAATCATTTTGAGGAAATTTTGAAGAAATTGCTTAGCTGGTTAAGATATAGTAAATAAATATCCCTCAAAGTCAATTTATATCAACAAAAAACGAAATATAATGAAAAATTGCTTAAATTTTGTTATTCTAGTCTCTGGATATACCAACGTTGCCATGACAACCACAAACAAAATACTGACTACTTTTACAACAAACTATTTCTTTGTCATTAAAATAGAGAGTGTGTTAAGCTTCACCAAGAAAATTGAGAAAACCATTGAGAAACATCTCATTTTCGTGTTTTGTTCTTCTAGTTGTAGTGCTGCAAAGGTCCGTTGCTATGGAGAATTTTATAAGTTTGTTTTGCAATAAAACAAGTTGAAGTTATACAAATTGCTTAACTGGTTAAGAGTTATTCAGTAAATAACCCTTTAAGGCAATTCATATCATCATGAAATTCTAAAAATTACTGAAAATTGCTTAAAATACTTGTTTTTAGATGCCCATTGTTTGGTTGCCATGGCAACCAATTACTAAATACCGACCTTTTGGGCATTTAAATAGTTCAGAAATTGCACTCTTCTATCCAGTATCATATTTGCTTGGTTTAGTCTTGTATGATGCCAGATTCTTGCGACAAAATATAAAAACCGAAAACTGTGATGTTGCTATGGTAACCATTTTCAAACTTGATTTATTTTCTTTAAACAAAACATAGGTAATCACAGATTACGAAGCTCACCTCGTGGCAGCAAAATACAATTCAAACATATTTCTAAATACATGTATATTGGATTTTAAAGGCAAAATCATTCAAGCGGAAAAAGTAGGTCAAGGTCATTTTATGAAAGAATGATCAAAGATACATCCAGTATGTAAGTTTGGTACATGTAGCACTTATACTTTGCTCAATATTGGCTTTTAAAGGCAAAATCACTCAAGCAGAAAAAGTAGGTCAAGGCCATTTTATGAAAGTTTGATAAAAAATAAATCATATATGCAAGTTTGGTACATGTAGCACCTATACTTTGCTCAATATTTGCTTTTAACGAGGCCCTGGACAATAAGATAACTCAAAAACAGAAATAGAGATTTTGATTAAATTCATATCATAATGTCATTTACTTATATACAAGAGTTTGGTGAAAAATGAATCAATTTCACCGCTTAGTTTTTCGGGGGGACCATCTCAAAAATTTCCTTGTTTTCTCCATATGATTTCATAGAAAAACAAGATTTTTTGCATTATAATTGCAATTTATAAAAAAACTGAAATAGAGAATTTGATAGGATTATCATATGTTGAAAAGAGAAACATAAGACAAAATATATCAGGTTCTGTGGAAGTTTGACCGCCTGTGCGAGCTTCAGGGAACATCTCAAAATCATATTTTTACATATCTGCCTTCTATTTTGAAATAAAGACATCATAAAGGATGAATATGTCCTTATAGTTCTTGTTTACGGCATTTAATATTTGTTAGTATATATTTCTCTAGAAAAAGACAACAAAATTCAATCCTGAAAATATATCAGGGGTGATCTCAAAGCATATTTTGCAATTTTACACATAACTTGTACTCTGTCTTTATCAGTACAATTGAAATTATAAAATAAACTGAAATAGAGAATTTGATGACATGTTCATACATTGAAAAGTGAAACATAAGCCAGAATATATCAAGTTCTGTACAACTTTGACCGCTTGGTTGAGCTTCAGGGAACATCTCAAAATCATATTTTTAGCATATTTGCCCTTTTTTTTAAATAAAGACATCATAAAGGATGAATATGTCCTTATAGTTCTTGTTTACGGCATATAATGTTTGTTAGTATATATTTCTCTAGAAAAAGACAACAAAATTCAATCCTGAAAATATATCAGGGGTGATCTCAAAGCATATTTTGCAATTTTACACACAACTTGTACTCTGTCTTTATCAGTACAATTGAAATTATAAAAAAAAAACTGAAATAGAGAATTTGATGACATGTTCATACATTGAAAAGTGAAACATAAGCCAGAATATATCAAGTTCTGTACAACTTTGACCGCTTGGTTGAGCTTCAGGGAACATCTCAAAATCATATTTTTAGCATATTTGCCATTTATTATGAAAGCAGGCCTCATAAAGTATGAACGTGCTCGTATATTTATTGTTTATGGCATATCATATTCGTTAGCATATATCTATCCAGAAAAAGACAGCCAAATGATATTGCCAAATATGTCAGGGACCATTTAAAAGCATATTTTTGCAATTTTACACATAACTTGTACTCGCAGATATAAAGTGAAATTAAAAAAAACTGAAACAGAGAATTTGATGGCATATTCTTATACATTATAAAGAGAAACATAAGACAGAATACATCAAGTTTTTTCAAGTTTGATATCCAGCCGTTTTGTGTGAGCTTCGGGGAACATCTCAAAATCATTTTTTTAACATATCTTCCCTTAATTTTGAATGCAGAACGAATGTGCTCATATAGTTATAGGGTTTGTTCCTGTCATACTTCCTACTCAAGGTACTTTGAGTAGGAAGTGTGACAGGAACAAACCCTATAACGAATTTATCATACCGAGAACCATTTCGTAACATACTCTGTGTAATTCTAACGTTTGAAAATTTAGTGACCTAACTCGGCGTCAAGGTAGGACACAGTGTGACCATAATACTGCGACGTCATTGGCTGAAATTAGTTTGAGGCGTGATAATACGACGTATCATATCCCTCTCGGGAAAGACAGCCAAATGCTATCGCCAGAATTTACAAAATGTATGTAAGGGACAATCTCAAATCAAATTTGTGTAATTTTAAAACATATAACTTGTACTTGCAAGTCTCGAAGATAAAATGAGCAAAGCGTTTTTCTCTTATTGCCTTATCTTTTGTCCAATTTGATTCAGCAATATCGCTATCTATATCACTATTCTAAAACTTTAATACATCGTATTTTGGGGGAAACGTCTGAAAAGTTACATGGATTACTCACATATCACACATTAATCTTTAAACTTTGCATACTCCCCTTGCAGAATCGCGTACTCGACAGGTCTCGGATCTATATAAGCGTTTCTATAGGCGTTTTAACTATACTATAAAGACGGCCGAACCCAAAACCATACTCTCCCGTAAACGACCCCCTCCCTAGTATCAGTGACCCTCCCCCTTCCGAGGGAGGAATTGATGTACTTAATTCATCCTTCTCTAGACGTCCACAAAGAAATCACCCTACTGGCTACGCCACTGTCAAGATTAAGTATAGTATTGCATGCTCACGCGAAATTGCAAAAATAATTCGAATACGATAAAAGATCATGGATGGATACATGTACCAAATGTAAAGTAAAATTCAAAAGAATAAAGAAAGTGGAAAGGGGCTACCCCCCATGCGCGGGAATAGATTGGGTCGAGTTGTTTATGAGCGACTCCTATTTCCCCTTTTCCCGATTATTGCGCATAATATTTTTAAATTCATAAAATGGACCAAATGAGTTGAAATGACCGAGCTGGACCACCTCTCACCCTCTCTGATATATTTCTATTCCATGCGATTTTATCCGACCGCTGAGCTAAAATGTACGTTGAAGACAATGATACGTCCATCATCGTGGTAATAATCATTTATGGAATGGAGTATGCTGTAGGACAAAGTATTCTCTGGTTGAACCGCACTATATATTGGTAAGAGTTATCTCAGGGGCGGATACAAGATTTGGGTTTAGGGGGGCGTCATGAATATAAAAGAGGCAAAGGGTCTGGGGACCGCTTCCTCCCTCCCCCAGTGGGTCCAGGACGAAGTCATGATTTGGGTTCCTTTGACCACCAGAATGGAAAATGTATAATTCATACAAAAACGTTGAAACTATGTATTACTGAATATATCTGGCGAGCGAAGCGAACCAGCGAACTTTCTAAAATTGTTTTAGAGAGGGTTGGGGTACACAACCCAAATGACATCCCCTTTGCTGCAAGAGCATATGTTTGTTGACTAATATCTTAGTACATATGTCAGAAAAAGACAGTCCAAATAGTCAGGTATGGAGGGCGTAGTATCACTTTATAATTCTGGCTATTTTAGCATGAAATGGTCATGCTTAGCAAATGGTGTGAAGTTAATCTAAATTGAGTTAGGTGGCGAGCGGCAGCGAACCAGCGAAAATTTTCCGACATTCGACTCAAAACAGCCTGAAAATGAGTATACACATAAAGGTTAAGCCCCCAAAATACCTTACTTCGACGATTTCAGAGGGGGGGGGGGGGGGGGGGGGGGGGGGCGTGCGCCCTTTGCGCCCCCTTCAAAATTTGCTCATGTATCTATACTGAAATTAACCCCCAAAAATGAAGAATCGGAAAATGTATATATCTCGGAAACTTCTAAAACTTATAAGTAAATGTGAATTTTCGCTCCGGCTCAATTTCAGAGAATGAAACCCTGAAAATAAAATGCATACTATATATTTATACAGATACTTTTTCTGATTGCAGGACCGGAGCGCCTCGTTTCAATGAATTAATGTACTTTATTTGATATGTTATATTTATAAATTGCTCGTGAAACCTTGAGAAAAAAAAATTCATGTAGCGACTTTAATCTGAGTACTTCCCCCTTTTTTCCCCTGAAAAAAAAGAAAATGACATAAATCTATGTAAAATACATTTGCTTACCTTCATACGTATTACGAGGATATATTTAAAATATACTTTAAATAATTCAATATAAAACTTTAATAATTGAATATGTTCTACTCGATCATAAGAGGTATGCAGGTCCCTCGCAAAATTTTCTAGTTTAACAATGCCATCCGACCTCATGAGAGCAAAAAAAAAAAAAAAAAAAAAAAAAAAAAAAAAAGGAAAAAAAAGGGGGAAAAAAAAGAAAAGAAATTAAAGTATAATGAAGAATCGTCAGCGTTGTTGATTATGAAATTTGCGAGCAAGGTGAGACGATTTACTTGCTGCAATTTGGCTGATAATTCTCCCGATGAGACGAAAAGGAACATCAAGCCATTTCTGAACAAAAAAAATAATAATGAGAAAACATGTGCTTCCGTGCCGTGCATATGACTCGCTAGCAACCCCCCCTCCACCAAAGCATTGGGATTATGATACGATGATTTATGATGCAAAAAAATATGTGTACATAGTATCAGGAAAGTACATGTTGTTGTTGTTGTTGTTGTTGGTTTTTTTTTTTTTTTTTTGGTTGTTTGTTTGTTTGTTGTTGTTTTTTTTTTGTTTTTTACAAAATTAATGAATTAAAAATTGTTTTGATCGATGAAGTTCTATTTATTTTTCTATTTGTTTCTCATTTTTTCTGAAGGCCCCCGTTATAGAATAAAATAACTATTTAGTGAGAGGAGGTGCACCAAATAATGATAATATTAAAAACCTTGAGTCCATCCTAGTCTGACGATCTCATCATCTAACCATGCTTTGCATTAATCTTCGTTTATTACGAACATACACAGATTACTAGCCTATTGATTTTTAGCGCGGCGTTAAATGCTTTGTCGCGTCATTTGATTGTGACGTCATAGTATGACAGTGCGTTAGGTGCGATGTAGAGATAAAAGATTGAACCGGTTACGGGGATGCGCGAAACGATGCGCACTCGTTTTGTCCAGGGCCTCGTTAAAGGCAAAATCACTCAAGCGGAAAAAGTAGGTCAAGGTCATTACATAAAAGTTTGATCAATGATACATCCAATAAGCAAGTTTGGTACATGTAGCACCTATGGTTTGCTCAATAATGGCTTTTAAAGGCAAAATCACTCAAGCGGAAAAAGTAGGTCAAGGTCATTTTATGAAAGTTTGATCAAAGATACATCCAATATGCAAGTTTGGTACATGTAGCAATTATACTTTGCTCAATATTGGCTTTTAAAAGCAAAATCACTCAAGCGGAAAAAGTAGGTCAGATGCTGCATCCGATGCATGGATCCATCTCGGCATCCAAAGATGAATCACTTGTGCAAGTTTGGTTACTGTAGCATTACTACTTGGTCAGATACTGAGCTACCCCAAACCTCTTAACCGAGTCACTCAAGCGGAAAATGTAGGTCAGATGCTGCATCTGATGCATGGGTTCACCTCAGCATCCAAAGATGAATCACTTGTGCAAGTTTGGTTAATGTAGCATCAGTACTTTGTCAGATACTGAGCTACCCCAAACTTCTTAACCAAGTCACTCAAGCGGAAAATGTAGGTCAGATGCAGCATCCGATGCATGGGTTCACCTCAGCATCCAAAGATGAATCACTTGTGCAATTTTGGTTACTGTAGCATCAGTACTTTGTCAGATACTGAGCAACCCCAAACTTCTTAACCAAGTCACTCAAGCGGAAAATGTAGGTCAGATGCAGCATCTGATGCATGGGTTGACCTCAGCATCCAAAGATGAATCACTTGTGCAAGTTTGGTTACTGAAGCATCAGTACTTTGCCAAATACTGAGCTACCCCAAACTTCTTAACCGGATGCGGACGCGGACACGGACGTGGACGCGGATGCTGACGCGCGGGAGTATAGCATAAGCTCACTCAACTTCGTCGAGGTGAGCTAAAAACACAATTCTGGATTTTTTATATTTTGACTATGAATGATCACCGATTGATATGACTTAGTTTTCACATTTTTCCTATGATGGGATTTTTTTCTATGCTATACCAAAATATGTGAATTTTTGAATTTCTGTAAAAGGTCAAGATATGGTAACTTTATCTTCTGAAATATGTGGTTTCCCCTAAAAATTGAAGAAAAGTTTATATTTTTTATAAAAGATCTAGGTACATTGTTTATCATGATATGTAAACAATTTTGCCAATTCCAGGTTTTTACTATTTAAATGATACCTGAATATGGCAAATTTTACACTTTTTCAAGCTTCATTTTCAGCCAAAAACAAGATGCCTGGTTACCATGGCAACCGCTGGTAAAATTCCAAAACCATTATCATTTTCATGGTCAGGGGGTCAAACTTGCCTATGACGATGAAAATTATGAAAATCTGAGACATGCAATTTCCAACATATTTTGATGCTTACAGAGAATGGCTCTTAATGTCTTGATAGAAAAGTATAGTGAGCGAAGCGAGCAAAAATGAATTAATTAAAAACTGCAGTGAGCAAAGCGAGCCGGGAAATTCTCGGGAATTTAAGCAAAATTTTACGGCAATTCTACAAATTCAGATTACTTGTAAGTGCAAGATTACTTTTTTCTGACACACCATAAGCAAATTAATTTTTTTATCAAAATTCACTGCCCCCACCCCCCCGAATATCAAATGGACCGTGTCTAAGTATTTTTGTAAAACAGGCTTCTATTCTACAACAGATTTTTCTCTCCCTTAGAAAGTTTTATTAACAGAGCCGATTTGCTGCAAAATCATATGAAGTCCTTAATGGTTTGCTTACCTTTTATGGAGATGAAATGGGAATTTTGCAAACCTGATATTTTCCCTCATGGCCTTGGCTCTAAAAGTGTCCAAATAGCTTTTACCGTTACCTGGCTGTACACCAACCACAAAAATATCTGATGCGTTATATGTTGTAATCATTGGGCCACGGACCTTTTTATGTCCAGGTAACAGGTAGATTAACTGTTCCAATGGAAACATTTCCAAATAACTCTTCTCCGTTACTAGAAATTTATCCTCGATATTGTATCCACCTACATTATACTCAGCATCAGATTTTAAGAAGTTACGATAGAAATCCGTCTTCTTGAAATTACAAATGACCACATTCAAAGGCGGATAACGAAGCTCATTGAAATGATAATGTGAAAGATTCCTTAACAGCACAAGCATTCCTCTGGTTTGAGTGGTAGTACGGCTTGCAAATTCAAAATCGAAAACCACTGTTGGGGCAAATTGCTTAGCCTCAATGGATTTATACATTTTGTAATGCGCTTTGATTTGTTTCCGATGTGATAAAAAGAGGGCATCCATTTTAGAAATACCTGCTTCATTTTCCGTTGATTTTCCTTCAACTGTTGATTTGTTTTTCTCTGCAATTTCATTTTCTGTTGCTTTTCTTCCCTTAGATAATCGCATTGAATAAGGGACAAAAAGTCTCCTGAAATGACAAAGAAAAACACACATAAAGACTGAATTAGTACTGTAATTAGTGATAGGAAATCGGTTACACCTTCATAATCGATCATCAATTATAATCGATTCACCATCAGATGCGATTTTATCTATTAGGCGACAGAAATTTAATTCTTAGTTTTACTGATCCGCCGACCCTAATTTTTTCCACAATTAGAAAAAAAATAAAATGAACTGATTGTACATTTTTTTCTTCCGCTCTTACAAATTACTGGTTATTACTTTTCATTCTTACCTAATCTTTATCATGCAAGTGTTTAGAGAATTCGGCTTTGAAAACAGGATAAACAAGCTGAATTAATATCATGATAGTGGCACAAAACATGAAATGTTGAAATTTACTGATTTTTATTTTATTTTTTATTCCCTCCTCCTACCCTATTTTGAAAAAAATAAAATCCGTAAAACTAAAAATTAAATTTCTGTCACCTTATTAATCATATAAGGAGCTGTTAAAATAAGGGCCGTATTTAGCCCTGAATCTCGTGCTGTATTTCTTCCGCATGACGATTCACATGACGGTAGAAAAAAATTAATCATAACTGAAAAATGACGTATTTGATGATTTTTTATATGTTTGACATTTTGGTGATGTACTCTTAAGATTCTAAAATTAAGATCGAAAGAAGTAGGGGTACTTGGATAGGAAAACTGATAAAATCTACATAAATCGTATAAATTTAATAATATTTTACCTAAAATGGATAAATATTAAATAAAAGACATCAAATAGGTCTACATTATATATCAGAAATAGATTTCGAACGTTCTTTCTCCTTTCATCAGCAAATAATGAAATCTGGAACTTAAAATATGGTCTCATTTTGCATTCAATGGCTACAATGAAATTCTTTTAGCATGAAATACACAATAACTCGTGATTCGTAAATTCGTGTAAACAAGCATATTTGGAAATCATACATTTATAATACGGAAATGCTCCAACTCTTTACCCTTTTAAGGAAAATTTCAAACCAATTTTGAATTAAAAAAAAATGTTTTTCTGACAAAACAGATGTCTCCCCCCTCCCTTTAAGTTGCTTTGACCTTGGGCAACATCATACTATTGTTTGAGGTAAAGCCCAAACATGATTAGCATATACCATTTCATTATAAGCATTAATTTAGTGAAATTGACTTTGGTCACATGACCTTGGATTAGGTGATCTGAACCCTACATTGTATGGATCATGAACAACAAAAAACTGAATTACCGGTAGTGATTGGATGCACGGTTCAAAATATAAAGCCTAAACATGAAAAGCATAGACAATTTCAGCCTGGACATGATTAGCATATACAATTTCATTACCAAAGTAAGAAGTGACCTTAATCATGTGACCTTGAGACAAAGTGATAAGAAACATTTAGTCCTGAGAAACAACATACTAAAATATGAAAAAAACAATAGTAAGAAGGGTTCAGGAGATATAGCCCAGACAAGATCAGTACGTACAATTTCATTGAAAAGAACTATATGATCTTGACCTTGGGCACATGACCTTGGGTCAAGATGATAAGAAACCCTCCAATCCTGAGCAACAGCATACTAAAGTATCAGACTGATCCAGTATACTATTCCACAGATATAGCCCAGACTCAATAGCATTTTCATTGAACAAGAGGCCCAAGGGGCCACATCACTCACCTGAGAAGACTGTATGTATGTTTTCAATCAAAGTCAGTATAAGAACTGAAGAAAATCACTTTGAGTGAAGCTTTGAGAAGGACAATGTGTACTTACTTCCTGTAAAGTTTGGTGACATTCTGTGCAGTAGTTTAAGAGGATAAGTAAAACATAGGTAATCACAGATTACGAAGCTCACCTCGTGGCAGCAAAATTCAATTCAAACATATTTCTAAGTAAATGTATATTGGCTTTTAAAGGCAAAATCATTCAAGTGGAAAAAGTAGGTCAAGGTCATTTTATGAAAGTTTGATCAAAGATACATCCAATATGCAAGTTTGGTATATGTAGCACTTATACTTTGCTCAATATTGGCAATTAAAGGCAAAATCACTCAAGCGGAAAAAGTAGGTCAAGGTCATTTTATGAAAGTTTGATCAATGATACATCCAATATGCAAGTTTGGTACATGTAGCACTTATAATATGCTCAATATTGGCTTTTAAAGGCAAAATCACTCAAGCCGAAAAAGTAGGTCAAGGTCATTTTATGAAAGTTTTGATCAAAGATACATAGATATGCAAGTTTGGTACATGTAGCACTTATACTTTGCTCAATATAGGCTTTTAAAGGCAAAATCATTCAAGTGGAAAAAGTAGGTCAAGGTCATTTTATGACAGTTTGATCAAAGATACATAGATATGCAAGTTTGGTATATGTAGCACTTATACTTTGCTCAATATTGGCTTTTAAAGGCAAAATCACTCAAGCCAAAAAAGTAGGTCAAGGTCATTTTTTGAAAGTTTGATCAAAGATACATCCAATAAACAAGTTTGGTACATGTAGCACTTATATGTTGCTCAATATTGGCTTTTAAAAGCTAAATCACTAAAGTGGAAAAAGTAGGTCAGATGCTGCATCCGATGCATGGGTCCATCTCAGCATCCCATCATGAATCACTTGTGCAAGTTTGATTACTGTAGCATCAGTACTTTGCCAAATACTGAGCTACCCCAAACTTCTTAACCAAGGCACTCTGTGCTACCCCAAACTTCTTTACCAAGTCAATCAAGCGGAAAATGTAGGTCAGATGCAGCATCCGATGCATGGGTTCACCTCGGCATCCAAATATGAATCACTTGTGCAAGTTTGGTTACTGTAGCATCAGTACTTTGCCAAATACTGAGCTACCCTAAACTTCTTAACCGGGCGCAGACGTGCGGGGGTATAGCATAAGCTCACTCAACTTCATCAAGGTGAGCTAAAAATGTGTCATTCAATTAGAGCCTATGGAGGATATCTTGGGTTTCCGATCAACTCGAAAAACACAAATTTGGAAGACTAAGAGGGCAATGAGTATTTGCTTCCTGTGAAGTTTCAAGAAATACTGTGGGGCGGTTTCAGAGGAGAAGTCGAAAATGTGTCAGCTAATGAGAGCCTGTAGCTGCCATCTTGGATTACAGATCGGCTCCAAAAAACTTAAACTTGTTAGAGGGCAATGAGAACTTGCTTCTGTGAAGTTTCGTGAAATTCTATGCAGCGGTTTCAGAAGAGAAGTCGAAAATGTGTAAGCCAAACAGGGCCTGTGGCGGCCATCTTGGATTTCCGATCGTCTCAAAAAACACAAATTTTGTAGAGGGCATTGAGTTCTTGCTTCCTGTGAAGTTTCATGAAATTCTGTGCAGCGGTTTCAGGAGAGAAGTCGAAAATGCATCAGCCAATCAGAGTCTGTGGCAGCCATCTTGGATTTCCAATCGGCTCGAAAAACACAAACTTGGTAGAGGGCATTGAGTTCTTGCATCCTGTGAAGTTTCGAGAGATTCTGTGCAGCGGTTTCAGAGGAGCAGTCGAAAATGTGTAAGTCAAACAGAGCTTGTGGTAGCCATCTTGGATTTCCCATCAGTTAAAAAAACACAAACTTGGTAGAGGGCATTGAGTATTTGCTTCCTGTGAAGTTTCCAGAAATTCTGTGTAACAGTTTCGGAGAAGTCGAAAATGTGTCAGCCAATCAGAGCCTGTGGCGGCCATCTTGGATTTCGGATCGGCTCGAAAAACACAAACTTAATAGAGGGCATTGAGTACTTGCTTCCTGTATAATTTATGAAATTCTGTGCAGCTGTTTCAGAGGAGAAGTCGAAAATTTGTCAGCCAATCAGAGCCTGTGTTGGCCATCTTGGATTTCAGATCGGCTCAAAAAACACAAACTTGGTAGATGGCATTGAGTGCTTGCTTCCTGTGAAGTTTCATGAAATTCTGTGCAGCGATTTCAGAGGAGAAGTCCAAAATGTGTCAGCCAATCAGAGCTTGTGGTGGCCATCTTGGATTTCCGATCGCCTCGAAAAACACAAACTTGGTAGAGGGCATTGAGTTCTTGCTTCCTGTGAAGTTTCGATATATGCTGTGCAGCGGTTTCAGAAGGGAGGCCAAAATGTGTCAGCCAATCAGAGCCTGTGGCGGCCATCTTGGATTTCCAATCGGCTTTAAAAACACAAACTTGGTAGAGGGCATTGAGTGCTTGCTTCCTGTGAAGTTTCATGAAATTCTGTGCAGCGGTTTCAGAGGAGAAGTCGAAAATTTGTCAGCCAATCAGAGCTTGTGGTGGTCATCTTGGATTTCCGATCGGCTCGAAAAACACAAACTTGGTAGAGGGCATTGAGTTCTTGCTTCCTGTGAAGTTTCGATGTATTCTGTGCAGCACTTTCAGAAGGGAGGCAAAAATGTGTCAGCCAATCAGAGCCTGTGGCGGCCATCTTGAATTTCGGATCGGCACAAAGAACACAAACTTGGTAGAGGGCATTGAGTACTTGCTTCCTGTATAATTCATGAAATTCTGTGCAGCTGTTTCAGAGGAGAAGTCGAAAATTTGTCAGCCAATCAGAGCCTGTGGTGGCCATCTTGGATTTCAGATCGGCTCAAAAAACATAAACTTGGTAGAGGGCATTAAGTGCTTGCTTCCTGTGAAGTTTCGTGAAATTCTGTGCAGCAATTGCAGAGGAGATGTCGAAAATGTTAAAAGTTTACGCCGGACAAACGACGGACGACGGATGGATGGCGCGCTATGACAATAGCTCACTTGAGCTTCGCTCAGGTGAGCTAAAAGAGTAATACTTGACCTTGACCTTAGTCATCTGACCTGGATCAAGGTGATGTGAAACCTTTGGGTCATCAGCATCATCATACTATGATATGAACTGATTCTATCACGGATCAAAAGATTAAGCCTGGACATAATACACGTAACAAATACAATTTCATTTAAAATATACTAATTGACCTTGATCTTGGTCACATGACCTTGAGTCAAATGTGAAACCTTTAGGTGATAAGCAACAACATCCTAAAATATGACAGTTATCTGATAAATAGTTAAAGAGGTATACAGCCCTAACGGCATATCATGTACAATTTCATTAAACTGTACTTAGTAACTTTGACCTTGATCAAATGACCATGGGTCAAGGTGAAACCTTTTGGTCATGAGCAAATACAGTAAGTGGTCCGAGGGATAAAGCCTAGACAGGTATGTATGTACAATTTCATTGAAAATGTAGTAAGTGACCTTGGCCTTTGTAACATGACCTTGGGTTAAGGTGAAGTGAAGCCTTAGTTATTTGATATTTTTACAAAGTTTTATTCATGAAAATGTATGGTCCTGAACATTGCCAAAGTCGTGTGTATTCAGCCAACTTCGTGGTATTTATTTTTCAATTATCAAAACAAACGGAAGTACTGGTCGGGTACATATTATCACAGGGCACATATTATCACCACTTTATTTATATCTCTGCATATTGTTGATGTAGAAATTTAATTTTTTCACCTTAATTACATCTCTGAAACATGAAACAGTATACAAAATTTCAAATAATTCCATAACCTGCAAATACTGAATTTTATGATAGAAAGTTGGTAAATTTGAATGTATTCCCCCCGCCTCTGTGGGGAAAGGGTAGGTCTCTTCATCTTCCTATATCTCTTTGTTTTTTGAATTTTTTGTACACAATTTTCACATAAAGAAGAAAGTTAAAAGATTCAAATAATGTGAACTTTCTCGAAAAAGTTTAAGATTTTCAGTAAAAAAAGGTACAGGTGGTGATAATATGTACCCTCCCTTCTTTCAAACTTGGTGCAACCGTTAAGTTCACTGAGCACCAGTAAACAAGAAATAATCATCAGATTTTCATGAAAATTGGAAGAAATATGTATCCAGGGTTCCTCATCCTTCTGTGCAAATTTCATCAAATTTCATAAAGGAATAGAGATTTAGAACAAAAAATGTTGAAAAAATTGGCGATAATATGTGCCCGACCAGTAGAGTATTATACTCTTAATGCCTTAAACTCTGTCCTTGTTTACTACAGAAGGTAAGTTTTCCTGTATGCTTGTCATCCCCAGTTCCACCGTTAACAATAAGTAAATGGTCTTATCACAAAGAATTTGCACGTGAAATATAAAATCTTTTAAAAGATATGATCAATGTCAATGTTTTTGAAAAGAGGGTCGAACTTCAAGGTCAAGGTCACAAGTCAAGGTCTAAAATAAAAGGTCTCATCATAGTCAATTATCTTGTAAAGTTACTTGTCTACTCTTTTCATAGTTTTCTTCCTATTCTAAAACACAAATTCTTAATTTTACACCTCAAGGTCAGAGGTCAAGGTCAAAACTTTTTGCTGCATTTGATTTGTCTATTCATGGTCTTTCCCCATGTAAAGTTTAAGTTGCTGCTCAAAACAGTTATCTAAACCAGACTTGTCAGAATGACAACATAGCTCGCCGGTGGCAACCATATGTAAATTGCAACAACAACAATAAATAACTCCTCTGATTAAAAAGTCCCAGTGCCAATAAAGTTTACTTAAACCAGTAAACTTATTCCATAAATTAGCCCTGTAATCAAATTATTATTACTAAGGCTTTGTATATAAATTCATGCTTCAATGAGCATGAATATGTCAAGTTATTTATACACCCTATCACTTACCATTCAAAAAATATGGCCCAAGTTAAAGTTTTTGAAAAGTAGGTAAAATTTCAAGGTCAAGGTCACTAGGTCAAAATTTATGGTACGGCATGAAAGGTCTTATCACAAGGAATGCACATATGAAATATCAAAGCCCTATCACTTACCAATCAAAAAATATGGCCAAGGTTAAAGTTTTTCAAAAGTAGGTCAATCATTTCCAAGGTCAAGGTCACAAGGTCAAAAATTTTGGTATCCATGGAAACGTCTTGTCACAAGGAATACACATGTGAAATATCAAAGCCCTATCACTTACCATTCAAAAAATATGGCCAAGGTTAAAGTTTTTCAAAAGTAGGTCAATCTCCAAGGTCAAGGTCACAAGGTCAAAAATTTTGGTATCCATGGAAACGTCTTGTCACAAGGAATACACATGTGAAATATCAAAGCCATATCACTTACCATTCAAAAAATATGGCCAAGGTTAAAGTTTTTCAAAAGTAGGTCAATCTCCAAGGTCAAGGTCACAAGGTCAAACATTTTGGTATCCATGGAAAGGTCTTGTCACAAGGAATGCACATGTGAAATATGAAAGCCCAATCTGTATTGGTTTAAAAGTTATAAGCAAGGTTAAAGTTTTTGTGCACGCGCATGCTGACGCAGACGCCAACGCAGACGCCGACACCGGGGGTATGACAATAGCTCTCCAGACATTCGTCCCGGCGAGCTAAAAAAAATAAGACTTTTCAAAATGCACTAGTTTAACGAAAATGCCGAAATACTGATGTACAGACTGAGGGGCGTAGACTAGATTTTGCTTCGCAATCTGATCAAAACTGACACTCAAAAATTCCTTCACACTCACAGATATTCCCTATCAACATGGTCAATGTATGACAGAAGTACTTATTAAGAATAACCAGACTTGTCAGAATGACAACATAGCTCGCCGGTGGCAACCATATGTAAATTGCAGCAACAACAATAAATAACTCCTCTGATTAAAAAGTCCCAGTGCCAATAAAGTTTACTTAAATCAGTAAACTTATTCCATAAATTAGCCCTGTAATCAAATTATTATTACTAAGGCTTTGTATATAAATTCATGCTTCAATGAGCATGAATATGTCAAGTTATTTATACACCCGTACGCATATTCAATTCAAAAAGACTGTTTTGTGATGACTTAACTTCAAGGTCAAGGTCACTAGGTCAAAATTTATGGTACGGCATGAAAGGTCTTATCACAAGGAATGCACATGTGAAATATCAAAGCCCTATCACTTACCATTCAAAAAATATGGCCCAAGTTAAAGTTTTTGAAAAGTAGGTAAAATTTCAAGGTCAAGGTCACTAGGTCAAAATTTATGGTACGGCATGAAAGGTCTTATCAAAAGGAATGCACATGTGAAATATCAAAGCCCTATCACTTACCAATCAAAAAATATGGCCAAGGTTAAAGTTTTTCAAAAGTAGGTCAATCATATCCAAGGTCAAGGTCACAAGGTCAAAAATTTTGGTATCCATGGAAACGTCTTGTCACAAGGAATACACATGTGAAATATCAAAGCCCTATCACTTACCATTCAAAAAATATGGCCAAGGTTAAAGTTTTTCAAAAGTACGTCAATCTCCAAGGTAAGGTCACAAGGTCAAAAATTTTGGTATCCATGGAAAGGTCTTGTCACAAGGAATGCACATGTGAAATATGAAAGCCCAATCTGTATTGGTTTAAGAGTTATAAGCAAGGTTAAAGTTTTTGTGCACGCGCACGCCGACGCAGACGCCAACACCAACGCAGACGCCGACACCGGGGGTATGACAATAGCTCTCCGGACATTCGTCCCGGCGAGCTAACGAGCTAAAAATCACTTACACTAGTTTATTATATCTTGCATTTCTTTCTAACTGAAGAAATTCTATCCACTGTTGGTCTGCAAGGGTACCTGGCAGCTACAAATAAAAGTAGAACTGTTGAAGAATAGGTATGTTGTCTATCATATGTTTGACCCTAAATACACCATACTTTACCTTGAACTTGCAGGTGACCTTGATCCTCAATTTTGAATTTATAGGAAGACTTTGCACTAATCTGTGTTATTAAACATGTTAAAGAAATAATGTGCATGAAGGCAGCTATAGTGCTCCGTCTTGAAAAACAATGCATCCATTTTCACAATGAATAGAATTTTAATCGTGCTGACCTTTCCTGCAAGTTTAATTGATACACAATGTATGCTGGAGTTCTAAAGAGAAAATATAAGGATGTTCTTTAAAAAAAATCTGTGTTTTAACTTAGTACCTGTACACTTATCTATTATGGGTAGTGTATGTCTGAAAGTGACCACATGCAGACAGACGAACAGACAGACAGACAGATAGACAGATGCTGGACAGAGTGATTCCTTTATCATGCATGATTCTACCAAGCAATTTAAAATCTAAATTAAAACAATTAATTTTAAAAAAACAAGAGGCCCATGAGGACCACATCGTTCACTTGATTTGCAGATGAAGGAATGAAAGTGGCCGAAATGCTTCAGATTACTGATCAGAGCCCTTGACTGCCATATTTGTTGACCAATCACCACAAAAAAACAGAAACTTGGAAGAGTACCTTGAGTACTTGCATCCTGTAAGATTTTGTGAAGTTCTGTACAGAGGTAGCAGAGGAAAAGTCTAAATGTGTCAACCATTCGGAACCCTCAGTGGCCATTTTTGTTGACTGAACAGTAAAAAAAACACTAACTCCCAAAAGGACCTCGAGTTGTTGCTTCCTGTAAGATTTTGTAAAATTCTGTGCAGCAGTAGCAGAGGAGAAGTCGAAAATGTGTCAGCAAATCAGAGCCCTTGGCAGCCATATTTATTGACTGATCTGCACGAAAAACAAAAACTTGGAAGAGGACCTTGAGTACTTGCTTCCCGTAAGGTTTCGAGAAATTTTGTGCTGCATTTGCAGAGGAGAAGTTGAAAATGTGTCAGTCATTTGCATCATAAAGCATTGTTGTGTCAATGCAGTGCTGAAGAAATGCCCGTGGAGATTTATTTTCAGAATACCAAAATACTGTGACATGCGGAGTGGAAAATGAGGCTGGTCCGGGAATCGAACCCAAGACCTTCTGCTTACAGGGCAGAAACTCTTACCGACTGAGCTCACCGGGCACGATACCCGAACCATCACACTCCACCCCGCCAAATTTTGAGGTTTCCCAAAGTTGTTAACCGGAAACCTTACAAAGAAAGACAAATAAATCCCTGGTTCTCCCCCATAGTTGCCCTAAACCACAAGAAACTCTTGAGGTTCACTCTCAAGGCACCAAAATATTGTGACAGGCGGAATGGAAAATGTGGCTGGTCCGGGCATCGAACCCGAGACCTTCTGCTTACAGGGCAGACACTCTTACCGACTGAGCTCACCGGGCACGATACCCGAACCATCACACTCCATCCCGCCAAATTTTGAGGTTTCCCAAAGTTGTTAACCGGAAACCTTACAAAGAAAGACAAATAAATCCCTGGTTCTCCCCCATAGTTTCCCTAAACCACAAGCAACTCTTGAGGTTCACTCTCAAGGCACCAAATACTGTAACAGGCAGAATGGAAAATGTGGCCAGTCCGGGAATCGAACCCGAGACCTTCTGCTTACAGGGCAGACGCTCTTACCAACTGAGCTAACCAGGCACGATACCCGAACCGTCACAATACCATAATGACATATTGGGTGAACCTGAAAATCAAAAGGCGGCTTCCTCTACTCATTCTGATCACAGTGTATAAATATAATGAAAATCCTTTGATGTAAATTCAAGTTATTGTGTTCAATATTTGTAAGATGCAGAAAATAGCGTGAGAGGTCATCCTTTGACAAATATGTTCTTTCTTAGTAGCGTACACGTTAAAAATGTATGTATATGTTTAAACCCAAAGTGTAGTGTAGAGCAAGGAGCCATATTTTGCCGGTGACCATATTTCGCCGCTTCTTACTTAATTGCTTTTCCTTTGTTATCGGCATTGTTTCTAAAGTTTATTTTTCTATATCCTATCAAATATGACCATAGCAGTCATGTTTTGATATATTGCGGCATCTTCTGCACTTAACTGTGATGAAAAATACCATAAAATGAGGAAAAATTGATATTTTAGACATGAACGTCAGAAATGTTTACTAAAACAAAACAAAGAAAACATTTTATCTGGGATAATTTCTTAGAAGAAGTAGTGACAAAATATTTCCAAAAACAAAATTATAAGTTTGTCTGTTTTACATGTATGTGCAAATAGAATACTTATCGACAAAAACGGTGAAATATGGTCATGATCCCAAAAACATGGAAACGAAATATTTTACCAGACTTGTCAGAATGACAACATAGCTCGCCGGTGGCAACCATATGTAAATTGCAACAACAACAATAAAAAAGGTCTTATCACAAGGAATGCACATGTGAAATATCAAATCCCTATCACTTACCAATCAAAAAATATGGCCAAGGTTGAAGTTTTTCAAAAGTAGGTCAATCATCTCCAAGGTCAAGGTCACAAGGTCAAAAATTTTGGTATCCATGGAAACGTCTTGTCACAAGGAATACACATGTGAAATATCAAAGCCCTATCACTTACCAATCAAAAAATATGGCCAAGGTTAAAGTTTTTCAAAAGTAGGTCAATCATCTCCAAGGTCAAGGTCACAAGGTCAAAAATTTTGGTATCCATGGAAACGTCTTGTCACAAGGAATACACATGTGAAATATCAAAGCCCTATCACTTACCATTCAAAAAATATGGCCAAGGTTAAAGTTTTTCAAAAGTAGGTCAATCATCTCCAAGGTCAAGGTCACAAGGTCAAAATTTTGGTATCCATGGAAACGTCTTGTCACAAGGAATACACATGTGAAATATCAAAGCCCTATCACTTACCATTCAAAAAATTTTGCCAAGGTTAAAGTTTTTCAAAAGTAGGTCAATCTCCAAGGTCAAGGTCACAAGGTCAAAAATTTTGGTATCCATGGAAAGGTCTTGTCACAAGGAATGCACATGTGAAATATGAAAGCCCAATCTGTATTGGTTTAAAAGTTATAAGCAAGGTTAAAGTTTTTGTGCACGCGCACGCAGACGCAGACGCCAACGCCAACGCCGACACCGGGGGTATGACAATAGCTCTCCGGACATTCGTCCCGGCGAGCTAATAATAAGGAAACAGTAAACTGAGTAAACTTAATTATTTTTGTAGTACTTTGATTGAGAATGGAGTTAAATTATATTTTAGCAATACCAATCATTGAATTCGCCTCCAAGTATGGAAAATTTCTTGGACACATATGAAAAATGCGGCGAAATATGGTCACTTGCTCTAAATCCTCAGTGTTATGATCCTTGGTAGTGTAAATCCAAATCCATGTGTAAAGTACTCTGAATCCATTATGATGTTCCTTTAAGTTAATTTATTTATCGTTTTTATTCTATGGTTAAACATATTTACAATATATACAAACATTTTACTAAGGTCCATGAGCGACCTGCGCTCTACAGAGTCTGTCTAGACACTGGGATACTGTGCCACCTGCATATTGCTATTTACAGCTACATGGGGGCAACTTCGTGTGAGCTGCAATTTTCCATTACCATGAAGGTGCAGTCAGTGAGTTGCCAAAATATAGGCAGCTCTGCGCAGGTTACATATTACACTGGCCAGATGGGCAGGGTTCTTTACATAGTGCGTTTTCATCAATCATATAATGAATATAGATGATATACAGACTAGTGTTGTAACGATAGTCGCCGATGTCGCCGCTATCGTTGCTGAAACTTAAAAGTCACCGACTATCGATAATGGTTTTAGAAGTTGATTGTCGCTGTTGAAATTACGTGAAGCAAGCTGTGTATATACATGTATACACAAGATAAAATGAAAACAATAAGGTTTGGACTTTGTCCTCATAAATGGCTTTGCTATGAGTTTAGATCAAGGAATGTTCAACATTTAATTTATTTCCATGATTTTAAAGAAAAATCTGATTCTTAAATTGCAAGCACTGAGTATTCTCCTTCTGAAAAGATACGAAAATTACAACAATTTTAAACGAAAAAAAGTCCGATTATTTCAATTGTGCTATCGATTTTACTCCTCCGACAGTTTCCGATAATCGATAGTAATAAAAAATTTTCCGATTCTACAATACTAATACAGACATATAGTCAGATGTACACATTTACATATCTGATGGACAGAGAGACGGACGGACACTTCCATACTGTAATACATCCCGTCACATGACGGGTGCATAATGAAATTGCTGAGTTCCATATATAACTTACTCTGCCATCATTCAGTCGCTCATACTCGTACCACATCATGAGCTTTTTCAGCTCAAACTGCTCCTCTGCATTTAGATTCTGAAGAATTTCTGTTGCCGACTTGTGGTGCACCGAAGAAGTGGACAGCAGTCTACCATGGTGTATACTAAAACATGGTGTATGTAATTCTGACAGCCTTACAGTTCCCTTTATAGTATGATATGTACTGTTACAGCATGTTCTACAAAAGAAAAGATTTATATAATTTAGTGATAAACCAATTATTGCTGACAATCGATTTTTTTTCCAATGACTATCAATTTCAATTTTTTACTATGCATTTTTTCGGAAGAAGTGGACAGCAGTCTACCATGGTGTATACTAAAACATGGTGTATGTAATTCTGACAGCCTTACAGTTCCCTTTATAGTATGATATGTACTGTTACAGCATGTTCTACAAAAGAAAAGATTTATATAATTTAGTGATAAACCAATTATTGCTGACAATCGATTTTTTTTCCAATGACTATCAATTTCAATTTTTTACTATGCATTTTTTCGGAACTTGATGTACTTTTGTCCCCTTTTTTCAATGTAACATGTATGGTCACTTATTGTAATGCCTGAAAAAATGATTTAAGACAAAGATGGTTTGAAATCAAATGCATTATATTTTATTTTCTGCAAGTTTTCACATACCATAAAAGAAAAGTCCGGACAAGTGAGAATTTCATGAAATTTGCGAAGTCCAAGGGCCATAATTCTTGTAAAAATAGGTCAATCGAAACCAAACTGGAAGTTGATCTGTATAACACTAAGATGTAATCACATATAAGAGATTATTTCAATATGTACAACAACAGCCGAGAAAAGTCAGGAAAACGTGAAATTTGCAAAGTCCAGGGGCCATAACTCCTGTAAAAATAGGTCAATCAAAACCAAACTCAAACTTGACCTGTATCACTCATCAGAATGATAAAGGCATACATTTCTATATGGTGTATCCAGTTTTTTTTTAATTTCATGCATAGCTTTACTCTTTATTTTAAGAGTCAAAATTTTAAACCTATTTCGACGAAAAAAATTATTGCTAGATTAAATAAATGTTGATATCAACCAAGCTTTTTTGGAAAGCTAATACTTGTTGATAGATAAGCTTTACCCTTTAAGTTTTGTGTGAAATTGAAAAAAAAAGTTTCTTATAACAAAAATTTATAAAGTATTTTGAATCATAAATATATATATAATTATTATACATAATAATGGTATATCATTTCACTCTAATCTAAAAGTTAATACGACAGTATTCAGGACTCTTACACCCATTTTTAGGACTGCGGCCAGGACCTTTGAAATTGGGAAAAATGAAGGCCTTTTCTAAAAAGATTGGGAAAAATATATATTAAATAGATCTTGATACCTTTTCACTTCAAATAAAGGATTTTAACTTTTTTTTTCAAATTTTCCATGAAGGCGTCAAATTGGGAAAAAGGTGTCAAATTGGGAAAAATCAGCTCATGAATTGGGGAAAAAAAAGATACTATTTTGCATTGGGCATAATCGAGAGCTCTGGTATTTTACCTGTATGTGTAGTTTCTTGTCAATTCTCTTCCTAGAATTCTGTACATACAGGAAGCTGTTCTGTTTGCTGAAGCCATTTTCTCTGTAAAAGATAAGGTGAATTTGACCACGAGTTTTTGCTTCCATTTTGAGTCTTATTAAGGTCTTGCCAGGCCATTCCCAGTTCAGCAGTTGGGTCGATATCATTTTTATTGGTGTTTCCTTATGTGATGGCTGAAGATATTCATTGAAAATAACAATAATAGAGTTAATGCTGGTGTTATAATTTTGACAACTAACATCCAAAATATGACAAGAAGATGGAGTGTTAGAAGTCAGAGAAAATCCGGGAAGAGCTACTGATTTTGAGACCAACTGTACAGCTTTGCAACATTGTCATCACTAAATCTTGTCATAGTTTGATTTATAAATCATCTTTGTACAAAGTGAACATAAAATATTGGTCTTATTTTTCTTTATTCAATGCCAAGAGCCTATTATTTTCAATTAGAAAACGGCGTTTACAATTTACCCTGTTCCCAAAGGGCTCTCAAACAAGGTCTTAAAATTTGCAAGTTTGGGTAGAGTCAGGGATTAATCTACCTCTGCATCCTGCGTCTCTGAAGCATAAAAAACGCCAAGGACCAATTAATTTCCGATCGCTGCGTCCTACCGTACGCATTATTCACTTTCATATTATGCGTCCGCTTAAGTTCATGTTAATTAACATAAAACTTTCTAAGTCCAGAAAGTGTAATATTAGCTGTTTTAACGTGTAAATCTCTCGTTTTTATAATTGATCTGACATATTTTGGCCGCTCTTTTAAATCCAATAATAGGTTGATCATGTCCATGATATGGTAATGAGAAATCGTTGCGGAAACTTTTTCCGAGAAAAGTTTTGATATTTAGTCCCGATGCGAGTCTAACTTCTTATCATTGGCATTCAGATGTAATACACACATGTACAATATATTCATGATATTTAGGAAAAATTCTTCCATGATTAATCTTGCAGGACATTATGAACCGATCATTTGAAATCGTTTAAATTTATTCTCACCTTAGTACCATCTTCGTATACCATATATGATTGGTTTGTTTGGATAACATTTTAAAACAATCAATTACTTAATTCGGCAAATTTGACTGATAAGATTGAAGTTTTTAGAGATAGACGTTTTATTTCTAATAATTTTTCCTGGACCATAACGTTCTCGCGGACATAAAACGTCGAGAACCAGTCATCTCACTTGTTTTCCCGAATTTAAGACGCCGCGAAAAAAGACTGTTTACAGTACTTGGGATGCATTGATTTTTGTTAGGCCCATTGTTTTGGCTCGGGACCCATTGGCCAAATTTTATCAGGTCTAGAGGACCCATTTGGATCAAATTGTAGATAATCTCTGTAGAGTCCGGTGATATATTGCCGTATTCAGAGTGTCATCCTGAAATAAGACCAAGTAAAATAAAATGAATGAGGTAATAAACTGATTTTAAGAAATACAATGATTTTGCAAATTCTGTATAACCCTAAGGTCACATGTATCCAAGTTTGCTATTTTGGCACTCAAACTTCAGGGTTCCCTCTTGTGAAAACTTTTTTCTGACCCAGATTTCCTATCATCCTTTGCTTTTTATTCGTCTGACTTTCAAGCGCCTACTTTGTGACGTATTCCGGACAAGAAAACATCAAAATTCTACCAACTGAACCAACACACACTGCAGGAAGTACAAGACAACCCCTATCTAGGCCTCCAGATCTCTAACGACCTAAAATGGAACACACACATCAACAATGTGTGCAAAAAAGCCAGCTCAACCTTAGGCTTCATTCGCAGAAATCTAAGAAATGTTCCACAAAACTGCAGAAAGACCGCCTATATCTCCTTAGTAAGATCAATCATGGAGTATGGTGCAACAATCTGGAATCTGTACCTAAAAGGAGATATAGATAAACTTGAGAAAATACAAAACAGGGCCATCAGATTCATCAAAAAGGACTATAAAAGTAGGGAAAGTGGATGCATAACAAAGATGAGGGAAGAACTAGAGCTGGAAACATTAGAAGCAAGACGGCTCAGCCTACGCCTGATCCTGATGTATAAGATAGTGGAGGGGTTGGTGCCGGCTTTACCGATTGATAAAGGGGTAGGGGCAAAAGTGACCATTTTAGGCCCCAATCAGAATTTTTAAAAAAGTTATATTTTCTTATTCATTATGCGTCTTCTAAACAAAAAATGACAAATTTTGTGTGATTTTTTGAAAACCGTGCCTTTCAGGGCAAAATGATTGAAAGTTTAGCACTATGTCTTCACATTAGAAATTCTGATTTTTGGCAAGGGACACACATACCTACAGTTGTAAGCCCTAGAGCAAGGGCGTGTAACAGGTTCATACTCATATGGGACATTTCTTTTTATATTCTGAATGTACATGGAAAGTATTAGTTTGTTACATGCGCTTGCTCTATATATACTATAAACTATTATGTAAAAATCTGGTTGTTATCATTTTACTACTAATTTCTATACTAGTGGGGAATTTTGGCGGGAAATAACATTCATATTAGTTGATTATATATATTTTCGATTCAGTTTCAATAAACAACAATATATCTATTCTTATTTGAAAGATAAAAAATAGTATGAAAACAATTTTTGAAAATAGCTAAAAATGGGGCCAAAAACGGCAGATTTTGCCCCTACCCCTTTGTAAAATTTCAAAAATCTAAACGCCAAATAAAATCCACCAAATTCCGAGATTGCGAAACGACAAACCTAGTAGAAAAATGCTTCTGCAATAACACCAAAAGTCTTATAATACTGGACAGTCGAACACCTCAATACAAGAACAGCTTTCTAGTCAGCACAACTGTCCATTGGAAGGTGTCCGCCCAGTATTCCGAAGGACCGATAGTTCGAGGGCCCATAAAGCTGAAGGTCCGATAAATCAACGGCCCAATAATCCGAAGGCCTGATAGTCCGAAGGCCCGATAGACCGAAAGTACTGCTTTCAAATATACAAAAGGATCCATAATCCGAAGAACCTGAAACAAGAGCCCCAGGGGGCACAACGCTCACCTGATACCCATGCACGCTCTAATTGACATACTGACATTGAATACTGATAGTGCCAGTACCAGGATTTTAGCCCACAACCTTTCTAAAAAGATTTTTGCCGGATGCAGAGAAGTTTTTTTTCAGACAACCTTTGAAAGTACAAAAAAGAAAAAATAGCCACATTTCAAAACAATAACTTTTTTACTGATTTGAAAAGACGGATAAAGTGGTCCAACGTCATATGCCCAGCTAGTATAGTTCAATTATGCAACATCAAAAATAAAATCATATTGTACATTAATGTGCAGCAGAAAAAGAATAAAACAATGAAACGATTTCATAAATAAAGTTTATTTAAAATTGAACACAAAACCTTTCATTATTGATAGCTAGCATGCCAGAAATTATAAAGCCTGTGTTTGTGAAACGAGAATGCCCCCGGCGGCATCTTTGTTAGTATAAAGGCCATTTTCTGTTAAGTATGTGAGAGGTCAGGGTCAGCGCAATATTGGTATCAATGGAAAGATCTTGTCACAAGGAATACACATGTAAAAATTGAAACCTCTATCACTAACCATTCAAAAGTTATGCCCAATGTTAAAGTTTTTGAGAAGTACGTCAAAGGTCAAGGTTATGGTCACGAGGTCAAAAATTTTGGTATCAATGGAAAGGTATTGTCACAAGGAATACACATGTGAAATATGAAACCTCTATCACCAGCTTCCATTTAAAAGTTATGCCCAATGTTAAAGTTTTTCGGAAAACAGACAAACAGACAGACGAACAGGCCAAAAACTATATGCTCCCGAATCTTTTATTCCAGGGGCATAAAAAACAAAGATTTTTCGGTTTTGCCTTTATTCATATTAAAGTATACTGAAATCTATGAATGCTTTTGAATAGTATTGATTTCATCTCAAATACATGAAACATACAGTTAAAATCGTTTTAATCCAATATTTATCAATTCAAGTGAGTTGTGCTGCTTGTGCAGAAATTGGGCCAGTTTGTTTTCCAAAAAGCAGTGTATGGTGTATCAAACCTCATGACCCAGTGAAGCCACTTGAACAAATAATTTTCAGTGAATATGCTGAAATGCGGCGCTTCTTGCCTATGCATATTTCAACAGGCGAGAAGGAGCGTTGCATTTCAGCATACGCTGTTCAACAACTCAAGTGATTTCTCTAGGTTTCGTAGTTTGAAACAAATTAAAAGGCCCATGAAATTGTTAAGGTTGTCCAACTAGCAGACCTACAACATCGTTATTTACTGTTAAAAAATTGTTTTACCTCATCAAAGGTCTGTTACACGGACAAGTTGTTAGCGGAGAGAGTTCATGAAATGTATCGGTTGCATAGGATTTGCCGACAAAAAGTTATTTGGTCCGATAAAAACTCATCATGTATCTATTATTTGAACAGATAAAAATTCCCAAATGTCTTATCACAGGAACCTGTCATTTTATGAGAGAAAATGTTTTATTATTCACAACCTCAGGCCTCTGTGTTCCTCTTAGAAATATTATACATACAAGATGTCGAACACAGTGGCTTATGGTTGTAAATAATAATTTATTTACTCTATTTAAACAACAGTTTTCTGTGGTCCAACATTTCATAGGAAGATTTCAGGAACTCTGAACTGAATTATTTATTTCAAGAATTTCAGATATTAAATGTCCTATGCATTCTCAAAATCCGGAGGAAGAGATTACTCATTAGATGTTTCTTCAAGAAATCAGTCCGTAAATTACTTCATCTAAGAGAGTCTAAGACAGAGGAAATTCGAGCAAACTTTATGCATGATAACAAGTTGCCTTCTTGGTGCACCAAGGGTTTCATCGCATTCCGCGAGACGCTTCATCGCAAAGTACCCTTGGATTCAGGGGTCCCCAGTTTCGACAGGATTTCTGTCGGCGGCCCTATTATGACGTCACGTCATTGTAGTTTAATGACGTCGGAAAACAACAAATGCGATTACTTTTAATTTTTGGCGCCATAATTTAGAACAGTTATTCTAACTTTATCCCTATCTTCAATCTGAATTTATGTAATTTCCTTTTTAATTAATTTGAAAAATACATGGGACCTAAGGGGTGAAGGCAAGGTCATATTGAGAGTGGAAAGTAGTGGAAGGAACCTATGACGTTGCGGTGGAAGACGAACAAGTTGCAAGTGTTCCAAGTACATGAATGATAACCATTATGAAAGTGTTCCAAGTATAATGCACATTTCATAAAATAAAAATCTATTCCGTTTGCACTGTATCTCCTGAAATGTATCGCAGTACTAAAGGTATCACATTTCTACATGGGGAATCCCCTTCAGGTGTAATCCAAGGAAATCGTTTTAGCGGGGAATCCCCTCAGTTTTGACTGGTGAACAGGGCAGAATAAAAGGTGTCACACCATTGGTCAAAACTATTGAAAATTTAAAAATAGCACATGAAATCAATGTACCATTCCCTGTAGTCGGGATAAATTGAGTTTTGAACCTGTTTTTGTCTTTTATGCACTCTATTGATCGATTTAAAAATAGATGAAATTTGTAAATTTTCGAAATGGATAGAGGGGTGATGTAAAAAAATGGAATTTGTGAGAAAACGGTATGCATGACCCCCCTTTTTTCTATTATTTTTATGTGTGTCAAAGGTGTCCAAATCCAACGAGACCAAATTCATAATTATTGAATGAAGGATTGGAAGTCACTCAAATTGAGCTAAATGATTGATCATACAAAGAAGGTTTTTATTTCTTTGGATGACACCTTCAGGTACACGGCAAAACATGGCCGCTTTTGAAATCTTGTTCCCGACTTTAAAAATAAAATTCTAAATAAGTATAAAGAATTTAAATAATTGAATCATATCACATAAAAGGTCAATCAATAAGACATTGAAGCATGTGTCACTTGTTGAATTATCAGCTGTACTATGGATGAAAGGTCCATCAAAAAATGATTAATCATACAAAGAAGGTTTTTTTTCCTGTAGTTGCACCTGAAGCATTGGGCATAGAAAACATACATTATACCTATGTACAATCTTAAAAAATATTCCTTAAAAATCCAAAAGTGGATATCTTAACAAAATTCTTTCACTTGTAGGGTACCATGCATGAGTACCTCATACCTACAAATTGTCATGACAATCTGAAGAGTGGTTATAGAAAAGAAGCAGAAAATGTATGAAAATCACCCCCCCCCCTTTCCTCTTTTACATAAGAAATAAATTCATAAAAAATCAAAAAAATAAAATTTAAGCATAAAATACATATCAAAGCATTAAGTAAGTTAAATATGATAAATATGTAGTAAATGAGTGTGTAAAATCATACACTTATTGAGTTATTTAAAGAAATAGTGCAAAAATGTGCATTTCTGACTAAGTCCGAAAAGACGTCAAAAACGCGTCAAAAATTTGACTTCGAAGTGGAACCAAAAATAACAACACTTCTTAAGACATCTCTCTAGATCATCCTGATGCTTTCGGTTTGTCGATACATGCTTCGGTTCTGAAGAAGAAGTTTGTCAAAGGAGGGTACCCCCCGTGACCTACTTTTGGCTGTGGTGGCGCCACCTGTTGACAGATCCGGACGAAAAACAACAACACTTGTAGGGGACCATGAGTACTTCATACCTACCAAGTTTCATCAAAATCCCTTCAGCCGTTCTGAAGAAGAAGTTTAAAATGTGAAAAGTTTACGACGACGGACGACGACGGACGACGACGACGACGACGACGGACGACGGACGACAGACGCAACACTATGACAAAAGCTCACTTGAGCCTATGGCTCAGGTGAGCTAAAAAGGGGAAAAAAATTTTGTTGGGGTCCCGCCGGGGTTTGAAGCCACTCCCCATGGGTCCATTGGGCATGGAAAACATACATTATACCTATGTACAATCTTAAAAAATATTCCTTAAAAATCCAAAAGTGGATATCTTAACAAAATTCTTTCACTTGTAGGGTACCATGCATGAGTACCTCATACCTACAAATTGTCATGACAATCTGAAGAGTGGTTATAGAAAAGAAGCAGAAAATGTATGAAAATCACCCCCCCCCCCCCCCCCCTTTCCTCTTTTACATAAGAAATAAATTCATAAAAAATCAAAAAAATAAAATTTAAGCATAAAATACATATCAAAGCATTAAGTAAGTTAAATATGATAAATATGTAGTAAATGAGTGTGTAAAATCATACACTTATTGAGTTATTTAAAGAAATAGTGCAAAAATGTGCATTTCTGACTAAGTCCGAAAAGACGTCAAAAACGCGTCAAAAATTTGACTTCGAAGTGGAACCAAAAATAACAACACTTCTTAAGACATCTCTCTAGATCATCCTGATGCTTTCGGTTTGTCGATACATGCTTCGGTTCTGAAGAAGAAGTTTGTCAAAGGAGGGTACCCCCCGTGACCTACTTTTGGCTGTGGTGGCGCCACCTGTTGACAGATCCGGACGAAAAACAACAACACTTGTAGGGGACCATGAGTACTTCATACCTACCAAGTTTCATCAAAATCCCTTCAGCCGTTCTGAAGAAGAAGTTTAAAATGTGAAAAGTTTACGACGACGGACGACGACGGACGACGACGACGACGGACGACGGACGACAGACGCAACACTATGACAAAAGCTCACTTGAGCCTATGGCTCAGGTGAGCTAAAAAGGGGAAAAAAATTTTGTTGGGGTCCCGCCGGGGTTTGAAGCCACTCCCCATGGGTCCATTGGGCATGGAAAACATACATTATACCTATGTACAATCTTAAAAAATATTCCTTAAAAATCCAAAAGTGGATATCTTAACAAAATTCTTTCACTTGTAGGGTACCATGCATGAGTACCTCATACCTACAAATTGTCATGACAATCTGAAGAGTGGTTATAGAAAAGAAGCAGAAAATGTATGAAAATCACCCCCCCCCCTTTCCTCTTTTACATAAGAAATAAATTCATAAAAAATCAAAAAAATAAAATTTAAGCATAAAATACATATCAAAGCATTAAGTAAGTTAAATATGATAAATATGTAGTAAATGAGTGTGTAAAATCATACACTTATTGAGTTATTTAAAGAAATAGTGCAAAAATGTGCATTTCTGACTAAGTCCGAAAAGACGTCAAAAACGCGTCAAAAATTGACTTCGAAGTGGAACCAAAAATAACAACACTTCTTAAGACATCTCTCTAGATCATCCTGATGCTTTCGGTTTGTCGATACATGCTTCGGTTCTGAAGAAGAAGTTTGTCAAAGGAGGGTACCCCCCGTGACCTACTTTTGGCTGTGGTGGCGCCACTTGTTGACAGATCCGGACGAAAAACAACAACACTTGTAGGGGACCATGAGTACTTCATACCTACCAAGTTTCATCAAAATCCCTTCAGCCGTTCTGAAGAAGAAGTTTAAAATGTGAAAAGTTTACGACGACGGACGACGACGGACGACGACGGACGACGACGACGACGGACGACGGACGACAGACGCAACACTATGACAAAAGCTCACTTGAGCCTATGGCTCAGGTGAGCTAAAAAGGGGAAAAAAATTTTGTTGGGGTCCCGCCGGGGTTTGAAGCCACTCCCCATGGGTCCATTGGGCATGGAAAACATACATTATACCTATGTACAATCTTAAAAAATATTCCTTAAAAATCCAAAAGTGGATATCTTAACAAAATTCTTTCACTTGTAGGGTACCATGCATGAGTACCTCATACCTACAAATTGTCATGACAATCTGAAGAGTGGTTATAGAAAAGAAGCAGAAAATGTATGAAAATCACCCCCCCCCCCTTTCCTCTTTTACATAAGAAATAAATTCATAAAAAATCAAAAAAATAAAATTTAAGCATAAAATACATATCAAAGCATTAAGTAAGTTAAATATGATAAATATGTAGTAAATGAGTGTGTAAAATCATACACTTATTGAGTTATTTAAAGAAATAGTGCAAAAATGTGCATTTCTGACTAAGTCCGAAAAGACGTCAAAAACGCGTCAAAAATCTGACTTCGAAGTGGAACCAAAAATAACAACACTTCTTAAGACATCTCTCTAGATCATCCTGATGCTTTCGGTTTGTCGATACATGCTTCGGTTCTGAAGAAGAAGTTTGTCAAAGGAGGGTACCCCCCGTGACCTACTTTTGGCTGTGGTGGCGCCACCTGTTGACAGATCCGGACGAAAAACAACAACACTTGTAGGGGACCATGAGTACTTCATACCTACCAAGTTTCATCAAAATCCCTTCAGCCGTTCTGAAGAAGAAGTTTAAAATGTGAAAAGTTTACGACGACGGACGACGACGGACGACGACGGACGACGACGGACGACGACGACGACGACGGACGACGGACGACAGACGCAACACTATGACAAAAGCTCACTTGAGCCTATGGCTCAGGTGAGCTAAAAAGGGGAAAAAAATTTTGTTGGGGTCCCGCCGGGGTTTGAAGCCACTCCCCATGGGTCCATTGGGCATGGAAAACATACATTATACCTATGTACAATCTTAAAAAATATTCCTTAAAAATCCAAAAGTGGATATCTTAACAAAATTCTTTCACTTGTAGGGTACCATGCATGAGTACCTCATACCTACAAATTGTCATGACAATCTGAAGAGTGGTTATAGAAAAGAAGCAGAAAATGTATGAAAATCACCCCCCCCCCCCCTTTCCTCTTTTACATAAGAAATAAATTCATAAAAAATCAAAAAAATAAAATTTAAGCATAAAATACATATCAAAGCATTAAGTAAGTTAAATATGATAAATATGTAGTAAATGAGTGTGTAAAATCATACACTTATTGAGTTATTTAAAGAAATAGTGCAAAAAAGTGCATTTCTGACTAAGTCCGAAAAGACGTCAAAAACGCGTCAAAAATCTGACTTCGAAGTGGAACCAAAAATAACAACACTTCTTAAGACATCTCTCTAGATCATCCTGATGCTTTCGGTTTGTCGATACATGCTTCGGTTCTGAAGAAGAAGTTTGTCAAAGGAGGGTACCCCCCGTGACCTACTTTTGGCTGTGGTGGTGCCACCTGTTGACAGATCCGGACGAAAAACAACAACACTTGTAGGGGACCATGAGTACTTCATACCTACCAAGTTTCATCAAAATCCCTTCAGCCGTTCTGAAGAAGAAGTTTAAAATGTGAAAAGTTTACGACGACGGACGACGACGGACGACGACGACGACGGACGACGGACGACAGACGCAACACTATGACAAAAGCTCACTTGAGCCTATGGCTCAGGTGAGCTAAAAATCGAATATCCGATATTTCGAAGGTCTATTAGACCATAGGTTTAAAGGTCCGATAAAGAGAAGGCCTAATGGTTCTATGGTCTGATAGTCCGAAGGTTTGAAAGTCCGAATGCCCTGTAGATATGAACTTGATACAAGATACCCAATAAGTGATATTGGCAGATTTAGAAATCTAATGGAGGGGGAGGGGGCTGAAAGAGATATTATCAAAGAAGTTGAATTGAATATATACATCGTACCCAATTATCAAATCAGATTTTAAAAGGTAACAAGAAATGATATCATCACAAGGATTGTTGTTTGAAATAGATCTCTACAATTGCACGTAAGTTTATTAGTCCCCTACCGGCAACGCCGAAGGGACTCTTATTTCTTTAAAGATGTATGTTCTAGATTTTATAGAAATACCAAAGGTGCAAAGATAGCTTGGAAAGGCATAGGTCAACCCGAAATTTCATGAAATTTGCTAAGTCCAAGGGCCATAGCTCTTGTTAAAATAGGTGAATCGAAACGAAACTTGAACTTGATCTGTATCACATTGAGATAAACTCACATACATAATAGCGAAAAAAGGTCTGTAAAACTAAAGTGTGACAGACAGACAGACAGACAGACGGTCGAACGGACGGACAGACAGACAGACGGACAGACAAACGGGGTGGAAACTATAAGTCCCTTCCGGCGAGCCAGTAGGGGACTAAAATAGCAACGCCAACGCTGCAAGATATGCACGTGGCGCGGACAGCGCCACCGTCTTAGGGAGCAACCATTCAATTTTTAGGGGGAGGGGGGAGAAAGACTTTGCAAAAAAATAGAAAATATTCCGGATCGAAATTTAAGGGAAAAAAATTTCCGACCCGAGAGCCGGCCTAAACAATTTTCTGGATCATGAAATTGCCCCTCCCCCATCTCTTCCGACCTTTCCATATGCCCAGTAAACAGTTTAGTGTTTCATAAATTAAGTACAAATAAAAATGGAACAAACTTTATGAAAATTTGGAGTGAATTAATCAAAGTCATTAGCACCATGTAGCCTGTCTCCGTTGAGTGTAGGTATCATATACCATTCAAGAAATTAAAATGAAATGATCTGCTGGAAAAAATAAACTCATTCTGTGTTTGATGTTTAATATGGCCAAAAATCACGCTGAATTATTTAAACTTTAGAATATTGGAAAATTACCAAAAAAAAAAAAAAAAAATTCGGCTCTTAAAATGGTCGAAAAAAAATTCCGGCTGGCAAAAGTCTTCCTGCCAACCCCCCACCATAAAAATCAAATGGTTAGTCCCTTATGACAAATTTAGGAATTTCATTGGATATTCGGACTATTGGGCCTTCGGACTATCGGGCCTTCGGAGTTATGGACCTTCAAACTATAGGACCTTCGGACTATCAGGCCTTCGGACTCGGTCACACTTAAACAAGCCTGCAAAGCCTGCAGACGCCTGCAATAAAAAAGTACAAGCCTGCAGGTTTTTGGATGGTCGGATACTATTGATACTTACATGGTTGGATAGGTGATGGTCTCTAGTATTCAGATGTGAAATTTCATTCCGATATTTTATATACTTTATTATAAAATAAATGATAAAGTTGTCTACTTTTTAACGCCTGCTGTACAGCGCCTGCAAACATATGTCACAGGTAGATCAAGCATTGTTTACATAGTAAGTATCACCTGTCTAGTATGTTTTTATTACTCTTGTTTTCTACATGTTAAATAGATTAATTGTCTTGTATGTTACGTTTCTAGATATATGGCTTAAAGTCTTTAAATGAAAATAATGCATTTTAGCATGATTAAATTGTAACCAAAAAAAAAAAAAAAAAAGATCGTACGGCATCTAAGTTTTAAGGCCCACATTCTGACTTTTTGGCTGTGGAGACAACCGGAGACGGCAATTGTTTTTTTAATGCCTTATCTCTCGGTCTTCAAAACGATGAAAATCTTTCATCTGAGTTAAGGTATAGGACTTGCCTTGAAATGATTGAACATCGATCTTTTTACACAAACACGACGGACTTGCACTTGTAAGTGGAGTATGCCATTGTCCCGCCCGGGAAAAAATTGTCCCGCATTTTCGACCGAAAAAATTGTGTCCCGGCCTGGTCAAAATCCCGATTTTTGGACGTTCCATCCAAAAAAAAAAAAAAAAATTCAGCGTAATATTGATTATTCTGTGTGGTCTCGTCTTTTCTTAAACTTTCATTGTTTTATGTACAGTAATCAGCCGGTTATCGATCTATGTTTTGATAGTATTAGGTTGGTAAAAGGTCGGCTGTTCCACAAATGTCCCTAAATACAATCTTGTTGGTCTTTTTTTTTTTTTTTTTGCTCACGAAAAAATTCGATCATTGAATCAAAATTAATAAAGCAATAAATACATGTATACGATGTTCGAGTGATACCATTTATATAAGCCAAGATATGAATTCATTTTTATGAGAACATGTAAAAAAGATAAAAAAAAAAAGAAAAAAGAAGAAAATATGGCAACCACGGAACGCTCTAAAGTTATCATAATATGCTCTTTATTATTAATACATAAAAAACTCTCAATACTAATCAAAGTACGTTTGCGTAGTGTCGTTTTTAATACCCGAGTCGTTAAGTTATTGATTGTGTATTAAGAAAGTTCATTTCAACATGTTCAAATTTAAAAGGGTAGACAAGTTTGCTGAAGCGCCACTTATAGGAGCCGTCTACGTATACGGCGCGCATTAAGATTTATTTTTTCTCTGACGTTCTTTCGTTTGCAGAGGGCAATGAGTTCAACCTCCTACAAGTGTCCCTCTTTGTCCCTCATTGGTGTTATATTTGTCCCGCTTTTTGATGATTTGTCCCTCTTTGCAATTACAAACTCCGAAAAATTATGGCAAGTATGCAATGGACGAATCAGTGCGAGCCTGTTCTGAAAATTTTTCCTTTTCTTCGGCTTATACCATTCATGCCGCATCTTCTGTTATTGATAGATCTATTTGGTCATTTTATCCCGCAATTGGAATTTTTGACAACTCTATGGTATTTTGAACCGCACATTTTCTCCAAGAATCTAAAAAAAAAATGTAAAGAACTCTATTTCCATTCTTTGGTCAAGCAGTATTCTTTTTCTGGAAACGGAACTTGGACACCAAATCATTTTGTTTTGCTTTAAGAAAAATCTTCAAAATGAAATGTTCTTAACAATAGCAACTTCAAGACTGACGATGTACATGTGACAAATTTAGATCAATTGGACGATACACATGCCACGGACGAACAAAAAGACAATGACTCTGAGGAACCAATTTTTGTGTGCAAACCCTTCAGAAATCCTGATACTAATTCTTTGAACGGTAAATTTTTAGATTTGAATCAAACATTGAAAATTTTAATCGAGGGTACCAGTGGTGAAAATCTGAAAGAAATTCCAAATGGCCACAAAGAAAATGTGTTCTTCATTGTCGACCATGAATACGAACAGACTGACAAGAGATCTTTCGTAGATGACTGCGGGGTTTGGATAAAAACTCATTACTATGTAAAATCTCAGTTTGCAAATTGGAACTTTGTGGATTTCATTTATCAAAACAATTGAGACTTTATTTTCATAAGAAATTACTCTTAATATTAAGGAACTGCAAAAATTTAGGTTGTGACTTGAATCCATCTTTCAAGGTTATTATCGTCTCATTGATAGACATGGAAGAAGTTTGGTTAAATAAAGTCAAGTGCACAAACGCTGAACACCGTCACGTCATTTTAAAGCCTATCTTTTCATTCTGAATTTTCAGAAAAAATGGAGGTACTAAGCAGTTGGCCACATTTTTCATTTGATAACTTCTCGGATACTACTAAAAATTTGAAGCCGCTCACTTTTGACGAAAAAGCTGTATGATTTCATGTGGGCGCTATACTTTTTAATTATTTTGTAATCTTTGAATCATATTTTATTTAAGACGGCGATATTTGAAATGTAGAATGTAAAACTATGGGATACAATCGTGTGTGCTATTTTCCATATCTCTTTCTCTCTCTCTCTCTGAAAATATGACATATCAAGGCGTTATAATCAAACCATTAAAAATGAAAAAAAAAAGAAAAGAAAGAAAATAAATAAAATGGACCCACATGTAGAGCCACGTCCTTGTCGTTGGGTCTAAAAACATATTCATACATTAACATGTACGATATATTGCAGAGAGTTCTACTTTTTTTAAATAATCATTCAAACAACCCAATATAATTCAAATCGTTGGTAATTGCTATGAAAACAATACAGGTAATATTATCTGCAGGCATGATAATTGTTATGAAAACAACACTGTCCATGTATACTTTGTACAGTGAAGGTAATCTTATCTGCAGGCGTAAAACTAACCAGTCTTTAAACTCAAGTTTCTTCTAGAAATGTCATCAAATCATTATAAAAATAAAACACCGCTAAAGACGGTATGGCCGGATTGCAAAGTAAGTTTTTGTCACCAACTGGGTCTAGGTCACTAAGTCAAATATTACAGCATACATTGAGAGGTCTTGTCAGAGGCAACCTACATGTATAATATAAAGTTTCTACTGTATACAGTTCCTTAGATTTTGCTTAAACCAGGAACTTTAACCAAAGTCTTTAACTAGGTCAAAGTCCAAGGTCAAGGTCACTAGGTCCAATGTTACGGCATAAATTGAAAGGTCTCATCATGGGCAACCTAAATGTATAATATAAGGTTTCTACTGCATACAGTTCCTTAGATTTTGCTTAAACCAAGAACTTTAATCAAAATCTTTAACTAGGTCAAAGTTCAAGGTCACTGGGTCACTGGGTCAAATGTTACGGCATAAATTGAAAGGTCTCATCATGGGCAACCTACATGTATGATATAAAGTTTCTATTGCATACAGTTCCTTAGATTTTGCTTAAACCAGAAACTTTAACCAAAATCTTTCACTAGGTCAAAGTCCAAGGTCAAAGTCACTAGGTCCAATGTTACGGCATAAATTGAAAGGTCTCATCATGGGCAACCTAAATGTATAATATAAGGTTTCTACTGCATACAGTTCCTTAGATTTTGCTTAAACCAGAAACTTTAACCAAAATATTTAACTAGGTCAAAGTCCAAGGTCAAGGTCTCTAGGTCCAATGTTACGGCATAAATTGAAAGGTCTCGTCATGGGCAATCTAAATGTATAATATAAGGTTTCTACTGCATACAGTTCCTTAGATTTTGCTTAAACCAAGAACTTTTACCAAAATCTTTAACTAGGTCAAAGTTCAAGGTCAAGGTCACTGGGTCAAATGTTACGGCATAAATTGAAAGGTCTCATCATGGGCAACCTACATGTATAATATAAAGTTTCTTCTGCATACAGTTCCTTAGATTTTGCTTAAACCAGAAACTTTAACCAAAATCTTTAACTAGGTCAAAGTTCAAGGTCAAGGTCACTGGGTCAAATGTTACGGCATAAATTGAAAGGTCTCATCATGGGCAACCTACATGTATAATATAAAGTTTCTACTGCATACAGTTCCTTAGATTTTGCTTAAACCAGAAACTTTAACCAAAATATTTAACTAGGTCAAAGTCCAAGGTCAAAGTCACTAGGTCCAATGTTACGGCATAAATTGAAAGGTCTCATCATGGGCAACCTAAATGTATAATATAAGGTTTCTACTGCATACAGTTCCTTAGATTTTGCTTAAACCAGAAACTTTAACCAAAATCTTTAACTAGGTCAAAGTCCAAGGTCAAGGTCACTAGGTCCAATGTTATGGCATAAATTGAAAGGTCTTGTCATGGGCAACCTATATGTATAATATAAGGTTTCTACTGCGTACAGTTCCTTAGATTTTGCTTAAACCAGGAACTTTAACCAAAATCTTTAACTAGGTCAAAGCCCAAGGTCAAGGTCACTAGGTCAAATGTTACGGCATAAATTGAAAGGTCTTGTCATGGGCAACCTTCATGTATAATATAAAGTTTCTACTGCATATAGTTCCTTAGATTTTGCCTCAACCAGAAACTTTAACCAAAATGTTGACGGCAGACGGACAGACGGACGGACGGACGGACGGACGGACAGACAGACGGACGGACGGACATCGTCAATCTATAGACCGGAATTGCTTTGCAATCCGGCCAATTATATATCTAAATACTAGAGACCATCACCTATCCAACAATGTAAGTTTCAATAGTATACGACCATCCAAAAACCTGCAGGCTTGTACTTTTTATTGCAGGCGTCTGCAGGCTTTTTTAAGTGGTACCCTTCGGACTAGCGGACCTTCGAACTATCAGTCCCTCGAATTATCGGGCCTTCGAACTATTGAACCTTCGTCTTTTTAGACCTTCGGAATACTGGGTGGTCACCCCATTGGAACCATCTACAAGAAGACGTTGTGCATGCAAAGTCTGCAGAAGCATTCAAAACCGCTCTCGCAGACCGTCGCGACTAAAAACTGGGGACTCTCTCTACCGTTGCATAAAAAACAGAATTGGGTTCTGCAACGTACCAGATACAGATAGACAGATACAGATACTTAAGAATGGGGTTGGAAGAGTTACGGGCTCCTTGCTTGAACAAAGCTAATAAAATATAGAGACGATCTTGCAAATTAGGGAGTACTGTGCCCCACCTGTTAAATTTTCAGTAGAGTTCATCACAGATGTATGATGTCAAGTGAGTAAACACACTGCGGCGTTGCAAACACCCCCTTCACATATATGTGCAGATTACTCTCTGCACGTATGTGCACTATCAAATTTACCGTCTCCTCGAAATTCCGAATGTTCGGGGTTTCCCGCGCTTCAGCAGGGGCCCCACGGGGTCCCTGTAAATATCTTTGGTGTACTTGACTAAAGTAGATGCAAGAGAGGCATCGAACAGAAAGATTTATTTTTATCAATGCGTACTAATATCAAGTGACTCTTCCTGTTGATATAAAAAAAATAGTTTCTTTGAAACGATCAAGGTAAGTTCATTTTTATGCATATTTACAGACCGGAAGTGACATTTTAGCTGCATAGAAACCATCTGCCTCGTGTCATAAATTATTTTTTTTGAGTTTGTTCTTATTTTTTGATGACGATGAAAAAAATCATGAGTGACCTTGACACTTCAACGGATCTTGTCTATTTTTTTCATCAGGTGTCAGAAAGGGGAACGATGGTGTCAACTGCTTTAAATACTAATGCTGGCACGAAACAGACGTATTTTAGGCTAAATCTGTGTAATAAAATGTCGAGAATTTTTATTTCAGTAGAAATTATCCCATTTTGTCTTGCAATAATCCAATCTCTTCATTTTATTGGAGAATTCAAGCGTATGATTTATCAATTTTTTTGAGAGAAGACGAAAAAACGTATGAGTTGTCTCTCTTTGCGGGAGACGGTTTTTAACTGGTAAATTTGATAGTGATGTGTGAAGGGGGTACGTGTTTGCACAGTGTGTTTACTCACTCGGACTTGCGCATTGCGCATTGCGCATTGGCATGCGCTGATTGGAGCACCCCACCATTTTCTTAGTAGATTAGATTTAGCACTTTTTTCCACAATTTTACGCCTTAGAACAGCACTTTTAGTGAAGTTTTACTTTCTATAGTTACTAGTGTAAATATTTGTAAACAAAAAAACGCGTAGGAAAGTTAAGGGGAACGGTAAGATTCGATTTTATCAGATCGGGTAGCCCGCTCGGGCGCCATTTGCAATTTTCCCCCACATTTTCTCTGACCTCTCGTTAAATTCTGACATAGCAGGGATTGCCCAGCTCTGTTGGAACATACTTTGAAATAAATAAAGCCCATCTGAAACTTATTGTGACAATAGTCTTCATTAAAGTTAGGCATTCTTGCCCGGCCTAATTCTGGTGTAACCCAAATGAGTGAAACTCGACTTCTCAAGTATCTCCATAGGCCTGTCAAGACTGAAAACAGAGAACAGGTTATCACTCCAGTCCTCTTATCAGACAGCAAAGGATTGTATCTTCAAAGTGCCCAGGATGAAAATATACATGAACTAAAATTCTGGTGTAAGAAAGGTGCCACAATAGAGCAAGAACAGCAGTGGATCCACACAAATTTACGTCATAAATTAAGAAGACACAAGTCCATCCACTTTTTCGTCTGGCTAGGAACCTGTGACTTGACATACAAAAGGGAGAAGGAAAAATTCATTGACCTCAGATACCAGAAAAGTGAAACAGAGCATGGAATCACACAAATCACTGATAAATTAAATAACCTAGTAGCCGAAATCAAACGATCACCAAATACAACTGTGAGCATCCTAGAAGTACCACCCTACTCAATTGTTCGATACAATAAGTCAAAAGGACATACAGATCCGGAGGAATTCACAGAGAAGGACGAAATACTCAAAGAGCAAATTTACTCCCTGAATACCAACATTCGAGTGATCAATACCACACTAGGTTGGTCAGACTACGCAAGCCCTAGGTTTGTCTTAGACCTCTTAGCGCAAAAAAAGGTGAACAGCAGATACAAGAGTTATACAAACTATAGCCTACTTAGGGACGGACTACATCCTTCAGATACCTTAGCAAAGGTCTGGATCAAGAGGATTGAAGAGCGCATCACCAATATATGTTACTGATATAGTAAGATAGCCGGGATTGCCTAGCTAACTTATACCGATATATCAGTATGGAAAGCAACACACCTCCACGCAGATCTTCCAGAGCAAGGATCCCGCCTGTACCCTTTACCCCCTCAGCGGGAGAGAATGTTCTATACAAAAACTATCAGGTAAACACCAGCGACGCAAATAAGAAAACAATCGCTGCCTGCAACCGATCTAATGTTATTTATGAAGTCAATAAACACGGAAACATTGTATTAACATTTCAGCCAGGTGCCTACAAATTTTACCTGGAATCTTTGAACAGCCAACTCCAACACTTAAGAGATACAGGTTCCAACAACATTGAAACAAGAATCACAAGGGATAAAGGGAAAAAAGAGATTGAGCTCACCATAAAAATTAAATCTGAGAGGAGGAAAGCATGTACCATCAATGCCTACCATACGACATACAAAATGCTGATAAACGGAAAAACACACACCTATACTGGTACAATACATCCAGCTATATGTGCCCATCTATCTGCACAAGATATAAGCAGGGAAAACCAACAGATCTTAGAGCAAATTACCAACGCAATCTCTGAACATTTATCTGGCAATGAAACGTCAACAACAGAGACATCTAGTGGTGCAGTAGGTGGTTCAAGGAACCCAACCCTACATTCCTCTCAGTATAATGTACCAGAATACCATCAAACAGTAAGCAGAGAACCGCAGGATACTATCCTACAGCAAACTCAAGTGGACCAAAATATCCAAAGTAGTGAGACATGTGATATAGAAAACAGCAGTATACATCTGTCTGATACAGAACAAAATACAGATACTTTTCCAAAATCTACAATACAGGACACAGATGACTCCTTAGTCAACATTGATGCTCCTATAAATGTTAAACAGTTATTTATAACACCACCAAAAACACAACTTTGTGATATCCTTCAAGAAACTATAGAAGATGAAAACTTAGATAGAGATACTGGGAATAGCTCGACACTTATCTGCCCAATATGTGAAAGAGAAGCAGAAACAGATGTTATCGAGTGTAATAGATGTAACAACTGGATGCACTTTGAATGTGAAAACATTATGCTAAACCAGCTGAGAGATCTTATGAACACAGAATACATATGTTCGCTATGTTTCATAGAGGAGATGAACAACGAAGATGTTATAGCTGATGAACAACAAAAACAGCAACTTAAAGCTGTAGTACCAATAAGTAATGACCAACAGGCAAAGGAAAATGAACATCTTAAAGCTAAAGTACCAAGAAGTAATGTAAAACAAGGAAAGGAAACTGAGCGTCTTAAAGCTGAAGTACAAACAAGTGAAACACAACAAGCAGAGGAAAATAAGACCAAACAAGACAAACCAACATCAAACATGCAGAAGAAAAACGTACAGAACAACAAACATAGGTAATCACAGATTACGAAGCTCACCTCGTGGCAGCCAAATTCAGTTCAATCATATTTCTTAGCACATGTATATTGGCTTTAAAAGGCAAAATCATTCAAGTGGAAAAAGTCATTTTATGAAAGTTTGATCAAAGATACATCCAATATGCAAGTTTGGTACATGTAGCACTTATACTTTGCTCAATATTGGCTTTTAAAGGCAAAATCACTCAAGCGGAAAAAGTAGACCAAGGTCATTTTATGAAAGTTTGATCAAAGATACATCCAATATGCAAGTTTGGAACATGTAGCACTTATACTTTGCTCAATATTGGCTTTTAAAAGCAAAATTACTCAAGTGGAAAAAGTAGGTCAGATGCTGCATTTGATGCATGGGTCCATATCGGCATCCAAAGATGAATCACTTGTGCAAGTTTGGTTACTGTAGCATTAGTACTTGGTCAGATACTGAGCTACCCCAAACTTCTTAACCAAGTCACTCAAGCGGAAAATGTAGGTCAGATGCTGCATCTGATGCATGGGTCCACCTCGGCATCCAAAGATGAATCACTTGTGTAAGTTTGGTTACTGTAGCATTAGTACTTTGTCAGATACTGAGCTACCCCAAACTTCTTAACCAAGCCACTCTGAGCTACCCCAAACTTCTTAACCAAGTCACTCAAGCGGAAAATGTAGGTCAGATGCAGCATCCGATGCATGGGTTCACCTCAGAATCCAAAGATGAATCACTTGTGCAAGTTTGGTTACTGTAGCATCAGTAATTTGCCAAATACTGAGCTACCCCAAACTTCTTAACCGGATGGGGACGCGGACGGAGACGCGGACACGGATGCGGATGCGGACGGGGACGCAGACGTGCGGGGGTATAGCATAAGCTCACTCAACTTCGTCGAGGTGAGCTAAAAACTACTGACCAATAAACGTCACATCGTTTGTGACGTCACATCATTAATGATGTTAGTTATAAACTCTACCTATTTTTCCGTGCTCTTTGTGACGTCACATCATTAATGATGTTAGTTATAAACTCTACCTATTTTTCCGTGCTCTTTCTCTTATAGAAGAACATAGGTAATCACAGATTACAAAGCTCACCTCGTGACAGCAAAATTCAATTCAAACATATTTCTTAGTACATGTATATTGGCTTTTAAAGGCAAAACCACTCAAGCAAAAAAAGTAGGTCAAGGTCATTTTATGAAAGTTTGATCAAAGATACATCCAATATGCAAGTTTGGTACATGTAGCAGTTATACTTTGCTCAATATTGGCTTTATAGAGCAAAATCACTCAAGCGGAAAAAGTAGGTCAAGGTCATTTTATGAAAGATTGATCAAAGATACATCCAATATGCAAGTTTGGTACATGTATCACTTATACTTTGCTCAATATTGGCTTTTAAAGGCAAAATCACTCAAGCGGAAAAAGTAGGTCAAGGTCATTTTATGAAAGTTTGATCAAAGATACATCCAATATGCAAGTTTGGTACATGTATCACTTATACTTTGCTCAATATTGGCTTTTAAAGGCAAAATCACTCAAGTGGAAAAAGTAGGTCGAGGTCATTTTATGAAAGTTTGATCAAATATACATCTAATATGCAAGTTTGGAACATCTAGCACTTATACTTTGCTCAATATTGGCTTTTAAAGGCAAAATCACTCAAGCGGAAAAAGTAGGTCAAGGTCATTTTATGAAAGTTTGATCAAAGATACATCCAATATGCAAGTTTGGTACATGTAGCACTTATACTTTGCTCAATATTGGCTTTTAAAAGCGAAATCACTCAAGTGGAAAAAGTAGGTCAGATGCTGCATCCGATGCATGGGTCCATCTCGGCATCCAAAGATGAATCACTTGTGCAAGTTTGGTTACTGTAGCATTAGTACTTTGTTAGATACTGAGCTACCCCAAACTTCTTATCCAAATCACTCAAGCGTAAAATGTAGGTCAGATGCTGCATCCGGTGCATGGGTTCACCTCAGCATCCAAAGATGAATCACTTGTGCAAGTTTGGTTACTGTAGCATCAGTACTTTGTCAGATACTGAGCTACCCCAAACTTCTTAACCAAGTCACTCAAGCGGAAAATGTAGGTCAGATGCTGCATCCCGTGCATGGGTTCACCTCAGCATCCAAAGATGAATCACTTGTGCCAGTTTGGTTACTGTAGCATTAGTACTTTGTCAGATATTGAGCTACCCCAAACTTCTTAACCAAGTCACTCAAGCGGAAAATGTAGGTCAGATGCTGCATCCCATGCATGGGTTCACCTCAGCATCCAAAGATAATTCACTTGTGCCAGTTTGGTTACTGTAGCATCAGTACTTTGTCAGATACTGAGCTACCCCAAACTTCTTAATAACCAAGTCACTCAAGCGGAAAATGTAGGTCAGATGCTGCATACGATGCATGGGTTCACCTCAGCATCCAAAGATGAATCACTTGTGCCAGTTTGGTTACTGTAGCATTAGTACTTTGTCAGATACTGAGCTACCCCAAACTTCTTAACCAAGTCACTCAAGTGGAAAATGTAGGTCAGATGCTGCATCCGATGCATGGGTTCACCTCAGCATCCAATGATGAATCACTTGTGCCAGTTTGGTTACTGTAGCATTAGTACTTTGTCAGATACTGAGCTACCCCAAACTTCTTAACCGGACGCGGACGCGGACACGGACGCGGACACGGACGCGGACGCGGACGCGGACGAGGACGCGGACGCGGACGCGGACGCGTGGGGTTATAGCATAAGCTCACTCAACTTCGTCGAGGTGAGCTAAAAACAGAGGAAAAGCAAACCATCAACATGACTGCACAGAAGTAGAACGTAAAATTGCTATGATGCAAGCAGAAATAGCTAGACTTGAAGACATAGTAAAGGAGCAAAAGGACACCATAAGAATCTACAAAATAAGAGCAACAGCCTACGACAACAAAATGAATGAAAATCAACTAGTAAAAGCACAAGATGATTCTACTAAACTAGACAATATGAACAACCGCATTACACAGCTTGAATTAGAACTTCTGAAATCCCGTGTCTTAAATCTGGAAAATAGGCTTACCCCAAACTACGTTAACACAAACGAAGGGATTAGTAATAGGAGGCAACCCCAAAACAGTGACAATGAGGCATACAAAAATGCTTCAAGGGAAGAAGAAAATTACACGGAACGAGAAACTTTAGCTGAGGAAGACAGAAATGAGCAGAACAAAAATGAACAAATATTAGCTCAAACTCAAAATGAACCTATCATAGCAAATACGCTACAACAAGCTAGTCATCCCACAGTGAACAACCAGTATTTTTTGGGATATGGACGGGCAAACACCCAGACACCCAGGATTGTCGAAGCCACTCACCATACAGAGCCCCGACAAAAACAAAATTCTCATCCCGTACATCAGGAAAGAATGGGAGTGCATATAAATCGGAAATTACCTCAGCTACAGAACAACCATATACAAAGGAGACAAAAAGCAAACCCTCAACAAATACCACCAGCACAAATGGGGCAGGTAACTGTAGGCCCACCAGTCAACCAGAACCTAAGTACCATACCCCAACCGATATTATATCAACAGACTCTAGGAAATGCAAACTTAGAAATGTCTCATCCTTTAACATCACAGATATCTCAATATGTATCAACACCAATAATCCCTCCGCCATTCCCCCATCCCGTCCTCGGAAAAACCCCAACAATAATCCCAGCCAGGAACGCACAATTTTACCCACCATACCTGAGATTCATGCTACACCACCAGAGTGCAATAAGGAACCAACCAACCAATGTTTAAAAGATGTAACATGTTTGTCAAAGTCAGGCAGGGATTGCCCAGCCTTGACCCATGACACACAACATGAAATACATAACAGATCATCAACGATACTCGAGATAACAACGCTCAACGTGCAGGGAATGAGATCAAATAAGACATGCATCCTTGACATCATGAATAGAGCTGATATTACATGTATACAGGAACACTGGCTTTACACCTTCGAACAGCAAGAGCTAAGTAATCTCTCCAACAACCATGTCGCATTTACAAAATCAGTCGACATGAATGATAACATCATACCAATTGAAAGAAACAGAGGCCACGCAGGGGTATCCACAATTTGGAAAGGCAACGTCGACAATAATATCAAAATATCTCCGGACGGAAGCTCTAGAATAGCATGCATATTAATGACCGTCAAACACACTAAACTATGCATGATAAATGTCTACATGCCATGCAGAGGGACACATACCCAAGATACATATGATGAAACCCTTGACCAAATAAACGAAATCATCATAAAACATAGAGATGAATATCACATCATCATCACTGGCGATCTCAATGCCTCTCTAGACAGATGTCCTCCCAACCAACAGGATAAAAATCTAAGACAATTCTGTCAGGAAAATGATATTGTCATACCACAAGCACATGAAAGAGCAGACACATTTGTACACCACAACGGCACAAGCTCAGCACAGTTGGATTACTTCCTATGTGGAAAAGAATCTGAAGAAATAATCATTGAGGTCAAAATAGACAAAAGGTATGACAATATAAACACCTCTGACCACAAACCTGTTACATGCAGAATTCTACTAAAGGACCTCCAAAAACTCAAAAGTGCGGAGAACTCCAAAAGCAAGAAAATCAACTGGGACAAATGTGATAAAACCGCTTACAGAGAAAAAATAGAAAAAGGGATAAAAAACGTAAATACCACATCAAGTCCTAATATCAATATAGGAATACAAGAACTATACCACGTAGTTAAAGAAGCTGAGAAGAACTCAGTCCCACAGAAGAAGAACAGAAAACATGGAAACAGCAAAGTAAGATGGACACTCAAAATACAAAACGCCATACAAAAATCTAAAGCTGCACATAAAGAGTGGAAAGATGCTGGCTCTCCAACTGATCCAAGCAATATAGAGTATAACAACAAAAAGATGGCAAAAAGAGAACTCAGGTCAACACAGAGACAAGAGGAGGCAAGAGAAAGGCAAAAATTATATAGGGAGATCACTAATGCAGATGGTAACGATCAGAAAACCTTCTTCAAACTTGTCAATGCACAAAGAAACAGCAACAATCCACAGACAAAAGAACTAATCGTGGACAACATCGAATATTTAACTGATGAACACATCATAAATGGATGGAATATATATTTTGAAAAGCTATCACAGCCAAAGACTGAAGAACGTTTTAAAGAAGATCATAAACAACAAGTACATGAAGACATTCTCATGATAGAGGACATCTGCCTTGTTCAAAGAGAGCCGATAGCTCCTGCAAGTGAGGAAGATGTGAAAAAGGCAATTCTAAACATGAAAAACGGGAAGGCAGCAGATTACGCAGGCATGACAGCAGAACATCTTAAACATGCTGTGGATGAAATAACACCTGTCCTTACAGCTCTTATTAACAACATCTTTGAAAAAGCAGAAATTCCAGACGAGCTAAAAACAGGAATACTTACTCCAGTTCTGAAAAAGGGAAAAGAAAAATCTATCCCGACTAATTACAGAGGTATTACCGTCACTGCTCTCATAGGGAAAGTCATTGAATCAATAATACAAGATCGTATTGAACCCATACTATCCCCAACACAACATGCGTTACAGAGGGGCTTTACAAAAAAGACATCCCCACTCATGGCAGCCTTACATATTACAGAAATTATAAACGAGTGCAGAGATGAAAAAGAGGTTATACATCTGACAACATTACATGTAGATGCAGAAAAAGCTTTTGACATAGTGTGGCATGATGGGCTCCTTCGGAAATTATACATAGATGGAATAACAGGAGATATGTGGCTCCTAATAAAATCACTACATGAAGGGACAAACATCAAAGTGAAATGGAACTCTGAACTCACCAACAAAATAGAGGTAGAACAAGGCATCCGACAAGGCGCAAAGTTATCAACTACCATGTATAAGCGCTTTAACAATGACATCCTTCATTCATTAGAACAAATGAATCTGGGTCCAAACATAGGAATCAACAACCTGACATCACCAACTTGCGCAGATGACTTAGCACTCCTGGAGAAGTCATTGATGAACATGCAATCGCTGGCACAAAATGTCTATAACCACACGTGTAAGGACCGCTTCACTATTAATCCAGCAAAAAGTGAAATAATAACATTTAACAGAAGGAACACCTCATCGACTTCTGATCCGAAAACAGAAATCCAGTTTGGAAATGTCCCTATACAGCCTGCAGAAAAAATAAAACACCTGGGCATAGAAAGAAATAAAGAAAACACTCCAGATGTTACAGCCAGAATACAAACAGCAAGGAAAACATCATATGCACTGATGGGAACCGGAATGCATGGAAAAAACGGAATTTCACCCATAATTTCTGCCTCAATGTGGGATACATTCATCATTCCCAGGATGTTACATGGAATTGAATTTCTGACAATTCGTAAAGGTGACATAGAGAAACTTGAAGGCCACCAAAGGAAAACACTCAAGCTCATCCAAGGTCTACCAGACAACACTGCTACATCAGCTACATACCTTCTCCTTGGAAAACTTCCCACTGAGGGCCTTATTGATTTGCGTTTTATGTCTGCCTTCAATGGAATTGTTTGTAACCTGGATTCAATAGAACACCAGATAGCAACACGTCAACTTCTGATGAAGGAGGAAACTAGTAGCAGCTGGTTTATAAAGGTCAACTCAATTCGGCAAAAATATGGAATCAGGACAGCCCTAGATGTAATTTCCTGCAGAGACACAAAAAATACACTGAAAGAAGAATGCAAGCAAGCTGCCACTATTTTTTGGAACAAAAAACTAACAGATGACTGCAAAGGGAAAACAACCCTCAAATTTTTGGCAGTACAAAATTTGACTCCTGGACAGCCACATCTTGTCTGGAAATCAGCAAAACACAGCCCTATGGAGACTAGGAAGGCAGCCATAAAGGTGCGACTCATGACAGGCACTTATCAGTTGGGATACATTCAGGCCAGAAACAAAAAAATCAGAGAGTCAAACTGTGTACTGTGCCAAAGAGAGCCAGAAGATGAACATCATTTTATAGCAAGATGTCCTGCACTCGCAGACAAAAGATCTTTATACATAGACAAGATCACAAAGCTTACCCAAGAAAAACCCTGGAAAAACATCACAGATCTTGAAGATGACAGTGATGGAACCATACTCACGCAGCTAGTGATAGACTGTACCTTCTTCATGGACAAAAAACGAGAAAAGGGTCCGGAATCATGGGAATGGTACAACAAAATGGAAAAGACATGCAGAGACTACATCTATGCATTACACCAGGTTAGGTCGAGCAAGATAAAACTATTAATGTAAATATGAAAATATTCACTCTAAGACAGCACCCTGTTCTTTCTAAAACAGATGACCCAGACACCTCAAATCTTGTAAAATACAAAATGTATCCCCCCTTCCCTTTTTATTTTTTCAGCTATATGTACATAGTAACAGTAAATTATTTTTAACACTATGTTAAGTTGCTACTTGTTTTTATCCTAATACTGCACTCTTGTATAGTCCACTTTTAAACAATTTGCCTTTATTAAATCTTATAATCACACTCTCCCAGTTTATATCTCTTAGGCTATTATTTTAAACATACCATCCTTTTAAATATGAAACCGAAAGTCCACCACCGCACTAGATAATTTTTAAATTTTAAAATATCTTGTCCATCTTTTTTTATCTCCATTTTCATTATCCCCTACCATGAAACTTTTACCATTTTTACCCATTCTTTAATGGGGTGCTCCTTATACAGAGGAGGGATTTCCACAGAAAGAAAGAAAGAAAGAAAGAAAGAAAGAAAGACTCGATATCGAACTCCTGTGAGTTCATAACCTGGCCTGGGTCCCTAACCAGAACAGGTGTATAAAGGGTTAATATACCTTCTGTCACAATTACATCAATTCAGTTTTCTGTCTTTCTACAAGAAAATAATTGTAAGGTTTGTTGCCAAAGGCCAGGCCATGCCATTTCACGTATGGAAACGCAAGGTGAAAGTACAAACTATATTGATGAACCTATTTCCGAAACCGATGTTCCGAATATATTTTTAGTCCAGTCATATTACAATTTTGAAATCGAACTAATTGTAAAAAAAAAAGTTTTTAGTGTTATGCTGTACGTTGAGACACTTGTAACAACATATCAAAAGTCCTCTAAAATCCTCTTGCCAGTCTTGGTGGATATATGTTTTTTTTTTGGCCTCACAAAAATACGATTTTTAGAGAAATTGTCATTTTTGTTGGTTAATTTCTCAATAAATCACGACTCATAGCATATCATTTTTCTTCCTTGGAAAGACTGGCTATAATATCATCTGCTGAAGCCATTTTTTTATGATTATGAACATTTATATATATATATAATTAAACATTTTTATTGGTTTGAAATTGCCAAAAGTAGTGTCAAAATTTGATAAAATGAGCGTTTCGGATTCCCCCATTTTCAGAAAAAAGATTACATGTAAACGAAATGAAACACCATCTCATTATCATAAAGTGTAAAAAAAAACATTCTAGCATATTAAAGGATTATGCATAAACTTTTGTGTCACAATGATTCTTCTTTTAAAAAATCGCCCACAAAACCAACTGGTTCAATCAATTGTTCAAGTATTCATCGAATTATAGCAAAAAGAGAGAAAGTAAAGCTTAATTTCACCCTGATTGTTGAAGATTAATTTTTAAATTATTTTGTTAATAATTTGGAGTCAAATGAACTAAATGAATGTGTTTTTTATACTGTTTTGACTGCTGGCTGTGTCAAAATCTAGTATCAAAGTAGACATTTTGATCTTTTTGGAGAATTGTTGAAAAAAAAAATGGCCAAGTCCAAGGTTTTGATTCCTAATATTGCAAAAATATATTGACCGATTTAAATTTTGCATGACAGTCATTGGTGAAAGAAGCTTTCTGAAGCTAGAGTTTCATATTTATGCCAGAGTATTATAGTTGAAATATCGAACATTGTTTAATTTTTGTAATGGGGACATGGGGAACTGACTTAAAATTCTCCATAATTTTTGTCTAGATTTGAAAATGTTAGAGGACTTGAAGATCTTTCAGTTGGTATAAAGAACATATAAAAACTAAAATGACCATGCATAGTCTTGAAATAAAGAAGTCTGTGTTTTTAAAAAAGTCAGGACAAATTTCATACTTAATTTTTTCCTACATTACTTAAAATATACTTTATCTTTTTTAATATTCATAAAGTATATTGAGCATAATTATAAAATCAAATAAGAATTAAGAAATATATGCTTATCCATTTCATTTTAGAGAATTATCTGAATCAAATTGACAAAATGCATGTATTCATTTTCATTAAATAATTTAAATTTTTAGTACGGTCTCGACCGAATAATGAGTTAAATAACTCCGACATCATAGATATCATTTTCACTTATTTTGATGAAGTATAAAAATATGTAGTACAAATGTTCAATTAAAAGAAAATAAAGCTTTTTGTTGTTTATCTTGATTCCTAACAAAGGCAACAAACACGTGCTCGAGGCGGTTTTGCTAACTGAAAATTGCCATTTTTACCGTTTTTGATTGGTCCGGTTTTTTTTTTGCTTACAACTACAACCTTGACTTTTATCAAAATTTAATGTCTTATGTAGTTACTAAAAATGTCATAAAATAATTTTATGCTAAAACTGAATCTTTCACTTGTTGTTCTGATCAACTAAATCCACATTTGGCCGTTTTGCATTTTGACTAAAAATGAAGGGGGTCTAAATACTGCACTTCCCATGAAGTATCGAATGAGGACTTTTAATATGTGTTGTACGTGTGTTTAGACATTAAATCAAGTCTTAAAAATTCTTTTGCAATTACTTCGATGTCAGCCCATGTTTTTGCGTAATATGACTGGACTATTTAGTTTAAATTGGTATTTATTTCATTACACATACCTAGGTTATTACAGACACAATACAACGGATTGGGAAACAAGTAAATGATATACTTATATTAATCCCTTTCCTAATATCTGTGCAGAGGACATTATGGCAATATTATGTGAACTACCTAAAGTAGTGAAATATTTCATCAAAAGTGAGTGAAAATTGGAAGAGGCAAATATATACAGAAAGGCTTTTGATTGGTCAAGTTAATATGTGTTATAATGGGATTAAACAATTCATGAATGAATACGAAAGTTGTTGCATCTTGAGTTGTCTAGTGTAAATATATCTATTTTCCAACTCGTCAGAATGATAAAGACATACGTTAAATCTATATGGTGTATCCAGTTTTTGTTTTTAAATTTCATGCATAGCTTTACTAGTACTACTTTTTACTCTTTATTTTAAGATAGAACTTTGATTCTCTTAAATTTTTTTTACATTGGAGTAAGAAATGTTTGGTTGTCTCGACGGATCCGCATGAACAAAATTGTGTTTCGCTTAGATATCTATGGAATAAATGAGCATTCAGTGAACTGCATTCAAGGAGCAAACGGGTGTCAAATTTTGAACATCATCTGAGATAGTATGTTTTCATCACTTTTGCCATTTACATTGTCAAATTGTCATCATTGTTCGAGGCCTTCCGCAAAGAGCTTAACGTTTGCCGGAAATTACTTTCTCCAATGACCCACTGGCACAAATTCCAGCTTTAATGATGATTTCAGTGAAGCCTCTCCCTTTCAACATCTTACATATGTACCCAACGCACCAAAGAATGAGCATATTGCATGGAATACACCCATTCTTACTATGACTTTTGCATATTTCTCCAGGAATTGCCAAACCAAATTGTAAGCAATTTTAGCAACTGCTCTAGGTCAAATGTGACAACTGTATATGTTTGATCAGCTTCTGTGCTTGCTGCCATTGATGTATCTAAATTAAATGTGCTGCACTGTTGAACTTTAATTTATTGACACATTTATTGTCGGCATATATTCAACAACTCATTTTTCTTTAGTCTGGTCTGTTGTGCTTGATAACCATCCTGAAAAACCTGGCACTGTCTGTATTTCAAACTCACTTCCAATAATCCAACAGAGAAACCACATGAATATACCGCGACACGATGACTTAAATTTATGTTTATCATAAAAAGGTTTACTATCGATTTGTTTAGGCTTGACAGTACTTTCACCTGTCTTTGGGGCATTACACTCTGCTACAACCAACTTGGTACTATCTAACACTTCTTGTATTACAATGCCATGAGTTGAATGTGTTGTTCCAGATCCTGATGGAGTATCCTCATTCAAATCAAAATTGTCCCAACGGAAATGAATAACCACATTGTTATATCTGTGGATATATTTTGAGTCAGAACTTATTCTGTAGTAGTCACTGCATTACACATTGCAGTCTCGGGTTCCGTTGTCTTCATATATGACTGTGTATGTCCAAATCGGTTTAGTGTTATCACAACCAGTAAGATGTCGAACAGTCATTTATAACAATATATGTTTTGGTATTACCCATTCTCCATTTGACACAGCATAACAGATATCATCAGAGATTGACTTAGCAACTCTTCTTATTTTAGCACTACAATAATTTTATTCTCTGGCTTACCTGACACCAATTCCAAGACAAAATCAACAGGGATTTCAGAAGCTTTTCTATCACCAGAAAGAAGCCACTCTGATTATCGGGCCAGGGAATAGAACATGATGTTTTGCGTACTTCATAAATTTGTCTTCGTAATATCAGTGCAGACACGTACAGATGTTTTTTTTTTATCAGAAGAGGCTAATTCAAATGCAGTTTCTAACGCATTGCCTTCAACGCCAGCGCCGTACACCAACTCGGAAGTTGTTCTTGAAGACTCTAGAACTTAATTCTTTGCCGGAAATGTTTTTGTAATTTGTCTTTCAGTTTGAAAGTTGTGTAGTTTTCGTTATAAACTGATGCAAAATTTGCAGACAAAAATCAAGATATAGCTCCCTCAGCATGGTCAATCTTTCAGCATTCTGACCCTAAATAATATTGTCTTCAATATATTTGCAAAGGAACTCAAATGCCTCTCTGTGAGCAACCTCCGTTTTATAAGCCTCCGAATCTGACTGAGGTACGTGTCTTGTATCACTTCTAGTATACTTACCTCTCTTGCTACCAAATCTTGATTTAAAACTTCACCTGAAAGCTGAGCATCACATTTATTAGCAACTGCAGCTTTAATAGACTCTTCAGCGGTTTTTGTTACACATTTTGTAAGTTTCTGTTTAATACCTTTCACTTTAATGGTTTCTTTGTCACAAAAGAGACATTTATCACGTGGAAACAACATTAGGTATTACGAGATGGGGAACATGATGTTCTCGTTCTTTTTATGTTCTTGGTGCGCTGTCATCACAGGAAGAGACAAGCGCGGATCCAGAGGTGGGGTCGGGGGGGGGGGGTTCCGGACCCCCCCCCCCTGGAATTTTCGAAACATTGCTGATATTTTGTTCTTAATATACATATTTCATAAGATTAAGTTCCAATTTCCCTTTTGTTGTCATAATATTTGAAAAATATATCATGAATTTGTATTAGAAAGCTTTCATTTTGATAACATATTGCCGTCAGTATTTCAAAAATTTTCTCTGGCTAGCTTCCGCTCGCCAGAATTTATTACATACATGTACGTTATTTTCAAATGATGCTGCGCTTTCCTATAAACAGCACATATACATTACACCTATATCAATAAACAAGGACACTAATGAAACGAAAAGAAACTGAAAAAGACACGAATAGTGGATTTTCTTCCAATTCTTGGAAAAAAAAATTCGCTTGCTCGCTATCGCTCGCCATTTGTTGTATTTACATATTAGAACTGACAATCAATATAATCAACAACTATGATGTGAAAATTCAAAATTCTAAGCTGTTTGCCAGTCACCTGTTTTATCAATAATTAGAGACAGAACTGACAATCATCAATCAATAACTTTATTTTCTTGCGGTTTTTTTTTTTTTTTTTTTTTTTTTTTTTTCTCTTCAAAAAATTCGGACTTTGGGACCCCCCCTGAAAAAAATTTCTGGATCCGCCCATGAGAGATATACTTTCTTTTCTCTGTTCTACTGATGTTGGTAAAGTTTTGGCAACACTTTCTATGAGTACCATGTTTAGTAGGGTCTAATGAATTTGGAATATTCAATGAAAGATGCTCCAAACTTTCTTTAACTGAATCATACTTCATCATTTTTTATCTGGCAACTTCCTTTATTTTTTCAAACCCAGCTTCTGTAAGGCCACCTAGCTACCTCTATGAATGATACAAATTCTGTCCGATTTATCGATATATTCAGAAGAACTGCGAGTTCAACAGTCTTGCATTCTGGTTTTAATCGCACTGATTGTTCCATCGTATCAGATCAAAATGCATGTAATTTAAAACAAAATATAACCCCCCCCCCCCAAAAAAAAACCAAAGAAAAAAAAAAACAAGAAATAATGCGTTGTGGTCATGATTACATCTTGTTTTCAAAGAAAATAATCTTGAATTATTGATATTTTGCGAGAACAATAGTAGATATTCGTCTATGTGCATCTTCTGAAATAAAAGGTTTTGGAGCACGTGCAAAATGTTTGCCTGTAGGTGGCGCCATGATCAATATGTTGTAACTTTTTCTGGATAAGACATGTACGAATTAAATGTAGGTGGAGCCACAAGAAAATCATTAATAGAAAAGTATCAATAGAAATTATCTTATAATTATTATTTTTTCTATATTATATTTGAATACATGTACACATTTCTTTGTGTTTATATATTGACTTTTGATGAGGTCTACTCGTGACTATACAGACCTGATCAGGTATTGGTTGACCCAGGCCGAAGAAGAAAGTGAGTCTTCCAACTCTGCTTTTAGTGAGCAGTATTGCTGACAATAAACATCGAAGAAAAACCCATCAGTTATTGAGTCTCAAAGTCGGGATGGTAAGGCAATATAATCAGGATTTCCATGGGAACAGCTGCGAACCCCGTAATAAACAATATTCCGAAGAGAGACTAGGTGCCTGAGGACAATCAGCGTCTCCTGTTTGTATGCAGCACCCGTCGCAATAGTTCTAGGTAACTAGAAAGGTTTCTTGTTGCGGTTGCAACAAGAGTGTCTTCCTCCTATACAATTTTTGGTTTGGAAATATGAAGGACGTCACATTACATGTATTTATATTATATATTTAAGTTTTCAAATAGCAGTAACATTAAATTTTCAAACCGATAATTGTTGGTGAGCAACCATTTGATTTGGGAGGGGGGGGGGGGGGGGGGGCAGGAATTCTATTGCCAGCCGGTAAAATTTTTTCAGCAATTTTCTGAGCAGGCCATTTTTTTCAGCCATTACCAGAGTCGGAGGAAAATTTTCGCCGGTTCTTCGGGCCGGATTTAAACAAATTGTCAAATGTTGTGAATGTCTGTGTAAGTTAAACTCCCCGCTGTTACAGAGTATGAGTTAATAACCGTTCCTTCAGATGTCTCTTTGCAATTAGCGAATTTCAGACAGATTGTATGATGTTTAAATAGAACCTTTTCTAGATTTTTGTGCCTATGCGTATTAGGTCTCTGGTAGATACAGCTATGTGAACAGTTTGTATTTATATTAATTAATTTTTTGACTTTAAATTGTCTGGCACAAAGGGCCAGCAAAAATTTCCATATCATGCAATGTATCCTTACTTTTGCATGGTCCGGGAAAAAAAAAAAAATTGCCGGCCCTTTGGGCCGGAATATTTTTTTCAGCATTTTTCAGAGCCGGGATTTTTTTTTTGCAAATTCTTCCTGCCCCCTTCCCCCATAAAAAAGGCGAGCTCGTAGCTGTAGAACCAATTTTCTTGAGAAGAGAAATGGTAATAACAAGTTACGTTCAATATATATATATAAATACCATGAAGTTCTCGCTGTGCAGGTTCAAATTTGGACCCCCCCTTCCCTTTTTTCAAAGTTTATTTTGAATTTCCATCATGGCGACATCGTTCAATATAAACAGAACTGTTTTCGAAAAACGAGGGGAGGGAAGAATGTTGGAGAAAATGTTCATCAATTTGTAAATAAACCAACCGAAAATTATGTTCGAACGTTTGCTAGAATTAGAAATTAAACTTGATGTTCAAAATATAGTTATTGAAGTTTAGAAACAGGTTTGTAGGTTAGAAATCGGAATCAAACTACCACTTTTTGTGTGTAAATTCTGGTTTGTAGCTGATCTCTTCTAAATTAATCAACTGTTTTAAAATCAAATTGTGTATATCGAAATGTATTTATGAAATGCATATTCATCATTGCCGTGAAATCGGAATTTGAAAATCTCAACACTGCTTTTCTCGAGTCGGACTCGGACTACCAATTTTAGTGTGCGCCCGATCTGTTGGCGTGAAGGTGTATCGAAATACCCAACTCAAAATTTCGATGCTCAAATCTTTTCAACAGTAAGAGATAGGAAAAATCAGAAAGACTAAATAAGGCAGATACATGGATAAAAAATAATAATATTGAAATTTTTAGGAAACTTCATAAGCTTAATTTTTGTTTACTATTATAAGCAAAAAAGTGTCTTCCTCCTATGAACTTCTGAATTTGGAAATATGAAGGACGGCGAAGGACGTCATCGTAATACAGTGTGCATCTAGCATTTCATATCTTGCATGGCTGTCGACTTTCAAAAAGAATGGAAATTGTAGATAGCAAAATACGAGATATTTAAGCTTACAAATAGCAAAACATGAAATTTTCGGTCCTTTTGAGTAATTCGACGCTCCCGTCAAATATTTGAATCTACTAAAAAACATGATAAAAAAAATAACAGAGACCAAAAATAAAAAAAGACCAATCTAGCTTTTACTCCAAACGTAACGTTGGAGAACTTTCATTGTCCTAGCTTACAGGGTTCTTGAGAAATCGCTGATCCAATTTTCCACGGTTACGAAAACAATAGGTCTTCCGACGGAAGTCGGAAGACCTAATAAATTAAAACAATCTTGATAAATTTTGCAAACCGGGTGCAATAAAGTAGAAATGAATAAGAAGTGTAATAAATTAACATAACCGTGCTTATATTCTTTTTTCAGAAGAAAGGGTAATAAGTGTTTATAATAATTATACGGAAGTGTTACATCAATGTTAAACGTCTTCAAATGTGAAGAAATTTTCAAACCAATGTTCCAGACACGTGTTTTGGGTATTAAATCATCATCAGTGATGCTTCCAGCCAAAGTAATATTCAGAATTAAGCCGCCAAAATTTATTTGAAAGGCACCCTCTGGTTTAAGTTTTGAATTCAAATTTGTCTATTTACTTTACAGAGAGTGCACACCTCAAAATGTCATGTAGACTCTATTCAGCTCCAAATGTCCTGTAGGGTCTATTCAGTATGCGACAGTTCTACCAAATTGAAGCGGCGGGTGTTGCATGCAAGCAGGAGATGCTTACTCTTCCTGGGCACCTGGTCTAACTCCCATATATTGGGTGTTCGCTTCTTTTCATGTGGTATAGGTTTTTGTTTGTTTGCCTTGGTTCCTGTTTTATCCTGATTTTGTATGCCTTCGGTTTCTGATTTTCTGAATTTTTTTCGATTTTGTGCTGTATATAGGGACATGGTCATTATCCATATTTGTCATCATATGATCCAAATAAAATCTATATTCAAAATAGCATTGGAGGGATGGTGCTTAGATGTCAACATCCTTTCCTTTCGATGATATTTTCGATGAAATGACAAGTTTCCGAAAAAAGCAAAATAATATACTGTAAGTGTACTTTTTATAGTGCAACCACATTTTAGCGGAATCAGAGCAGAATTGGGTAAATTGACATATTAGCGTAATCATGAATTAATTCTTTGACTAAATTTCCACATTAATCTATAAGAGATTCATATTTAGCGTAATTTTGAATTAGCGCATTCTTAGCAACTCCGCTAAAATATGAATCCCGTTAAAATAAACACACATACAGTATATGGTGTCAAATGGATAAAGAGTCAAAACAAAACTTCTTTCAGGTGACAGAGCTGGAAACTTTCATAAAGTAAAGAATGCCTTAATTGTTTCAGTATTCGGCAACGGTTGCCCATTTGTCTCGTTGGTTTATGTGTAAACCTTTGTATTTGATGTTTCTGTGTTGTGCGTTGGTGTTCTTTGTCCCTTTTGCGTCTCTTTCTGTGCTTGTCTGCTCTGTATTTTTGCATTGGGTGTTTTGCTGTGGGTGCTGCAATGTGGTGGTGTTGGAGATCCCCTCCTTTGTTTGTTATTAAAACATTTTCTATACACATGATCTGTATTGTAAACTTTATTTACTACAGCATTTGAATGTGCAATTTATATCTGTGGTGCTCAATATTATTTCATCTTTTCTCCAAACGAAATGTTTCATTCCACCTGAAAGTAAAGGATTGCATTTTGTTATTCTTTTGATATAAAAAAATGAGTACAAAGTTGACATTCGGATTTATTTTGTATAATATTTGTATTATCAGTTAAAGCTATGCGAAAAACAGCATGCGTTCGCTCCGTTTCTGTATTACGTCTTCAAAGTTTTCATAAAATATTGGTATTTACAAGAATTTCTCATATAATACAGTGAATACGAGCAAGACAAATCTGTTCCAGATAAGACAATACTGTAAATGTGGTTTTTTTCGCGGAGAAAATTTTCGCGACTATAACATTAAGACTTTTCACATGGGGAAGTATTCGCGATAAAAATGTCTTTCTCAATGTGATAATACATTGGGAATATTTTCGCGTGGGGGAAATTTCCGCGAAAACCCTCTATTCGCGAAAATTACCCCCACTCGAAACTTTCCACATTTATAGTAGACAGTAATGAGCTTATTACAGGTGAATATGATGTTTTACTTTAAAGTTCGTTATCTGAAAATATGAGGAGAGAATGTAGATGATATCACAATATTTACCGTGCTCATAATTGTTTAGATATATAGTGGAGTTTATTATTTTTAATTTATGTTTCTTTTTAAACATGACGGAATTTACCTTTTATGTACAAGAAATTAAAGAAATTATTTCAAAAATTCATATAGTTAATGTTTGTTGCTTAATAAGTCTGAACGTAATAATTGTTCATCGCTCCAAATGGAGATGTTTTCAGTATTAAAAATCTGTTCCAATTTTCAGATTGGTTTGAAATTCATGGATCTTATAGCTCAGATTTTGTTTCAATGATATTGCTTCACGTGTTTTTTGTTATTTCATTGTAAACCGGAAGCAAGATTTTACTTTCCCAGAAGTATTATATCAAGTTTCCTTTTTCAAGTCAATATGATGCGCCATTTACTGTTAACGCGTTTTCTGTTCAACAATTGAAAATTTTCTGTTGAACAATTGAAAATGAGGCAAAAATTTTCATTCATGAATTAATTCTTTGACTAAATTTCCACATTAATCTATAAGAGATTCATATTTAGCGTAATTTTGAATTAGCGCATTCTTAGCAACTCCGCTAAAATATGAATCCCGTTAAAATAAACACACATACAGTATATGGTGTCAAATGGATAAAGAGTCAAAACAAAACTTCTTTCAGGTGACAGAGCTGGAAACTTTCATAAAGTAAAGAATGCCTTAATTGTTTCAGTATTCGGCAACGGTTGCCCATTTGTCTCGTTGGTTTATGTGTAAACCTTTGTATTTGATGTTTCTGTGTTGTGCGTTGGTGTTCTTTGTCCCTTTTGCGTCTCTTTCTGTGCTTGTCTGCTCTGTGTTTTTGCATTGGGTGTTTTGGGGTTTTGCTGTGGGTGCTGCAATGTGGTGGTGTTGGAGATCCCCTCCTTTGTTTGTTATTAAAACATTTTCTATACACATGATCTGTATTGTAAACTTTATTTACTACAGCATTTGAATGTGCAATTTATATCTGTGGTGCTCAAAATTATTTCATCTTTTCTCCAAACGAAATGTTACATTCCACCTGAAAGTAAAGGATTGCATTTTGTTATTCTTTTGATATAAAAAAATGAGTACAAAGTTGACATTCGGATTTATTTTGTATTGTATTTGTATTATCAGTTAAAGCTATGCGAAAAACAGCATGCGTTCGCTCCGTTTCTGTATTACGTCTTCAAAGTTTTCATAAAATATTGGTATTTACAAGAATTTCTCATATAATACAGTTAATACGAGCAAGACAAATCTGTTCCAGATAAGACAATACTGTAAATGTGGTTTTTTTCGCGGAGAAAATTTTCGCGACTATAACATTAAGACTTTTCACATGGGGAAGTATTCGCGATAAAAATGTCTTTCTCAATGTGATAATACATTGGGAATATTTTCGCGTGGGGGAAATTTCCGCGAAAACCCTCTATTCGCGAAAATTACCCCCACTCGAAACTTTCCACATTTATAGTAGACAGTAATGAGCTTATTACAGGTGAATATGATGTTTTACTTTAAAGTTCGTTATCTGAAAATATGAGGAGAGAATGTAGATGATATCACAATATTTACCGTGCTCATAATTGTTTAGATATATAGTGGAGTTTATTATTTTTAATTTATGTTTCTTTTTAAACATGACGGAATTTACCTTTTATGTACAAGAAATTAAAGAAATTATTTCAAAAATTCATATAGTTAATGTTTGTTGCTTAATAAGTCTGAACGTAATAATTGTTCATCGCTCCAAATGGAGATGTTTTCAGTATTAAAAATCTGTTCCAATTTTCAGATTGGTTTGAAATTCATGGATCTTATAGCTCAGATTTTGTTTCAATGATATTGCTTCACGTGTTTTTTGTTATTTCATTGTAAACCGGAAGCAAGATTTTACTTTCCCAGAAGTATTATATCAAGTTTCCTTTTTCAAGTCAATATGATGCGCCATTTACTGTTAACGCGTTTTCTGTTCAACAATTGAAAATTTTCTGTTGAACAATTGAAAATGAGGCAAAAATTTTCATTCATGAATTAATTCTTTGACTAAATTTCCACATTAATCTATAAGAGATTCATATTTAGCGTAATTTTGAATTAGCGCATTCTTAGCAACTCCGCTAAAATATGAATCCCGTTAAAATAAACACACATACAGTATATGGTGTCAAATGGATAAAGAGTCAAAACAAAACTTCTTTCAGGTGACAGAGCTGGAAACTTTCATAAAGTAAAGAATGCCTTAATTGTTTCAGTATTCGGCAACGGTTGCCCATTTGTCTCGTTGGTTTATGTGTAAACCTTTGTATTTGATGTTTCTGTGTTGTGCGTTGGTGTTCTTTGTCCCTTTTGCGTCTCTTTCTGTGCTTGTCTGCTCTGTGTTTTTGCATTGGGTGTTTTGGGGTTTTGCTGTGGGTGCTGCAATGTGGTGGTGTTGGAGATCCCCTCCTTTGTTTGTTATTAAAACATTTTCTATACACATGATCTGTATTGTAAACTTTATTTACTACAGCATTTGAATGTGCAATTTATATCTGTGGTGCTCAAAATTATTTCATCTTTTCTCCAAACGAAATGTTACATTCCACCTGAAAGTAAAGGATTGCATTTTGTTATTCTTTTGATATAAAAAAATGAGTACAAAGTTGACATTCGGATTTATTTTGTATTGTATTTGTATAATCAGTTAAAGCTATGCGAAAAACAGCATGCGTTCGCTCCGTTTCTGTATTACGTCTTCAAAGTTTTCATAAAATATTGGTATTTACAAGAATTTCTCATATAATACAGTTAATACGAGCAAGACAAATCTGTTCCAGATAAGACAATACTGTAAATGTGGTTTTTTTCGCGGAGAAAATTTTCGCGACTATAACATTAAGACTTTTCACATGGGGAAGTATTCGCGATAAAAATGTCTTTCTCAATGTGATAATACATTGGGAATATTTTCGCGTGGGGGAAATTTCCGCGAAAACCCTCTATTCGCGAAAATTACCCCCACTCGAAACTTTCCACATTTATAGTAGACAGTAATGAGCTTATTACAGGTGAATATGATGTTTTACTTTAAAGTTCGTTATCTGAAAATATGAGGAGAGAATGTAGATGATATCACAATATTTACCGTGCTCATAATTGTTTAGATATATAGTGGAGTTTATTATTTTTAATTTATGTTTCTTTTTAAACATGACGGAATTTACCTTTTATAAACAAGAAAAGAAATTATTTCAAAAATTCATATAGTTAATGTTTGTTGCTTAATAAGTCTGAACGTACCAATTGTTCATCGCTCCAAATGGAGATGTTTTCAGTATTAAAAATCTGTTCCAATTTTCAGATTGGTTTGAAATTCATGGATCTTATAGCTCAGATTTTGTTTCAATGATATTGCTTCACGTGTTTTTTGTTATTTCATTGTAAACCGGAAGCAAGATTTTACTTTCACGAAAGTATTATATCAAGTTTCCTTTTTCAAGTCAATATGATGCGCCATTTACTGTTAACGCGTTTTCTGTTCAACAATTGAAAATTTTCTGTTGAACAATTGAAAATGAGGCAAAAATTTTAAAGAGGAGACTGTTACTGTAAATTATTATTGATTATTTTCGCTGGGAGAAAATGTCGAGATAATGACATCAAGTCTTAATGCGTGGGGAAAATATTCACGATAAAAATTGTAGAAAAATATTGTTTAGATTTAGGATCACTGACGAGGGTTTAGTATCCGAAACGTGCATGTCTTGTCCATGCTGACAATTGATCTGTTCTTAAATGATGCTTTTGGAATTTGAAGACGTTTAACATTTTCGACCTTTCTCTGCACATCTACAAGGACGATTGTTGTCGGCGAACTGTTAAATGTTTACTCATCCTGGGAGCATCATCTTATTTTTTCTTCACATAATGCTTACAAGGATTTGTATGTCCTTTAACAGTACTTTTAATTTTTGTTTCGTAGTCGACAAGCACCCACTAATTGCGAGAATTTCATGTTAGAAATAATAAATGATCAATTTAAGTAACAACTCCACTTGAGAAATTATTTACATGTACATGTATATTCAATTATATTTCTCCATAAACACATACCTTTTCATTTCTTGTAGACCCGTCGAATCTTACGGACTTTGCAGTACCCCAAGGTGCATCTCATAGGGTATCGACAGTTTTTCTATTATAGAGAAAAAAGAGGCTAAAACAATCCGTACTTTAAAATTCTGCAGCTATTGATTTCTATTGCTATTCGGCTAAACATTTATACGAAGTATGTTTTAAGTATGATACTTACATCTGAGTAGCAGCGTTTCTGATAACCTGAAATAATGAAAACAGACAAACTAATACAAGAATACAAGTACTGGTCAATACATACAGGCCTATTCATTAAAATCCATGAGATACAAATGATATTTACATCGTGGAATTTAGATTGTTACAATGGATTCATATTTAGAACTTAGACAAACAATGTATTTCTACTCACCGATACAGTAACATCCATAAAATGAACACTGACATTCTCCTAGACACATATTCTTTTTCTTTAATGAAGAAAAAATTTATGTGTTGAGAATTTATGGTGATTTCTCTATGATCTTTATTTTCCTTATTTTAACAATAGATATACGGTATACGACAAAATTAATATATACACATTCTTACTCGGGCATATAAGAATTGCATAAACGAAATGTTTATTTATTTACGTTAAATTGATATAATCGAATATTAGATACAAGCATTCACGTACCGGGTTACATCTTGTAAGTGGGATAACTGGAATATAAATATAGAATGAACATGATGTTTTATAATGAAATGGTCATGTAATTTTGACAACACGTAAACTTAACATGTATTTTCTATACTTAAAAGTTGAACAAACTTATGTTATTAAAAAAGGTTGACATTGTATTCAAAACTTAAATGATGCCTTTCACAAATGAAGAAGTAGGAACGTAATACATAAGACCCTATGTTTGAGATTTAGCGAAATTATATTTACATCACTAGTAGACTCCCCATGTTAAAAGCCTATTGGGCAACTACAATTATATTACAATAACTTGAGTTGCTATTGTGACGTCACGTTCAAGTTTTGCATGTAGGGAGAATTTACCAAGGCGAACGTTAAAATACATTTAACATTGTTACAGGCATAATGTGCGAAGTTCGATCAATTTCGGTTGGTCGTTTCTTCAAACGCATGTGAAAAATTCTGTCTACAATTTTTTCTCAAATTTCGGAAACCTGGGTCCTGTAGCATCATATCCCAGCCATCTTGCTACATTTTTTGGTATATTTAGGACATAATTTTCACAGATTTTGACCATATTTCATTGTTAAGTTTGAGGATCACTGACGAGGGTACCCTAAACGTGCATGTCTGGTCCATGCTGAAATTTATCTGCTATAAAATGACGGTAATGTATTTGAAGACGTTAAACATATGTACATGCAAATAAAGATGATCGATTATTAGAATAAATATAAATATAAGTTATGACTGTCTTTCGTTGGACACGAGCAAATTTGCACGTGACCAACCATAATTATACACCCATTAACACCAAAAGTAAGACAGTTATTTTTAAATGGATAAGAAAGGGGCAATTGTACAATCAAGAGCAAGATATAACATTTCTTATTATTATTTTCAAGCGCGGATCTAGACGGGATGTTAGGGGTCGGTCACCCATAGCATTTGCTACAAATACTGATTTCCCCCGTTTTAAGGATAATATTTGAAAACTAAATGCTGTTCCCTACTGATAGGCTGAAATCTCTGGACTAAATCAGTCTAGGTTTTATGTTTAGCAAGAACAAAAGAAGAAATATACTTTGACAATAGTTCATTTATAACATTATTGATTTTCCGGAATTAGAATAACCTAATGTTTAAACATTTTCTTAATCTGAATTACGTACGCAAAACTTTCCCACTTTTCCAGTTACCCAGAAGACCCGCAATTGTGTATTATCACCATGGAATTCCCATAGTGATATACTCTATTGTCTGTGTAGGTTAGAACTAAAAAAAAGCTGACAGCAATGTCTGTATAATTTCCAAAGAAGGAAGTCTGAACTAGTATATGAAAGCGAAGCCTTGACATTTTTGTTATTTTCCACAGTGAAAATCCTTACTCATGCTCTGAAGATAGCGTACAGGATGAGTTGAGATATCTAGAATATCATTTGACTAGTAGTCTAGCAAAAAGTTCTCCATCTAAAAATATCAACGCTTAAAGTATTACATATAATATGCACTACCTTGGGAACATTTGGATTCACTTTTGCGTCGCACACATTCAAATCCAAACGGACATCCCTGTAAAAAGATACAAGCATCAACGCCTTTTCTCGACGGAATCCATGATGTTTGAAATACAGAAACGCCATCAATTAGCCATGTATTTATCATATAACAATTGCAAAAATTATTAAAAAAACAGAGATGGAGGATCACTTTGTTATCACAATCATGTCTAGCCTGTCGTTATACAAATTATTATGCATTCCTGAATTGGATGTTGAAGATGGAATGACGCGGTCTCTGAAGAAGCAGCGCTTCCGTACCCACATTAAAACAATCAAACATCCAAACAGTTTAAATAGATCAGTCGGGCAAATACAAACATAAAAACTCGAATATACAATGAAAGATGACGAAGAAAGACTAAACAGGGTTGGCTCGGAATCTTTTAAAAGCTTTTGAATATATTCAAGCAAACATGGTCGAGAAACTTAATCTCAAATTCGTCCGATGAAATTAAACAAGAGGAATTAATCTAAGATGACTCCCCGATAAGATAAAATATAGATAGTACTCACGTAAATGACACAATATGCTAAAATGATACAAAGAAATATATTCACACGTAATTAATGTTCATGTAATGTTCAAATATTTGGAACTTTTAAGTGTAAACAAAATTCTTTAACTAATTGAGCAAAAATGTTGAGAAATTGAGTGAAAATCAAAATTAAATTTCCTATTACATGTAATATTGTAAATATCCATTCAGATTCAATATCAGCAAAGACACTCTTCCATCAAATAATATCTTACATGGACTAGTTTGTACACTACTCTCTAGGACACATAGAGTTGCGACAAAAAGGAGAAATCTCATCTTTTTCACCAAATAACTGAAAAAAATGGAAAAAAAAGAAATTAATTGTTGAATGAAAATTAAACACAATATATGTTATATCTTTAATATGCACAATGCTATGAAAACTTAATTTAAAGAATTTTTATGTAAGATATATACGTTTTAACCCTTGAATTGACATGATATGTAAAGCAGTAGGAAACTTGGATCTTGAAATAAATAGATAAAGCTTACATAAAAATGTTTTAGGTTAAGTAAATATCTGAAGAGGAAATGTACGGATCGATACTTGATATGATATCGTGTTAGATTGTCAATATTGAAATATATGTTTCATAATATCAATTTTATTGTACTATACACGTGTTTCGGCTTTTGAATCCTCGTCAGTAGTACTTAGAAAATTAAATAAAGCCGAAGTGAATTTTCCTGGCGCCATCTACATTATAGACTTTTAATTTCCACTTTCCAAAATGAGCGGCTCCAAATTTTGTGTAGGTTTTATTCAGAAGCGTATTAAAGTAAAAAAAATATGGCTAAAAATCGTTTGAGGGTAGGCACAAGGAGCTAAATTCTAAGGACAGAGCTATGCAATGAGGAAGACACCACTTAATTGTAGAAAGTTAAGTCTTATTTGATGATAGGAAATTTAGAATATTTTTCAATGCAGTGCGTAAATACTAAAACCAGGTGAGTGATATCCTCGGGGACTTACAGTCCACCAGCAGCGATACCAGTCTAGTGGTTGAAATTGTCAATATTGAAATATATGTTAAATAGTACCAATTTTATTGTACTAGACACGTGTTTCGGATATTGAATCCTCGTCAGTACAAAATGTAGTACTTGATATCAAACAGTTTAAATAAAGCCAAAGTGAATTTTCCTGGCGCCATCTATAATATAGACTTTTAATTTCCGCTTGCCAAAGTAAGCTGCTCCGTGACACGTGTTTCGGAAATTGAATATTGAATCCTCGTCAGTAGTTCTTAATATCATGTAGTTTCTGTTAAAATCGAGATATTGATGAGTAAGATTGTTTATATTTCATAATAGCTACACACTTATTATTTGTCCTATTTTCTAGCTCACCTGAGCAAATTGAAGTATGCTAAAAGACGACGGAGCTTAACTGTCAATATTTGTCAATCATGAAACTATTCATCTCGAAATTTCATTCGAAACCGCGCTAATGAATATATATGATAACACAGAAGTGTTCCAACACTATACCTTCTTGAGGAATATTTCAAACCCATTTTAATGCACCGGATAGTTAAAACCGCATCAGTGATGCTGCCGGCCAAAGTGAATTTCAGGTACAGCCAAAATTCATTTCAATTGATAAACGATAACTTACTAGTAGCTTATGCTAAAAAATCTTTTACAGGCTTGCTTTTTCTCTCATCTATCGGAAAAAGTCTGCTCTTGAAACTCTGCATAGAACTTCCTTAAATCTTAGGGGTTGAAGAAACTCAAGACTTGTAGGAATTCTCATTCATATATTAAAAATATGTATAATCTGAGAATTATTTGAATGTGGAAATGATTTCATACTCTTGGATTATTGTATATTCTAATAAAATTGAATTTTCAAGTATATATGTTATCTACTATTGCTTTAGTACATTGTTTGTCTTTGTTTAAAGAAACGCTTAGCAATACAGTACACTAAAATATAGATATTTTTATATTTTAGGGAAGGGCGAGCACGCCTGAAAATTTATATGTTCTTAAATGATGCATTTGAATTTGAAGACGTTTAACACATATTCATAATATCATCTTCATGGTATTAATTGTTGGTAACACAACTTTCGAATAATTAAGAAAAAACTCTAATGTTTTCGCTGATTATCTAAAGACATAACAAAGGTAAATGCTTTATTTGACCAATACCAGATGTAAAAAAGTTACTTCTGTTTTATTTTTTTTGTCTTCTATGCTTTTTACGCATTTGAAAATCATATGGATCATACATATATTGTTGGTAGTTTTTCTTCAACTCAGCATTTTCCCCTTATTATTTACTCATCTTCTTAGTAGCAATTTATATTTTGAAGGAATTATTCTAACGCAGAATTTAGTTAAGGCTGTTCATATTAATTAGTTGTTTGGTACACCGAAGAAAAGTAACTCAGCATATATATCCTTAAGAGGTTTCCAAAGCTCAACGTTACGTAATTCGCTTATTTCTGAACAGATTGAAATGAAATTGGTATCTATGGAAACAGAAAGATATTTTCTGAATGTTTATACCAAAAATTGCGCTTGATTATTGAGATAATGATTTTGAAAACCCGTCAGATTTGTAAAACAGCTTATTTTTTTGCGTGATGCGTGACTAACTTGCATTTCATTGGCATTCCACAAAAATTCAATAAGCACTATTACTTTTTCCGATAACATTTACCATTGCATTGAGATGTCTCATAAAATTTCGATATGATTTGCGCTTTTCTTGACACGAAACTACAGGTGAAGTGTTGTAACATGAAAATAATATCATTATGAACATAAAGAAATTTTTGTGCAAATTTCTTTATGATAAAAACATTTTGAAACTGGGTGAGCGACCCCCATAACCGCCCGCATTAAATCCTGTAACAATTGTGACCTCAGAGGTTACTGTAGAAGCGAGCGCACCACTCCTGCACTTAACTGGCCGTTGCAGTGGTGGAATGTTAAACGTCTTTCAATTAAGTGACCCCCCCAAAAAAAAATATTCAGCCCTTCTAACGACTTCAATATATTGTCTTAATTGTCTGTGATTTTATTAAGATTTTTTTTACAACTTCCCTACTTATAGAGTTTTCCATGTTCACATTTTAATGGGTCATATTGCAGCACATCGCTTCAAAAATTAGAAATCACTAGAATGAAAAATAAATCAAGAATTCCACGATGACGGCTTCAAAACTGTCAAGACGTCGCTACAGTATGAAAGACGTCGCCGTATGAAGTTCGCCAAAATTGACCGAAAAATGTCAAGATATCATTATTTTCAAAACGATTTCAAGAAAAATGTACTGGAATATAATGAATTTATCTCGATTCGTTTTTTAATAATAACGATAATGAAGAAAAAGTCATGGTAATTTTTTCTCACCTTTAATGTGACAAAATAAAGGAGAATAACATGCAAAAATATCAATGTTATTGACAATATTATGTGGATTTATGCACAGAATTTATATATTTTCCTAATCAATGTCTTTAGATGACATGATTTTGAGAAAATTATCTTGCCAAATATACAATTGCTTAGTGTAACTTATTATTACAACGGCAAGATAAAAGTCCCATTTTCGTTAACTTTTATAGAAGCATCGACGCAAATAGAAGTAAGATTAGCGGAAAAAACTATGGGATGTTTTGAATAATTTTATTATATAGAGAATAAGTGTCTTAATTTGTGTTTTGTTACGGGTATACAACACACAGCAAGTGCATTTATCGTACATGTAATGCGCGTTAGCGCATTTCATGCGATAAATGCACTTGCTGTGTGTTGTATACCCGTAACAAAACACAAATTATGACATTTATTCTATATATATGCACTATAGTTGTCTATTTCAATCTTGTTTTCTGAAATTGCCTTTTCTAGGTAAAAGAGTGACGTCAAAATTTATGTCACCGCGGGTTCAGTTTGCAGGTTAGAGCAGCCGTCGCGGCATGTTTCTTTAGATCTTTTGCATTGTGACGTCACGAGTGTTAATACACGAATTGCAGCACGTTCCTTTCAATAGTAACATCTCAGGGAATTACATTGGTTGTGCATATATATCAACATGAAGACTACATCTAGTACATGTATATAGGATATTAATCTTTATTAGGAGAAATATCGACTAGATTTTGAATATTTGTAAAAGTATATGGAAATCAAAGATCAAGAGTCGAAAAAAGCCGTTAAAATATGAATTGCAGCGTTTATTTTACACATTGTCATTATAAACTCACGATTAACGAGATCTATCACTCCAATTCAGGGCTTTTTTCAACATCCGTAATATATCTTGTCTAATTTGACATTGTTGTCAGGTAGTTTAGCGCATACGAACGGCGCAAAAATATGCCATATAGGTAGCGTTCTATACCTACTTTGTGATGTTATTACTCAGCAAAACCAACTTCATAAATGGGTTTAATTAGCACAACATAATGTATTTAGACTAAGCTTTTAGAATTTGTATAAATCCTATCAAAATGTACCCGTTTTTCGGAAAGCGTAACTTCGATATGACGCCTGTACCGAACGACCTTAACATTCCGCTGCCAATGATTCTTCAAACGGAATTTTTAAGTTTGTAAAAAAGCATTTTTCACAGAAAGGATACAAGGCAATACGCAAGATCGCAAATGTAGCGCGTACAGCGTATCCGTTCTGATTGATCATTTAGTTACCTACCTAAACCATTGTTCAAACTTGGGCACCTTTTCTGCCCAAGTATATTGATGACGTCATAACAATGGCGAACAATCGAAGAGTGCGCGAGAACATTCGTATAGTCTTGGATAGAAGTATTTGTGATCTTCCGTATTTAAGGTGTACAGTAACCGGATAGTTTTGTCAATCTAATGTATGAAAAGACACTTATATACGGTCAATCTTAAGGTAATAATTTAAAGATCTAACATCTTTTTGTAAGTTGCCTAATAAGATTTATAAGTCTAATGGAATAATTACAATTTTCCATTTTACCAAGACTAAACTTACAGATCCTTTCAATCAGCTGTTGACACTGATTACTCTTCTTCTTTAACGATCGGTTTTATACAGCAATTTTTCTTTTAATTGTTTTTGCAAAGACTTGAAAAATCGACAATTACATGCATTAATGTTATGTTACTCTGTCTAACAAACATGGGCAGTTTTTGTTTTAGCAGGGTTTTTATCTTGTTTCCTTTTTTCTTCCTTTGAGATGGATATGTATGTCAGAGGCAACATGGATTTGATATTGGAAAACTTCAGAAACTAAACATTTTTTAGGTATCAATACATGTAAAGAAACTAATTGAACTAGTTTTATCATTAAAACATGTATAAAAATCTTACAGGGCATGAAAGCAAGAAAAAAATTAGGCTGTTATGACCTTTGTGCATGTCTCATTTGCGTCATGCAAGATAAAGTATATATCATCAGAAATGTATGATACAAAAAATTTCCTTTTTAAGCAAATAAAATTAGGACATCATAAAGAAATTATTTAATTTTGTATATAATTTTTCTGTTATAGTGTAATCGTCGACATCCTTTTGATGATTAAACGAATCATAAACGAATTATAAGAATTTGATAAAAACTCAATTTATAATCCTTTTTTACTTCTTCTAACATATCAAGTATCATTGTCGGATAGGTTGGATATAATGCCACAGAGTTGCCACAGAACCCACGTTTCAGGAATTTCAAGAAATTTTGATAACAGAAATGTTCGAATGTGTTGAAGAAACGATCTCGAAATTGTGATCATATAGTAAACCCAGGTCAAAGAGATGAGTCGTTACAAGATTAGCAATCTAGGTGGCACAAACTAACTTGATTGGGGGAGCATTGTAACCCTATGACCTCTCCCCTACAATAATTATTAATTATGTTTATTAATTAATGATAATTAGTTAATTACTTCTTGATGTACTTCCTTTGTTGTTCCTTTGCAACTGAGGTTGATCGAACTTTGCTACATGTGCCCTCTGGGACCAGCAGTGGCACTTACCAAGTGGTACAAATGTTGAACGTCTTCAAATTCAATAGCATCATTTAAGTATATAAGAATATACTATCTATTGTTATAATTTCAGAGCGGCAAATGTACATTTGAAGAAGAATTTTCTCGTCAGTGCGGCTTTATTTGGAAACAGAGGAAATTGATAATGGATGATGAATATTCCTTCCCCGTGACATTGGATGTTTTTAAGTGTATTAATTACTTCTTCCAGCTCTGTTGCATGAAAGAAGCTTTGTTTTGGCACTTTATCTATTTGACATCATATATTTTATTTGACTATTTCTGAAACTTGACATTTCATCAAAAACTATACCCTATTTGGACATAATGTTGTCCTATGACACTGATGGTCACATGAACACCTCACTCTATGACATACGTGACGACTTCAATTTCAGCATTACAAACTTTCCTTTTCTGAGTAGCAACATCCCTTCATCGCCTGCTTATGGCGTGTTCATATCTCAGTTGATATTACGCTATGCCAGAGCAAGTACCAAATATACGGATTTTGTTCTGAGAGCTAGGCGTCTTTCAGATAAGCTTCTCAGTCAGGGATATGTTTGTGACCGACTAACATCGTCACTGAGGAAGTTCTACGGTCGATATGGGGAACTCGTCATACACTATGATGTCCCACTCTCCAGAATGGTGGATGATATTCTGTCATAGACCATTTGAACCATCCAACCAAAGATTGTACTCTATATCTTCCAAAATGGAAGTACATGTAACCGGATGTGACAGTTCTACCGAATGGAAGCGACGGGTGTTGCATGCAAGCAGGAGATGCTTACTCTTCCTTGGCACCTGGTCTCACTCTCATATCGGGAGTTCGCTTCTTTTCATATGGTGGAGGTTTTTGTTTGTTTGCTTTGGTTCCTGTTTTATCCTGATTTCGTATGCCTTCGGTTTCTGATTTTCTGAATTATCGATTTTGTGCTGTAAACAGGGATATGGTCATTATCCATATTTGTCATCGAAATAAAAGGAGGTTAACATCTTAGCACCCTCCCATCAATGCTAATTTGAACACAGATTTTATTTGGATATGTTACGGAATCGACCCAACAGCAAATTTTGAATTGCACACTCTCTGTACATAAAATGCACAAATTTAAATTCTAAAAATGAAACCAGAGGGCGCCAATGAAATGAATTTGGGTGGCTTATGAAAAGCGCTTTGGCTTGAAGCATCACTGATGATAATATTATATTCGAAACAGGTGTCTGGTTTTTGATAGATTGGTTTGAAATTGTTGGAACCCTTCCGCATTATTTGAAGAACGACGTCCTCCAGACGACCTTAAACTTATTTCAAGAATGTACGTTTCTGGTATCTAACCCTCGTCAGTGATCCTCAATCTAAACAATGTGATACGACCAAAGAGTGTAAAAGTTATCAAATAAAAAAAAAACGAATCCAAAAAAAAAAAAAAAAAAATAAATAAATAAAAAAATAAATAAAAAAAAAAAAAAGAAAAGAAAAATAGATAAATAAGAAATTACTGAAAGATGTACAAATGTAGCAGGGCTGTTTAACTATGTTGCTACAGGAGCCACGTTTTAGAAATTTCATGAAATTTTGATAACAGAAGTTTTCGAATGCTTTAAAGAAAAGACCAACCGAAATTGATCGCACTTGACTACATGTGCCCTCGGGGACTCCTGGTCCTCCAGCAGTGACTCTCACCAAGTGGTACAAATGACAATGGTCTTCAAATTCAATAGCATCATTTAAGAACAGAACAATTTGCACTTTTCAGGTACCTAGCCCTCGCCAGTGATCTTCAATCTAAAAAATGTAATAGGACAAAAAAGTGTGAAAGTTATTATGTCCCCAAATGCACCAAAAGACGTAGCAGGATGGATGGGAAGCCACATTTGAGATATATCATGAAATTTTGATAACAGAAGTATCAACCAATCAGAGCATAGAATACTTAACAGTTGGTTAATAAGCAAATGATACGAATGATTTTCTTGGGGACTTCCTGGTGGCTAAAATAACCAATACTTAAAAAATACACATTTTGTATTTTACAAGGATGATCATTGACATCTGAGGCAACATGAGACATTAACATGATATTTATGTTTTTTCTTATATCTAAAAACGATATGCGTACTATAACAAAAAATATATCTTATCAATGATGCTCGAGCCCAGATAATTGATGCATGAAGAGCAAAATATAAACTTGACCTAAAATTAATGCCGAAGGATCAGCCAGGACAGAACCGTGATGGATATTATGAATAATGAAATATTTAACTGTATGCTCTCTATAACACTTTTAGTGCTCAATTTCACACTATCGACGCAGGACATTCAATTGGTGCAATTATGATATATGATATGCACCTTAGGTCTAGGAATATTTATCAAATTGAGTTACAGATAATGTAAAAAAAAGTGCAAGTTAGTTGCCGACACTAAGCAAACGCCATCATTTGAAACCTCTTGGACTAACATTATGCTTCAAGATATAAAAAGAGTGGTGTTTAAAATATCAATATTGACATGGATGTTCTATTGTGATAATCTTAGTACGCCGTATTCACATTATAATTACTCATGTATCATCATTGCTGCTCTTTTCTGAAAAGGGAAATGCAAAAAGGATTGTATGAAGAGCGAAATCCTAAACATAATATATTTCAAAGTAGTTAAAAGATTCAGATGTGGTACAGCTACATGTATGCCTTCAAGGAGATACCACTTACTTTATGATTTAGGTGATGGAAATTTACAAATCTATTCCAAAACAATACATATGCACTTTGATACAGGAGAACGAACAGGGTTGTCGCCATGCCGTTACAGTATAAGTGACATGCTTTTATGTCTGGTCCATGCTGTAAATCAATCTGCTTTGAATTTGAAGTCGTTTAACATTCTATACCAAGCGAATACGTCGTACAACTTCTACATACTTTGTACATCTTTGGTAACTAACAGTTCAGCAGCAGTGATATCAAACAAGTTGTTGAAATTAACTATAATTAAATATGCAATTTGTTCTGTAAAAATTTGCTGTGACATAGAGAGGGATTTCTCTTGCTTATTTTGTAGTATTTGCTAGCTCTGAACCAGAGTTATAGTAAGGATAAAATGCAGTTGTCTACAAAGCACGAAAATCTTGTGTTGTATTCACTTGTGTGCAGTTTTCAATATAACATAGTAGGGATGACTTTACTTGTATAGAGCTAAATTATCTCATGAATAATACATACATGTACCTTTTAAGCAGAAAGAATGGAAAATATTTGGTACTAAAAGTATTAAAAAGAGTGGATTTTGACTTTAGTATAGCCAATTCCGGGAAACTTCGGTTGATTGTTTCTTCTAATTTCTGTAAACAAAATTGTCTCGAAATTTCTGAGAAGTTGGTCTTGTTCACATAATATCCCTCCATCCTGCTACGGCTTTCCATAATCGGCATTATGAAATAACACAATTTTTGACAAAATTTCATTGTTTAGGTTGAGGATCACTGACGAGGGTTAAGTACCCGAAACATGCTTGTCTGGTCAATGCTTCAAATTTGTCCGTTCTTAAATGATGTTGAACGTCTTCAAATTCAATAGCATCATTTGAGAAGAGATAAATTTGCAGCATGGACCAGACATGCACGTCTCGGGACCTCACCCCTCGTCTATGATCCTCAATCTTAACAATGTTATATGACCAAGGAGTATGAAAGTTAGTATGTCCAAACGTATGCCGAAACATGTAGCAGATGTTTTGAATTTGAAGACGTAACATTAATTCTTGCAATTCTTACAGCAACAGAATGAACCCTCTGATTTTTTAGAAGAATGCAATAATGTATATACATGTACATGAATGAAGATCAACCACAAAAGAATTGAATAACATAAGACTTGAATCATTTTACCACAAATATCTAGTTTTATTATGAGAACACGAGTATATGTATAAAAACAAACATTGAACAAAGTATCAAATAGTTTTGTTTCGTATATTAAAAGACACGAATACCTTTTTAAACACACTATATATGATACAAATATTCCTACGATAATAATATTGTACTTTGACTGTTAACTTAATTTACTCAATGTCACAAACATATTCTTTGAAAATGAAACACTCGACCTGAAAAAGGGAGTAATCAAGTATAATATTAGAATTAGGAAATTAAGATGTTCACTTAAATGAGCAACATAGATATACATTGCCAAGTATGAATAACACAACAGGTTTTTATTTTCAGAATAAATAACACGCAGTAGTAATTATACATTTCAAGCAGAGAAGGCAAAAATGTGAAGTGTGTAAAATAGGCAAGTGGTCAGGGAAAATTACTCCAGATGTCGATATTGGGTATGTTCATAATAAAATATTTTGCATCTCCTGTCAACAAACTTTTGTTATATTTAGGAAATTAGTTAATTTGACGTAATGAAGAAAATTAAGCAGATATAGCTTGAATCATTGAAACATACATAATAAATTAATATTGAAATGATACGTAAACATACATTGCACGAGCACCTTGTATTTTATTTCTATCCGCTTGCCCATTCCAGGCTTCGAACTCTACAGTATCCCCATGTACATTTCTCCGGATATTGGCAGTTGAGCTGAACAGTTAAACAAATTACGACACAATTTAGAATTTAATAATTCATTCCTGGTATTTTGATTTCATAATAATAAATTTAAATGACACTGAAGATATCTAACTCAATTTTGTATATGAAATATGTTCGATTTCATTATACTCAAAATCATATCTTTTTCCGAAATGTATATGACAATTTTTCAAGTCACTAGACGATTTTCACATTACCACAGTTGACCTGAAATCTATACAGGCCAAGATCCGACACCATAATATTTGACGTAATTTTATATGTGACGTTGAAAATAATCTATGACGTCATGATGAAAAAGACGTCAAAATTAGGAAGGGGATCTGCAACAACGACCGGTTGCAGCACCCACAGCAAAACCCTAAAATACCTAATGCAAAACACAGAGTAGACATGCACAGAAAGAGACGCAAAAGGCACAAGGAACACCAAATCACATAGAAACATCAAATACAAATCACTTCACATAAACCAACGAGACGATTGGGCAATCACCGACGACTTCGGACGGCTATCTGGCACACCAGAAGCAGAAAGTATGGTTATCCGGATTACGTGCGCACAACCCTCCAACTTTTCCGATTACCCAGAGATCTCGAAGAATACACAATTTTGGTGAACAAACTGTCTCCGTAATTAAAGCATTAGAAGAAAAATATCTTGCCATCAAAAGGAATATACCTTAATTCAAGAAATCAAATAATACTTACATGAGAGTAACATCGTTGCTTATAACCTGAAAGAGTGACAGTGGCTGAATATTCAGGTTTAATTAACTACAATCATAATAAAAACGAAAAACAGAAAAGAAGAAATTCGTTAGAAGTATATATGTAAGAACCGAAGATTGTTCTTCTGTAAATCAAACAGGCTTAAATAACATTTTGGCTAAAACTAGAATAAGAATCAAAATGAATGCATTTTCGTTACAATTCAATTGTGCTATTTTTAGCAACAAATTTCAAGCATTTTTAACCCCTTTTCAAAATAAGCTTAAGTCTTGACTTTCATCACTGACCTATTATTGTTTCTTCGTAAAATAATTAATTGACATGAATGCTATGATTTTCACAAAATCGTTGCAATTTCATGGTCCAGAAATGTTATGGCATAATTGGATTTGATCGAGAGCAACGGGAATAAAGTCCCTCCCTATTTAGTCCACAAATCGATTGAATTATAAATGTCGACGGGAAACAGTTTACTCGAACACAACTTCATGGAAGATGTACTACTGAAAAAAAAATTGGCTGTGTCTTACAATCACTGGAAGCATCACTGATGAGGATTAAATATCCGAAGCACGTGTTTGGTGCATAATAAATTGGTTTGGAATTTTCTTTAAGAAGGTAAAGAGTTAAGAAACTTCAATATCATATTCATCAGTTTAAGTTCAAAATTGAGATCATAGATTCTTTACACTTACCTATACAATAACACCCCTTGTTTGAGCACTGACAATCGCCTCTACATGTGTTCTTCAACTTAAATAATATTAATTTTCGTTTCATAAAACCATAGAAAGAATCAATTTCACATCCTGATTACAAATAGTCCAAACAGAGTTATCAAAGTCCTGTTTAAAGTATTTATTATACGGTGTGACTGGAAATCGATTTTTTCACTGAGGTAACAGATAAGAAAATAAAGTATTATTCTAAAACATAACTAGACATGATATCTGAATAAGTTAAGTCTTAACATACCGGACTACATCTCGTGAGGGGAATAACTAGAAGATAAAAAAGATAATGATTTAGATGATATTAAAAGCATTAAAGAAAATATAAATCGAAGAAATCATACACGCTTAAATATTATACAAATATGGACTTGGTCGAGGTCATTATGTCATTATAATGACTCGATGAGATATGTAATATCGATATTACAAAAATTTCGTCAGGTTATTATATTGACATAAATACCGAGGTCATTATACAACTCGTAGGATTTTATATCATTTCAAAGCAATATGAGCATATCATTTTCAATAAAGAGCTCAACAATTAATTGCTCTTTTTCTCATGAAATGTGTATCTAAACTTGTTACATTAACGAATAAACAAATGACCCAATTTTCATTCCATATCGTAAATACTGAAATCAGGAAAGATACCACACCGAGTCATTATCTTCCGTCAGCTGTCATCGAAAAATAATGACTTGCACACCAGCTAATCAGAGTCAACGTTACATCCTGGTGTTATTATATTAATTTATTGAACTTAACCAAAACAAAAACAACAAAAAACCATAGTTGAAGATACAATCGCTATTCAGGAGTCAAAGATCTTGGGTATATGGTATGACTGTGTCAGTCTACATGAACAAGAGAATCGCGAATCCCCGAATAAAGACATAACCAGTTACCCAGGAGGAGTGAGTATCCTCTGGCTGCATGCAACACTCTCTGCGAATGCTAAATAATAGGATAAAAAAGCTTGGGATCTCCAACAAAACTCGGTTGCAGCACCAACAGCAACACAGCAAACACCCAAAGTGAAATGAGAAAGGATCATACATGCATACATGTACATGTAACAAACAACACATATTCATCAAATGCATATTTTTGACAGATACTCCCTACATAAATGTTATTCCAAATGTTTTGGTTACCAGACTATGTACGCATAAAAACGTATATCTTATTGCCATTGTCACTCCAATACATTCAATTCAAAAACAAACACATAACCAGGTGAGGCAAAATTGCTTCCGAAACAGCCCAGTGCGAATTGTTTAGCGTAGACATTCGGATTATGAGGGGAACATACCATCTGATCAGGTATGAAGATGTATAGATAGAAACATTTTTTGTACAAAAGTAATTTCCCCTTCACCCTCCAAAGGATTAAGCTAAGACTTGGCGGCTACTATGTAAATGTATCCCTATTTTCCCTTTTCTTTTTCTAATTTTACATCCATTCTTGGCAGATGGATCTTGAAAACGTAACACCAGTTGCAAAGCATGCTTTGATAGACACATGCCAAGAACCACAAAGAAAACAACAACAACCTGAGAAGACAAAAAATGGATAAAATGTAAAAGGATAAACCAAAAAATTTCGGTCGATCTCCTCGAGAGTTCGTTTCAGCTAGCAGAGTACGGACTAATTTTTCGTATGGCCTTTGTTTATCATATCCGTATGTAGCTTGGGTCCTTAGTTTTGCTGCCTTGTTTATATGGGCATCTTAAAATCAGGAGGTAAAAAATGTACCATACAAAGCAAATCTGTTTTCGCTGAGAACTCGGGATAACCGAAAATATTGGAGGGTTGCGCACACATATTCTGGATAGTTACACCATTTGCTACTAACGTGACATATAGCCGTCCTAAGATGCCTATTATGTCATTGTATTGTGTTTTGATGTCGTATTTGTATCCCTTGTACCTTTTGCGTCTCTTTTGTGTATGGCAACTCTTTGTTTTCGTTCGGGGTGTTTCAATGTTTTTCTGTAGGTGCTGCAACCGAATCTTGTTGGAGATGACTCGAAAGTAAGTGTTTTGAATAGTTTTCCCTGACATTGTCACCATTGCACTTTCTATATAGACGTGGCCTGAGACAAGGCATGTGTTTTATATATTCTTTTCATTTTTGTGCATGAACATCGACGGCGGGTGCGGCTAGCCAACAGGGGATGCTTACTCCTCCCGGGCACCTGGTCCCACCTATAGCTTGCTAGGGGTCGTCCATGCTCAGTTTGGTGCTCTATTGTGAGTGCTGTTGAGATTATCGTCAGGATATTCTTTAACTCATTTGCTTTCTTTATAACTTGTTGAAATGCGCACAAGATGCACTGGAACGTTATGATAGAACACTTATTTCAGTATTGAAAACTGTGAAATATATGAAACAACAGATGATAATTGAATTAAAAAGTAAAAAATAACTACCTTGTGTACAGGTTAAACCATACAGGCATCTTAGACATCTTAGACATTCAAACCCAAACGGACATCCCTGGAAGTTGAAATACGGATTAGGAGGGCTTATTGAGAAAATCATAAATACAATAGAAATCAAGTGCATTTGGAAATATTGGTTGTCGTAATAGCGTATGGTATACCCTGAGATGTCACAAATGAAAACATTTATCATAGCTAGTTGAACCATTATTGTCTAGTTGATGTTTTTTCAAAGAAATCAGTCTTTCAAAATACATTAGGTAACTTATAAAATTGAATTATGTTCTTGGACTTTTCTATCTTCGATTTCATGGTTTTCTTGTTAAAAACTTACCAGCAATACACATAAAAGATAATTTTTTGATAGCGGAGCGATCTAAGTCCCCTACCGGCATAAATCTATGTCCTGCAACTCCATCGAGAACGCTTCGATTGAATATGCATTTTTATTTGACCTGTACTTACAACAAAAAAATGAATGCCAATACAAATATCATTTCAATATGCGTATTAACAGAAAAAGTCCGGACAAATGAAAATCTAACGAAACTTGCTAAATCAGGGACCATAACTTTTGTAAAATAGGTCAAGCAAAACCCAACTTTAACTATAATATATTCATATACCACAAATCACTTCAATATCTACAAAAACAGCAAAAACAAAACGTTAAGAAAAAGAGAAATATTATGAAATTTGCTAAGTTCAAGGGCCATAACTCTTGTAAAAATAGTTCAGTGAAAGTGAAATTCGAATTTTATCTGTATCACATTTAGATACATTCACTAACTAAAAATGAATTTAATATATGCAACAACAGCGAGAAAAGTCCGGTTAACTGAGGTATGACAGACAGAAAGACAGACAGATAGCAAAACAAGTTTGAGACTAAGTATAACCACTACTGAATTTTTAGCTTGCAGTTTCATAGTTAAGTACAGGTCCACGTAAGGATCAGGCGGTTTAATAACCTTAAAAATTTTTAAGAACTTTTTTTTTCTATTGAAGGAATTTTCCTCATAATTGGATGGTGAAGAAAGCTAGGGGTAGCAGATTTGGTTGCATTATATAGAGAATTTTTTCCCATCATAATTCTTTAAAAATTATGATGTGAAGATCTCGCTTCAGCATCGTTACCTTGAGACATTAATATCATATATTTGATTTGTACCACATGTATGTCTCAAAACAGATATAAAAAGTTTTTCGAAAAATTTTGATGTATCACTCCTGCAGCATTCGTACCGTGGATATGATCCTAATGTCACCAGACGGACACTAAGCTGGGTACTTGACCAATATACAGTCTTGTACGAGCGCATTCTTAAGACTTGCACTCTGACTAACTGTGACGACGGGACTCCATGACGGGCCCTGTCCAAACCTCCTTAGAGATGACAGGGCCCCGACCACCTGTCCTCTCTGAATGTCAGTCGGACTCCTCGGGTGATAACATATATGTGCTCGCTACAGCCGGCAGAGCACGGACTGTATTACGCACGTCCTCTTTTTATATCCATTTACATATTCATCTGTGTTGCTTGGACCCCTGTGTTTTACGGTCTTGTTTGTGTGTGGTACTCTAACAGTGAGGAGGTTGTTTTACACCATAATTGTGCGTTCTTCGAGACCTCTGGGAAATCGGAATAGTGGGAGGGTTGTGCGCACGTAATCCAGGATAACCACACCGTCTGCTATTTACGTGGCAGATGGCCGTCCTAAGTCGGCACCGGTTGCCCATTGGTCTCGTTGGTTTATGTGTAGTCTTTTATGTTTCATGTTTCTATGTTGTGAGTTGGGGTTCCTTGTCCCTTTTGCGTCTCTTTCTGTGGGTATCTGTTCTGTGTTTTTTGCATGGGTGTTTTGGGATTTTGCTGTGGGTGCTGCAACCTAGTGTTGTTGGAGATCCCCTCCTTTCTTCTATACTTAATTGACTGTACACTGGTTATAATCGATATCATATATGTTTTACTATGTATTTCGTTATAAGCAATTATCATTTTAAACCTTTTTTTGTACTTGTTATAGAGGAAACAACTCGTGAAATTAACACTCACTGATGTAATTCTAATTAAAGCATCTAGTTGTCTACAATTTGCACATTTGCAAAGAAGACACTAGAAAGCCAAACAAAGGTAAATTCAAAAAGTTGACAATTTGACATGCTATTGTTCATTCTTTTTTGCATTACTTTCGTACAGAACGTGTTGTTGTAAATCGGTGAATTAAACTGCCGACAAAGGGAATATTGACATGATTAGAACGTAAATCAGTAAGTAAAGGAAAAGAATAGGATCTACTTACATGTATCCAACACGGTCCTGAAAATTCATAACAAAGCATCACTGATGTTATGTTTTCAATAGGAAAACAAAAGCAAAACGAAATATTCAAGTCTGATATAAAATTATCATAATATCTCATCTTTGACGATGTTGAAAAGCCTTACTCGGACCACTCTGGGCAACAGCAAGGATGCAGAACAAAGTAAAGGTTAACAGGTTCCCTCTCATCTTCAATAGATGACTGCAACTAAATCGAAAAATATATCTAAATATATATACTATCTATAAATGAATTTATTTAAGAAATGATTTTTTTTCTGTTGATGCAGGTGTCACCCGACAAATTAGACAGAAAACTGATACAAAAGTTTTCTGTCCAATTTTTCGGGTGATAATTGCATCAACAGAAACAATATAAGATTTATTTCTTATTATTTTATATCATCTGCTCATGAAAAACAGATTGTTTTCTTAGATCTTAAAGCATCCACTTACTGCACTCTATTTCGTAAGTTCGGGGGATTGCGCAGTGATACAACTGCCCCCAAAGACGAAAACAAGTTATGGCAGCCGCCATGATTTAAGCAGCGAACGATCGTCTCTCTATACCTTTGGAATAAGGACCAGTTTGAGCAAATACTACATGCACAGTTGATATTTTTGTAAGTAGAAAAGAAAATGTACCCTTGAAATTTTAGACAAACATTAACAAAGTTTCTTTTTCAGCGACGAGTTTCTTCGTATTAGAAATAGTGCTATAAATATACTTCCGTGAAAAATTTTGTTGATCGATGTATCAACAAAATTTCTAAGCCATTCAGAATCTTCTTTTTTCGAAAATAACAATGGAAATTATATTTACTTTAAAACGCATCAGAAATTATTTTTGTACAAAACCATGAATATATAAATACAATTTCATAAAACAATTATGTGAAATATTGAATTTTCATCAAAAATCAATCAGAAAGAAATATCATACTTACACGGGGTGTTCAGAAGATGTTAAAATTGACTTTAAAATAAGATAACATCACTTTCTCTTTTATAGTGGTTTTCATTCTATAAAATTTTCTAAGAATAAAGTAGTTGGATTGTCGATTCGATTTGAAAAGTGTCGATCAAAAATGATTGACAAATTGATTCGATTAGGAATCTGAAATGTGGTCATATAAATACATTGAAAACGTTAAAGAAATGAATCTAAATTCAACAAAAATGCGCATATCAAGACAAAAATACAAGTCAAGTATTGTAAAAACAAGTTTCAAACTGCACTCCATGAAAAAAAATTAGGTCTTTTTTTGCATAATAAATTCAAATAAGTATAGAAAAACAGAATATGTTATCATAACGTCCTCATGCCCTTATAATTCATGCATTGAGGAAACGTCAAGTGGGTAAACAAGTCTGTTAAAGTTTCTAAATTTTATGTTTCGAGCTTTCAAATACAGAAAAAACGTTTTAACGGTAAATAAAGAGAAAATATGATAAGGATGACATCTAAGATACTAACGTATCATTATCACAGCGGAGTATGAGAAAGGTGAAATATATAATTCAACAGGGCATTTTTTCATGCCCGGTAAGGTAATTTAAACTATATATTTTCTGAAAGGTTAGAATGCCCACTGCTCAGAAATAATAATTTTGGGAGCAGAAAAACATAGGGGAATTACTGATGAAGAATTTAAATGGTCAATTTTCTCTCATATATATATATGCAAAATAAGAAAGTTATACAAGAGGTTTTCCCTTTTTATTTTTAAGACCTGGGAGTCGTATATCTGTACTCGGTGCATCCTTACCTTTCAGAAAATATATAGTTTACAGTACCTTACCAGGCATAAAATTTACCATACTTTACAATGGAGATGCTTAAACGCTATATAAAATGACTCAATTGTACAACGGATACCTTTAGACTACTTTATGTAAGGAAAAAATCGCCCCCGTTTTTTCGCCCTTTACCGAGAGGGTAAATTTAAGACGGGGCAAATAAATTATTTATGAAAGATAATTTAAGGAAATAGGTCAATGAGCGAATTCTATACTGTAGTATCATATTCAGTATGAGCGAAAATAAGACTCGACGAAGTTAAAACTGTATACAGTAATGTCAACGAACAAGTGAAAACTAGCAAGACAAAGAACGAGAAACGAGTAAGTTTGACCGAAGGTTATGGTGTCTGGTGGTGAAATATACCATGATTAGATTGAAAAGAGCCGTTAATATATTACATATTCTACACTTATGTTATGTGTGGAATATATCTTGAAAAAAGTGTGAAAAGATTTTATTTGAGGCAAAGCGTTTTATTCTATTTCTTAACAAACGTTTCATCCTTGATTAGCTATATCTTGAATGAGTTCTTGAAATATTCTGAGACTATTTATGTTCTGACGGATTAAGAAATATATACATATGTCAAAACTATAATTTTGATTCTAAGAATGTAAACCATACTTACGTATTGTTCATCTACAATAAAATCTTCAGATCATTTCTTTCTTATACCATAGTTTGATATGCGTATCCTTGTCGATTTTTTACATGCTGTCTACAGAAAAAACATGATGTTAAAACTGCTCTATTGCCGTTTAATTCAATTTGTCTGATTTTAGATCTTAACTTTTATCTCTTTTGGGATGTATGTCAAATGCAACATGTATTAATTTTTGAAGAAAAGTATGATCTATGAACCTTCCCGAATGAAATAGATGTTCGATATCAATCATGGATTTCAGTGAACATGGTAATCGTTGATGCGTTAAGAAAAACCCATGTTCCTTAATGCATGCCTCAACTTTGACATACATATTTCTTAATTAATGTAAAACTTAAAGGTAAATCAAAGCCTGTCTGCTGGCTGAAACCAGCTCATGAACCATCAGTCGAGAATACTTATTTTCAGTTATGAAACGAATTGAGGACCAAGTCTTCCTTGATTTTGAAAGCGTTCGTCATGGAGACTCGACTTCAAGGTTACATGTATGTAGTGTGTAATGTTACATGTAGAAATAAGTTTAAGAAGATCCTGACGATAATCTCATCAACATTCACAACAGAGCATCAACTTGATCATCGACAGATCCCTAGCAAGCTAGAGGAGGGACCACGTGTCCGGGAGGAGTAAGCAAACCTCTTTAGAGAAGACGCGAACCGGACCTCCCGCCCTCAGAATGTCACTCGGACTCCTCGGATGATAACATGCATGAGCTCGCTACAGCCGGCAGAGCACGGACTGTTTTTTTCACCCCTTCTGTTTTTACATCTATTTACATATCCATATGTGACAAATATGGATAGAAACCATATCCCAATACACAGTACAAAATCGATAATTCTATAAATCATAAACCTAAGGCATACAAAACCATTATAAAACAAGAACCGAAGCAAACAAAGGAAAAAAACCTCCACCATATGAAATGAAGCGAACTCCCAATATGGGAGTGAGACCAGGTGCTGAGGAAGAGTCAGCATCTCCTGTTTGCATGCAACACACGTCACTTCAATTCGTTAGAATTGTCACATCCAGTTACTTCCATTTCGGAATATGCTGTACAAGTATATTCGGTGGTTGGATGGTTCAAATGGTCGAACACAGAATATCGTCCACCATTCTGGAGAATGGGACATCATAATGTATGCCGAGTTCCCTATATCGACCGTAGAACTTCCTCAGTGACGAGGTTAGTCGGCGACAAACATATTCCTGACTGAAAAGCCTATCTGAAAGACGCCTAGCTCTCAGAACAAAATCTGTATATTTGGTACTTGTTCTGGCATAGCGTATCATATGAACTCACCATAACCAGGCGATGAAGCGATGTTGTGCGTTTCTTGGGCCCTTGCGTCATGTTGTCTGTTTGTAAGTTTATCTTAATGCGAGGGGGTTATTTAACACCACGATGGTGCGTTCTTTGAGATACCTGGGTAATCGGAAAAGTGGTGTGGTTGTTTGCACGTAGTCTGGATAATGGCCATCCAAAGTCGGCGCCGTTTGTCCAGGGGTCTCGTTGGTTAATGTGAAGTCATTTGTGTTTGATGTTTCTATGTGCCTTTTGCGCCTCTTTCTGTGCGAGTCTGCTTTGTTTTATTACTTTCAATATGCTTTTTCTTGCACAACATGTCAGGAAAACAAGACAGGTAACATATGAGCAAATGATTAAATAATGTTCTTAATGTAAGGATTAAGATATCTTAAAATTGGCAAAAAAAAAAAAAAAAAAAAAAAAAAAAAACAACAACCATGCATTATTAAGGAGGGCGCAATGTTTAATTGCTAATCTTTATATTCCTAGCATATATAAATGTTATGTAAATACCAAAATGTAAATAACAGAGGAAATGAACTGTTCAATATCGTTTGCATAATTCATTTTCTTTACCTCCTAAGACATTAAAAAGACACTCAATGACCTTATTATTACATGGACTATTCAAAGAACAAAAGAGTAAAGTTTTTTCAGAATTTTTTATGTCAATTTATTGTAATGACATCATCTAAAATCTGCGAATTAAATGAAGTATATCTTGTATTCATATCCAATATAGAATTCTAGGAATATTTGATTCCGTAGTCAGTTATTCTCTAATTAACGGCCGAATGAATGATAAGATGTATTGATTTGATCGGTTATAAATTTGACATGCGGTCGTATTTGTAAAACATTTATGACTTCCTTGAAGTAAAGAAAGGGGTCAATGTATATGTGCTTCACGACATCGAAAAAATGTCGATAATGAATTTGATATCAATACAAAGTAACAATTTAGCAAAAAACTCAAAAAACATTCTATGACAAAGTTGAAACCTAATTTCAACTTTGAGAGATAGGCGTCTTTTGGATGGGCTTCTCAGTCGGGGATATGTTTGTGACCGAATAACATCGTCGCTGAAGAAGTTCTGCGGTCGATGTGGGGAACTGGTCATGCGCTGTGATGTCCCACTCTCGAGAATGGTGGATGATATTCTGTCATGGACCATTTGAACCATCCAACCAAAGATTGTACTCTATGTCTTCCGAAATGGAAGTAACCGGATGTGACAGTTCTACCGAATTGAAGCGGCGGTTGTTGCATGCAAGCAGGAGATGCTAACTCTTCCTGGGCACCTGGTCTCACTTCCATATCGGGAGTTCGCTTCTTTTCATATGGTGGAGGTTTTTGTTTGTTTGCTTTGGTTCCTGTTTTGTCCTGATTTTGTATCCATTCGGTTTCTGATTTTCTGAATTATCGATTTTATGCTGTATGCAGGGATATGGTCATTATCCATATTTTTCATTGGTATGTAAATAGGAAGACGAAATATTTCTCGAATAAAAAAACCTCTTGCATTGTAATGATTGAAGATAACCCATTTCTAATTACACAGACACTTTTTCAAGAAAACCACAAAACAGTACTCTTCTTGCACGTTTGTACTCTCTTATTTCAACACGGACATCCACTTTTTCTTCAATTTTTCGAAAAAAGCCTTTCTTAGGAGCACATTTTACACATTGTTTGAAATAATCGTTGATATTCGGTATGTCTGATATTTGACCTTCATTCACAATAAATGATTTTCGTAATTGTTCTTTAAAATCGAGAAAAATGTAAACAATCGGTGAATTTCGTAACGAAAAAGTTTCTAACATGTGTTATTGTAAAAAAAAAAAAATCTCAAATTTATAAGCGCATTTCAAAACTTTTTGTACTTTTTTTTTGCGAATGTTCTATTTAAAGCAACAATTTACCAGCATTTTTACTCTGTTTTTAAAATCAGCAAATATCAACATGGACCTATCATTATATTTTCATTAATAATACGGAAGTGTTCCAACTCTTTACCATCTTGAAGAAATTTTCAAACCAATTTTCATGCACAAGACACGTGTTTCGGTTATCAAATCCTCATCAGTAATGCCTCCAGCCAAAGTGATTTTCATAAGCCGCTCAAACTCATTTCACTAGCGCCCTCTGGTTTTATTTTTAGAATTTAAATTTGTGCATATACTTTACAAAGAGTCATCGGCTCTACATTCCTTGTAGGGTCGATTCAGTGGCATATCCAAATAAGATATATGTTCAAAATAGCATTTTAGGGATGGCGGAAAGATATTAATCTCCTTTAATTTCGATAATATTTTTCGATGAAATGACAAGTTTCCAAAATAACAAAAATATATAATTTTATGATGTCAAATTGATAAAAGACTAAAACAAAGCTTCTTTCAGGCGACAGAGCTGGAAAGAATTTATCAATACACTTTATAAACAAGTCACGGGGAACGATTTTAACTGCTCCACATTGCAATAAGAAATAAGTGTTTATGTTAATAATACGTACATGTTCCGACTCTATACCTTCTTGAAAAAAATTTCAAACCAATTTCCATGCACCAGACACGTGTTTCGGATATTAAATGATTAATTGACATGAATCCTATAATTTCATACGGTTTATTTAAAATATAAGGTGAAGTTCCTGCATTCACAAATGGCATGCCTTAAGTCCTGATTTACTGGAAGGCGGTTCAGGGTTCTTATGACAAAATTGAGTCAAATTACAAAAAGATGCGCAAATATCTATTTCATAAAAATGTCGAATGTCGTCATTTTTGAAACAGTAGAATGTAATTCTATTACGTTAAAAGAAAATGATTTCGCTTCTGGTGACATATAAGTCACTTTTTATGTATCTCAAGATGCTATTCGTATGCCGAGTGTTAGAAACCACTAGACAGGAATTTAGTAAATGATGCACTTGACGATTACGCAGGACACAATGTTCTATTAATATGCATCATGATTAAGGAAACGATCATAATGAATGGCTTTGTTAAACGTCTTCAAATTCAATAGCATCATTTATAAACAGAAATGTTTTTAGCATGGACCAGACATGCACGTTAAATAAGGTCTACATCCTTAAAACGGGACAAGTTTTTTTTTTCAGGTAAAATAATGCCCTTATATTATTTGATGAAAAAATGTTTATTTCTTTAAATGAAAATTTTAAATGAAAGGACATGTAATTCAGACAAATATGTAACAGTTGAGAAATGTTTTTCGAGATCAGCGTGTCTAAATAGAGCAATCACGTCTGGCGTGACCACTGCTTACGTCAAAAATATAGACTGCATAGAATCTGGAAAAACTAGATACTAGTGACAAATCAATGCTGAAGAAATTAGTTTGTGATCGTAACATATTCATTTACCGACAGTGGAAAGGCTTGTGTATTCCCTAATTACGCATATAATATAATACATGTAAAAGCAGGAAAAGGGCATGGTTTGTATATTTAATCCTTTTTGAGACACAGAAAAAATAAATATGTTTAAATTGAATTACAAGAACTACAAATCTAACACCTATCCATAATAAGTCGATGGGAAATTTGAAAGTTAAACTTTATTTCAATAAACCCTTGAAACCATATGATAATATCGACAAATTCTCAGGTCCCCATCTGGGATAACATCATAACCACTATTGCGAAAAATCTATTACACGTCCTGATGCTTTCGTTTCGCTTCTAAATTTGTTTGACACACGAATTTAAACTTTGCTGTGACTAGATTATGAAAAGTTTCCTAAATATTAGGATAATGTCTATGCATGTTTAACGTCTTCAAATTCATTAGCATCATTTTAGTGCAGATAAATTTACAGCATGGACCAGACATGCACCTTTCGGGTATTTAACCCTCGTCAGTGATCTCAATCTAAACAATGTAATATGGCCATAATCGATGAAAATTATGTTCTAAATATAACGAAAGACGTAGCAAGATTGCTGAGATATGATGCTACAGGACCAAGGTTTTGAAATTTTGATAACATTTTGTAGTTTCAAATGCGTTAGAAGAAACGACCAACCGAAATTGATCAAACTCGGCTACATGTGCCCTCGGGGACTCTTGGTCCACCAGCAGTGACACTCACCAAGTGGTACAAATGTTTAACGTCTTCAAATTCATTAATATCATTTTAGAGCAGATAGATTTACATCATGGACCAGACATGCACGTTCATGTAGGTTGTTCTTCGAGACACCTGGGTAAACCAAAGAGTGGTAGGTTCTGCGCACGTTATCTGGATAATTACACCATTTATTTCTAATGTGGCAGGTTGACGTCGGCTCCGATTCCATTGGTCTGTATAAGTAATATGTAGATTTTTGTGTATAGTGTTTTCAATGGATGTCGTCTTTGGCGGTTTTTTGGTTCATTCTGCCTTTTTAGTCTCTTGTGTTAGTCACAGTGTGTTTCTCCGTTTTGCTATTGGTGCTGAAACCGAGTCATGTTCAAGACCACCTGTCCTCTCTGAATGTCAGTCGGACTCCTCGGGTGATTACATACATGAGCTCGCTACAGCCGGCAGAGCACGGACTGTATTACGAACGCCCTCTTTTTATATCCATTTACATATTCATTTGTGTCTATGGGGCCTCTGCGTTTCGCGGTCTTGTTTGTGTGATGTCATCTTACAGTGAGGAGGTTGTTTTACACCACAATTGTACGTTCTTCGAGACCTCTGGGTAATTGGAGAAGTGAGAGGGTTGTGCGCACGTAATCCAGGATAACCACACCATTTGCTACTTGCGTGACAGATGGCCGTCCAAAGTCGGCACCGGCTACCCATTGGTCTCGTCGGTTTATGTGTAGTCTTTTGTGTTTGATGTTTACATGTTGCGTGTCTCTTTTCCGTCTCGTGCTGTACTTGTCTTTTGTGTTTTTGCATCGGGTGTTTTGGTGTTTTATTGTTGATGCTGCAACGGGGTCTTATTGGAGATCTCCTCCCTTCTGTTGATCATTTTGGAAAAAATGTGCCTTTGGTAGTGTGTCAACTCTGTGTTATCACATTTGGATGATAGCATGTTTCGATTTTGGTGTAGCAACCGAATGTTGTTGGAAATTCCCTTTTTTCTCTAATCAATTTCCAAAAATCCATGAATTTGTTAACTATATTCCTTAAAATGAATATTAGATTTGATGATGTAGAATCTACAAATACATTTTAAATCAAATGCCAATATCCTCGTAGCAACCATTCCTCCAAGAGAGGTTTTACTGAATTATCCGTTTTATTTCGAAAATATTGACTTACAGTATCTAGATTCGGTCCCTTTAATTTCTAGGATTACATGTACCCCTCTTTGGTTGATGTGTTCTATCTAAATTCTGAATTCGGTTTTTTGGTATACTCTAATCTAACACCATGGGGATTAATTATATCACTTGGATTATTTTACCTCACCATTGTGCGTTCTTCGAGACCTGAGTAATTGGAAAAGTGGGAGGGTTGTGCGTACGTAATCCGGATGACAACACCCTCTGCTACTTGCGTAGCAGATTGCCGTCTAAAGTCGTCATCGGTCGTCCATTGGTTTCGTTGGTTTATGTGTTTGTTTCATGTTTGTATGGGTTGGTGTTCCTTGTCCCTTTTTTGTCTCTTTCTGTGGGTGCCTGCTCTGTGTTTTTGCGTTGAGTGTTGTTGGAGATCCCCCCCCTTTCTTGTAAATGTCCATCAATGAATATGATATATTATTATGTTTCCTGTGAATTCCTTCTGTTGTTTATTCTTCTTTACTATATACTGACAGACCTAGATCCAGGTGTACAGTGTTAAACGTCTTCATATTGAATAGCATCATTTAAGAACAGATAAATTGGCAGCATGGACCAGACAAGTATTATTTTATGTAAGGCACTGTAATACTGAAAGAGACGATCCCAGTATTACGTCATTAGTGCTCTTATGATAACGCTGACAAGTTCATATGCAGACTACTCTATAAAGAGAAACCGTATTCACTTGAATTTTGGATGCACACTTAAACACCTGCCCCCCCCCCCCCCCTCCCCCTCCCCCGAACAAAAGTATTCTCCTTTGCGCGGGTGAATAAATTGATAGATGCTATTCTTTATATATACATGTATCATCTAACAAAACTTGATAAGATATAGGGTCGATTTTCTTAGTTGGTTTTATTGTATCGCACAGAATTAAAAAAAAACTTTCAAAGGAGTTTAATAGCATTTACATATTTTCGTCACTTTACTTTCCATCTCAGCCTACGTTGCTTACAATAACCCCACGTACATTTCTGCGGATATCGACATTCATACTGAAAAAAAAAATCAGCTGTTAAAACATATATTGGGAAGTACAAAACTTATATGTATACTACTTGATGAGTGGATGCATAATTTAGGAACAGAAAAGTATCTAAAGCCCTAGGTCTTACTAACATTTTGATTTAACTATTTAGACTGCTTGTATACATGTTCAGTTATAATTTTGATATATTTGATATTAATATCCTCATGAAAATTTTGTGATGAAGTTAGAACTACTCACATTGTGGCAACACCTTCTTTGATTGCCTGTAATAAAGTTACAGAAAGGATAACACTTCATAGAGCATTTCAACAATATCAGTTTACCACTATAAAAAAGAACAATCGGAAATATAAGACGACCAAAACCAAAGACTACACGGCTATGTTGACTTGAATGTTACTACATGTAGTAAGGGGTAGATGCTTACTCACCACCGGCATCTAATGGAATTTTAAATTTTATTGGGAATTTTCTTTTCCTTATTTTTGCATAATGTTTGCTTTCGTTTTGTATTGTACTGCCAATTATGAAATAAATGTTTTATTATAAGCTAAGGATTTATCTTTGCCAAAAGAGAGATACATGTACCCCTTAGGTTTAGAAAATTGTCACTATTATTTGTGACGTAAAATTTACACAAATGTTTATTAAGTCAAGTCAAGTGCCAAAACACTGTGAAACTAGGCGAACGACAAAAGTGGGGACTTGATAAGTGACCATTGTCCATAAATAGTTTGAAGTTGTGTTTGAGTTTCACTGGAAAGAACACATAGTTTATTTTTACTGAACACTAGCAAGAAATATAATCAAAAGACAAGTTCTGGTCCTCTTAATATACATTCATGCTTATGAGGTTTATACTAGTACATCAAAAGAAAATGCAGCCAACCTACATACACATGTAACTGATACTTTAACACTTAAAATTAGAATTTATTAAGAAGTATTTTAGGTATCTCTCTGATTTCACTTTGTTTTATTTCAATCTAACTGAAGCTATTTCCTCTCGTTTCTTTCAATATGAATTCCACGTGCTAGATTGAATAATTATCCTTTAGTATTTTTTTCATTGGGAGATGATTTTTCATTTATGCGCCAAAATTTATTCAAATACCGTCTGTTACATTTTATTTCTTACTTGTACGTTCGATCTTGACATACCAATTTCCTAAAATTTGAGACGATGAAAAATAAAATATACTGCGATGTAAATTAAGTAAGTTTGCAAATTCGATTTTCTACTAAATACGTACCTTTGATACAGTAACATCCATAGATACTGCACTGACAATCTCCATGACACTTGTTCAATACCTGTATAACAAACATAATATGAGATAAATATGGCATATGATAAGCAAAAGCAACTTCATACTCAGATGTTATTTCTTGACGTTAATAGTTCTAGAAATAGATATTAGAAATATAACACGTAAGTATATACCTAATTTTCAAGAGTAAAAACATTATCTTGCACATCCCAAATGAAGTTTTTCAAGTGTGTAGAGTCTTTACTGTACTCATTTGATCTCAATCAAATGAGAATTTTAAAATGTAAACAAAAAGATACGATTTATTTTTAAAATATCGATTGACAAAAAATGAATACAATATACACATTAAAAAAGGGAAGGATCTCCAGCAAGACCATCCTGCACGCACCCATTATAAAACAGCGAGAAAAGGAAAACCATGCAAAACAGAAAAAATGAAATAACAGATTTTACAAGAGGCCCAGGACGTCCACGATCGCTCACCTCAAACCTATGTTAACTAAGCATATCAAGCAAGAGGAAGTTTGTCAAAGGAAATTACTTGAGTTCGGATTGGAACCAAAAATAACAACACCTCTTAAATAATCTTTCTAGATTATCTGATGATTTCAGTTTGTCGATATATGCTTCGGTTCTGAGGATGACGTTTGTCAAAGGAAGGTACCCCCTGTGACCTACTTTTGCCTCTGATGGCGCAACCTGTTGACTGATACAGACGAAAGAAACAACACCACCGGAAGGGGACTATTAAAATATTATACCTCCCAAGTTTCATGAAAATTTGAAAGTGACTGATTATGGAAAAAATGCTGAAAATGTATGAAAATCTCCCCCTCCCCTTTCCCTTGACATCAGACAAATAATCGATAGAAAATCTAGAGATTAAAATTTCAACAGGAAATACATATTAAAACATTTAGTAACTTAAATATGAGAAATATGCAGCAGATGAGTGCGTAAAGACATACAAAAATTAAGTTATTTAAAGAAACAGTTCAAAAAATGCATTTCTGTCCGAAAATATCAATACGCTTCTTAAGACATCTCTCACGATTATCCAGGTGCTTTCGGTTCGTCGAAACATGCCTCGGTTCTGAAGAAGTTTGTCCAAGGAGCGTACCCCCGTGCTTTACTTTTGCCTGTGGTTATGCCATCTGTTGACGTATACGGACGACAAACAACAATACTTGTAGAAAGGAGGGGATCTCCAACAACACTTAGTTTCAGCACCAACAGCAACCTCCAGTTGAACAACTAAGGAGGGGATCTCCAACAACACCAGGTTGTAGCACCCACAGCAAAACCCCAAAACACCCAATGCAAAAACACAAAGCAGACAAGCACAGAAACAGACGCGCAAGGGATAAGGAACGTCAACGCACAACACAGAACATCAAACACAAAGGACTGCACATAAACCAACGAGACCAATGGGAAACCGGTGCCGACTTAGGACGGCCATCTGCCACGGAAATAGCAGAAGGTATGGTTATTCTGGATTACGTACGTACAACCTTCCCACTTTTCCGATTACCCAGAGGTCTCGAAGAACGCACAATTGTGGTGTACAACAACCTCCTCATTGTCAGATGACCACACACAAACAAGACCGCAAAACGCAGGGGCCCAAGCAACACAGATGAATATGTAAATGGATATAAAAAGAGGGCGTACGTAATACAATCCGTGCTCTGCCGCCGCAAGCTCATGTATGTTATCAACCCAAGAGTCCGACTGACATTCAGAGAGGACAGGTGGTCGGGGCCCTGTCTTCTCTAAAGAGGTTTGGACAGGGCCCGTCATGGAGTCCCGTCGTCACAGTCAGTCAGAGTGCAAGTTTTAAGAATGCGCTTGTACAAGACTGTAGATTGGTCAAGTACCAAGCCTAGTGTCCGTCTGGTGACATTAGGATCATATCCACGGTATAAAAGGCGTTTGATTATTCTGACACATTTTATGGTAATTCTGTCTACCTCTGATCCTTCTTATTTTGTTGATCACGTCACCATTAAATGCAGGTTGCGAAATACCAAAAGTAATATACATGTTCTCTGTTGCTTGCATGGGTCCGAATTTCAAAAGTAGTTGACAATATTTTTGTAAAATTCCAAGAATGTCTTTACAAGTTTGTCCAGCGAAAACCTTGACCTAAAAGATTCTTGGTTATTTGTAAATTTCTATTATGAAAATCCAAAACATCAGTACATGCTCTAGCATACCGGATGAGCTGCGAAATGTAGATACCATAAGACGGTTATCTAGGAACATCACCGTCAAGCAAGGGAAAATTTACTATGTTGAATCCTAAGTCATCTATTTTTTCATGCACACTTGTATGAATCTCTCCATCAACAATTTTGATATTCAGGTCCAAAAATGTTGTTTCTGTGTTTGTAACATTCGCCTTGATAAGAGTCAGTTTCTGTGGATAAATAACATTTTTATACTTTTCAAATACAGGATTGTCGATAGTAAGAATATCATCCAGGTACCTAGAAGTACCATTGAAACATTTCACATCATCATGTTTTCTTTGTTTTTTGAAGATTTTGGAGAAATTCTTTTTCATACGTGTATAAAATTAAATCTGCAACAAGAGTTGCACAATTAGTACCCATAGGGATCCCTACAACCTGCTTGTTAAGATTATCACCAAATCTTACATAAATGTTGTCCAAAAGAAAGGACAAGGTAATACAATGTCACTACATGTCCAAGATTTATATGAATTGTTTTCTGTATTGGAAAAGAACCCCTTTGATTCAGACGTACAAATATAAGTTTTCCACTCTCGGTTAAAGCATCATTTAATGAGTTTGGAAAATTGATCGTCAAAGCGTGGTTTACATATTTGAAAAGTCGTGTGAAGAATTCGAATTGGCTTGAAAATTTCTAGATTTCATTTTGTCAATCACATCCCCTGAATGTTTTATAGACCAAAATAAGTTTACGTCATTCCTGTTTAGAATAGTTTCACAGTATTTTGCTTCTGTAGGGGACCATTAGTACTTCATACCTATAAAGTTTCATCAAAATCCTTTCAGTCGTTCTGGAGGAGTCTATAATATAAAATGTTTACGACGGACGAACGACGAACGGACGGTCGAACGTAACGCTATGACAATGGCTCACTTGAGGCTTCGCTCGGGTGAGTTAATGAAAACAAAACTTACTGAATTGCACTTTTTCAATGGAATAACTGAAATCGAATACAAATTAATAGATAATTTCCTTTATGTTTAATGTAGGATGCATTTGCAAGAATATCTTATCGCAATCAATGTTTTATATGATGTTTAATGTTTGCAATTAAATAAGGAATATCAATGCTGCTACTTTTTTTTCTTTAACTGTGCGTTTGTGCTAGTGTTGGTATTTAAAAGCAAAGGGCAATACATACTCCCTTCCAAATCTTAGTTAAAATCTAACACTCAACAACGCTAACGTGACAAAAATTCATTGTATCATTATTTCTCATACTTTACTATCACTATCACTGTCACTTTACTAGTAGAGCATTCTATTGAGTATATGCGGAATACAGAGTTATTTCCCATTTGAGACTGTATCTGACATAAAACCATTATGACGTCATGAGAAAACACGGTAACGTCGTTTTTATACCGTAATTTCTCAGAGTTTATGGGCACTTTCCATAGAATTTTACGACGTCACAATTAGTATACGTTAGATATCGTCCCTTAAAAGGAAGCCTCTCTTGTTTTCGAAAATATCGAATTGACGATATGACAATAAGATTTACCTTGTACGCATCTCCAACGATCAATAAATTGTGTGCATTCGAATCCGAAAGGACATCCCTAGTAGTGTATAGTAAATCTCATTTAGTATATAATGGATATGTGAATATTGAAATGACAAATATGGACAATGACCATATTCCAATATACATTACAAAATCGATCATTCAGAAAATCATCAACCAAAGTCATACAATATCAGGATAAAACAGGAACCAATGTAAACAAACAGAAACCTCCACCACATGAAAGAAGCGAACTCCAATTATGGGAGTGAGACCAGGTAATATATGGTGCCGGGCATCATTGTCTCATACACCCTGCGTGCTAAACCAATGAAACTCGAAGGATATATCATGTGATGAACAAAACACTTCATAATTATCAAAGCTATCATTTCAATGTTCATAAAAATTAAGCGAAACAGACATTGTGCATGTTATAAAGAGAGTTGAATTTGAAATCTGAATAAGATAAATACATTAAGTGCAATGAAGAAAGCCATAGCAATTTCCATGGTAATCACAGATGCTTATCTTCCTGGACACCTGGACCGGGAGTCCGCTTCTTTTCATGTGGTTGAGGTTTTTGTTTCTTTGCTTTGGTTTCTGTTTTATCCTGATTTTGTATGCCTTCGAATTATCGATGTTGTGCTGTATACAGGGATATGGTCATTATCCATATTTGTCATTCATCTTCTTCGCTGTGTATAATTTACCTACAAATGTGAAAAGTCTTCTCTCAGTTTTAATGCTTTTCTAACTGAAGCTTTGTGCACCACATGATAATCCATGGAATTTCATTGATCAAGCAAGCGGGGTTTATGAGAAAATGCAACTTAATTTCTTTTAGATCAACGGAGTTACGTCACTCAGCAAGCGTTATGACGTCCTGAATAGTTCATAAATGTTGACGAATGTGGGCTAAGTGAAAAAAATAAATAAAAAGCACGTTTTCCATATACGAAATATATTGAAGTTGACTCTGGATTAAATCATGAAATGCGCGTAACCCATAAATGACAAATATGGATTATGACCATATCACTGTATACAGCACAAAATCGATAATTCAGAAAATCAGAAACCGAAGGCATACAAAATCAGGATAAAACAGGAACCAAAGCAAACAAACAAAAACCTCCACCATATGAAAAGAAGCGAACTCCCGATATGGGAGTGAGACCAGGTGACCAGGAAGAGTAAGCATCTCCTGCTTGCATGCAGCACCCGCCGCTTCAATTCGGTAGAACTGTCACATCCGGTAACTTCCATTTTGGAAGACATAGAGTACAATCTTTGGTTGGATAGTTCAAATGGTCTATGACAGAATATCATCCACCATTCTGGAGAGTGGGACATCATAGTGTTTGACGAGTTCCCCATATCGACCGTAGAACTTCCTGAGTGACGATGTTAGTCGGTCACAAACATATCCCTGACTGAGAAGCTTATCTGAAAGACGCCTAGCTCTCAGAACAAAATCCGTATATTTCGTACTTGCTCTGGCATAGCGTATCAACTGAGATATGAACATGCAATAAGCAGGCGATGAAGGGATGTTGCTTCTCAGAAAAAGAAAGTTTGTAATGCTGAAATTGAAGTCGTCACGTTTGTCATAGAGTCAGGTGTTCATGTGACCATCAGTGTCGTAGGACAACATTATGTCCAAATAGGATGCTGAATTATTTGTCTTTGTAGTTTCTTTGACTTCAAGCTCTGAAGGATAGATACTGCTCAGGTAATCCGCGAATTTTGGATTATTGATGGACAACACATCGTCTATGTATCTGTAAGTGAAGTTGAAGTCAGAAGCTAAGTATCTTTTCCCTTCAGAGACCAGAGATTGAATACCCGTTTCTGTATGTACTATTCTCGAATAGTGTTGCTTTTGAAAGGAATAATTCCCAACCGTCCTGTTTTGCCTTTGAATAAATGATTTATCTTGATATCTTAGATTTAATCAAGAACGTATCGAACATTCCTTATAAAATTCCAGCTCAAATCCAAAAGATATCGCAAATTGTGGAGAAAATCTTCTGTAACGATAAGACGTAAAGTATGCCAAAAAAAATTTGAAATTTCAAAGTACTTCTTTTCGCTAATGAAGATGATGTAAGATCTGCTCTAAAATAATGCTAATGAATTTGAAGACGTTAAACATTTGTACCACTTGGTGAGTGTCACTGCTGGTGGACCAGGAGTCCCCGAGGGCACATGTAACCAAGTTCGATCAATTTCGGTTTGTCGTTTCTTCAAACGCATTTAAAAATTTCTGTTTACAAAATTTTCTCAAATTTCTAAAAGCTGGGTCCTGTAGCATCATATCCAAGCCATTTAGCTACGTCTTTCGGTATATTTAGGACATAATTCTCACTGATTTTGGTCATATTACATTGTTTAGATTGAGGATCACTGACGAGGGTTAAATAGCTGAAACGTGCATGTCTGGTCCATGCTGTTAATTTATCTGCTCCAAAATGATGCTAATGAATTTGAAGACGTTAAACATTTGAAAGATATAACCACTTCAAAATATAGAGATAAATTATAAATCGTTATTTTCTGTAAGAGCGGAGTTGTCGGGGTGGAACAATAGTCTATTTACGATACTGTGCTTGGGCGGATGGGGATGCAGGAAAATATGAAATTGATAACGAATTTGTAAATGACATTTGATCAGCTTTCGGAAAATGTTTAACGCTTTGATTGATAGTTTCGATTTAATTAATTTTCAGGTAAAATACAACATGTACTCCTCGGTGTTTACTTTCTAATTGATAAACTTCTTCATTTTACATTTTGTCTCCGATAATTCAACAATCACTCACAATAAAAGTTTAGATTTAGTATGAATGACTATAATACCTAAAGTCGGTAAACTCCCTACGGCGGCTTCGCCTAGCATACAATGTAGTCGCTCATACCACAGCGCCACGGTGATAACTCATAAAAGAGTTGTACCTATGACGTCCATATGTGAACGGCCCACTCAGCACACACCGGAAGTGAAGAATGTATTGCACTTGGGCTCATCCGAGACAGCGGAGCCTTCCTTCATCGACCAGCGTACTCCCATATAGGTGCATATATCTATACTACTAAAGGAACGAATAAGCCGATTCTGCGTCGAAACGAAGAGGACAGAGATAAATGGTGTGATATGAAGATATAGCATATGATGTGACAATGTGAATTTGATAATTGTTTAGAAGGAATCATATCTAATTAACATGTAATCATCAATTATGTCTAACCGTTTTCCTTAAATAAATCTCAGAAAATCTAAAGTTCAAAACCGGCGTCGGACACTAACAATTAACTTCCTGTTTTCTTCTGAGTTATACTCCCTTTCTAATCCCCGAATTTTTAAGTATCATAAATTTAGTAAGACGATTCTTGCAGGACGTTTCTCATGTTAGTAGGAGGCTTATTTCGCCTCGGCACAAAATCAAGATTCCATTTTCGTTTTCTGAAATATGCGATGTCCAATCTTATAGAACATTCTAGAAGTAAACGGCTTTTCCATCGAATTTCTATGGAGCAGCCACCCGTGTTTAATTGCGTCCCACGTCTCTCACAACATTCACCCGGTAGTTTCATTAAAAGTTATATACACAAAGGTTTATGCTACATGTACCGAAAAATAATAAATAGAGAAAAGTTTACAACGATGTTTGAAAAAAGATCTTGCCACTTGAAGATTGAGGTCCATTTATCTAAATTGTGATTTTTTTTCACAGGACCACTTATAAAACGACCTTTCATCCACAGCCAACGTTGACAATTCAACAAATAATTCATATTCAAATAACCAATGTTTCAATTTCTAATTGATTGACATTTTATGAGATAATTATTAAATCATTTCGCGTCTTTATACTGATTTAAAGTCATTTTTTTAAAGTGGTAAACAAGATTTCAAAGGCAGTCAGGGGTTCCCCATTAAAACTGTGATACCAGAAATGCAGAATGGAAAAGAAGACAAAATAGGCGTTTTACTTAGCTCTGAAAAATACGATGGCATCTAAAAATCTGAACAGAATCCATTTGTATTACATGCTTAACTCGTACATACAATGTAACGTATCCGAATATGTCAACGTATCTATGACACTCTTTACCGCGCTTGCGCGGGTCCTTTTCTAGTTATATATAGTCGGTAAACTCTGTACGGCGGCTTCGCGTAGCATACAAAGCAGGCCGCTCTTACCGCAACGTCACGGTGACAACCCTTCAAAGAGTTGTTCTGATGACTTCCATATGAGCCCAAGCGCATTTAAATTCAGACTTAAATACCAACCAGTCTTGAAGAAATGTTCAAATCTTCCTCTATAACATTCACAAAGTATTCAGAAAATTTAATTATGGTAGTTGAAAAAGAAATTTCATTTCATACAAGCTATTTTTATAACGATGATGTTGATAATTGTAATGAATGATCTATTATATATCTTTGGCCACGTGTTAACGGTAAAAAAATATATCAAATTAGAGAAAATCATGGTTTAGCAAGAAATATTTTATTGAATCTTCTCACTCATAATAATATGAAAAGACTCCCAACTTCACAGCTATGATTTTCCTATGTTGTGTTTTCGTTTTTCTTTTGAGTCTCTCGCTGTGTGTGTCTACTCTGTGTTTTGCATGGGGTATTTTGCTGCGCGTGCTGCACCCGAGTGTTGTTGAAGATCCTCTCCTTTCTTATCTACGTAAACGTGAAGGTTTTTTCTCAAATTTATGCTAACCAAATGAATATTTATTGATTTATGAAAGATACTTGAAATGGAATAATTTCATGTACAGGACACATTTTATACAAACGGTTTGAGCTGGTATCGCAAGTAAAATATGGTCATATTACGGTTATCAACATTACAGATCCTTGTCAATATGAGAACATTCTTTTTATTTTCTTTAATAGATTTATAGATAAAATCAAAGAATCTGAATAGCTATATCATTCATAACATTGAGAAAGTCAACAGAAAAACAAAATGATTATTACAGAAACTAACGTCTGTGCCAATTTACAAGACTTTCCAAATTGCCCTCACATAAACGGCAACGTCAATGAGTTAAAGAAGATCCTGACGATAATCTCAGCACCACTCACAGTAGAGCACCAAATTGAACATCGACGGACTCCTAGCAAGCTAGAGGGTGGACCAGGTGCCTGGGAGGAGTAATCATTCCCTGTTGGCTAGCCGCATCCGCCGTCGATGTTCATGCTCGAAAATGAAAACAATAAAAAACATGAACTGCACTGTCTGAGGCCATTTCTATATTGAATGAGCTATGGCGATCATGTCAGGGAAAATATTCAAAACACTTACTGTCAAACCCCTCACGGGGAACTTTTTTACGAGCTCCACACGGCAAAGGGCATAAGTGTGACACAAATGAGTTAAACAAGATCCTGACGATAATCTCAATAGCACTCACTATAGTGCACCAAAATGAACATCGACGGACCCTTAGTCAAGACACGAAATATAAAAAAAGAAACATGCAAAGTTACACATACAGAAAGAACAGTTTAGACTGACTAAAACAAATATATTTTCATCAAGGAATAATGAAGTGTTCCAACGTTGCTTATCAAATTATTTTGATTGTATTTACTTACATGAATTTCACATGGTCCTGAAATCAATTCAGATTTCGTTAGTAACTGTTTGTAATTGTGCATCTAATAAAAACGCATTTTTATTGTCACAAATTATGCTTTCTCGTGATTCTTTATCTGATTTCTGTACCAATTTGAATACTGATAATTGATTTAATTTCATTAAGGTAGAATATCCCTCAGGTCAGAATTACTGGTAATGTTTTCCTGGATACCCTATTTTTTCCTCTTCAGAATATTTTTCAGATTATCAAACTAATATGGTTTTGGGAAATAAAACTTTTATAGTCACATTTTATCACCCCAAAAAGGGATATTACTTTCGCCATAGGATCCATTATTTAAGTTCAAACAGCTTAATACTAATTCTCTGTAAGGACTAAATAATGTCCATAGGACTGTGGCACGGCATGTCACTGACTTTAAAGATTTTGGTAAAGGACATAGGTATGGCCCACTGTGATGAAAATTGGCTTCATTTTTGTAATTTAAGTTTCCGTTGCCATGGTAACCATGTCGTATTTTTTTGTGTGAAAATATTCAAAACAAAGCATTTTCAAAATATTCGTTTCCATGGAAACAGGTATAGCAGTCAACTGTATTTCTATATAAGATAATTGTATCCTCTTGTATGTGAATATGTAAAAGGAAATGCACACCATCAATCTATACTCCTTATATAAGTGGTCTAGGAGAGGGTTTAAACAAGCTCAGAATGGGGCATATTTTAAACTTGAAAAGTGCATATTTTGCCTGAATTTGCTCAATTTACAGCATGTTATATTCGATCAGCAGGCTTACCTTGAGTTTAGGTGCATGTCATCTAAAAAGTATCACCCTGGACTTTAGAAAAAAAGGGAAAATTAGAGTGGGGAAATTTCTCATTTTAACAGAAAAGAACATCAAAATTGGTTACTTTGGCAACATTTTGTCTATATTACTATACATGGAGTATATGTTTGCTCCATTTCTAATTGTTTTGAATTAACCATGCATGAAAAACTTAATGAGTGTGTCAATAGTAGACATTTCAATAATAATTGACCTTGAACGCATTTCAAGGTCGAATACCTTGTGTCAAGGTCACTGTTTTGTAAATGACCCAATTTTACAAAATAATGTGATTTTTATGAAAATAGAATCCATATTTCAGAAATCAGATGATATCCTATCAAAATTGTTTATACGATATAATATTTGATATATCTCTAATGCATAGGGATAATTTGCATAGAAACTTTGTATCTCTGAAATACTCAATTCCATGCATACCTTTGAAGGAAAAATGTGTAAAATATATCGATTTCTTACTTTTTAAATGTTTACCCCAATCGTCATTACCCTAAAAACGCAAATGAAAAATTGACACAACAAATTGGAAAATTGCAGACATCAGTGAAATTTTAGCATTGATATTGAAATGACCTAGACCTTAAAGTCAATGACTTTGAAAAAAAATCTAAGGTTATAAGAAAAAAGGAGAGTATCTTTGCTGTCAATTCATAGAAATTCACTATTGTTAACCATAGCATCATCAAGTACCGGCCCCTATGGAAGAGTAATATGGGTGGGGGGTTCACATCAAAAGTTGCTATAGCAACCATCTTTATTGGCAAATTTGAGGAAAATAGTTAATTTCCTCATCGAGTTTTTTTCCCAATTTTGTTAATCAGATTATATTTATGTTATTTCAACAAAACAAAACAAATTATTAAGCCTGCCTTTAGAGTTATTTGTGATTAAAAATGCTCAAAATTGCACTAAAACGGCACTAAAAATGTGCCGTGTTTTAATGCCTTGTTTTGACCGTTTTTATGCCCCCGGAATCAAAGATTCGGGGGCATATAGTTTTTGGCCTGTCCGTCTGTTTGTCTGTTTATCTGTTTGTCTGTTTGTCTGTTTATCTGTTTGTCTGTTTGTCTGTCTGTTTGTCCGAAAAACTTTAACATTGGACATAACTTTTGAATGGGAAGTGATAGGGCTTTCATATTTCACATGTGTATTCCTTGTGACAAGACCTTTCCATTGATACCAAAATTTTTGACCTCATGACCTTGACCGTGACCTTTGACCTACTTTTCAAAAACTTTAACATTGGGCATAACTTTTGAATGGGAAGTGATAGGGCTTTCATATTTCACATGTGTATTCCGTGTGACAAGACCTTTCCATTGATACCAAAATTTTTGACCTCGTGACCTTGACCTTGACCTTTGACCTACTTTTCGAAAACTTTAACATTGGGCATAACTTTTTAATGGGAAGTGATAGGGCTTTCATATTTCACATGTGTATTCCGTGTGACAAGACCTTTCCATTGATACCAAATTTTTGACCTCATGACCTTGACCTTGACCTTTGACCTACTTTTCGAAAACTTTAACATTGAGCATAACTTTTGAATGGGAAGTGATAGGGCTTTCATATTTCACATGTGTATTCCTTGTGACAAGACCTTTCCATTGATACCAAAATTTTTGACCTCGTGACCTTGACCTTTGACCTTTGAACCCAGTGACCTCACATACATGTACTTAACAGAAAATATTGTTCATACTAACAAAGATGCCTCCGGGGGCATTCGTGTTTCACAAACACAGGCTTTATTTTTGATTTGCTGTTGTATGTGTTATAGAGGAAATATTTTTAAAATAAATACATTTTCTTAGGAAAGAAGTTTTAAATAGTCATATATGTCAAAGTTGTGTAGCTGTTAAGTGGTTTCCATGGCAACACATCGTCCAAATATAGTTTACTCCACAACCTTGTGAGGGCTAAAAATAGACTGACCTCGTTTCCATGGCAACCGCCAATTACATTGTCCGAAAAAGGTCATTTTCCTAGTCGATGTACCAAAGGTACCATTTGTAAAAAATCAGCAAAATCCATGACATGCCGCGGCCAGCCAATTTTGGTCCTTACAGAGAATAGGTATTAAGGTCTCGGTATAATCATGAAACCACGAATTATATTTTGTTTAACATAAGCTTTTAATATATGGAAATGAAAATATTGTTAAAGTTGTCATTTAGGATATATGAGCATCTGAGACCTGAGGTCTGCTCTTCCTTAACTACTTTAATTTTGAAGGAACATGGCTGTGTTAAAAAAAATGAAAGAATATCTTACTGTATCCAGCATGAGCCAACTTTGCAAAATAGATTGTAGCTGCGACAAAGAGAAATATCTTCATATCTTTGGAAAAACTGGAAAACATGTTCACATTATATTTTAATCACACAGTTTATGAAATATCTGTTATGTTTAAGAGTTTAAAAATATGAATAAATGTATATTTTCAAATTAATTATTCAGAATCTTAGAAAGACATTGAGAAAGTATCCGAAAATTCAAGGAAAAAGCCACTTACGGTTTATTGTAAAATGTCCGTTGGACTACGAATACATTTGAATGTGAAATCTGTACCCTTTATGTTTAAACGATTTTTCCATTTCATGACCGATTTGCTTTTAGTGTTTATAGATTATGTTATGTCCCATGTTAATATGAAAATGAGGAAATTTTGTTAAAGAAATCGTTTACTTAACGACAAACTGGGATATTGCACATACTTTCCCCTTCTTAACATTGTCATGCATGCATTCTTGATTATTCAACAAAATGCATGTTATGTGCAAATGCGATTAATATATTTCCATTTTTAGGTATTAGTGGAATAAACCTTTTTGCACCCAATATCGAAAGCAGGATTGAAGAACGTACATAATTTTCCTATAATGACTACATGCAGATGTTAATACAACTATAATGTTTAATATTATGTACATTGATATGCACAACCTTAAAGATTTAGATATTTGCAAATAATTATAAATATAATTCTAGAAATAAATGATAAAACCAAATATGTATAATAAATGAAAAAAAAAAAGATAGACTCAATTTTTCTTTATCTTTTTAGATATTTGGAACATGCCCTGGTGTGCCGAATTAGTTGAGAAACAAAAACGCCATAACCACAAAATGACTGAATGTTGCTACTCGTTAAAGGTAAGTTAGTTAATGAATGACTGGAAAAACCTCATTTTGGATATCACTGATATTGGAATAGATAACTTCCACAAAAATCCTCATTTCTTTGAAGTTCTAAATCTGAAAGATATTTCAGATCGAACTTACGAAATTTACATGAAAACAATGTCTTCGCGCCTACATGTACAGATGAAGCAGCCAACAACAACATAATCATTTAAAAACGTTACTACATATCAGCTTTACTTACGGAAATCGTCTACAAATACTTAAATATTTAAATCAATGAAAGTATCCCTAACATTTTGAGCAACATAACAGAGAAAGTTCTCCATTCAACATCCCTATTTCTTAAGTGGATTTTGTCTAGAAATCCGACATCAGAACTCTCGGCGATAAAGGAACAAGTGGCAAATTATCATGAAATTTAAAGGTCTTCATATTGAGTAGCATCATTTAAGAAAAGATAAATTGGCAACATGGACCAGACATGCACGTTTCGGGTACTTAACCCTCGTCAGTGATAAGGTCTGTCACGCTTTACTACGTTCAAATCAAGTTGTCCACGTCTACCAAGTTCTGAAAAGGCCCACTACGATTAACCTTGGTTGCCGGGAAAAAGGATACACATAAAGCTGTAAAAAAGGTTGGGCTTGTTATAATTGTTGTGTGACCGTGCAAGGCCGTAGTGGAACGAAAGAAACCGTAACAAGCTGGGACGTACTGTGATTGAACGTGACGAAATTGCTAGCACACTCCTTAGCTCGCCGTAGTAAATCGTGGCACACCTAGATAAAACGCGCATCTGTCCTAAAGCAGCCGCAGCTAAACGGGACATATACGTGACCGACCGTAACTCAACTTCACTAGGACTGTAAGTTGCAGAGTCATACTTCTGTTTTAATTTTTTATTTTTATTGTCACATTTCACATACATAATACCATGAAGTATATATAGTAAGTATAACGTCATAATTAAGATGAAAAATAGTTTAACATCATAATGATATTAGAAAAGAGTCAGAGTTACAATTCGTTAAGAACATAATGTTACTTTATGACTATTCTTCACAAAGTGGGAGAAAGGATGACCATTTTTTAACAAAGTTTGTGTATTTATTCTTATTAAAGGCTATTGTTTTTTCGATTTCAATGTGAGGGATATGTATGTGACCGACTAAGATCGTCACTGAGGAAGTTCTACGGTCGATATGTCCTACTTTCCAGAATGGTGGATGAAATTCTGTCATCGACCATTTGAACCATCCAACTAAAAATTGTACTCTATGTCATCCGAAATGGAAGTAACCGGATGCGAAGGTTCTACCGAATTGAAGCGGCGGGTGTTGCACAAAATAAACTATATCCTTTGGTTAAAAACACCTCCCCTGAAAGACGATTCATAAAAATTCCATTTATTAACAAAGGATTTGATCTTCTGAACATCTCTAATATTTTTCGGGATCATCGCGTACAAAGTGCCATTCCTCAATATTTTGAAAATTTAGAACCTCCTCTTATTTGTTACAAATATAAGAGATCTATTCGACATTTCGTTTTTAACTACAACAAAGTTACACAAGATCCTAAAATACTTGAATCATGTCCTGCTTCTTGAGAATGTGCAACGTCTGCATATCTATATAAACCAGCTGGTCAAATTATTACAGGTGACTTTTCAATTATCAAAGACAGGCAGCTCCGTGGTCTTCTTAAGAAAGGACCTAAGTATAGAATCTCATCCAAGATAGATTTTATTAAATGTCGCGAAGTGCTAAAGGAAGCTTTAGATACCTATACCAAACGATGGTGTAAATCGGAAGGAGTCGAATCGCATGCTCTGAATGACTGGAAAAACCTCATTTTGGATATTACCGATATTCGAATAGATAACTACCACAAAAATCCTCAACTTTTTGGAAATCCAATTTCTAAATCTGAAAGATATTTCAAATCCAAGTTACGTAATTTACATGAAAAATATGTCTTCGCGCCTGCAGACAAAGCAGCCAACAACACCATAATTATTTGAAAACGCTACTACATATCAACATTAGTTTCGGAACTTTCCTCCACTAAAACTTATATCGAAAGCAACGAAAGTGTTCCCAATATTTTGAACAAAAATAACAGTGAAATTTCTTCTTTTTACATCCCTATTTCTAAATTGGATCTCCCTACAATATACTGTATACCAAAACTTCACAAGTCTCCTTACAAGTTTCGATACATTGCTAATTCTAGCAACTGCTCAACAACAATTTTGTCTAGAAATCTGACGTCAGCACTCACGGCTATAAAGGAACACGTGGCAAAATACTGTGAAACTGTCATGAACAGGAATGGCGTAAACTTCTTTTGGTCTATTAAAAATTCAGGGGATTTGATTGACAAAATGAAATCAAGAAATTTTGAAGCAAATACGATATCTTCAAACGACTTTTCTAATATGTACACCACGCTTCCTCACGACAAAATAAATGATCGACTATCCAAACTCATTAAATGGTGTTTTGATCGAGAGGGGAAAACTTATATTTGTACTTCTGAATCGAAGGGTTTCTTTTCCGCCACAGATTACAAATCATACAAATCATGGACATGTGGTGACCTGTGTATTGCCTTGTCCTTCCTTTTGGACAATATTTATGTAAGATTTGGTGAGAAACTGTACAAGCAGGTTGTAGGGATTCCAATGGGTACTAATTGTGCGCCTCTTGTTGCAGATTTATTTTTATACACGTACATGTATGAAAAGGAATTTATCCAAAATCTTCAAAAACAAAGAAAAAATGATGATGTGAAATGTTTCATTGGTACTTCTAGGTACCTGGATGATATTCTTGCTATCGACAATCCTGTTTTTGAGAAATATAAAAATGTTACTTATCCACAAGAATTGATTTTAAACAAGGCAAACGTTTCAAACACAGAAACACCATTTTTGGACCTAAATATCAAAATTGTTAATGGAGAGATCCATACAAGTGTGTATGACAAAAGAGATGATTTTGGATTTAACATAGTAAATTTCCCCTGGCTCTACGGTGATGTTCCTAGATTACCGTCCTATGGTATCTATATTTCACGGCTCATCCGGTATGCTAGAGCATGTACTGATGTTTTGGATTTTCATAGTAGAAATTTACAAATTACCAAGAAACTTTTAGGACAAGGTTTTCGCTTTCACAAACTAGTAAAGACTTTCTGTAAATTTTACAAAAATTATTGTCAACTTCTTCTGCAATTCGGACCAATACAGGCAACAGAGTATATTACTTTGGGTATTTCACAACCTGCATTTTATGGTGACATTATTAAAAAGATAAGAAGGATCAAAGATAGACAACATCATTATCGAAAATGCGTCAGAATCATCAAACGCCTTTTATACCGTGGGTAAAATCCTAATGTCACCAGGCGGACACTAGGCTTGGTACTTGACCAATCTACAGTCTTGTACAAGCGTATTCTTAAAACTTGCACTCTGACTGACTGTGACGACGGGACTCCATGACGGGCCCTGTCCAAACCTCTTTAGAGAAGACAGGGCCCCGACCACCTGTCCTTTCTGAATGTCAGTCGGACTCCTCGGGTGATAACATTCATGAGCTCGCGGCGGCAGAGCACGGATTGTATTACGTAGGCCCTCTTTTTATATCCATTTACATATTCATCTGTGTTGCTTGGGCCCCTGCGTTTTGCGGTCTTGTTTGTGTGTGGTCATCTGACAGTGAGGAGGTTGTTTTACACCACGATTGTACGTTCTTCGAGACCTCTGGGTAATCGGAAAAATGGGAGGGTTGTGCGCACGTAATCCAGGATAACCATACCTTTTGCTATTTCCGTGGCAGATGGCCAACTAAACAAACTTTTAGATCAAGGATTTCGCTTTCATAAACTAGTCAAGACTTTCTGGAAATTTTACAAAAATTATTATCGACTTCTTTGGAAATTCGGACACATACATGCAAAAGAGTATAGTACATTGGGTATTTCACAACCAGCATTCTATGGTGACATAATTTCAAAACAAAATAAGAATGATCTAAGGTAGACAGAATTACCATTAGAATTATCAAACTCCTTTTATATCGTTGATATGATCCTTCTGTCACCGGACGGGCACTTGGCTTGGTTCTGGACCAATCTACAGCTTTGTACCAGCTCTTTCGTAAGAATTGCACTCTAACTGACTGCGACGACAAGACCCCATGACGGGCCCTGTCCAGTCATCTTGAGAGAAGATAGGACCCGATCACCTGTCCTCTCTGAATGTCAGTCGGATTACTCAGGTGATCGCATGCATACATGCGCTCGCTATAGCCGGCAGAGCGCGGACTGTATTTCGTATGCCTTCTGCTTTTTATATCCATTTATCAATCTGTGTGTTTCTTGGACCCCTGCGTCTTGCGGTCTGTATGTATGTTTATCTTGCAGTGAGGAGTTTTTTTTACATCACAATTGTGCGTTCTTCGAGACCTCTGGAAAGTCGTAAAAGTGGGGGGGGGGGGTTGTGCGCATGTAATCCGGAAAATTACACCGTCTGCTACTTGCATGACAGATGACCATCCAAAGTCGGCACTGTTGCCCATTGGTATCGTTGTTTATGTGTGGCTTTTGTGGTCCATGTTTCTATGGTGTGAGTTGGTGTTCCTTGTCCCTTTGCGTCTCTTTCTATGCGTGTCTGCTCTGTGTTTTTGCATTGAGTGTTGCAACCTGGTGTTGTTGAAGACACCCTCATTTGTTTGACGTTACATAATTTTGACGTATTTATGAGTTAAAGAAGACCCTGACGATAATCTCAACAACACTCACAATAGAGCACCAAATTGAGCATCGACGGACCCCTAGCAAGCTAGAGGTGGGACCAGGTGCCCGGGAGGAGTAAGCATCCCCTGTTGGCTAGCCGCATCCGCTGTCGATGTTTATGCACGAAAATAAAAATAATATATAAAATACATGCATTGCACTGTCTGAGGTTATATCTATGTAGAAAGTGCTATGGCGACCATGTCAGGGAAAATATTCAAAACACTTACTGTCAAACTCCTCGCGGGGAACTTTTTACGAGCTCCACACGGCAAAGGGCATGAGTGTGACACAAATGAGTTAAAGAAGATCCTGACGATAATCTCAATGAATGTTGCCCTAACTATGCTTCGTACCAGTATATTCTTAAGAATTGCACTCTGACTGCGACGACTGGACTCCATGACCCAACCACCTGTCCTCTCTAAATGTCAGTCGGATTCCTCTGGTGAACTGTATTTTACAGGCTTTCTGTTTTTATATGTATATCTCATTGTTTCTTTTGTCCCTACTTCATACTGTCTGTTTGTATGTTCGTCTTACCTATTGGAGGTTATTTTACACAACAATTGTGCGTTTCTTAGACCCCTACTTCATGCTGTCTGTTTGTATGTTCATCTTACAATGAGGATGTTGTTCTGCACCACAATTTTGAGTTCTTCGAGACCTCTAGGTAATCGGAAAAGTAGGAAAGTTGTGCGCACGTTATCCGGAGAACCACACCGTCTGCTATTTGCGTGGCAGATGGCCGTCCTTAGTCGGCACCGGTTGCCCATTGGTCTCGTTGGTTTATGTGTGGTCTTCTGTTTTATGTTTCTATGGTGTGAGATGGTATTCCTTGACCCTTTTGTATCTCTTTCTGTGCGTGTCTGCTCTATGTTTTTGAATTGGGTGTCTTGGAGTTTTGCTTTGGGTGCTGCAATCTAGCGTTGTAGGAGACCTCTTCCTTTGTTTTTTTGTGGAAGAAGAAATAATCACGCTTGCCATACAGTAAAGTGTTCATTTGGCGTCGAAAGTATATCCATGTACAAAGCGGAAATAACGGAAGAAAGAAACAATGATCTGAACAATTCATTTGTGTTGTTGACTGTATTTACTATGAAATACAATGCTTTTTCTATGACGTTCAATATTGTTTTATGAATTTCATTAGATCTTCTCATGATTGAATGATACAGTCAACCTGAAAATTAAGAGTATCATTTTGAAATTTCAAGTACATGAAAATGATTAGGTAATATAATTTTTTTGATAAAGTTGACTTTTTTAAGTCATTTGATATTATCATCCTACAGCGTTTCTTCTTAAGGACAGTACCAAACCAACTGTTACTACATTTCTCGATGAATGCAATATTCTGTCCATAGAATGCCTATTGTATTGATTGCTTTAACATAAATTCAAATTGTGTCTATACAAGTATTGGCAATAGGAATGTACAAAAATTAATGTGGAGCACAAAGTGCAATCACTTATTTTCTTCCCATTTCCTACTGCCAATACAAAACTAAGAATCATATTTTAAGATGAGTTTTGAACATCATATACATGACATTGTCATACGAACGAGAACTTGACTTACAAGAATCGCATCCTAAATATTTTGAGGACGGCCGAATGAAATAGTTTACGAGAGGAACAATAATGGAATAACGTAATGGGATATTTATGATTTACCAAAGTGTCATTATGAATTCCATTTAGATAGTGCATCATATGTTAAATCCTTGGAATTACATTTGTTGAGCATGCGGGGTCTATTAGAGAGTAGTGCCTGGCAACTGGACACTATTGCTATTTGCTTTACGAAGTTACGACGCTTGGAGATGTATCGCCTCTTACTTGCTTGAGGAGATGTATCGCCTCTTACTTACTTGAGGAGATGTATCGCCTCTTACTCCTCCCGGGCACCTGGTCCCACCTCTAGCATGCTAGGGTTCCGTCGATGCTCAATATGGTGCTCTATTGTGAGTGCTGTTGAGATTGCTGTCAGGATCTTCTGTATCTCATTGCAATCGGGTCATGTGATGAACTTAAGCTATCACTGCCCATTTGTGTCGGTACTATCCTCTCATAGTGTTGCTTTTGGAAGGTGAATAGTGTCCTAATTAACACATGGGCACAATTCCTTTTCAAAAGCAACGCTATGGGAGGATGGTACCATAACGAACGGGTATCAATAAGTAAATATAAATCAACTATAGAATAATTTGTAATTTCTTTTTGGTCTGGAAGGCTGCTTTCTTACAGCAGAAGATTTCGATTTTCTTTTAGATAAAATAAGAAATCGGTCTAGTTTTTGCATATCAACAATATCCATGACAAGTTAATTTGCTTAGCCATGAATCCCGTTGTAGGAAATGTAAATAAATGTATTCATAGAGAAAATTTGAAAGATCTGCACATTTATTTTTATATTTCGAGTTTAATTTATCATCTATTGAAGCTAATTGATTTTTTATTGAGAAATTCATGTATTCAAATAAGGAATACATATAGTTCTTCTATTTCAAACAGTATTAATTAAACGAGTTTGACTTTTTCATTCTTTGGCGAAGGGATCAAATGACAAATATGGATAATGACCATATCCATGTATACAGCACAAAATCGATAATTCGGAAAATCAGAATCCGAAGGCATACAAGGCACCACATGAAAAGAAGCGAACTCCCGATATGGGAGTGAGACCAGGTGCCCAGGAAGAGTAAGCATCTCACCCTTCTCGGAAGACATAGAGTACAATGGATGGTTCAAATGGTCTATGACAGAATATCATCCACCATTCTGGAAAGTTGTACATCAAAGTGTATGACGAGTTACCCATATCGACCGTAGAACTTCCTCAGTGACAATGTTTGTCGGTCACAAACATATCCCTGACTGAGAAGCTTATCTGAAAGACGCCTAGCTCTCAGAACAAAATTCGTATATTTGGTACTTGCTCTGGCATAACGTATCAACTGACATATGAACACGCCATAAGCAGGCGATGAAGGGATGTTGCTATTCAGAAAAGGAAAGTTTGTAATGCTGAAATTGAAGTCGTCACGTTTGTCATAGAGTGAGGTGTTCATGTGACCATCAGTGTCGTAGGACAACATTATGTCCAAATAGGATGCTGAATTATTTGCCTCTGTAGTTTCTTTGACTTCAAGCTCCGAAGGATAGATGCTGCTCAGGTAATACGCGAATTTTGGATTATTGATGGACAACACATCGTCTATGTATCTGTAAGTGAAGTTGAAGTGAGAAGCCAAGTATCTTTTCCCTTCAGAGACCATAGATTGAATGAATTCAGCTTCGTACGAGTAAAGGAAAATGTCGGCAAGGAGTTGGGCACAATTGGTCCCCATTGGAATTCCGACAATTTGCTGGAAGACCTTTCCTCCAAACACCACAAAAATGTTGTCGATCAGAAAATTTAACATCTGAATAATATCTGTTTCAGTGTACTTATTGTCAGAATCGGACTTTTCTTTTACAAAGTAGGTTTTGTCTTAGTTCACAACAATAAATTTGTATTTGCGATTACCGTTCTTACTTGTAAACGCATTACTTATAATTTTTGCGAGTCTTTCTTTCAATTTAGAATGTGGAATTGTAGTGTAAAGTGTCGAAAAAGCAAAGGCTTTGATCTAATGGACTCTACTAAAATGAGTGGATTTCAGATGTTCTAAAAGTTCCTTCGAATTCTTTAAAATCCACATCTGGTTGATACCACTGCGAGAGTATACTGTCGAACAGTATTTTTGAAGCCCAGATTTGATTTCAGATAAAACTTTGGTGAGTAAGATCGATACAAATTTGGTAGAACATTTTGAGGAACCAGCAATGAAACGTTGTTTGTACGGATTCTTATGCATTTTAGGTATGCAGTATAAGAATGGTAAATCTAAATCTAAATTGTTAGTGTCGAAGCCAAAGGAAGCAAGAGCTGATTTGTGGTTATCTATTATTTCAGAGGCAGAAAGGTCTGTTGGGGGTGTAAGTGGGATTTCCAGGTGTCGAATTTAAACCCAACTCTTTAACTAGACTGTCGAAATAGTACTTTTTGTTAGTAAATGTGTACTTTTTTTAGGCTTTGTCCGCTGGTGTGATGACATAATGTTCTTGGAGGTAGGTAAGCTCTGGGTCTTTAAATATAGACTCGAATCTGGTGTTCACAGTTGATTTTAATCGGTAAATTCTAGATAAAAGTAGCCCTCTGGTTGATTTTATCCATTCGGAAAGGGTGTCGAGCTGTACATCCTCTTTCTTTGCCCAACGTCTTGCATATTCCTCACAAGAGTCCATGATAATTTTGACATTTTGGTTCCATGTAAAGGACATACTTTCTCTGTATTTGGGACCCTTTTTTAACAATTCTCTCAACTTGTCGTTCTTGACTATACTAAGGTCACCAGTAATAACGTGTCCACAAGGAGAGTAGTTGAAATCCGATGAAGAACATTTGCAAGGAAGTGGATGTAGTGAGGGATTACTTAAATCAATACACTGCAAGAATCGTTTGTAATTGTAAATTTAGATGTAACTGTTGGTGTGTAGCTATAGGAAATACAAGGAGTCTCTTTTCTTTTGAAATATGGTGGGATTTTTTCTGTGACAGTGTTGTGATTCAAAATGTGACCAAGATTCAATTTATCAATACCTTTGTTTGCAAATCTTACTCTAATGAAAGGACGGTTTGTTTTCTCCTCTGATTTATCTTATCTAACTGCTTGAAATAAACGAAAAGTAGAAATGTCCAAGATGACTCCTTGTAGTCTGTATTCTGGGGACCGTGTATCGGTATACGTGAGGTCCTTCGTATATTCGTAGATTTCGTGTAACTTCCGTAAAGGAACTGAGTATAATTTGGTACGAATATAATGCAGGCCTAGAGGCTCATTCAAAAATGGAACCAAGTCATCGAAGGAGAAACTATGTATCTCAGGCCTATTATATTTACGAATGCCATGACTTCGAGGTCTTCTTTGTGGTCTGTTTAATAAGCTAGTCACATTTACGGATTGACAACCGGGACTTGTTAAGTTTCCTAAATTGCTGATATTATCGTACAACGTTGCACCCATAGGGCGCTGCAGTGTTAATATTTTTTATCCAGAACTCTTCTCTGTTGCGACGGAAAGGTGTGCTCAAATTGGGATTGTTTGTGGGGTGATATATTTTCTCCAGGATTCTGACTCTCATAGATAAAACAGAATGATCGGCCTAGTCAAAATGCCTATAAAGAAGTTGGCTTCCTTTATTATTTATTTTTGACCGATGTCCTGACATTCTGGTCCGGAGCTAACCTTTGGTTTCACCCACATAAATCAATCCACAAAGTGAGCACTCTATACCGAACACAACATTAGATGTCATACAGTTTAGGTTTTCAAAACTATGTGTGTTAAATGTTTGTTTTGTGAGATTACTTGAGAATGAAGTGTCTGTTATTAGGATGTTACAAGTTTTGCAGTTCTTCGTGCCGCACTTAGAAACTGAGCAATCGCTTGGTAAAAATTGGTGCTAAAGTAGGTTTTATCATCGTTAACAACAATAAATTTGTATTTGCGATTACCGTTCTTACTTGTAAACGCATTACTAAGTAACGAATCAACATTATTGTTTCTACAGTGATGTCAAAAACGATCTTGACCGCTTCATCTAATCACAAGGAGATCAAATTGATATGCAAACATGCTGGCATATCATTTAAGGCCTTTTTTGATAAGATATTTTACGGGACATTTTTGAAAAAAGTTAAGTCGAGGGGGAAGAATAAAAATTTTTAAAAAGCGATAAAAGTGTTGGGTCGATAAAAAAATGTAGAAATAAAACAAAAGATAAGTCGAAAATTTTTATTTTCTATTTTTCACAGAAACAACTATCTCACTCCCATATATAGAGTTCGCTTCTTTTCATATGGTGGAGGTTTTTGTTTGTTTCCTTTAGTTCCTGTTTTATCCTGATTTTGTTTGCCTTCGGTTTCTGATTTTCTGGGTTGTCGATTTTGTGCTGTATACAGGGATATGGTCATTATCCATATTTATCATTGATCGTCTTTTTTGTTGTCTTTTTTTAATTTCTTAGAATCTTCACCATGTTAACCAGGAAATACTGTTTCAGTATACCAGAAATTATCATTCCTTTCCTGCTTTTAAAAAAATATTTCCATTTTTTGAATTGAAAAAAATTCTTTTTGTTAATAACTAGTATTGAATTTAGAGTTGACATGCATCACTTACTATACGAGGGCTGTTCCAAAAGTTCGTGGACACGTGCCCTAAAAATCACATTTGAAGTGTTATGTGAATGAAATTTTCTAGAAATGAAGGGATACATCCAGAATGAAGAAACAAAAAATATCAGGTTAAAATGATTTATAAAAATGACGTAATTGTCATCTTTATAAATGAGGGGTAGAGGTTGCGGAGCAGGAAAATTTGAATTGTTGAAATGAACCCATCCCTACGCTACGTTACTTAATAAAATAATGAAAAATGCTTGGCGATCAATGAAACTTTCTATATCATTAAAACTATTATTTGCCATGATCCCTGCGAAGTGTTGACGAAATCGAACGAAGTTTGTTGATTTTATGAGGATTTATGCATGATATTGTTTATTAAACAAACCAAAAATTGATGAACTCAGACTTCTTTACGGAGCACCGGATAGTCATTCAGTTTTGAATCTCGGTTGAATAAAACAGACGTAGACTTAACAGCTTATTGATACATCTTGATATGGGCCAAATGTATCAAAACCAATGATGTGAAAACAGAAGAAAGTGTTTCCATCATAAATAGATATATAGATACGCGATTTTGGATGGGATGGAACAAAAAAGTAAACAAAAATAATAAAAATGATGCCTTTATATCGCTTAGTTGTGATCTGCCTTTGACTGCTTCAAAGATGATAGTACATCATGATATAGAGATAGAAGTGCACATGAAAATAGAGCATGTCTGTCTCATAAAAATACACGAAAGGATATCTAAATTTTGTACAGATGAGAGGTGTTATATACCTCTTTTAAAACGTCAAATTTATGTAAGCTATCTAACGACATCTTTACTTTTTGTTAGCTGCTCTGTGACCTATGACCTTACGTTGTTCAATAGGGGATTTGAAAGGTTATTATTTTCCGATCGTAATGAAAATTCGCATTTGTATTCACAATTATTTATAAAATAAAGAAATCAACTTGGTTTTTATCAAATGTTCCAGATATTTCCTTGAATTGCGTTGTCCATGAACTTTCGGAACAGCCCTCGTACTTACTAAATTGCAAAGATGTAGGTATGAAAATTTGGTCAGAGTAAATTCTGAAATATTGGATTGTAAACAGATGCAAATATTAGTGCAAACATATAGCACCAGTATAATCTTTATTGCTGCTTTCCTTTCTGATAATTTTGGGACAGAGAGTATGTTGTATCCTGTGGTTTACAGCAAAAAAAAAAAAAAAACACGACAAGAGACGATCATGATTCTACTTTCATTTCGTCAGTGCTTACCCGAAACATTCTAAAAATAGAAAAGGGGATTACCGCTGTTAAAAGACGAACTTTTAATCGTATATTCTCCGACTTTACAAGTGTGAAAACTCCAAAAGTCTATCAGATAGCTTTTATCCTTTTAGGCAAATGAAAATCTGGTATTGTGGTCGAAAATTTTAATTTTCACAGAGGCAATTTTGGACGGTCGGCGGAGAAATAAAAAATAAAACGCCGACTCAGTACTTTTATTTTTATTCATTTCATTGTAAATTATGGTCGGTGGTCCCGTAAAACATTTTATCAAGAAAAAAGGCCTAATTATGAAATGGATTTTTGTAACTGCATAACGGGTGTATCATGTGATAAATACATATATAAAAAAGGAGGGGATCTCAAACAACACTCGGTTGCAGCACCCACAAAAACCCAAAATACCCAATGCAAAAACACAGGGACAGACACAAAAGGGACAAGGAACACCAATGAGTTAAAGAAGATCCTGACGATAATCTCAAAGCACTCACAATAGAGCACCAAATTGAGCATCGACGGACCCCTAGCAAGCTAGAGGTGGGACCAGGTGCCCGGGAGGAGTAAGCATTCCCTGTTGGCTAACCGCACCCGCCGTCGATGTTCATACACGAAACACACGCCATAGAAACTGTATATTTCAATTCCCTCTTGAATACTTGCATTCTTTTTTTTTCATTTCTTGCCATTCCATCGACTCCTACGAACTTTACAGTATCCAAACATGCATCTCTTCGGGTATCGACAGTTGTACTATCAAAGAGAAAAACACACATAAATCGAAATTTATAACTTTGATGGATTACACTTCTTGGCTATGCGAACTAATTCACCTACTTTGGCAACGGATCTTTGAACGGATTCAAAGCGAAATTAAGCATCACACTTACATCTGAGGAGCAGCGTTGCAGATAACCTACAATGACAAACATCGCTAGTTATATAGAGGAAAACGAAAACAGTGTATGGAAGTGTTGTGAGGGAAACAGAGAAATATCGATGAAATGCTCGAACCGAGACATGGTCATTTCTAGAAGATGGGAAATGATTTCAATGATTATCCATTCATGCAATAGCAGAATTGCATCTGAATAATACATTTAATTTGTTGAATACTAATAAAGCAGGAATATTTTCTTTACGAAAGTGAAACAAGTGTAACATATATGGGTACCATCCCCTGATAGCTCAGTTGGTAAGATCGTCTGCAAAGATAGTAGAAGGTCTCGGGCTCGATTCCCGTTCAGGTTACATTTTTTTTCTCTCCTGTTACCGGTACATGTACCCAATTTAATGACTTATGGTGGTATGGAGTCTCGGGAGAAGTTTCCAGGACGTGTTCAAAATTCAAAATTGATGAAAACAGTCCCCCAGAAACCTGGCGGCATATATAGCTATATAAAGAAAAACGAAGTGACCACTTTGCTACCAGGATGCATCCATCTTGAAGAAAAACCATAAAGCATGAACTATACACCAGAAATGTAAGTGCATTTTGGAATGAACCATAATCAATTGTACTTTAAGCCAAACTTTTTTCTAAACTTTTTAATAATGTCTTTGCCTCTTCTCTATTGATTCTGTTGTAAATAATTCGTTTTAAGAAAGTATATGAATTGGCACTGTGTAGTAGAAGTCAAAACCTATACCTATAAAAGTATGTGTAAGACATGTCTTTTTTCTCAAATTCAAAGTTTAAAATGTAAGAGTGTTCATAAAAAGTTGTAAATTGATACAGTTGACGCGGAACTTGGGCTCTTCAAACTCATTCCCTTTCAAATGAAACTAAAATGATACGCAAAATTTCAAAAACAGTCAGAACCATGCTACCGATTATTTGGTAATTGACAAAAAAACCTTACTCCAAAATGTCAACATTAAAAATACAAATATCGAAAAAAAAAATAACAATCAGTTATTCAGTCTCAAAGTCGAGAAGACAAGACAAAATTATAAGAATATCCCCTGGAACATATGCGAACCCAGAATAAACAATATTCCGAAGTGAGATCAGGTCCTCAGGAAGAGTCAGCGTCTCCTGTTTTCGGGCAGATATTGTTATATATTTCATATATAAGGAGTACCTTTGGAACATGCCCATCCACTTTTGCTGTGTACACATTCAAACCCAGTTGGACATCCCTGTAAAAATATTATTGACACCTCTACTCGACCGTATACATTATAAAAATTACAAGAAAAGTACAAAATTGTTAGACAAAAGGGACGAATGCTTCATCAGTCAACATTTGTTGGGATTTTCAGCCAACCGCCCGCAATATAAATCATGAGTTGGTAAATGTTGATGATTTCCAAAGAAAAGAATTGTTCAACGATCTCTAGCAAAAATAATCATCAATACATATAGCAAAACACGTAACCGTCCACATGTTGAATTAGATCAACTGGACAAACAGACACAGTCTCACACACACACACACACACACACACTCATACACACACCCTCTCTCACACACACCCTCAAACAAATAAAGCCTGTGTTTGTGAAACACTTATGCCCCTGGTGGCATCTTTGTCATAATAAACTTCATTTTCTGTTAAGTGTGTGAATGGTCAAGGTCAACAATTTTGGTATCAATGGGAATTTCTTGTCACAGGGAACACACATGTGAAATATGAAAGCCCTATCACTTACCATTCAAAAGTTATGCCCAATGTTAAAGTTTTTGAATAGTAGGTCAAAGGCGAATGTCAAGGTCATGAGGTAAAAAATGTTGGTATCAATGGAAAGGTCTTGTCACAAGGAATATACACATGTGAAATATGAAAGCTCTATCATCTTCCATTAAAAAGTTATGCCCAATGTTAAAGTTTTTGAAAAGTAGGTCAAAGGTAAAGGTCATGAGGTAAAAAATGTTGGTTTCAATGGAAAGGTCTTGTCACAAGGAATACACTTGTGAAATATGTAAGCTCTATCACCTTCAATTCAAACGTTATGCCCAATGTTAAATTTTTTGAAAAAGTAGGTCAAAGGTCAAGGTCATGAGGTCAAAAATGTATATATCAATAGAAAGGCCTTGTCACATTGAATACATATGTTAAATATGAAAGCTCTATCACCTTCCATTCAAAAGTTAGGCCAAATGTTAAAGTATGTTTGGACAAACAGACAAAGAGACAAACAGACCGACAGGCTAAAAACTTTATGCACCAGAATCTGTGATTCCGGGGGCATAAAAAACGGATGCGAATGTATAAGAAGAGCAAACACATTAGACAGAAATTCAGGTACAGTGCTGGCTAGACTCTTTAAATTGTTTGAATAGAATATATATTCAAGCAAACGGAGCGGAGAAACGTGAACACAAATTCTTCCAATGACATTAAACTTTGATACGGAATTCTATCATAGGACAGAATATGAATTGTACTCACGTGTATGACGCACAATTCTAAAATAATGCAAATGAATAAGCATACTTAATGAAATGTTAGGTAATGTGCAAATATTTCTCAATCTTAAGTGAATGTTTTTCATTTATTAACTTTTTGCATTTCCATTTATTTGTTATCGAGCATCAATGATGATACGTTATTTATTGAAATGTACATATTATGCACTAAATGATTACAATGATATATGTTTTAGTATGATAATTTGATTAGAATAATTCAAAGATCCTTATACCAATTGAAATAATTAATAATAAAAATAACTATCGATTCTCTCCTTTAGAAAATATTGGCAAAGATTATGCTCCCATCATAGAATATCTTACTTGGACCAGCTTGCACCCCAACAAGAACACATAGTGCTGTGATGATCAGGAAGAATCTGATCATTTTTACTGAATCTGTGTACAATGTAAAAATGAAGAGAAAGCCATGTTATATATTAATTTTTCTATTTTGACTTAATTCAAAACCAAATACATATGTATGAAAAACAAAGGAAGAGATCTGATCCTTTCTTCAACACATTAGAAAATTTATGCTATCAAAATTTCTTGATATTTTAAAACGTGGGTCCTGAAGCATCAAATCCCACCCTTTCTGCTACGTCTTTCGAAAAATTTTCGGACATAATAATTTTCACACTCTTTGGCCATATTACATTGTTTAGATTGAGGATCACTGACAAAGGCTAAGTACCCGAAACGCGTGCGTGCATGGCTTGTCCATGCTGCAAATTTATATGTTCTTAAATGATGCTATTGAATTTGAAGTCAAATTCCAACAAGATTCGGTTGCAATATCCATATATGATTTGACGTTCCTTGTACCATTTGCGTCTCTTTCTGTGCGTGTCTTCTTTGTGTTTTTGCAGTGGGTGTTTTGGGGTTTTGCTGTTGTTGCCGCAACTAGGTGTCGTTGGAGATCCCCTCCTTTCTTTTAAGCCAATTTTTTTCTAACTTATATCTAAACTTTTAAAAAATGTTATGGCCTCTTCTAGTTTGATGTTGTTTTAAAAAATTAGCATTAAGATAGTCTGTGAATTGTCACTGTATAGCAGAAGTCTAAACCTATAATAGTCTGTGCAAGGCATGTAAGTGGTCTTTTTTTTCTCAATTACAAAGCTTAAAATTCCAGAGTGTTCTAAAAATTGTAATACAGTGGACGCGGAAGATGGGCTCTTGAAATGTTAAACGTATTCAAATTCAATAGCATCATTTAAGAACAGATAACTCATTTCCTTTCAAATGAAATTAAAACAATGCAAAAAGTAAAAAAAAAAATCAGTAGCATGTGTTAAACGTCTTTCAATTCAATAGCATCATTTAAAACCTGATAAATTTACACCATGGACCAGACATGCACGTTTCGGGTACTAAACCCTCGTCAGTGATGCTACATGTATCCATTATTTAGTAATTGAGAAAAAATGCCTTACTCCATTACTTACATAATGTCGACGTTAAAAATACAAATATCGAAAAAATATTCAGTCTCAAATCAAGAAGGCAAGACAAACTTATTAGAATCTCCTCTGGAACATGTGCGAACCAAGAATAAACAATATTCCGAAGTGAGATCAGGTGCCAGTCTCCTGTTTGCGGGCAGATATTGTCATGTATTTCATATACAAGGAGTACCTTTGGAACATGCCCATCCACTTTTGCGTTGTACACATTCAAACCCAGTTGGACATCCCTGTAATAATATAATTGACACCTTTACTCGACCGTAAAAATCACAAGAAAAGTACAGACTTTTATAGACGAAAGGGACGATTGCTTCATTAGTCAGCATCAGTTTGTAAATGTTGATGATTTCCAACGAAAAGGGTTGTTCAACGATCTCTATCAAAAGTGATTCAGTGAAAATGGTCAGAGCAAAACAAGGAGACACTCTTATGTGAAAACATAAAGTTTAAAAGTAGATAAGCACAAAAGGAGTCTAAAAAGGTCAAGGATCAACAAATATGACATCCAAACAGAAAACGACCTCTCGTAAACCAACGAGACCAATGGACAACCGTTACCGTCTTAGGACGGCTTACTGCCACGTTAGAAGCTAAAAGTGTAGTTACATTGTATTCATTGATTATGTGCTCACAAACCTTTCGCTTTTTCCGTTACACAGAGTCCACGAAGAACGCACAATGGCTGTGCCATACCACGTGATACAGTAATGATATGTTCCACGGGAATCCCCTTTAATTAAACAAGGTAAGAACTGTCTAAATCTACTTTTATATGAATTTATTTTAGGCCTATCATATGTCCATGATTATATTTTTTTATGGTAATCTATTATGATCAGGAATATACGTATATTCAGAGAACACCCAAACAGACAATTTTGTATTTGTCCGTGCACCATATCATAACATGCGGTGAGAATCCAAAATTTTCTGTGCAAGTGTTCTCGAAAAATAGCTTTATTCTTGATCAGAATAGATTACCATCATATAATTAATAATGTTGGTCATATGAAAGGCCTAAAATAAATTCATATAAAGTTGATTCAGACTGTTAATACCTGGTTTAATTAAAGGGGATTCCAGTGGAACATATTATTTGCGTATCACATAATATGCGACAGTGTTTAAACTAAACACACATTTTCCGACTCATCAGGAGGGAGTTAGATCTAAAGCAGTTTACATTGTACGGCGCCACACAAATATATTCCTTTAACAGCGAAAGAAAAAAGTCATATCTGGGAAATTACTAAATTCAGTGTTTTAGATGGTTCTAACCTTAACTTTATTCCAACATTGACAACAAGACGATATAATGTTAGATATCTTTTTTATATAATTCATTATAATGTTGCAGAGTAAAAAATAAATATTTCTTTTTTTTTTCGGATTTATTAAATCGAAGCTGAAATACGAGTACATTGATAAAATATCGGAAATTTCAAGAAAGAACCACTTACAGTTTATTGTAGAATTGTTAAACGTCTTCAAGTTCAATAGTATCATTTAAGAATTGATTAATTTGCAGCATGAATCAGACATGCACGTTTCGGGTTTTTAACTCTCGTCAGTGATCCTCAGTCTAAACAATGGAGTATGACCAAAAAGTGTGAAAGTTATCATGTCCAAAATAGTACCGAAAGACGTAGCAGGATGGATGGGATATGATGCTATAGGACCCACGTTTTAGAAATTTCAAGAAATTTTGATTACATAAACTTTGAAATGCGTTCAAAAAACGACCAACCGAAGTTGATCGAACTTTGCTACATGTGCCCTCAGAGACTCCTGGTCCACCAGCAGTGACACTCACCAAGTGGTACAGATGTTAAACGTCTTTAAATTCAGTAGTATCATTTAAGAACAGATACATTTGCAGCATGGACAACAAATGCGATGGTAAATAGCTGTAGATGGGTCAAGTAGCATGCAGAGTGCCCTCCTTGAGTATTTCCAATGGAAATTCTTTCTATCTTTAATCCTCCTTATTTTGTTTCTCCTTTATAAAAGGCAGGTTGTAAAATTCCCAACATGATATATGACCATCATAATCAATTATTTTATTATAATCTGTTCTGTTCACGAATAGAAGTATATTCAGAGAACACTTAAACAGACAATTTTTTTTATTTGTTCGTACGCCATATCATACCAAGTGGTGAGCATCAAAATTTTCTGTGCAAGTGTTCTCGAAATTTAACTTTATTGTTGATCAGAATAGTTTAAGATCATTAAATTAATAATGATGGTCATATGAAATTAGGCCTAAAAATATATAAAGTAGATTCAGACAGTGTTTATCAGTATTGTGGTATAATTTAAGTGGATTCCCGTGGAACATATTTTATGTGTATCACGTGATATGCGACAGTGTTTAAACTAAAACAAGATCCGACTCAGATCTAAAGCAGTTTAGATATGTGCGGCGTCACACAAATTAATTTTAACAGCGGCAGAAAAAAGACATATCCAGTAATTTACTAAATTCATTGTTTTGGGTGGTTCTAACCTTAAAAGTTTATTCCAACATTGACAATGAGATGATGTTATGTTAAATATATTTTCATATATTGTACAGTTGAAAATATGAAATAAATCTTTATCATTGCATTGATTATCCCGAAGCTGAAATGCATTGAGAAAGTATTCGAACATTTCAAGGAAGAACCACTTACGATTTATTGCTTTCAGGTCCGTTTGACGAATACTTTTGATTGTGAAAATCTGTACCCTTTATGTTCAAACGTTTTGCCTTTTCATGCTCGAATTGCCAATTATTTTAGGAGATTATGCCCCATGTAAGTATAAAAATGAGGAAGTTTTGTGAAAGAAATCGTTGACGTCGAACATGGATGGTGTGCATATTTTCCCCTTCTTAACAATGCAACACATGTTCTTATTCAATTGTTTCCTTGATTATTCAAGAAAATGTATGTTTTGTGCAAATGAGATTTATGGATTTCAATTGTTAAGTTTCTGTACGATAAACCCTTTTGCACTCAAAATCGAAAGAAAAGTTTAAAACGTACAGAATGTTGCCATAATGATTACATGCACCTAATGATAGAAGAATTTGACATAGTATTAACATTTGTATTGGTAACCTGAATGATTTCTGGATAAATTGTCAAAGAGGTATGAAATGAGTACAGGAATGAATAATTAAGATAATTCTGAAATAAAGATAAACATCAAAGAAGTACCTAACAGTTATTCAGTCTCAAAGTAAAGAAGGCAAAGCCAAATTGGGAGAATTCCCATCGGAACGGTTGCGAACCCCGGAATAAACAACATACCGAAGTGAAACCAGGTGCCCGGGGAGAGTCAGCGTCTCCAGATTGCATGCAACACAATAAATACTATATATCAGAGGGTATTTTTTTCTTTCTCTTGAGACTTTGGCAAAATGAAGAACCGAACTAGTTTGCAGCTGCAGTTTGTTATTAATAATTTTTGTTTGCCAGCAGACTTTTTCCATAGGAGAATTAATAGAATATTCTTATGGGAATTGTTTTTACTCCTACGGAAAAAAATCAATCAGGAATGAGATATTAAATCAAAGTTCATTTCTGCGCTTATTTTCATGAGAATGTTACATGAAAATGTTTTTCATTGGGAATGTTTCTATGAACTTTTTCATTTTCATGAGAATGTTTCTATGAAGGAATGAAACTTCTCTCGGACAATTAATTTCCATAGGCATATCTAATTTCGTAAATTGCACAAAAGATAAATTTCATGGTAATGTGCTCTCTGATACCTCATATGATATATGATACAGCAGTTCATGCAGCCTTTTCGTTTTCTCAGAAGATTCTGCCGATGTTGTATCACTTATAAAATATTTTCTGATACATTATTTGTCTTAGATTTTATTACATGTTTGTCTTTAATGTGGCTTTAGTTTTAAAACGGATATTATTCAGATATAAACCTCTGTATTGTAGATTATTCAAACTGTTTGGCATGAAAAGAAGGGAGGAGATCTCCAACAAGACCCCGTTGCAGCATCAACAGTAAAACACCAAAACACCCGATGCAAAAACACAAAAGACGAGTACAGCACGGGACGGAAAAGAGACACACGACATGTAAACATCAAACACAAAAGACTACACATAAACCGACGAGACCAATGGGTAACCGGTGCCGACTTTGGACGGCCATCTGTCACGCAAGTAGCAAATGGTGTGGTTATCCTGGATTACATGCGCACAACCCTCTCATTTCTCCAATTACCCAGAGGTCTCGAAGAACGTACAATTGTGGTGTAAAACAACTACTGACGAGGATTAAAATATCCGAAACACGTGTCTAGTACAACAAAATTGGTACTATAGAACAGATATTTCAATATTGATTCAACCACTAAGCTGGTATCGCTGCTGGTGGATTGTTAGCCCCCGATGATATCGCTCACCTAGTTTTAGTGCTTACGCACTGCATCGAAATATATTCGGTCATGCTTAGAATTAAGCTCCTTGCGCCTTCCTTCCCTCCAACGATTTTTGGCCATATTTTTCACTTAAATACGCTTCCGAATATACCCTACACAAAATTTGGAGCCGCTCATTTTGGCAAGAGGAAATTAAAGCTCTGTATTGTAGATGGCGCAAGGAAAATTCACTTTGGCTTTATTTAAACTGTTTTGCATGAAGTACTACTGACGAGGATTAAAATATCCGAAACACGTGTCTAGTACAACAAAGTTGGTACTATAGAACATATATTTCAATATTGATAATTCCTGATCAACAACATTTTTGTGGTGTTCGATGGAAAGGTCTTCCGGCACATTGTCGGAATTCCTATGGGGACTATTTGTGCCCCACTCCTTGCCAACATTTTTCTTTACTCGTACGAAGCTGACTTCATTCAATCTTTGGTCTCTGAAGGAAAAAGATACTTAGCTTCTAACTGCACCTTCACTTACAGATACAAAGACGATGTGTTGTCCATCAATAATCCAAAATTCAAGGATTACCTCAGCAGAATCTATCGTTCGGAGCTTGAAATCAAAGAAAATACAGAGACAAATAATTCAGCATCATATTTGGACATAATGTTGTCTTACGACACTGATTGTCACATGAACACCTCACTCTGTAACAAACGTGACGACTTCAATTTTAGCATCACAAACTTTCCTTTTCTGAGTAGCAACATCCCTTCATCGCCTGCTTATGGCGTTTTCATATCTCAATTCATACGTTAAGCAAAAGCAAGTACCAAATATACAGATTTTACTCTGAGAGCTAGGCGTCTTTCACATTAGCTTCTCAGTCACGGATACGTTTGTGGCCGACTAACATCGTCAATGAGGAAGCTCTACGGTCGATATGGGGAACTCGTCATACACTATGATATCCCACTCTCCAGAATGGTGGATGATATTCTGTCATAGACCATTTGCACCGTCCAACCAAAGATTATACTTTTTATCTTCTAAAATGGAAGTAACCGAATGTGACAATTCTACCGAATCGAGGCGGCTGTTGCATGCAAGCAGGAGATGATGACTCTTTCTGGGCACCTGGTCTCACTCCCAGTTTGCTTCTTTTCATGTGGTGGAGGTTTTTGTTTGTTTGCTTTGGTTTCAGTTTTATCCTGATTTTGTATGCCTTCGGTTTATGATTTTCTGAATTATCGACTTTGTGCTGTATATAGGGATATGGTTATTATCCATATTTGTCATGAAAATAATATATTATGTCAATTTGATAAAGGGACAAAACAAAACTTCTTCCAGGAGACGAACCTGGTAAGAAAGTAATGAATACACTTTAATCATTCAATCGCGGGTCTCGAAGAACGTACAATTGTGGTGTAAAACAACTACTGACGAGGATTAAAATATCCGAAACACGTGTCTAGTACAACAAAATTGGTACTATAGAACAGATATTTCAATATTGATTCAACCACTAAGCTGGTATCGCTGCTGGTGGATTGTTAGCCCCCGAGGATATCGCTCACCTAGTTTTAGTGCTTATGCACTGCATCGAAATATATTCGGTCATGTTTAGAATTAAGCTCCTTGCGCCTACCCTCCAACGATTTTTGGCCATATTTTTCACTTAAATACGCTTCCGAATATACCCTACACAAAATTTGGAGCCGCTCATTTTGGCAAGAGGAAATTAAAGCTCTGTATTGTAGATGGCGCAAGGAAAATTCACTTTGGCTTTATTTAAACTGTTTTGCATGAAGTACTACTGACGAGGATTAAAATATCCGAAACACGTGTCTAGTACAACAAAGTTGGTACTATAGAACATATATTTCAATATTGATAATTCCTGATCAACAACATTTTTGTGGTGTTCGATGGAAAGGTCTTCCGGCACATTGTCGGAATTCCTATGGGGACTATTTGTGCCCCACTCCTTGCCAACATTTTTCTTTACTCGTACGAAGCTGACTTCATTCAATCTTTGGTCTCTGAAGGAAAAAGATACTTAGCTTCTAACTGCACCTTCACTTACAGATACAAAGACGATGTGTTGTCCATCAATAATCCAAAATTCAAGGATTACCTCAGCAGAATCTATCGTTCGGAGCTTGAAATCAAAGAAAATACAGAGACAAATAATTCAGCATCATATTTGGACGTAATCTTGTCTTACGACACTGATTGTCACATGAACACCTCACTCTGTAACAAACGTGACGACTTCAATTTTAGCATCACAAACTTTCCTTTTCTGAGTAGCAACATCCCTTCATCGCCTGCTTATGGCGTTTTCATATCTCAATTCATACGTTAAGCAAAAGCAAGTACCAAATATACAGATTTTACTCTGAGAGCTAGGCGTCTTTCACATTAGCTTCTCAGTCACGGATACGTTTGTGGCCGACTAACATCGTCAATGAGGAAGCTCTACGGTCGATATTGGGAACTCGTCATACACTATGATATCCCACTCTCCAGAATGGTGGATGATATTCTGTCATAGACCATTTGCACCGTCCAACCAAAGATTATACTTTTTATCTTCTAAAATGGAAGTAACCGAATGTGACAATTCTACCGAATCGAGGCGGCTGTTGCATGCAAGCAGGAGATGATGACTCTTTCTGGGCACCTGGTCTCACTCCCAGTTTGCTTCTTTTCATGTGGTGGAGGTTTTTGTTTGTTTGCTTTGGTTTCAGTTTTATCCTGATTTTGTATGCCTTCGGTTTATGATTTTCTGAATTATCGACTTTGTGTTGTATATAGGGATATGGTTATTATCCATATTTGTCATGAAAATAATATATTATGTCAATTTGATAAAGGGACAAAACAAAACTTCTTCCAGGAGACGAACCTGGTAAGAAAGTAATGAATACACTTTAATCATTCAATCGCGGGTCTCGAAGAACGTACAATTGTGGTGTAAAACAACTACTGACGAGGATTAAAATATCCGAAACACGTGTCTAGTACAACAAAATTGGTACTATAGAACAGATATTTCAATATTGATTCAACCACTAAGCTGGTATCGCTGCTGGTGGATTGTTAGCCCCCGAGGATATCGCTCACCTAGTTTTAGTGCTTACGCACTGCATCGAAATATATTCGGTCATGTTTAGAATTAAGCTCCTTGCGCCTACCCTCCAACGATTTTTGGCCATATTTTTCACTTAAATACGCTTCCGAATATACCCTACACAAAATTTGGAGCCGCTCATTTTGGCAAGAGGAAATTAAAGCTCTGTATTGTAGATGGCGCAAGGAAAATTCACTTTGGCTTTATTTAAACTGTTTTGCATGATGTACTACTGACGAGGATTAAAATATCCGAAACACGTGTCTAGTACAACAAAGTTGGTACTATAGAACATATATTTCAATATTGATAATTCCTGATCAACAACATTTTTGTGGTGTTCGATGGAAAGGTCTTCCGGCACATTGTCGGAATTCCTATGGGGACTATTTGTGCCCCACTCCTTGCCAACATTTTTCTTTACTCGTACGAAGCTGACTTCATTCAATCTTTGGTCTCTGAAGGAAAAAGATACTTAGCTTCTAACTGCACCTTCACTTACAGATACAAAGACGATGTGTTGTCCATCAATAATCCAAAATTCAAGGATTACCTTTGCAGAATCTATCGTTCGGAGCTTGAAATCAAAGAAAATACAGAGACAAATAATTCAGCATCATATTTGGACATAATGTTGTCTTACGACACTGATTGTCACATGAACACCTCACTCTGTAACAAACGTGACGACTTCAATTTTAGCATCACAAACTTTCCTTTTCTGAGTAGCAACATCCCTTCATCGCCTGCTTATGGCGTTTTCATATCTCAATTCATACGTTAAGCAAAAGCAAGTACCAAATATACAGATTTTACTCTGAGAGCTAGGCGTCTTTCACATTAGCTTCTCAGTCACGGATACGTTTGTGGCCGACTAACATCGTCAATGAGGAAGCTCTACGGTCGATATGGGGAACTCGTCATACACTATGATATCCCACTCTCCAGAATGGTGGATGATATTCTGTCATAGACCATTTGCACCGTCCAACCAAAGATTATACTTTTTATCTTCTAAAATGGAAGTAACCGAATGTGACAATTCTACCGAATCGAGGCGGCTGTTGCATGCAAGCAGGAGATGATGACTCTTTCTGGGCACCTGGTCTCACTCCCAGTTTGCTTCTTTTCATGTGGTGGAGGTTTTTGTTTGTTTGCTTTGGTTTCAGTTTTATCCTGATTTTGTATGCCTTCGGTTTATGATTTTCTGAATTATCGACTTTGTGTTGTATATAGGGATATGGTTATTATCCATATTTGTCATGAAAATAATATATTATGTCAATTTGATAAAGGGACAAAACAAAACTTCTTCCAGGAGACGAACCTGGTAAGAAAGTAATGAATACACTTTAATCATTCAATCGCGGGTCTCGAAGAACGTACAATTGTGGTGTAAAACAACTACTGACGAGGATTAAAATATCCGAAACACGTGTCTAGTACAACAAAATTGGTACTATAGAACAGATATTTCAATATTGATTCAACCACTAAGCTGGTATCGCTGCTGGTGGATTGTTAGCCCCCGAGGATATCGCTCACCTAGTTTTAGTGCTTACGCACTGCATCGAAATATATTCGGTCATGTTTAGAATTAAGCTCCTTGCGCCTACCCTCCAACGATTTTTGGCCATATTTTTCACTTAAATACGCTTCCGAATATACCCTACACAAAATTTGGAGCCGCTCATTTTGGCAAGAGGAAATTAAAGCTCTGTATTGTAGATGGCGCAAGGAAAATTCACTTTGGCTTTATTTAAACTGTTTTGCATGATGTACTACTGACGAGGATTAAAATATCCGAAACACGTGTCTAGTACAACAAAGTTGGTACTATAGAACATATATTTCAATATTGATAATTCCTGATCAACAACATTTTTGTGGTGTTCGATGGAAAGGTCTTCCGGCACATTGTCGGAATTCCTATGGGGACTATTTGTGCCCCACTCCTTGCCAACATTTTTCTTTACTCGTACGAAGCTGACTTCATTCAATCTTTGGTCTCTGAAGGAAAAAGATACTTAGCTTCTAACTGCACCTTCACTTACAGATACAAAGACGATGTGTTGTCCATCAATAATCCAAAATTCAAGGATTACCTTTGCAGAATCTATCGTTCGGAGCTTGAAATCAAAGAAAATACAGAGACAAATAATTCAGCATCATATTTGGACATAATGTTGTCTTACGACACTGATTGTCACATGAACACCTCACTCTGTAACAAACGTGACGACTTCAATTTTAGCATCACAAACTTTCCTTTTCTGAGTAGCAACATCCCTTCATCGCCTGCTTATGGCGTTTTCATATCTCAATTCATACGTTAAGCAAAAGCAAGTACCAAATATACAGATTTTACTCTGAGAGCTAGGCGTCTTTCACATTAGCTTCTCAGTCACGGATACGTTTGTGGCCGACTAACATCGTCAATGAGGAAGCTCTACGGTCGATATGGTAAACTCGTCATACACTATGATATCCCACTCTCCAGAATGGTGGATGATATTCTGTCATAGACCATTTGCACCGTCCAACCAAAGATTATACTTTTTATCTTCTAAAATGGAAGTAACCGAATGTGACAATTCTACCGAATTGAGGCGGCTGTTGCATGCAAGCAGGAGATGATGACTCTTTCTGGGCACCTGGTCTCACTCCCAGTTTGCTTCTTTTCATGTGGTGGAGGTTTTTGTTTGTTTGCTTTGGTTTCAGTTTTATCCTGATTTTGTATGCCTTCGGTTTATGATTTTCTGAATAATCGACTTTGTGCTGTATATAGGGATATGGTTATTATCCATATTTGTCATGAAAATAATATATTATGTCAATTTGATAAAGGGACAAAACAAAACTTCTTCCAGGTGACGAACCTGGTAAGAAAGTAATGAATACACTTTAATCATTCAATCGCGGGGAGCGTGTTTTTAACCGTCCTCACAGCATAAGAAAATAAAACACCACTAAAGACGGTATGGCCGGATTGCAACTGTGTTAAGGTCATTATGTCAAATATAACAGCATACATTGAGAGGTCTTGTAAGAAGCAACGTAAATGTATAATATAAAGTTTCTACAGCGTACGGTTCCTTAGATTTTGCTTAAACCAGAAACTTTAACCAAAACTTAAACTAGGTCAAAGTCCAAGGTCAAGGTCCCTAGGTCAAATATTAAGGCATAAATTGAAAGATCTTTTGATGGGAAAGCTTCATGCATAATATAAAGTTTAAACTGCATACAGCTCCTTAGATTTTGCTTCAACCAGGAACTTTAACCAAAATCTTTAACTAGGTCAAAGTCCAAGGTCAAGGTCACTAGGTCAAGTGTTACGGCATAAATTGAAAGGTCTTGTGATGGGCAAGTTTCATGTATAATATAAAGTTTCTACTGCATATAGCTCCTTAGATTTTGCCTCAAGCAGAAACTTTAACCAAATGATGACGGCAAACGGACAGACGGACGGACAGACGGACATCGTCAATCTATAGACCGGAATTGCTTTGCAATCCGGCCAGTTAGTGTTGATAATGAGACGATGTAAGTGATTCAACTCTTTACCTTCTTGAGTTAAATTTCAAACCAAGTTTAATGCAAGTATAGTATCTTCATTTTTATTTAAATGTACGGAAACAGACAAGTCATCCCAATTAAGCATAACTTAATGACAACTGAACTTTGCTCATTCAGAATTCTTTTATTTTTGAAACTTATAATACATCTACACATTCTCTCCAAAAAAATAAATAAACTATTTTTTATCTTTTATTATAATCAATTTATGAAGAGGAAAATTTACATTATGTATTCTTTGAGAATGAAAGGTGTCGAAAATGTCACCGCACAAGTAAACTATTTCCTTCAAAATGGTCCAGTATTCTTTACAATCTTTTATCCTCTCAGTTCCATCATTCACCCCTGAAAAAAGCATGTCAATTAGTCAGTTAAAAAAAAAGGAGTATTTCGAACGATGACGAAGATTTTCAATTTTATCCAAGGTTAAGAAAGGGAAAATAATTTCACTTTTGAATTCTTATAATCAAACGAAATATTCTGTCAAATTTCTGATATTCTGCTTTGTAAGCTAATTGTCGACTAACGTCCAACACAAAGTATCTTTTGAGCTTATATTCAAAGTTGGCTTTTTCTTACTCTGCGAGTCTTATTATAGTTAAAAACTAGTCCACGTTATGTATAGCTCATTTTCATTTTTTGTATAAAAACAAGGCAGTGATTCAAGTCGTAAGGATACATTGAGAATATCAGAATGTTAAAAAGTAGTTTCTCTCTCCCTCTGGTCGAAAAGTCGAAATTTTATTAAATTTCAGGATTTTGAATAGATTTTGAATTAAGATTCATACCTTAAAGTCACTTTTATCGCTTTCCATCTCTCCGGTTTAATCTACGTTGTCTGCAATATCCCCATTGACACGTCTGTGGATACTTACAATGATCCTAAATCAAATAACAAGAATTTTTATTTTAAAGGAAACACATTTTTGTCTCTATATCTTTCTTTAATTTTCATTAGAGAGAAAAAACAATTGTCAATTTCGACTTTTGTTTCATATCTTCTTTCATTTAATGTTGATCGTGAAAAAGGTCACTATGAAGAACGAGGTTTTACTTTTTTTAAGTTATCTTCTTTATAATTACATGTATTGATTAAATATAACTTTATCGTAATTTATTCAAAAAAGGATATTATTTTTGTCATAATAAAAGTAATACTTGCATGGTGATAACATCTTTGTTTGTCTCCTGAAATTGAATTATTCATGTATAAAAAACCGACTCAAGTTCTTTGTCTAACATCAATTTCTTAGATTAGCAATTCTTACACAAATGCTCTCAATTCTATTTATCGCTTTTGATCGAAATGAAATGAGCAATGTCGTAATACCTCCAATACAGTAACATCCATAGAAGGAGCACTGACAATGTCCTTTACAAGCATTGTAGAACTGAAAAAGATAAAGGAAAATATTGTGGGAATTCCAATGAAAGCCTGATAGAAAAGTTAGTATTTAACTCAAAATGACATAAAGAATCTTAAACATGAAAATTCGCAATTAAGAAATATCCGGCACCCAAACTGTTTAGTCTTCCCCAAACCAAAAATGCATATAAGATCATCCAGATCTTTTGTTGACTGATATGTTGTACCTATTTATTAATGTTTGATAACAGTGCATTGATTGTGAAATATTCGTATATATTTATAATGTTGATAAAGTCATATTATGACCAATCATACTACATGAAAATACTGAGTTTGACTCATTTCTTATGAAATGAAAAAATCTAAATGAATAGTTATTATTTGGAAATATTCTGTAATTTTGACTTACAAGAAAGATAACTCCCATTTGCATTATGAAGTACTTTTAAAATATTTTTATGTCATTTCATACAAATGTATAGACGGAAAGTCTTCGATTTCTTCGTTCCAATCAGTTAGTAGTATATCCAATATATTGTATTCCAATGTATAAGAAGTAAAATGATCCATAAATGATAAATTTTGATTTTGTCATATTATGCAATGGAAGATGTCTGTATCCGACACTTTGGGAAGTAATCAGACCTTCAATTTTTCCTATGGAAACCACAAGTGTCACTACACATTTTTTTTTCAAACAAGAAGATGAAACTGATTCATATCTAAAGGAAATCTATCTATTAAAAATGAACAAGTAGTATTTGTCCTTAATCTGAAGATTTGTTGTTTTCGTTTGTTTCTAGTTTGGTTGATCGTTTCTTTAAACGCATCTGAATATTTCTGTTTACATATCAAAATTGTTTCAAATTCGAAAACCTTGGTCCTGTGACATCATATCCCAGCCATCTTTCTTTGCTTCGTCTTTCGGTATATTTAGGACATAATTATCATAGATTTTGGCAATATTACATTGTTTAAACTGAGGATCACTGACGCGGGTAAAATACCCGACACGTACATGTCTGGTCCATGCTACAAATCCATCTGCTCTAAAATGATGCTTATTAATTTGAAGACGTTTAACATTAACCATGCAAATAAGTTTCTTTTAAAAAAATTGCAAATGAGAAACGAAAATTAATAGAAAAACAAATAACAATAACAAACATACATACAAAATACAACTAACATACCGGAGAACACATTTTCAGCGGAACAACTGAAATGGAAAATTGTATTATCATTTTTCTAAATAAAATCTAAATAAAAAGAAAAGCGGTAAAATACTGGCATATTTCACATTCTTTACGGAATTCAGTATCGTTTTACACACATTTTCATACACACTTTATTCATCATATAGAATTGTAAATAAAGAAAAAAATTCTTAAAATTATTTCATTACTAGATTGTCAAGGAGATACAGTCAACTTCATATATTTACATTTCTAGTGAATTCCCCATGTTATTCGCCCATTAGGCAACTAAAATTATATTCCAATAACTTGGTTTCTATTGTAACTCAATTGCAATTTCAAGTTTTGCAATTAGGAGAATATACCAACATAAAAATGTAATATGTTGTTACAGGCGAAATGTACGATGTACGATGTACATGCAAATAAAAATGACCGATGATTAGAATAAATGTTAATATATGTAAAATTAAAAGAAATTTATCATTTTAAATTATATTGTCATGAGATCAAGGCCTGATTTCAACAAGAATTCTCCCCAAAAAAGAGAGAAAAATAAAAACACAATAAAACAAAAATGCATTTTATGAATAGTATAGTAAAGTAAATCAGGAATAAGGCTATTATCTCAAGATAAATTTAGTGTGATCACATACCTTCACATTAGCTCAATAGAAAAATTTTAATATACCTATATTATATATGTAATTTATTAGGTAATATACAATTGAAGTTATACAGACTGAAACATTTGTTTTGAATTTTAAATGCTTTTTCTTGTTTTTCTATTTGAATATGAATTTTGATTGAATAATCATGATACCTTGTAGACAACAACAATCATTTATAAAAAGATGGATTAAAAGATAAGATACCTTGTAAACATCTCCAATCATTTATAACCAATGTACACTCAAATCCATATGGACATCCCTAAAATCAATTAAAGAAGTTACGTTTATGATTTAAAGATCCTGACGATAATCTCAACAGTACTCACAATAGTGCACGAAATTGAGCATCGACAGACCTCTAGCAAGCTAGAGGTGGGACAAGGTGCCCGGGAGGAGTAAGCATCCCTTGTTTGACTAGCCGCACCTGCCGTCGATGTTCACGCACGAAAATGATTCAAATCAAAATTAAGTATGTTTGGGATATTTACATGATCTCAAGTGGAAATTCAATTATAAATCTTGTGTTATGAAAACAGTTATGTACGCAAAGCATAGAAAGTGTCACATACAATGAACAATTGAAATCAAAAGACCTTAAAGAAGACTTTTTCTACTAAGTCACATTAATTACCAAAGAAGGCGACGCATGATTGGTCGTTTCGTCAGAGATGACCAATCAAAACATTCGTTATTTAAGATTAAATCAAGGAATAAGAAAAAGAAAAAACCGAATCGAAATCTTGAAATTCCGAACCGAATCGAACCGTGAGATTTTGAACTATGGCTAACCGATAGAAAGTGTCACATACAATGAAGAATTGAAATCAAAAGACCTTAAAGACGAATTTTACTGCAAAGCCACATTAATTATACTATTTACCGTGATTCAAGATAATAGCAACCATTTACTTACATGAATTTTGCAGGGCGCTGAAAAGAGATATGTATGAATTAAGGCAGAGTATCCCTCAGGTCAGAATTCTGGAAATTTTATGCCTGGATACCCTATTTTTTTCTCTTCAGAATATTGTTCAGATTATCAAACTAGTATGGTTTTGGGAGAAAAACTTTTATAGTTACATTCCATAACCCCTAAAAAGGGATTTTTCTTACTTTTCCCATAGAATCCAATGTTAAAGTTCAAACGGCTACACTCTCGGTATAATCATGAAACCAAGAGTTATATTTTGTTTGTATATCAGGTTTAACATAAGCTTTGAATATATGGTAATGAAAATATTGTAAAAGTTTTTATTTAGGAAATAAGAGCATCTGAGACCTGAGGGATGCTCTACCTTAAATGGTGATATTTCAAATTTTGATTAATGTTTTTATTGAATTTATATAATTTTCAACATTGATTCAAACGAATGCAGTGCTTTATCTTATTGCTTAGAAACTTATTATGAACTTTATATTAAAAATGTTTCAGAATGTTATCTATGTCTTTATTTCATGTTTATTTATCCTTTCCTTCGTAAAAATAAAATAATTCTATTGATTAATCCTTATCTACTCAACCGTTTTTTTTATAATAGTGATACGACGGATTTAATGAAAAAGATATCAAAGTGAGTCTAGACGCAAGGGTTTCATCATGTGGTACATGAAATGTCGATAACAGGTTGCTGGTACTATATATGTTAAAAATGACTGCCAGTCTGTCAGTAAAGTATGAATAAGATATTTGAAGATAAAACGACGCTAAATGTTAAATGAAAATTATTTATAACTAAATGTCTTACCGTATCCAGCATGGACAACTTGGGAGGAGTAAAGAACCACTATTATAAGTAGAATAGCGTCCTTCATTTCTTTGAAATACTGAAACAGACATGTACAAATTAGATATTTACTAAAGGAACATGGAACTAAATATACGCTTCACTCTTTATATATCTAAGAATAAAATATCAACTAAATGTACGTGTAACTATTTTTATTATATAATACACACTTAATTCAGTTACATAAAGCCATTTCATGAATAGATGTTATGATAATACATTACATGTCACTTTGGGAGCGTTTTCATTGGATGAGGTGCTCCAGATTTTTTGTGACGTCACAATAGAAACGGCGACGTCGGTGCGTTATTGGAAAGAAATGAAGTCAAAATTATGATATTTTGACGTTACTTTGATAAATTACGTCATATTTTATGTGCTAAAAAGAATCTCAAACAATGTTTCTATTCCATACATTATTTATGAAACTCGTTGTATGATTTTATTCCCCTTACCAAGGCTCGGGGATGTAATATTCACACAACTTGTTTCATAAATACCGTATGAAATAGAAAATCATTTGAGATCCTATATATATGTAAGAATTAAAAAAATATAAATGAGATTTTGTTATCCCCGTTGATATACATGTATTGTTTTACCATATGCCAATTCAGAAATGCTTTACTTACGTTTGATACACCTGTGTATTTGTTCCAAGAATGATTCTATGCACAAGATTCGGTACAATTTATACTGACGAACAAACTTTTGATAAATCATGTTAGATGAGGTCACAAGTCTTTTGTTCAAACAAAATTCTTTATACGAAATCGATCTTTTCGTCAGAATATTGATAAGAAAAAATATGCATATTTCATCTTTATTAAAATGATATGCATGCTTTTATTTTACTTTCTCATGATTTAACAAGATGATATTTGTTCTATGTATGACAAAAAAATGTTAAATAATTTCTTTTCTCCTACTATTTGACAGTTAATATTTTTATTTGACTTCTAGGTTGTCATAAAAACTGACGGGGTATTTATGTTTATATATAATGAAATACAGCCCATGATAAAGACATTCAGATTGATTTCATAACAAGCTAAATTATCATTTATAAGTATTAAAAATGTATACATGGCAACAAGTATTACCATGCAATTATTAATATTCATGATCTTCATGCACGCGCAGCATAATAACAACTATATCATCTTTCATTGCTTTTGCGTCGTACACAATGCTGCTATAATATAAGTAAATACTAAACAAAGTACAAACATTTTCTTGCAATAATATAATGCAATCATCAAATAGCAAAGGGAAACTTCAAAACACAATTGCAGCTAATCAATTTTACTGCTAAGTTCTCTACCATGTAGACTCTACATAAAAGTACACAATATAATAATAATTTGGAAAAGATACAAGATGAACGTGATAGTAGATGTCAGAGAGGTCTTGGAGTGTCTAAAATTCAAGACTGATGCGTTAATGTGAAAATCATCAATTACATGTATATCAAAATGAAGAGAAAAGAAAATAAACCAATTTACAAAATAAGCGACGGGTGTTCTGCAAGCAGGAGATGCTGACTCTTCCTGGGCACTTGGTCTTACATGTAGTGGATGGTTTTGTTTGTTTGCTTTGGTTCCTGTTTTATCCTGATTTTGTACGCCTTTGGTTTATGATTTTCTAATTTCTGTGCTATTTATAGGGATATGGTCATTATCCATATTTGTTATGAAAATAATACATTGTGTCTACTTGATAAAGTAACAAAACAAAACTTCTTCCAGGTGACGAACCTGGTAAGAAAGTAATGAATACACTTTAATCATTCAATCGCGGGGAGCGTGTTTAACCGTCCTCACTGCATGAGAAAATTAGTGTTGATAATGAGACGATGTAAGTGATCCAACTCTTAACCTTCTTGAGTTTTAAAAATTTGAAACCAATTTTAGTGCACCATACACGTGCTTCTTAAAGTAAATCCCAATCAGCGGTTCATGACGCATTCGCCTCGAGGCAAATGTCAGAAGTATAGTATCTTCATTTTTTATTTAAATGTACGGAAACAAACAAGTCATCCCAATTAAGCATAACTTAATGACAACTGAACTTTGCTCATTCAGAATTCTTTTATTTTCGAAACTTATAATACATCTACACATTCTCTGAAAAAAAAACTATTTTTTATCTTTTATTATAATCAATTTATGAAGAGGAAAATTACATTATGTATTCTTTGAGAATGGAAGGTGTCGAAAATGTCACCGCACAAGTAAACTATTTCCTTCAAAATGGTCCAGTATTCTTTACAATCTTTTATCCTCTCAGTTCCATCATTCACCTGAAAAAAGCACGTCGATTAGTCGGTAGTCAAAAAAGGAGTATATCGAATGATGACGAAGATTTTCAATTTTGTCCAAGGTTAAGAAAGGGAAAATAATTTCACTTTGGAATTCTTATAATTAAGTGAAATATTCTGTCAAATTTCTGATATTCTGCTTTGTAAGCTAATTGTCGACTAACGTCCAACACAAAGTATCTTTTGAGCTTATATTCAAAGTTGGCTTTTTCTTTCTCTGCGAGTCTTATTATAGTTAAAAACTAATTCATGTAATGTAAAGCTCATTTTCATTTTTCTGTATAAAAACAAGGCAGTGATTCACATCGTAAGGAAACATTGAGAATAACAGGATGTTAAAAAGTAGTTTATCTCTCCCTCTGGTCGAAAATTCGAAATTTTATTAAATTTCAGGATTTTGAATAGATTTTGAATTAAGATTCATACCTTAAAGTCACTTTTATCGCTTTCCATCTCTTCGGTTTAATCTACGTTGTCTGCAATATCCCCATTGACACGTCTGTGGATACTTACAATGATGCTAAATCAAATAACAAGAATTCTTATATTAAAGGAAACACATTTTTGTCTCTATATCTTTCTTTAATTTTCATTAGAGAGAAATAAGCTATAGTCAATATATCGAATTTTGTTTCATTTTATGTTGATGTGAAAAAGGTCACTATGGAGAAGGAAGTTTTTTTTTAAGTTAATATTTTTTATAATTATATATTAAACGTAACTTTATCGTAATTTATTCAGGAAAGGATATCATTTTTGTCATAAAAGGAATACTTGCATGGTGATAACATCTTTGTTTGTCTCCTGAAATTGAATTATGCATATGTAAAGACCGAGTCATCTTCTTAGTCTACATCAAATCCTTAGATAACAATTCTTACATTCTATTGATCGTTTTCATCGAAATGAAATGTGCAATGTCGTAATACCTCCAATACAGTAACATCCATAGAAGGAGCACTGACAATGTCCTTTACAAGCATTGTAGAACTGAAAAAGATAAAGGAAAATATATTGGAAATTCCGATGAAAGCTCGTACTTAACTCAAAATGACATAAAGAATCGGCACCGGTTGCCCATTGGCCTCGTTGGTTTATGTGTAGTCCTTTGTGTTTGATGTTTCTGTGGTGTGCGTTGACGTTCCTTATCTCTTTCCGTGCGTCTTTCCTTGTCTCTTTCCGTGCTTGTCTGCTTTGTGTTTTTGCATTGGGTGTTTTGGGGTTTTGCTGTGGGTGCTACAAGCGGGTGTTGTTGGAGATCCCCTCCTTTGTTTTAAACATGAAAATTCGCAATTAAGGACATATCCGGAACCAAAATTTTTAGTCTTCCCCAAACCAAAAATGCATATAAAATCATCCAGATCTTTTGTTGTATACCTATTTATTACTGTTTGATAACAGTGCATTGATTGTGAAATATTCGTATATGTTTATAATGTTGATAAAGTCATATTATGATCCAATCATACTACATGAAAATACTGAGTTTGAATCATTTCTTATGAAATGAAAAAATCTAAATGAATAGTTATTATTTGGAAATATTCTGTAATTTTGACTTACAAGAAAGATAACTCCCATTTGCATTATGAAGTACTTTTAAAATATTTTTATGTCATTTCATACAAATGTATAGACGGAAAGTCTTCGATTTCTTCGTTCCAATCAGTTAGTAGTATATCCAATATATTGTATTCCAATGTATAAGAAGTAAAATGATCCATAAATGATAAATTTTGATTTTGTCATATTATGCAATGGAAGATGTCTGTATCCGACACTTTGGGATGTACTCAGAACTTCAATTTTTCCTATGGTAACTACAAGTGTCACTACACATTACTTTTACAAACAAGAAGATGAAACTGATTCATATCTAAAGGAAATCTATATATTAAAAATGAACAAGAAAGGAGGGGATCTCCAACAACACTAGGTTGCAGCACCCACAGTAGTATTTGTAGTATTTGTCCTAAATCTGAAGATTTGTTGTTTTCGTTTGTTTCTAGTTTGGTTGATCGTTTCTTCAAACGCATCTGAATATTTCTGTTTACATATCAAAATTGTCTCAAATTCGAAAACCTTGGTCCTGTGACATCATATCCCAGCCATCTTTCTTTGCGTCGTCTTTCGGTATATTTAGGACATCATTATCACAGATTTTGGCCATATTACATTGTTTAGACTGAGGATCACTGACGAGGGTAAAATACCCGACACGTACATATCTGGTCCATGCTACAAATCCATCTGCTCTAAAATGATGCTTATTAATTTGAAGACGTTTAACATTAACCATGCAAATAAGTTTCTTTTAAAAAAAATTGCAAATGAGAAACGAAAATTAATAGAAATACAAATAACGATAACAAACATACATACAAAATATGACTAACATACCGGAGAACACATTTTCAGTGGAACAACTGAAATGGAAAATTGTATTATCATTTTTCTAAATAAAATCTAAATAAAAAGAAAAGCGGTAAAATACTCGCATATTTCACATTCTTTACGGAATTCAGTATCGTTTTACACACATTTCATACACACTTTATTCATCATATAGAATTGTGAATAAAGAAAAAAATTCTTAAAATTATTTCATTCCTAGATTGTCAAGGAGATACAGTTAACTTCATATATTTACATTTCTAGTGAATTCCCCATGTTATTCGCCCATAAGGCAACTAAAATTATATTCAAATAACTTGGTTTCTATTGTAACTCAATTGCAATTTCAAGTTTTGCAATTAGGAGAATATACCAACATAAAAATGTATTTGATGTTGTTACAGGCGAAATGTACGATGTACGATGTACATGCAAATAAAAATGACCGATGATTAGAATAAATGTTAATATATGTAAAATTAAAAGAAATTTATCATTTTGAATGATATTGTCATGAGATCAAGGCCTGATTTCAACAAGAATTCTCCCCAAAAAAGACAGAAAAATAAAAACACAATAAAACAAAAATGCATTTTATGATTAGTTTAGTAAAGTAAATCAGGAATAAGGCTATTATCTCAAGATAAATTTAGTGTGATCACATACCTTCACATTAGCTCAAAAGAAAAATTTTAATATACCTATATTATATATGTAATTTATTGGGTAATATACAATTGAAGTTATACAGACTGAAACATTTGTTTTGAATTTTAAATGCTTTTTCTTGTTTTTCTATTTGAATATTAATTTTGAGTGAATAATCATGATACCTTGTAGACAACACCAGTCGTTTATAAAAAGATGGATTAAAAGATAAATTACCTTGTAAACATCTCCAATCATTTATAACCAATGTACACTCAAATCCGTATGGACATCCCTAAAATCAATCAAAGAAGTAAAGTTTATGATTTAAAGAAGATCCTGTCGATGATCTCAACAGCACTCACAATAGTGCACAAAATTAAGCATCGAAGGACCTCTAGCAAGCTAGAGGTGGGACCAGGTGCTCGGGAGGAGTAAGCATCCCCTGTTTGACTAGCCGCACCCGTCGTCGATGTTCACGGACGAAAATGATTCAAATCAAAATTAAGTTTGTTTGGGATATTTACATGATGTCACGTGGAAATGTCATTATCAATCTTGTTTTATGAAAACAGTTAAGTACGCAAAGCATAGAAAGTACCACATACAATGAACAATTGAAATCAAAAGACCTTAAAGACGCCTTTTACTGCAATGTCTCATTAGTCATATTATGTACCATGATTAAAGATAACAGCAACCATTTACTTACATGAATTTCGCAGGGCGCTGAAAAGAGATATGTATGAATTAAATGTGGAGATTTCAAATTTTGATAAATGTTTTTATTGAAATCATATAATTTTCAACATTGATTTAAACGAATAAAGTGCATTATCTTATTGCTTAGAAACTCATTATGATCATAATAATAAAAATGTTTCAGAATTTTATCTCTGTCTTAATTTCATATTTATTTATCCTTTCCTTCGTAAAAATAAAATAATTCAGATTCTATTGATTAATCCTTATCTACTCAACTGATTTTTTCTTTCATTATTAATATAGTTATAACATGAATTTAATGAAAAAGGTATCAAAGTGAGTGTAGACGCAAGGACCTCATCATGTGGTTTATGAAATGTAAACAGGTTGAAGAAAAGAAGTTGCTGATGTTAGATATTTGAAAAATGAATGCCAGAGTCATAACTTTATTGCAATTGTTTAACGTCTTTAAATTCATCGGCTTATTTTAGAGCAGATGAATTTACAGCACGGACCAGACATGCACGTTTCGGGTAATAAACCCTCGTCAGTGATCCTCAATCTAAACAATGTGATATGACAAAAATCTGTGACAATCATGTCCTAAATATACCGAAAGACGAAGCACGATGGCTTGGATATGATACTACAGGACCCAGGTTTAAGAAATTTGAGAAAATTTTGAGAACAGAAATTTTCAAATGCGTTTGAACAAACGACCAACCGAAATCGGTCGAACTTGGCTACATGTATGAATAAGATATTTGAAGATAAAACGACATTCAATGATAATTCAAAATTATTTAGATGAACTCTGCTAAAGTAAATTAAACTAAGATGTCTTACAGAATCCAGCATGGACAACTCGGGAGGAGCAGAGAACCACTATAAGTAGAATAACGTCCTTCATTCTCTGAAATACTAAAGCAGAAAAGTACAAATTGGATATTCATTACATGTACGTGTAAATCATTATATACAATTATGAAAGAAATAAATATTCCCTAAATATACGCTTCACTTTTTATATATGTAAGAATCAAATATTTACTAAATGTACGTGTAATTCTATATACTAGGGCTGTCCGTAAAGTTCGTGGACAAGTCTTATATAATTAAGAAAAATTAGCGTGAAATACATTCATTTTTAGTATACATGTAATTGTTATCATTTACTATTTGCGAGTTACGAAATGTAAATAATTAACATATTTTGATTTCATTATAACAACTATGACTTCGTACATGTAATTAGACATAGGATGGTGACTCGGAGCACGGTGAATTTTTACCGAAATATGTTGTTTATCATGTTATTCCTTTCAATTGCATTTTGTAAAATCCCGCGGATAAAACGACAATATTTACATTGTGATGTTCACAATAGTAATGACATCACACATGCAAATTTTGAACGTTCAAAGTTTAAGGATGACAGAGAAACCCGGATCTGAAGGTAATAAGACGTGGTCGTCATTGCTCGAAAAATATGACGTTTTCTCGAAAGGCGGAGCAGAGATCAGTGATAAAATTTTGCGTAGGCTTCCCAAAAACATCGACAGAGAACCATAGATTCCTTAAACAGTCGAAAAAACTAGCTGTACGCAATTCTTCAAGACTTTAGTAGCAAAGAGGATTTTTGGACGTTAGGGACATTTTACAGAATGGTATGTGCCAGGGAAGACTTTCTATCAAGGAAAGAGTGCTTTTAAATGAAGAAAGTGACGTGAATCACAGTGATCGACGAATATCAATTCGGAAAATTTCAATTGATTGTGAAATTTAAAAATAAATCGTGCAGAAGATTTTATCCCATAATTCTACAACGAGTCATGTCTGTTCCGGATGGATTCCGAAAATTCTGAGAAATTCTAATTTAGCGAGGAGAGTAGAATTTTCAGAATAGTTTATAACGGATAACGTCAAGGATTCTCGTGCTAAAGCTCCGGGTATGAGAAAGTTTCATTTTTATTGTATAGAAATATAACTATTTGTGCTTTGTTTATGATGAAATTTGGTATATCATTATATGAAAATTGAATTTAATAAAAATGATACCTTCATTTATCATATTATTGTTAATCAAGGCAGTCCACGAACTTTACGGATAACCCTCGTATAAAAGAATTAAAAAAGACATATAAATGACATTTTGCTATCCCCATTGATATACATGTATTGTTTTACTATAAGCCAATCTAGAAATGCTTTACTTACGTTCAATACACCACAGCTCATTTGTTCCAAGAATGATTGTTTGCCCAAGTTTCGGTACAATTTATACTGACGCATTTCGTACTAACTTTTAATAAATTATTTCAGATGAGGCCACAAATCTTTTTTTAAAATAAGATTTTATTAATTTTATACGAAATCGAACTATTCGTCAGAATATTGATGAGAAAAAATTTGCATATTTCATCTTTATTAAAATGATATGCATGCTTTTAGTTTCCCTTTTCACGTTTAACAAGACGATATTTGTTCCATGTATGGCAAAAAGTGTGAAATTATTTCTTTTCTCCTATCATTTGTCAGTTAATATATTGACTTCTATGTTGTCATAAAAACTGACGGGATATTTATGTTATTATATAATGAAATACAGCTCATGATAAAAATAGTCAGATTGGTTTCGTAACAAGCTTAATGCATTTCCCGATAAATGTCTTAGCTTATGAAAAAAATACTTTGAAAGCTTCAACCAATGAGATAATGAAGATCCTGACAACAATCTCAACAGCACTCACAATAGAGCACCAAATTGAGCATCGACGGACCCCTAGCAAGCTAGAGGTGGGACCAGGTGCCCGGGAGGAGTAAGCATCGACTGTTTGGCTAGCCGCATCCGCCGTCCATGTTCATGCACGAAAATGAACACAATATCTACAGAACATGCACTGTCCGAGGTTACATCTATATAGAAAATGCTTTGGAGACAATGTCAGGGTAAAATTCATTACACTTACTGTCAAACCCCTCGAGGGGAACTTTTTTTACGAGTTCCACACGGCAAAAGGCATAAGTGTGACACAAATGAGATAATGAAGATCCTAACAACAATCTCAACAGCACTCACAATAGAGCACCAAATTGAGCATCAACGGACCCCTAGCAAGCTAAAGGTGGAACTAGGTGCCCGGGAGGAGTAAGCATCCCCTGTTTAGCTAGCCGCATCCGCCGTCCATGTTCATGCACGAAAATGAAAACAATCTCTACTGAACATGCACTGTCCGAGGTCATATCTATATAGAAAATTCTTTGTAGACAGTGTCAGGGTAAAATTCATTACACTTACTGTCAAGCCCCTCGCGGGGAACTTTTTTACGAGTTCCACACGTCAAAGGGCATAAGTTGACAATAGAGCATCAAATTGAGCATCGAAGGACCCCTAGCAAGCTAGAGGTCGGACCAGGTGCCCGGGAGGAGTAAGCATCGACTGTTTGGCTAGCCGCGCCCGCCGTCTATGTTCATGTACGAAAGTGAAAATAATATCTACAGAACATGCACTGTCCGAGGTCATATCTATATAGAAAGTGCTATGAAGACAATATAAGGGAAAAATTCACAACACTTACTGTCAAGAAAAGGGAAATTCACAACACTTATTTTCAAGTATCGTTTCTTGTCGTGCTTCAGAAGTCCAACTCTGATCATGTATATATATCAAGAAATATTACTTTACAATGCATCCTTATATTTGAAGCTTATTTGACTGTAGTAAAGCAAAAGTGCCATCGTGAAATTTTAATATCTTGTTTTCCGTGATGATGGGATTTTTCATTGGAGCAATAAAAACCGAAGCATCGAAAACAAAATACGTCACAACACAATAATAATGAAAAATCAGAGAAACCATTTTAACTTGTAAGCCCAACTTCTAGGAACTGGACAAGATTAAAATATTAGAAAATAATCTTAGGGATAAGTGCATCAATGTCTGTACCAAACATATTCTGAACGAAAGAAGGAAATTCCTTGAGTGAAAACATACATGATCTTATCCGCTGTGAAATAAAATTTATACGCATCATTGACTCGTTCTTGGCTAATGTAGGCCTTATATCCGTCCTTGTGGAGCACATGCTTTGTACGATTTGGTGACACTGTGTATTGGTAAATTGTTGGAATACCTAAGGGTTCTAACTGTGTACTTTTCATTCGGATTTGATCTTACGTACGTATGATAAAATAATGAAATGCAAAACCTCCAAAACCAGAAAGAAGAAGATGATTTGAAATATATTATGGAGCTTCTAGAGATCAAGATAAGATAAGCATGTTAATTTTTTTCATTCGATTAATTCAAACATGTGCTTCAATAAATGTTACAAGATTTATATTTGTGATTATATATCTACTAAAAGTGTAATTATTAGAAACAGAGAGGACTGAAAAATTAATGTCCTAGAGCTGCCATAAATATCTTCATTATGATAAAAGTAATAAAACAAAATTCCACAACAAACAAAAAACAATATTTTCAAATAATCGTACCTTTTCTATAAGAAATATTCTTAAAAAAGTTCCTAGTGTATTTCTAAAGCTTTCAAAATCTCATTAAATTGTTCTACATCAATTTTATTTGGTACAAGAATACAATAATTCACCACGTGGGATCGAATCATATAATGTTGTGATTCCACACGGAGGTTTTTGGTTGTTTTCTAATCATTTAAGTGATAAAACTGTTGAGATGTTGCAGCAGGGCAATGCCTGATAAGTAAGTCCATATCTTTTCTGTATCTGAAAAGTATATAGTTTTTGTCAACACTTCAAGAGTTCTGTTAGGTCAAAAACATTTCTGTCGTCAACAAACTATTGAAGCGTTTGCAATCACTATGAACTTTTCATATACCTACACGTCAGTACACGATATGGATTGGTTCATAGGGTATTGCCCTACTGCAACGGCTAATCACTATTGTGAAGTTTAACTTAGAAAATGAAAAAAAAATACCAAAAAACTGTCTAGGGAATCACCAGATCATCGCTATAGTATGTATCATAATTAAAATGAAGACAAGTTTTAAGGTATCATTAGATTCTGAAAGATTTTCGTATGTTTTCATGTGTTTCAATTTTAGATATGCTTATAAGAATCAAACAGGAAGGGGTCACAATGTATTAGTGATTTCAGGTGAGGGGCTTAAAATGGGGACTTGTGAATCAATTCTTCTCGATGTATTGTGGATTTCTCAAAAACCAAAAATCGGCGAAACCCTAAATAAATTGCATATGCAGAATGTCAAATTGATGAGGAAAATTGCATTTTCCCTTTTGTTACAATGATATGCATGTTTTTATTTTACTTTTTTCTCGATTTAGCAAGATGGTATTGTTTCATTTATTACAAAACGTATTCAACGCATGCTTTATGGTAATTCTCGCTCCCCTTACACTCAAAATACATTGAAAATAAATAATCTGACACTCTTAGTTGCAGAAAATAAATATTCCGGCCCACATTTGCTCAAATTCTTAAATATTTTCGCTCACTTCGCTCGCAATACACTGAAACAAATTTCATCTGGATTCACGAACAGTGAGCAAGACAAAACTCTGTAGGCTCGCTTCGCTCCCCATACACTCAAAATATTTTTTCTCGCTCTTTCGCCCTTCCATGAAATTCCATTGTGTCATTTAGATATAGCTTTTATCTTATAACATTGTATGACAATTGCAAGCATGAAGAAATTTGCATTTTCTATATTCACACAAATTAATAAGCTTGAAGGAATGTCTACAGTTCAAAACTTTCTTGGCATACCCATCTTCCCATGTGCTGTGAAAACTGTGTTGAAAATAAATTATCTGACCCGAAAAATTGCCAGTCCCCAGGATCAAATATTCGTTCCCTTTCAGCTGTAAGCCGTATCATTATTAGTAAATGGTATGACTATCCGGAATTCATATACCCTTCTCTACCCAAAGTTCTTGCAAGAACGAAAACAAAAGCCTCTTAACTGTTATATTACAAAAAGTGAAGTGCTAATTGGGCGCAAGCCTTTAATGGATATCAAGAACAGTTGTTCAGACACCGATTAAGTTCAGCTTAACCAAATGGGACAACGGGTTGATTTCCTTCCTCATTGTTGGTCAGTTTGCAATGTATGAAATTGTGTTGCTACAAAACAGTAGATGTGTCTATCAAAAGTTCCATGCAAGAACGAAAGCAAAAGCATCTTCACTGTAATATCTTTAACATAGATATTTAGCTTAACCAAAATGGAACAAGGGATTGTGGACCATTATTCTCTGCTTATCATTGATTTCCGTCCACATGGTTGGTCAGGTTGCGATGCATGAAATTTAGATCTATATTTGTCATTTCAATCGTAGTAAAGATAGCGATTAATTTATCTTACAGTTTTGATTAAAGTTCAATCTAAGACTTATCATCTTTCTACATGAATTATCAATGTTTCTTTGTAAAAAGGGAATCCAATTTTTAATGCTGTGAAAAAAGTTCCATGTTAGGTTCATCGAACATTTTCAATTTAATGCATGGACGATAACGAAATATCCTACTTTACTCCCAGAGGGCATGCTTCTATTATAGTGCCATGTCTAAATGCAATGCTCCTAGTATGACAGGAATATAAATGAATTATTGTATTTCGAAGGTATAATTCCGAATGAATTACACGATCTTATTTCAAATTTTGTAGGTAACAAGAAGTAAGACCATGGTATTTTTCAATCAGCATACGCCCTACCTTATAAATCTTATTTAAAATATTCTACTTCAAGATTCCTTGGTACAATGAACATGCACGAAGGGAATCCAATTCTAACTTCTTTGCAAGAAAGCCCTATGTCATGTGCATCGAATACATGTATGAACATTTTCAATTTAATGCACCAACAAAAACGGAGTGTCATAATCCAATGTCAGAGGTCAAGCTTCTATTATTGACGGGTGTTGCATGCAAGCAGGAGATGCTTACTCTTCCCGGACACCTGGTCTCACTCCCATATCGGGAGTTCGCTTTCTTTTCATATGGTGGAGGTTTACGTATGTTTGCTCTGGTTCCTGTTTTATCCTGATTTTGCATGCCTTCGGTTTCTGATTTTCTGAATTATCGATTTTGTGCTGTATACAGTACGGAAGCGTATAAGTGCCAAATTATTTTTTTTATTTTTTGATTTTCCGACTTTTAATCTTGGAATTTCCAACTTTATTCTTGGAATTTCCAACTTTAATCTTGGAATTTCCAACTTTAAAGTTGGAAATTCCGACTTTAAAGTTGGAATTTCCAACTTTAATTTTGGAATTTCCAACTTTAAAGTCGGAATTTCCAACTTTAAAGTCGGAATTTCCAACTTTAATCTTGGAATTTCTAACTTTAAAGTCGGAATTTCCAACTTTAATCTTGGAATTTCCAACTTTAAAGTCGGAATTTCCAACTTTAATCTTGGAATTTTCAACTTTAAAGTCGGAATTTCCAACTTTAATCTAGGAATTTCCAACTTTAATCTTGGAATTTCCAACTTTAAAGTCGGAATTTCCAACTTTAAAGTCGGAATTTCCAACTTTAATCTTGGAATTTCCAACTTTAAAGTCGGAATTTCCAACTTTAAAGTCGGAATTTCCAACTTTAAAGTCGGAATTTCCAACTTTAATCTTGGAATTTCCAACTTTAATCTTGGAATTTCCAACTTTAAAGTCGGAATTTCCAACTTTAAAGTCGGAATTTCCAACTTAAATCTTGGAATTTCCAACTTTAAAGTCGGAATTTCCAACTTTAATCTTTGAATTTCCAACTTTAAAGTCGGAATTTCCAACTTTAATCTTGGAATTTCCAACTTTAAAGTCGGAATTTCCAACTTTAAAGTCGGAATTTCCAACTTTAATCTTGGAATTTCCAACTTTAATCTTGGAATTTCCAACTTTAAAGTCGGAATTTCCAACTTTAAAGTCGGAATTTCCAACTTTAATCTTGGAATTTCCAACTTTAATCTTGGAATTTCCAACTTTAAAGTCGGAATTTCCAACTTTAATCTTGGAATTTCCAACTTTAAAGTCGGAATTTCTAACTTTAATCTTGGAATTTCCAACTTTAATCTTGGAATTTCCAACTTTTTTCCAGAGGTTTTACTATGTGGTCAATGCTTTTATACTAAGTGTACAATGTCATTTTGTTATCGCAACTGATTAATAATTATAGTATTTTCTATTAGAAGTACAATTGAATAGGATTTGAACGTTCTTAAATGTTTATTTTGGCGGTGAAATACATTATATGACTAGTCCGCATTTATTGTCCATTACAACCATTCAACGTGTTTGTGTATTGACACTTCAGATCTTACAGATAGATAACGACCGCTCAAGATTTTATCTGAATACAATATAAAAATAGCCAGCCCAAATCGGCAAATGTACATGCTATGACATTTAAATTCATCCAATTATAAAAGATAGTTATTAAAGGATCTATTGGGAAAAAATATCAACAAGTGCAACTCTAACGTAAGCTGCCAATCTTCCGACAGATCCATTTACGTTACGCGTAGGAGTCACGTTTCTTATGTTACAGCAGTAATGGCCAATAGCTAATTTCGGGAAGGTCACAGTCAAGGCAACATTTTTAAAATTTTGATAATATATGTACATTTGTACGAGAAAGATCTTGTCACAATGAAAATACATATGTTAAAATTTTTGAATATAGTCCAAGGTCAATGTCAAGGTCATGCGATAAGAAATGTTAGTACGAACAGAAAAGCTTGTCAGGCCATAGTAATTTAATATTCTGTTTTAAGTCCTGAACTTTTTCGATAATTAATATAAGGTACCCTTAATTTTTTTTATGAAAATCACTATTATCACCTAAAATTAAAGATGGAATAGGCATTTCATATAATCAAATATCATTTACTCATTTTTAACCAAAAAAATGCATGTTTGTGAGGATGTGTGTGTGTGTTTTGTTTTGTTCTGTTTTTTTTTTTGTTTTTTTTTTTTTTTTTGGTTTTGGTTTTTGGTTTTTTTTTTTTTGGTCTAAGCAAAAGATACCCGCCCGATGTAAAACAAGTTTTACTATGGCTTTACAAGGAATACACTTGCAAAAACTGCGAATGGTCTTCGCTTAAGTTTTTTTTTTAAATATAGGTCATTGGTCAGGATCGAAAGGTAAAAATAAAATAGTACCAAGAGAACACCCATACCAAATATGAGAGCCCTATCTCTTATGGTGATGTAGTTAAGGTCAAAGTTAAAGTTTCTCATATGTAGGTCAAAAGGTTATTGTCAATGTCAAATGGTAAAAAAATTGACGCCACCCGAACAGTACACGAGTCAAAAATGAGTCATATATCTTATGGTGAAAAAGTTATTGCCAATTTTATTTTTTGACGGACAGGAAAACAAGGATAGACAGTCAGCCAGCCAGCCAGCCAGCCAGCCAGACCGACAGACAGACAGACTGACCGACAGGCGGACAAATAGTTATTCCTTTAGGGCAACTGCCATTTGGCGGGCCCTTTATCTGATTAATGTTAGATTTTTGACGGACGGACAGATACAGTGATTACTAATTCTATGCGGGACCGTAGGTAATCAAACGATAGTACTAAAGACTTTGTAATTTGCTGTGCAGAAAATAGCACTTTTTTCAGGAAGGGGACAACCCCTGAAATAGAATGCATATGTAAAAGCATTAAGTCCCCATTCCATTTTCTTCTACCTATTTGATAGACAGTGTTAACTAAAATAAAAACATTTCGAGTAGTCACTCATGAAATGTGATGAACGGACAAAAGAAATTAGAACGGATGTGTTAAAACATTATCTTCGGTAGTTTTGTTTTTGATATATTTTTTTTTTCTTTTCAATATCTCGTAAAAGCATCACCTGCTATCCATAAGCATCTCTTATGCACAATGAAAGTATGTCTAGATTCTAAAATAAAGTTTACTGCCACCTTGACCTTTGACCCTTGACCTTAAAAACTATTAGGGTTCATCCCTGAGGGACCATTTGTGAAAGGTGGTCTCTTGATGATCACTATGCCTTCTATTCTGTTCACAAATATCTTAAGCTTAAGCCTTTGACCTTTGACCCTTGATCTTGAAAATAAATAGGTTTCTTATCTCCCCATGGAGAACATTTGTGAATGTTTTGATGTTTCTATGATAATTTCTTTGGCGTCTATGCTGTTCACAAGGTCCACGCGAAGTCCACTTTGACCTTGAACTTTGACCCCTGACCTTCAAAATCAACAGGGTTTATTCTCTTTCCATTGGAAACATCTATGAAAGGTTTGATATTTCTCTGATGTTTACTTTGTCTTCTATGCTGTTCACAAGAAAATTTGGACACACGCACCCACACCCACACACGCCCTGACGCACGGCAGCGATAGTCGGCGTTGACCGGAAAAGTTGGGCAAAGTCTTATTTGAAGTCGGAGTTAGTCGTGGTTTATCGGGGTTAATTCAGGGGAATCGAAATTCTGGTTTCAATAAACAGCTTCGCATAATCTCTTACCTAATTTAATCCGTATCTATCCGTAGGAATCCGTAGCTCGATCGTCGTGTCAAGTCGTAGCTATTCTTGGCAATCCGTAGCTATCTGGGATGAGACGGAATTTTTTGAACATGTTACAAATTTTCCGTGGCTCTACTATGGATAATTTTGTCGTAGGGTGTCTTGGCAACCCGTAGTAGTGTCGTAGCTATCCGTAGGGGAGTCGTAGCAACCCGTAGCGCATCCGTAGCAATCCGGGACTATTTTTTGCGATAAAAATAGCCATACGACTCTCCTACGGATTGCTACGACTCCCCTACGGATTGATACGACTGACCTACGGATTACTATACGGATAACCACGGATTTTGTCTTATATTAACTTCAAATCTATCAGTACTCTATGCGTTTTTCGGTCAATATATGAGTTAATACTTCAATAGGTAATGATATAAAACCTGAACACTTCTATTAAACAATTGACACTGTATCAATTTGAAAACATTGGGTGTTTTAGTAAATAATTATTGTTTAAAAGTAGACAGGAATTCAAGCCAGTCCTACAAGCGCGGATCCAGAGGGGTTGGGGATCCGGACACCCCCCCCCTTTCCGTTGGAATTTTCGAAGCATAGTTTAAAAAATACATGAATATACATTTTTTTACGGTGCAACATCCGTTTTACTGGCTACGCTAGAAAAACTCAGTTTGTAACCGTAAAATCAGCATTTACCGTCCGCAAACATAACGTTAGAAGCTAGTTTTAATATTCTATAAATGATGCTGCGCTTTCCTACATACACCTTGGTCAATAACCAATGGAAACTGAAAAAGACACGAATAGAGGATTTCATTCCAATTCTGAAAAAAAAATTTGGCTGACTCGCTATCGCTCGCCATTTGTTGTATTCACACATTAGAACGGACAAGCATTACATATGTAAGTAAGTACTATAATGTGAAAATTCAAGATTTTAAGCTGTTCGCCAGTTATCTGTTTTATTTATAATAAGAAACAGAACTGACTTACGTTAATCAAGGACTTTATTCATTTATGTTTTTTCTTTTATTTATTTATTATTCTTATTTATTTATTTATTTATTTATTTATTTGCTCTTCAAGAAATTCTGAATTTAGGATCCCCCTGATTAAAAAAAATCCTGGATCCGCCCATGTCCTACCAATCCGTACTGAATTCGTAGCTATCCTTGTGCGAATCGTAGCTATCCGTACTCGAGTCGTGGTAATCCGTAGCAATCCGTACCTATCCGTATCTATCCGTACGCGTGTCGTAGCAATCCGTATCTATCCGTACGCATGTCGTGGCAATGTCAGGACGGTATCCATAGCAATCCTTAGCTATCCCCGCTCGATTCGTACATGTATCAACCCGTAGCATTCCGTACTGGAGTTGTAGGTCCATGGTTCATCGAACATTTTGCGTCCCGACTCGCCACGGATATATCTTTTGTGGAGTTGAAGTGTGGAGGGGGCTTTAATCTTCATACTGTATGCATGAAAACTAAAACCATGGCAAATTAAAGGTATAAAAATCTGTAAGAAATTTGCAAGATAATGGGAAATTTTCATTTTTTGAAACGCGTGTTCATTGGCAATGAGCTGGCGCTCATTAAAGGAGTCTATCTAATTCACTTATATATTTTGTTGATATAGATGCACTCTTTATTTCATATAAATTTTATTCCCCAAACATTTACGAAACGATGTCGTTTCCGCTATAGAATTTGCCAAATTTCTACTATTTTCCCCTTTGTCGAGCACATTTCTAATTCTTATTCTAAGTTGTAGGTATAATCTTGTGTAAGCATGATAAAGTGTTAGACTAATTCTTTTCACCATGTATATACTTTGTTAGGTTTATATTTTATGAGAGTATTATATGACGCTGGGTTTAGACTGCGCGTCAACGGTGGACGTCATGAAAAAAAACCCTGTATTTTGTAACCTATGTCCGGAGGAAGTTCGATCCCGATTCTCAAGTCTGTCAGAAAACATTTTCAGTGGTTAACTAAATGATCATTTATTGATATGATTTTTCCTTGAAATAAATGTTTGATTATAAATTCAAAGTGAAGAAAAGCGGAACTGAAATCGGAGTCCCGGTGTTGTAGCATAGATCATCCCCCGCATAGGCCATCCCCCCGGATGAACTGGCCCAGTATAGGTCATCCCCCCGGATGAACTGACCCAGTATAGATCATCCCCCCCCCCCGATAAACCGGCCCAGTATAGAACATCCCCCACGGATAAAGCGACCTAGTACAGTCTATCCCCCACGGATGAAACGTCCCAGCATAACTTATCCCCTCTAAACACAGTACGCTTCATCCCCCCTCAAGATGGAAATCCGTTTTGCTTTGAATATTAGAATATACCAAGTTGATTTTTCTTCAGATTAGGTTTTCTTTATTGTGTATTTTTTTTCCTCTCGTGTACACTCCTATGGTTTTTTTCTTTTTACATTAACGAAATATGAAAGTACCAGAATGCAAAGGAATCTGTTAAATAAAATTTCCAATAATTTGTGCAACATTTGATAATTCTTTAAAACGTCTTTTCTTTATAATTTAGCAAGTTTTATTTCTTATTTCTAAAGGTGGCTTAATATTCTTTGTGTATTTATATTTCAAACAAGTTAATAAAACATAGGAGGGGATCTTCTTGGCAATTTCGATTATGTTTGGCAATACATGTACATTTATTGTCAAAATGATTTAGAATGTCTACAAATCAGGGATTACCCACAAAGAAGTGGGGTTTTTTTTTCAAAGAATATAAGATATTAGCATTTCCGATTAAATTTATACTGAAAAATGTTTTTCTTAAAGTCTTACTAATTTCTATTTTTATATGAGGCGCCGTTTTATTATTCATTCCTATTTTTTTGACATCACAAATTAATTTTCTTTATCAAAATCTGAATTTTGATATCAAAAAAAAATTTGTGATATCAAAAATTTCATTTTCTTATTTCAAAAACTTCATTTTCTTATTTCAAAAATTTCATTTTCTTATTTCAAAAATTTCATTTTTTTTTATTTTAAAAAATCCATTACTTGATATAAAAAAAATCGAAGTTGTGATATCAAAAATTCGTTAAGATTTTATGATATCAAGAACAATGTTTGATATCACAAAGTTGAATTTTTTATATGAAATAATCGAATTCACAAAGTCGATTATTTGATATCACAAAATCGATTTTTTTATATAAAATAATCGATTATTTGTTATATCAAATAATCAATGTATGTGCGCTATTATACTACTTATTTCCTTTTTTTTATGTCAAGAAATGGAATTGGTGATATCACAAATTCGATTTTTTTATATTACAAATTTAGTCATATTTTGTGATATCAAAAAATCGATTTTCTTAATGTCACAAATTCGATTTTTTGATATCACGAATTCGAATTTGTGATATCAAAAAATCGATTTTGTGATACATTGTATCACAAAATTGTGATATGGAAGACCGGATTTTTTATATCAGAAAATATGACGGAATTTTTGATATCAAAAATCGATTTTTAGATAAAAAAATTTATTTTTTGATATCCGAAAATGGGGAGCAAATAGCAAAACGACATCTTATATTTATTACCCTATTGAATGGTACATACAAGGCGCTGTGTGACTGTATCGAGTAATAATCAGAGTTTACTGACCCTTTTAAATATTCAATGCTTCAAAGTGAATTTTGTTTGCTTGGGACATCTTGACAAGCATAAAACAAAAGAAAAATGGGTGTCATTCATACCCATATTCAACTGAACCGCACTATGTTTTATGATAATACTAAAACAGTTTACGGTTTGAAATTTCCGTTTAAGAATGGAAAACCGGAATTAGACAGGGGGGACGATTGGACCCGGGCCGCTTTATCCCCCCGGGGGATGTTCTATGCTGAAACTCTACAGGGGGATAAACCGTGCGGATAGAATATCCCCCTTACAGGGGGGATGTTCTATACTGGGCCAGTTCATCCTGGGGGATGATCTGTGCGGGGGGATGATCTATGCTACAACACCGGACGCATGCGTAGGAGATTGTGCTTTCATAATGCAACCAGAATAATGAATGTTATGCAATGGAAATCATGGAATCTGAGACATTATGATAATTTGTTATATAAGTTGTTAAAGTTTAATTTGATTTTAGAATAAAGATTTTGATTTCTTTTTGTGTGCGTGTGTGTGTAGGGGGAGGGGGGGGGGGGTCTTGAGAGAAGGAAAGTAACTTCACTCCGCTCGCCGGGTCGTAGAATAAAACTTCCATCGTAAAACTGTCCGACTCGTTACATGTGTGCTATCCAGCTAACTGTCTTTCTGGATATTTTTATTTATTATAAAAATCTGCCATTATGACTATTTGACTAATGGCAGATTTTTATAAATAAAAATATCCAGAAAGACATAACATATGAAAATTTCAACAGTAAAGTACATCTAAAACCATATGCATTGTATGCAATCATCCCCTCTTCTGAATATAAATTTGAAGTCTCCAAAAATACCAAGTCCCTTGAAATGTTGTCTTGTATTATATTTTACGTAGCAAGATGCATGTACTGCTGAAATATTTTTTTTCCAGATACAAAATAGTATATATGGCTCGAACATCTACAAGAGAGAGAGAGAGAGAGAGAGAGTAAATTAAGTATATTGTTAACATATTACACGAGTTTAATTAAGTTTAATACGACATTCCGAGAATACAATACCACCCCCCCCCCCCCCCAAGTTTACTGGCATTGACAATCCAACGTAGTCTAGACTGTTGAGATCTATAAACGTAAATACAAGCTCTGTTTAATTGTGAAACATATAAATGTCCCCGGCGGCAGCTTTGAGAATACATTTGTATATTTAACCTGTTATCAAAACAGAAGGTCAAAATCATAAGTCAAAGTCACAAGGTCAAACTTTTGAGGGTCCCTGTAAAGTGCGAAACGAAACAAAAACGAAACAAATCGAAACGAAACAGATCGAAACGAAACGAAATAAAACGAAACGAAACAGATCGAAACGAATCGAAACAAAACATAAATCTTAAAGAACTTGAGAAAAATTGATTTTAATCCAGAGAACTAGCAAGGATATCAATATCTGCATAATATTATGTTATTGCCTTCAGCCATTAGTTCTTGTGGCTGTAGGGATTTTAATGGGTCAAAGTTGACGATTAAAACATAATATATACTATACGGTATATAGCACAGTTGCATTTTAAAGGATGAAAGGAGAGTGAACGGGATGAATAACCTCGTCATAGGCGAAAAAAAAAATACATGTATTATTTAGCAGGGAGGAGTCTAGTACAGAGGAAATGGAACTGTTCCGTTATGTGTATTTGAAAACTTTATCAGAAAAATCAGAACAAATACGGGGGGGGGGGGGCACATTTCGTTTGAAAAAGGATACGATTTTTTCCTGAAATGTGCCCCCTCCAGTTTTATGATCTCATTACGGTGTCATTGCGTGGTTTTCTTTCCCCTCCCCTTTATTCCTCTTAAATACATGAATGGCATTTGACATTTACTATTTCTAATTGTCAACTTCGACTTTTTCAAGAAACTACGGAAGCCCGTTAGTGCCAAATATGAATAAATAAAAAAAGAGGAAATGCGAAATATCTTTAGGAAAATGCGAAATAAATTAAGGAAAATGAGAAATAAATTTAGAAAAACGAGAAATAAATTAAGAAAATGAGAAATATATTTAGAAAAACGAGAAATAAATTAAGGAAAACGAGAAATATATTTAGAAAAACGAGAAATAAATTAAGGAAAATGAGAAATATATTTAGAAAAACGAGAAAAATATTTAGGAAAATGAGAAAAATATTTAGGAAAATGAGAAATATATTTAGAAAAACGAGAAAAATATTTAGGAAAATGAGAAAAATATTTAGGAAAATGAGAAATATATTTAGAAAAACGAGAAAAATATTTAGGAAAATGAGAAATATATTTAGGAAAAAATGAAAAATATATTTAGGAAAATGAGAAATAGATTTACAGAAAGTGGAAATATAAATGAGGGAGTGGACATGGTGAAATGGGGGGGACGAAGGGGAGGGACAGTGGCGGAAGGTGGGAGGGAGGGCAGGGGTTGGAAGAAGGGAGTGGCGGGAGGGAGGGTAAAGGGGAGGGAGGAGGAATTCAGGGGATGTGAGCAGGAAGCTTAGGGGCGGGATGGAGAGGAAGGGGCGGAAGGGGTACTGTTCACTCCCCATAGATATAAATGGAAACCACAAAAGAAATACGATATGTATATAAACATTAAATTCCCCCACTACACTCTCCGTTTACCAATCCCAGAATATTAATGAGATTATCAGGAGATAAAGACCTTCTTGTATTTCTTCCACTTCTTCCCCGACCCCCGCTGCTTTTACGAGAGAAATAAACGATTGGTACTGGTCAAGGCGCATCATAAACTAAACAGTCTTCGAAATGGATGTTTGCAAGAGCTGCAATGCCAAATACCAGACAGATAATATTACACATGCATCTTTGCCCGTATACATAGGATTCATTTCTCGTGTAAAAGCAGCGGGAGTTGCAGGGAAGTGGAATAAATACAAGGAAGTCTTTATATCTTGATAAATAGATACTGTAATTCATTACTCATTAATGTTTCGGGAGTGGCAAGGTCAAGCTTTAATTATTTGTTGTGGTTTCCCTGTTTTTATATTTCCACCTTCTGTAAATATATTTCTCGTTTTTGCTAAATATATTTTTCATTTTCCTTAATATTTTTCTCGTTTTTTCCTAAATATATTTCTCATTTTCCTAAATATTTTTCTCGTTTTTCTAAATATATTTCTCATTTTCCTAAATATTTTTCTCATTTTCCTAAATATTTTTCTCGTTTTTCTAAATATATTTCTCATTTTCCTTAATTTATTTCTCGTTTTTCTAAATTTATTTCTCATTTTCCTTAATTTATTTCGCATTTTCCTAAATATATTTCGCATTTCCTCCATTTTTATTTATTCATATTTGGCACGAACGGGCTTCCGTAAGAAACCCTCTCGACACTAGTTACAAATGTAGAGCTGATCTCGTCTTCAAATATTCGTTCTTGGCGATTTTTCCTCTTTTTCTCATATCCTTTAAGTTTTATGTTTTGTTTCGTTTCGTTTCGATCTGCTCCGTTTCGTTTTGTTTCGTTTCGTTTCGATCTGTTTCGTTTCATTTCGATCTGTTTCGTTTCGTTTCGATTTGTTTCGTTTCGTTTCGTTTCGTTTTTGTTTCGTTTCGCACTTTACACGGACCAAACTTTTGATACTTACAGCAATGAAATTCCAAAATGAATGCATATATGAAATACAAAGGACCTATCATTTACTATTCCAAAGTTATACCAAGTTTAAAATTTCAGAAAAGAAGATCAAATTTCAGGGTCTGTCAAAGATCATGGTCTAAGGTGAATGATCTTGTCATAAGTTATCTACATGTGAAATATGTCAGATCTACCACTTATGGTACAAGAGATTTAGCCAACTTTTAAACTTATTAGTTTGCATCCCCTTTCCTTTCGTTGAGATAGATCTCAAAAGCATGACAAAACGTCTAAAAACCCGTTATATATACAACATAACATATGCATCACTTGAGCTGTACAAAATTTGAGGGCAAAATCACGGAGAAATAAATTTTTTAATGATTTTTCAAATGTTTTTTACAAAAAATAGGAAAAAGTATATCAAAAATCAAGAACAAGGTCAAAAGATCCAAAAATAAGTATCGAAAGATGGGTCCTCTCAAGATGTTTACACATGCAAAATATGAAAGCCATATCATCTCTTTTTAAAATTCTATGCCCTTTCATTGAAAGGGGGAAAGACTGACGGACGGACGGAATGACAAAAGGACGAATCCAACGCAATATGCCCCCTTGGTCTAAAGACCAGGGGCATAAAAAGTATATAAAGTTAACTATTAACAATGAAGGAAATTGTATTGAAAAAAGTTGGAATTACCAAGATAAAAATTGGAAATTCCGACTTTTAAGTCGGAAATTCCGACTTTAAAGTTGGAAATTCCAAGATTAAAGTTGGAAATTCCAAGATTAAAGTTGGAAATTCCGACTTTAAAGTTGGAAATTCCAAGATTTAAGTTGGAAATTCCGACTTTAAAGTTGGAAATTCCAAGATTAAAGTTGGAAATTCCAAGATTAAAGTTGGAAATTCCAATATTAAAGTTCGAAATTCCAAGATTAAAGTTGGAAATTCCGACTTTAAAGTTGGAAATTCCAAGATTAAAGTTGGAAATTCCGACTTTAAAGTTGGAAATTCCAAGATTAAAGTTGGAAATTCCAAGATTAAAGTTGGAAATTCCGACTTTAAAGTTGGAAATTCCAAGATTAAAGTTGGAAATTCCAAGATTAAAGTTGGAAATTCCAAGATTAAAGTTGGAAATTCCGACTTTAAAGTTGGAAATTCCAAGATTAAATTTGGAAATTCCAAGATTAAAGTTGGAAATTCCGACTTTAAAGTTGGAAATTCCGACTTTAAAGTTGGAAATTCCGACTTTAAAGTTGGAAATTCCAAGATTAAAGTTGGAAATTCCAAGATTAAAGTTGAAAAATTCAGACTTTAAAGTTGGAAATTCCAAGATTAAAGTTAGAAATTCCGACTTTAAAGTTGGAAATTCCAAGATTAAAGTTGGAAATTCCGATTCTAAAGTTGGAAATTCCGACTTTAAAGTTGGAAATTCCAAGATTAAAGTTGGAAATTCCGACTTTAAAGTTGGAAATTCCAAGATTAAAGTTGGAAATTCCAAGATTAAAAGTCGGAAAATCAGAAAATAAAAAATATATAATTGGCACTTATACGCTTCCGTAATACAGGGATATTGTCATTATCCATTTTTGTCATTGTAACATTTCTTAACGCAGTGCACCTAAACTGCGTAAAATGACAGGAAAATAAATGGATCATTGTACAAATGAAAATGCCATTTATCAGGAATTTGAAGGTATACTTCCGCATAATTTTCAATAATATTGCAAATTTTGTAGGTTACCAGAAATAGGACCATGTTGATTTTTAACGAACATACGCCCTATCAATCTTATAAATCTAAATCATGTCAAAGAGTGTAAAAAGTATTGATATACTACTATATAGAGGCCTTTCAAATTAACTGGTACAAAAGCAAAATTGACGCAAACTGTTTAAGGCAATGCCCGAAGACATTCATCACTCAGTGGTATACAAAACGGAAATACAAAATTCAGGTTGGCGTCCATAGAGTTTTGATAACAGAAACTTTTTTCTTGGAATGACAAATGATACCAAAGTGAAGAGAAAAGAAAATAACCAATTTACAAAATAAACTTTTCAGATTAAAAGACAATAGAGTCACTGTCACAGTATGTAGTAGATAAGACGACGACTACAAAGAAATTCAAAATAAATGCCAGAAAGTCTAATGTAAATAAACAATTGCGCAATATATAAGGATATAGCAAATACGATTTCTTTTGCAAAGTTAATTTATTTTGCGTAAACATATCGATCAAGTTGGCCACTATATTTCCGAAATGAATCGTGATTTTCATTGAACTTTGACTAGAGGGAGATGGGAAGGGGTAGGTGTCATTGAGGGTTGTTGGCATCGAGCTCCTGTGAATGGAATAAACATGTTTTGAATCTGTGTAAAGCAATAGATAAAATGGGCATTTTATGAGGATGAGAGATGTTCTTAAGTCACGCGATAGGCTCAAGATTGCGTTTATCGAGCAACAGTTGGTTTGGTACCTTTATATAAGGCAAACGCAGTAGGAATGTAAATATTAAGTTTTTAAGAATATAAATCGTATTTTATGAACAAATATTTGTATTTTATGAACCAAATTTTTTACATGCATGAATAATAGAAGGGAGGGGATCTCCAACAAGACCCTGTTGCAGCACCAACAGCAAAACACTAAAACACCCGATGCAAAAACACAAAAGACGAGCATACTATGAGACGGAAAAGAGAAATACGACATGTAAACATCAAACACAAAAGACTGCACATAAACCGACGAGACCAATGGGCAACCGGTGCCGATCGACTTTGGACGGCCATTTGCCACTTAAGTAGCAAATGGTGGTTATCCTGGATTACGTGCGCATAACCCTCTCGATCACTTCTCCAATTACTAAGAGGTCTCGAAGAAGGTACTTGTAATTGTGGTGTAAAACACCCTCCTCACTTTTAGATGACCTCACACAAACAAGACCGCAAAGCGTAGGGCCCCAGCAACACAAATGAATATGTCAATGGACATAAACAGAGGGTGTGCGTAATACACTAACAGGCCATGCTCTGCCGGCTGTAGCGAGCTCATAATGCAACATTTCAACCCCATACTAGCCCTCTCAATTCCCCAAGTTTTATAATTATATCTCATGTACGATTATCAAATTCTTAATCTAGAAATAGGTTTTAGTCCAAGGTAAAGGTCACGAGGTCCAAATTAATTACTGATTTGAACAAAGGGAAGGTTCTAGTGACAAGAATGCACACTTGAAATACAAAAGCCTTATTAAGTTATAACCATTCAAAAATGAATGGCCAATGGTGAGGAAAATTTTATAAAGTAGGTCAAACTTCAAGGTCAAGGCCATGAGGTAAAAAAAAGAATTTGGTATTATCAAGGACTATAAACTTCTTCTAAATAGAATACACATGTGAAATATTAAAGCCCTATCACTTACCATTCAAAAATTATGCCCAACAAGGACACTGTGTAGCATCACGTGACATAAGGCATACCGCTCATTTGGTGGTACGCGTAAGAAAACAGGTACTGTGGTTATTATTTTAATTCAATTTTATCTTTTCATAGCCGATGTCCTCGTAAAAATGATATTTTGATGATTCTTTATTTGTCAATCAAGAAGTCAATGTTTTTTTTTCATAATAGTTTTTACAAACATTCTGACAAAAGGAACGTCGTGGTCGAAATATGTTAAACACAATGTTGTGGTGGTTTCCACGAATATATCTACAGCTTTTGTCATAATGTTTGTGAAATCAACGGCGTTTTACTTACTTGCGAGTCCATGATTGTAAAAGTATCAGTTTAGACAAGGATATAGGCTATGAAAAGATAAAATTTAATCAAAGCAAGGACTTACAAACCCTTGATCAAAGCAATAATTGCAGTTACTACTTTCTTTCCTCCAACTGAACTTTTTATTTATTCGTGGTTTCACCAACTTTAGTCACGTGATGCTACACAGTGAAGGAATACACATGTAAAATATGAAAGCTCTGTCACCAACATCTGTTTATAAGTTCTTGCTATCACTTACCATTTAAAAATAATGCCCAAAGTTAAAGTTTATTTTAAACATGTTAAAAGTAGGTGAAACTCCTTGAGATGAAGTTCAAGCCCATTTGTTTTTAAAGTCCAGTTCCATTTTACTGCACGCATGTACATAGTTTCCTCGCTGTAAATTGTCCTTATGGATTTTCGCGAGTACTGAAGTTGACGTTGAAGTCAAGAGTGTGGAACTTCGGGGAAGGGACGAGGGTGAGGGGAAAATAAATGGTAAATAAAACCCTCAACATACATAAGACAAAATCTTAACAAATAAAAACATTTTGAAATGTAGAATGGACATAAAAAAAGAAGAAAAAAAAAAGGAAAAAATGAAAAAAAAAAAGAAAAAAAACAGAGTTCGGGTTCGGGATAAACAACTTTCACTTTGCCACCAGCACATGTAATCTGGATCTGATAATTTGTAAGGTGTGTTTTGAATTGTATCAATGTATGTACTGTATATCACCGTCTGTATGTACTGTATATCACCATCCCTATTTAGTTTCTAAGAATGCAAAGGTGACAAGTTCTGACAAGGTCAATTTGATGATTACCGAGTCAAACCACAGAGTAGCAACAACCACGGGTTTTATAAATAAATAATTTTTTTCATCAATATTACTTTTCCTATATGAAAAAAGTATGCTGAGTTCAAATCTGTAATCTGTTTTATTGTATCTTTTATATGTTAAAAGTTATTTGACATTTAACATACCCACCCTGCAACCTAATTTAAAACGAAAATGCACAACTTTTATAGAAAAAACGTCACAACTCATTTTCTTTACAGGGATGCTGATTATGGACTATATTTTGTTCATTTTAACCTATTTCAGGTATGCTGATTTCAAAAATGACAAGAGTTCTTTTCTATCATTGACCAAATAGCTGTAATTAAGACTTAAAGATGGTTACCCCCTATATTTGCATTGCGAAAATTTGCAAATTATGACTTGATTTGTCATAATACTTTGTTAAAAATACATTTATCACATGTATTTACCAATATAACAAAAAAGGAAAACATTTGAAGATAATAGACAAGTTATATTTACAAATCAAAAGCTATCCACATGGTCAAATCAACAGTCGGACAGATATACAGGAGAACCATTGGCGTCATCAATAGAACCATGTTTGAAATAAGCTGTCAAACATGTAGATCTAGCTACCCAATGCATATAATCATACTTAATTTCTCAGCCCACCCAGTGAACATTAGAAAATAAAACCAAGAATTGTTCTTAATGTCTATAAGATAATAAGTAAATTGTCAATCTTGAACATGAACCTTATATACATTGTGAGAATTTTGAGAAAAAAAGAAAGAAAATTCTACACATATATAATGTATGGTTTTAATTTGAACAACTTTCACATGCTGAATATTGGTACATATCCTACAAGGAAATGTTCCCTATTGTTTCAATATTATATCTAAGACATTGCTTGAACTGATCTCTGGGCTCCTCTTCTCACACACAAAGATGTCATTGTGTTTAATGTAAAAAAATAACAGTGAGAGATAGATGCATTTACAATGTACCTAATTATCCTAAACCGACAAAAGGAGATGTTTTAATTTGGTGTGATGAATGTATTTAGAACTATCATTAGCATTCAGCCCTTTCCCTTAAAAAAACTTCAGATTAATCACTCCAAAAATTTTAAGAATTGTTATATCATGGTACAAAACTTGCTAAATTTATCTGTAAATAAAACTCCTAGTAATCACTGTCCAACCCCCCCCCCCCTTCCACCATACCCCCATTTCCAAGGCTAACCCCACAGACCATTAATGCATGTAGTTAATCCAAGGAGAATAACTAATGCCATGAACAGATAGATCTAAGATAAAAATCCAGATGTACAAAGTCTTTGATAAAGTGAGAAGTGGAAAAGTCAGCATTCACAATTACATGTTTATGTGGTAATATTATTACAGGACCAGGGTATCCCATTCCCTATCTAGGTCAGATTTATCTGTATTAAAATTAGTACTACAGGTATATAGTACACTAATATTGTTGTAAGACCTGTGTTCAATTTGCACAGAGTGACAGAAACATTTTTACTTAGCTACATCCTGAAAATAGGGTAGTTTTAATGTAAGAAATGAAGTATACATGGTACATATGTATTTATATCATAACTAATAAAAAATAAATAAACTCCAAGAATGTTACAAAAGTTAATATTTGGAGCTTTAATTATCAATTCATATTTGATGTAGAATGTGGATCCAGTCAGATGGGACTGGGGGGGGGGGGGGGGGGGGGGGGGAGGGGTCCAGTATATGGTTTTGAGAAAAAAATTGATGGGAAAATCATAATTTTTTTGCACATTTCTTGACTTCCCCTTCATCAGACCCCACTAGATCCATGCTTTTATATGTTATACATTTTCTTAACTTTATTCAGAAATAAAGTACTCGAAGTAGAAGCTGTTTTCGCTTGATTGTACATGCGTAAATTGAAACGTATATTGTTGTAAACAAAATAGAGTTATCGTTCTTTATACTGACTTGTGATGGAAATCAGCGAAGTTTGATGTGAATACGGGTATATACCATGGAAAATCTTTATGAATTATTAATATGGATAAATATGCAATCATTTAATCCCGCTCAGTACCCGGTATACGATCGTTATCACGAATTTTGACAGCTCTGAATATTTCAATTCCTTCCCGCGATATGTAAATGACTTGGAAATCCCCTTATTTATTCATATACCAAAGGGTCAAAGTATCAAGCTTCGATGTCATAGGTTTTTCGGAACAAAAACTGCTAGATTTATCCATAACAGCCCGTAAAAGATACCGAGGCGAGTCGAGACGTTTTTGGCGGACATACTGAATCAATGTCACGTTGCACCCTCTAGCGAGCGTGGTTATTGCTACACAGAGGCTTGAAGTTATGAGGGCCCATACTACTCAAAAATGACCCTAATATATAAACAAGCTTAGCCTTCGAAAAAGTTCATTTCAGTGTACATGCATTATTTTTGGACAGGCAGTGGAAAATAAACCGATAATCGAAAGAGACACAATGAGCTCTGATCGCCGATTTTCCCCACACATAGACTAAATAATCCAGTCTCTGCTGCCGCTAACAGAGACTGAACCCCACTATGGTTGTTACAGAACGAAGTCGGACAAAACTGTTGTCCAACGATTTTTCCAAATTACAGACCTTTAATATTGATTTTCTTGCAGGTGACACTTAAGTAAACATTAAACTAACTATCTATACCCACCTCACGTTTTTTTCTCGCTTCGTTGTTGCATTTTTGTCAATTTTAACCCCCTACCAAACTAAATAGGCAAGGCAAAATTGGCAAAAATGCAATGTTCAACGAAGCGAGAAAAAACGCAAGATGGGTAGAGATAGTTAGTTTAATGTTAACTTAAAAGACACCTGCAAGAAAATAAATATTAACGCTCTGTACATGGAAAAATCGTCGGGCAACAGTTTCGTCCGACTTTGTTCTGTAACAGCCATAATCGGGTTCAGTCTCTGTTAGCGGCAGCGGAGAGACTGGATTATTTAGTCTACCCCACACACTTTATGAAGCATGCATTTGAAACTGAGGTTGTGCTTAGACAAAAAGTAAAGAAGCTCCTCAGTTTCCATTGAAATTAGGGGACTGGGGCTGTTAAACACTCATACATTTTTTGGGGGGGGATGGATGACTGGCAAGGCCCTTAGGGCTGATTGGGGGAGCGTTTGGGAGGGGATTTCCTCTTCCCATTGGTGGGGACTGGGGATTCGGGGGTCTTCCCCAAGAATTTTTTGAAAAAATGAAGCAAATTGGTGGCTTCTGGACCATATTTGAACTGAATTTAGAAGCGATTCAAGCAAATGAATAAGTGTCAGCGAATGATGAATTATTTACTGAAAAAAAGGAAGACCTGTTGTATTAATTTTGACATTTTCTAATGCTAATTCCTCTTTTTTCCTTCAATGTCTACATAAATTCAAATTTCTCTCAGGAAAACGGGAAGATAATTAATCCAAGGATTCAGCCAATATTCGGGAAGATCCTGCCTATGATTTTGAAGAACAAATTAAAAACATGAAAATCAACAAATTCCAAGGAGGGGGGGGGGTGTTCCTGACAAAAAAGTGCATGAAAAATTCCTCGAACATCAGATCAAGTGTGTCCCACTCCCTGATTCAGCTCAAATAGAGAATAAATGTCTTTTAAATTTGTGTCTTGTTATGGATGTGCAATACATAGCAAACTTGTGCATTTATCTTACATGCAATGCGCGTTAGCACATTTCATGCAAAAAATTTTTATATTTTTTAATAAATCAACAACACATGAAACAACATGCAACGATGCCACATTGAATGACACAACCCACAATGACACATCCCAACGCAAGGTGCACCGTGAAGACTTAGCACCATGCTATCTGAAATTTCTGGGGAGAACACTGAATTACAAGTCAGGGTTTTGGAGGATAGATTTTTGGCCGGATTGCAAAGCAATTCGGGCCTATAGATTGACGATGTCCGTCTGTCCGTCTGTCTGTCCGTCTGTCCATCTGCCGTCAACATTTTGGTTAAAGTTTCTAGTTGAGGCAAAATCTAAGGAACTATATGCAGTATAAACTTTATATTATACATGAAGCTTGCCCATGACAAGACCTTTCAGTTTATGCCATAACATTTGACCTAGTGACCTTGACCTTGGACTTTGACCTAGTTAAAGATTTTTGGTTAAAGTTTCTGGTTGAGGCAAAATCTAAGTCACTATATGCAGTAGAAACTTTATATTATACATGAAGCTTGCCCATCACAAGACCTGTCAATTTATGCCGTAACATTTGACCTAGTGACCTTGACCTGGGACTTTGACCTAGTTAAGGATTTTGGTTAAAGTTCCTGGTTTAAGCAAAATCTATGGAACTGTATGCAGTAGAAACTTTATTTTATACATGTAGGTTGCCTCTGACAAAACCTTTCAATTTATGCTGTATTATTTGACCTATTGACCTTGACCCAGTTAGTGACAAAAACTTACTTTGCAATCCGGCCATACCGTCTTTAGCGGTGTTTTATTGAAATTATGTAAGTTATAAGAAAAGAAACAAAAACTATCAATAGATCTTCACAATTTTTATCAAATATTTTTGGCCGGATTGCAAAGCAATTCCGGTCTATAGATTGACGATGTCTGTCCGTCCGTCTGTCTGTCCGTCCGTCCGTCCGTCCGTCTGCCGTCAACATTTTGGTTAAAGTTTCTGGTTGAGGCAAAATCTAAGTAACTATATGCAGTAGAAACTTTATATTATACATGAAGCTTGCCCATGACAAGACCTTTCAATTTATGCCGTAACATTTGACCTAGTGACCTTGACCTTGGACTTTGACCTAGTTAAAGATTTTGGTTAGAGTTTCTGGTTGAGGCAAAATCTAAGTAACTATATGCAGTAGAAACTTTATATTATACATGAAGCTTGCCCATGACAAGACCTTTCAATTTATGCCGTAACATTGACCTAGTGACCTTGACCTTGGACTTTGACCTAGTTAAGGATTTTGGTTAAAGTTCCTGGTTTAAGCAAAATCTATGGAACTGTATGCAGTAGAAACTTTATTTTATACATGTAGGTTGCCTCTGACAAAACCTTTCAATTTATGCTGTATTATTTGACCTATTGACTTTGACCCAGTTAGTGACAAAGACTTACTTTGCAATCCGGCCATACCGTCTTTAGCGGTGTTTTATTATTTTAAGTTATAGAAAGAACAAAACAACGTTCATTAATTGATGTTTGAAATAAAAAATGATGATATATACGGAATATACCTGACAAAAAAAGAAATGCACATCATATTATATAGTGAATTTTTTCAATTGGTCATAGATATTTAGTTAAACATTTGATTATAGTTTTCTTTTTCCAGCACTCGAATTACCAAGGATAAAACACTTTTGATCATTTTTTCGCAGCATATCACAATGAAAGTGCTGAATAAAGTGTGTTGTTTCTAGATCGTTTTCATGGCCGCAGGTTTGGTATCCTTCTGAAATTTTGTTCTTTGATCATTTTCAGCTAGTTTTCAGTAAGAATATAGATGCATACTGGTTTCTCTATTCAAATGTAGTCAAAATATGACAATAAATCTGAAAATTAAATTGTCTTAGTGGAAATTTCTGTATATTGGGGTATGTTTTACAATAAAGGATATTTTGAAATTCTGATCTAATTCAGGAATACTAATTTTGTCTTCAGCCATTCTTATTTATCTGTTGCAGATTTAACTTTAACATTGCTTTGAAATAATCAAATAAAATACCAGAAAAGCTTAAAACTAATGTCCAAAACCATTGAAAATGCATGTAATAATGACCTTTCAAAATCGAGTTATTGTTTCTGAACACTGTGCTTTCCAAAAAAGGTCAGATACTAGTTAAGTAGGGTAATTTTGTGCTTTGTGACACATTTAAGGGCGAAAATATCAAACCATGGACTTTATTTTCAAAAGAGTTGATGTTTGGGATGTTTTTCTCAAAATTAGATATTCTGTTTGATGATGTCATGTGAAATAATTTAATGAATTTGTATTCAGGAAAAATTGTTTATCATCATTGAAAAAACAAATCGCAATGCCTGATATATCAATTTGGATAGGTTTAACAGCTTTAATCATTTCTAAAAAGTGAATGGAAGTTAGTGACATTGCGTTTGAAACCAAGAGTCTTTATCATGGCGCTGTGTCTGATCATGAAGACGGATTCGTTTGGCGTTTGATAGAATGAGTCACTCGTATACCTACGATTTATGATGGAAAAGAATAGAATACCTATAAATTACATAATACACTTGATACAATGAAGATTAAGTGGTGTGTTTCTTTTTTTTGGTTGGTATATATTCTGTATTATTTTAAATTTTTGGCCGGATTGCAAAGCAATTCTGGCCTATAGATTGACGATGTCCGTCCGTCTGTCAACATTTTGGATAAGTTTCTGGTTGAGGCAAAATCTAAGGAACTATATGCAGTAGAAACTTTATATCATACATGAAGCTTGCCCATGACAAGACCTTTCAATTTATGCCATAAAATTTGACCTAGTGACCTTGACCTTGGACTTTGACCTAGTTAAAGATTTTGGTTAAAGTTTCTGGTTGAGGCAAAATCTAAATAACTATGTGCAGTAGAAACTTTATATTATACATGAAGCTTGCCTATGACAAGACCTTTCAATTTATGCTGTAACATTTGACCTTGACCTTGGACTTTGACCTACTCAAAGATTTTGGTTAAAGTTCCTGGTTTAAGCAAAATCTATGGAACTGTATGCAGTAGAAACTTTATATTATACATATATTATACATGAAGCTTGCCCATGACAAGACCTTTCAATTTATGCCGTAACATTTGACCTAGTGACCTTAACCTTGAACTTTGACCTAGTTAAGGATTTTGGTTAAAGTTCCTGTTTTAAGCAAAATCTATGTAACTGTATGCAGTAGAAACTTTATTTTATACATGTAGGTTGCCTCTGACAAAACCTTTCGATTTATGCTGTATTATTTGACCCATTGACCTTGACCCAGTTAGTGACAAAAACTTACTTTGCAATCCGGCCATACCGTCTTTAGCGGTGTTTTATTCCATAGTTATTATGAAAGAAATATAATTGTAAATTAATGTTACTAGTTCCCATAATCGATTTTTAGCTCTACTGGTCAAAGACCAGTCCAGCTTATGCGATACCATGTTGTCCAGCGTCCGTCCGTCTGTCTGTCTGTCTGTCTGACTGTCTGTCTGTCTGTTAACAATTTTTTGTGAGCGCAACTCCTCTGAAACCATAAATGATAGAAAGCTAATTCTTTTTGCAATAAGTTTGGTCTATGGTCTAGTTGTGCACCTGATATTTTGTTTGAGCTTCTGACCCCCAGGGTCTTTGAAAATGGGTGTGGTCATTTTCTCCTATATAAGTCTATGTAATCTAGTGAACACCAATTCTCAGAAAGTATAATTGATAAAGAAATAGTTCTTTTTGCAATATAATCAGTCTCTGGTGTAGTTGTGCACCTGATATTTTGTTTGAGCCCCTGACCCCCAGGGTCTTGAAAATGGGTGTGGCCATTTTCTCCTATATATATATTTATATATCTATGTAATCTAGTGAACACCAATTCTCGGAAAGTATAATTGATAGAGAAATAATTCTTTTTGCAATATAATCAGTCTCTGGTCCAGTTGTGCACCTGATATTTTGTTTGAGCCTCTGACCCCAGGGTATTAAAAAATGGGTGTGGTCATTTTCTGCTATACAAGTCTATGTAATCTAGTGAACACCAATTTTCAGAAAGTATAATTGATAGGGAAATAATTCTTTTTGCATTATCTGGTCTAGTTGTGCCCCTTATATTTTGTTTGAGCCCCTGACCCCCAGGGTCTTGGAAATGGTTGTTGTCATTTTCTCATAAATAAGTCTGTTACCTTGTGAACACCAATTCTCAGAAAGTATAATTGATAAAGAGATAATTCTGTTTGCATTATAATCAGTCTCTGGTTTAGTTGTGCACCTGATATTTTGTTTGAGCCCCTGAACCCCAGGGTCTTGGAAATGGATGTGGTCATTTTCTCATATATAAGTCTATGTTACCTTGTGAACATCAATTCTCAGAAAGTACAATTGATAGAGAGATAATTCTTTTTGCATTATAATCAGTCTCTTGTGTATGCATGTGCCTGCTATTTTGTTTCAGCATCTGACCTCCAGAGTCTTTGAAATGGGTGTGGTCATGTTCTCCTATTTAACTATATGTAATCTAGTGAACACCAGTTCTCAGAATGTATAATTGATACTGTAGAGAGATTTCTTTCTCCATTTCCATGAGTCTGTGATCTAATTGTGTGCCTGAGATTCTGTTTAAGACTGACCCATCTTTGAAAATGGGTGTAGTCATTCTTCTATATAAGTCTTTGTAATCTTTTGAGCACCAGATCTCAGAAAGTATACTGGTAATTCATGGAGAGTAAATTCTTTTTGCATTACTTGTATTATTTGTCTGTGGTGTAGATATGCATCTGATATTTTGTGTGAGCCCCTGTCCACAGGGGTTGGAAAATGGGTGCAATTCAGTGAATTTAACAAAACAGCCAGTAGAGCTTCAGTCTCATCAGAGACTTCTGGTTAATTGATACAGTGCTTCTGATAGTGTCCGATAATCCATTCGTTAAACTGTTCCAATTTTTCATCACTACTGTATTTGATAGCTACAGCCGGAACGCCAAACCCTATTTTGAAGCTAGTTGGAAGCATCGCCTCATCAGGGGCGGATAACTCTTGACACAAAGTCGCAGAATATGAATAAATTGGGCTTAAGTATCTCAAATTTTAAATTTTAGTTTACAACAAAATTATACTCAGATATAATTCTCTACACATAATTAAAATTCCTCTGAAAGGTTTTTTGATAGTTCTCAGCACTGCTGATCCATCGAAAATTGTGCATTCACCCTCGATTTTAAAAGATGACACAATTATGCTCCTCTTTCAGTGGCGGATTTAGGGGGGTGCAGAGGGGGCGTCCGCCCCCCCGGCACTGACCCAAAATTTTTCAAAAAATCCTATATTTTGGCTCATTTTCGGTAAAAATCGGCAAAATTCGCCCCTTGACCCCCCGGCAAAGGGGGCGCTGGATCCGCCACTGTCTTTGCACTTCTGGCCAAAGATCAATGATAATCTCTTTAACAGAATCCCCGTTATGACTCACCTATATAAAATTTTATTCAATATTGAGTACTCTATAAATAGCAATAAAAATACTATTACGAGGACTATTTTTTCCATTGAAATTTAATTATCATTAACAGACTCAGAATACACCAAATTCAAGTGGGAATGGTTTAATTTGAACATTTGTTTATTGGTTTGATACCTTGTGGATGATTTTAAGCAAATTCATTTTGGCAAATCGAACCACTTAAAAGTGTCAACTTGGGTACATGTGTACCCATGTACTCTCTGTTTACAAACATTAAGTTTACATACATTGACATAGAAGATTGACGTCCAAATAGCATATCGAAGTTTGAAAGCTGACACAAATACCTTAGGGCAAAGATGGCAAACTGTATTTGGTTTTGGGGCTTTCAGTGACATATACATAGTATATTCAGCAATGCGTTTTAAAGAAAACAAACACATGAGGTCAATTTGCTTTCCAACATTTCTGGAATAAAAACTAAACTGAGTCAATATTTCTTTGAAGTTTCAATGCATCATATTGAGTGACAAAATTATGACCTAAATGCCCCGCTTCCAATTAACATTACATGTAATATTCCGTAATCATTGATACTATTCGTAGACTTTGAAAGAATTTGAAAAGCTGTAGTAGAATGGCATTTATAACTGGGTTAGACCACTGATGAGATCTCAGGCATATAATTTACACCTGTCGTAACTAATACAATCAATGCGAAAATACTGATAAGTGGTCAAACTACCTTGAAACCTGAGTAATTAGAGGTAAAAATCAGTTGCTGATTGACCCTGGACTTGGACAGACGTTCCTATATTCAAGGTTATGTGACTCGGGCCCGTGGTGACATTGTAAAGTTGCCCCTCGTCATTTACTTACATATCGTAGGTACTTATGCATTATATGCACTTCTCAACATAGCCAGCATGAAAGGGAAGCATGATCGATCCATTTAAGAACATATAGATCTGCCTTTTACAAACAAAACAACTATGATGAAACATACATTTTCATGAAAATGCTTGGAAGTCCACATGAAAGGTTTGTTTTGTGCTATAAATAACTATCGACTAAATGTATCAAAGGAAAAATATTGATACTGAGACGTATCGATGGCTAATATCTGTATGTACCGATATATTAATTTGTTATACCCTTGTCAGTATCTCTATATAAAATTCCCATAGGAAAAATGCCTATAAATTCGAATATTTGACCAAGCGGTCAATATTTACATCAATATTGGCCCTAGGGCAATATTTCAAAAAATATTGACCGATGAACGGTACATCGTTTGTGACGTCACGTCATTGATGACGCCATTAGCTCTACCTATTTTTCCGCGCTCTTTCTCTTATAGAAGAAAATGAACGTAAACATGCCAGGTTAATCGGTTCATTGCTGCAGTATTGATGTTAGGTATAACAAAACAATTATTGACTGGGAATTCGGGCAATATATGATTTGTTGGACCTTCAGACAAAATATAGCCCTCGGCCTTCGGCCTCGGGCAATATTTTATCTTCAGGTCCAACAAATCATATATTGCCCTCATTCCCAGTCAATAATTGTATAATATTGATCTAGCCCTAGTAGATCCAGTAATCTGCTATTGAATGGGTAATTGTGATAAACACAAGGCTTGTAGCAAGTCCAATAACTGATGGTTAATATTGGTATTTATCAGGCATGTTTTGTTTAAGAGATGATGTTGTCTATCTTTCTCTCGTTTATTTTAACCTTTCTGATGACCATGCAGAAGCATTAGATTTAGCCCCAAATGTTCAGGTCATATGACTTCAGCAGTTGTAATTAATTCATAAACATTAATATTTCGTTAAAAAATGTTGCGGTTTGGGAATTTTGTATGTTTATATTTACAACATGAGACAAAATTAAATGCATTCAGAATTGTTCAATTTCGAATAAATTATAGGGACTTTCCAACTACAATTTATGAAAATATTTATTTATTTATTTATTTATGATCCAGATGATACAATATGTACATCAAAAACCATTTCTCATGCCTTATTTGGATTTTTTAAATACATAATTTATTTGGTGTTTTCCGATTAAATGGAAAAAAAAGGGATTGAAATCCTCTCCAATTAAAAATTGATAATCGATTATACGAATTCTCTGATTATTCAACACTTTTGGAAACGTAACAACTAAGACAATTATTTCTTCATTTTACTTGTTATGTCTGTAAACTTGTTAATGTAAAATCAAGATTTGAACAGTTCCTCTAGAAAACTTGAAAATGGACTATTAAAACAGGCTTTCTACTGTTCCTACTTTTTCCTACTTTTCCTACTTTTTTATTTTGGTCCTATTTTTTCCTAGTTTTTCTTCAAAACCTCCTACTATTCCTACTTTTTCATCTCAAAAGTAAAAAATAACTCGCTTCGCTTGTCATTGACATCTGATTCAAATTTCTAAAAAAAAATTCGGGCTCGCTTCGCTCGCACACTCTGAATATTTCAGTTCAAAAATTAATTTGTCCTTATTTCTCTCTGTGATTTCCTCAAAGGGAAACATTATCAGTCTACAAAACATTGGTTACTATGATTTTGTGTGTCATACTTATTGAAAATTGTCGCTAAAAGTGATGGAAAATTTCCTTCTTTTCCCCTATTTATTCCTACTTTTTCCTACTTTTCTCCTACTTTTGTACATTGACTACTCCTACCTTTTTCCTACTTTTTCACGAAGGAAGAGTAGAAAGCCTGTTTAAATGATTAGTATCAGCTAATCCTTGTCCTGACAATGCCCCTGAGAATCACTTCAGAAATTTTATAAACATTATTTTTACCACTTTATCATTCAAAAGGGATGGGTAGTCATGGAAAATGATAAACTTCTGCCAATTGAAGCGTGAAAGGGACATTTCAAATATAGAAGAGTAGTGCTGGTAGCATAGTGGTTAGCGCGGTGGACTACGAATCCATAGGTCGTGTTTTCAAGCCTCACCGTCACCGATCATTGCAAGCCATTGTTACCTTGGACAAGTTACTTTACACTACGTTGCACTCTCTCCACCCAGGAGTAAACTGGGTACCTGGCACATGAGACAAGCTTGTAATGTGAATGAAAAGTATAAGCGCCTAAGCGGCAGCTCTGCTTGTATACTCCCAAGGGAGTTGAGAATGCACTGGATTGTACAGGTCTCGCCAGGGAGGTGTCAATTGTGGAAGTTGGGTGAGGCTCAGGCGAACGAGACTATAAATCCTACCTTAAAGTTTACCTTTTTTTTTAAGAGTCTTGCAGTAAGTAAGACATTAGTGAACATGAACACATGGATGTATGATAGAATGGAAAGATTCAATTTTACTATATTTCTTCATTGAAACAGGTGAAAGGAAAAACGTGAATCCTACAAATTAAGGCTTATATACTCTAAAGCAATTTAGGGGTATTATACTCAACTTCTGGTTGTTTTGATAACAGAAAAATTAAATACCACTAACATGACAAAGTTTGTTGAAGACGCACGACTTCGGCAATGTTCGAGACCATACATTTTCATGGCAAGTTGAATGAAGCATTAAGAAAATATCAAATATCTGAAAATATGTAACATATGGAAGTACATAATTTATAGCTTTTCCACAATATTGTTATTATACCCCTAATACCTTGATACCATAATACGTCTTCATTTAAGAACTCTTCAGTGTGGAGGTGATAGCAATGAATCTATCACCCAGGTCTGTTTTTAAGTTGGTTAATCTTGAATATTATTTTTGAAAATATTGATTCATAATCTATGATCTCTTAGTACTTTTTTTGTATTTTCAGAGAATATAATGGAAGATGATTTTCTCTCTGAGGGCAATGTGCAAAGCCTACAGAAGATGTGCAGGAGTAAATGTCAGAGAAAGGTATGTATTAGTGTTGTACAGAAAATAGATGGGAAGTCATGGAAAATGATGAACTTCTTCCATAGTATTCATTACACATTCTATGAAAAATGCTACAACACAGATAAGGAGAGTGAATTTTTTCATAATATATCAAAGAGTTGTCTTTCCTTCTTTTATTCTAAACCCCCCCCCCTACATTTTGATACCAAGATATATGACCTAGTGACCTTGACTTTGAACTTTGACCTTGTAGTCACATTTTGGTCAAGAAGTTCTTAAAGCGAATATCTCTTCAAGTACAAATGATAAGCTAAGGGCTTTCATATTTTATACATACGTTCGCCATAACAGGTGCTATATTTTGATACCAAGACATTTGACCTAGCGACCTTGACTTCGAACTTTGACCTTATTGTAATATTTTGGTTAAGAAGTTCTTAAAGTGAATATCTCTTCAATTATTAGTGATAAGGCTTTTAAAATATTTCATACATACATTCATCATATTAAGTATTCGACCTTCTGACCTTGACCTTTGACCTACTTTCAAACTATAAGGGGTAGGGCTTTGATATTTCACATATATATTCCTCATGACCAGAGCTTTCATTTGATACCATGACTTTTGACCTAGTTACCTTGATTTTGACCTACTTTTTAACTATAAGGGATAGGGCTTTGATATTTCACATTTAGATTCCTTATGACCAGGGCTTTTATTTGATACCATGACTTTTGACCTAGTGACCTTGATCTTGACCATTGACCTTCTTTTTAACTGTAAGGGATAGTGTTATACAGCTCAAATTTGAGTTTGGCTCCGATTGACCTATTTTTACAAGAGTCATGGCCCCTGGACTTAACAAATTTAATGAAATTCTCAGTTTTCTTGGCTATTGCTGTAGATATTGAAATGATTTTTATATATGTGATTACATCTTAGTGTTATACAGCTCAAGTTTGAGTTTGGTTTCGATTGACCTATTTTCACAAGAGTCATGGCCCTTGGACTTAGCAAATTTCATGAAATTCTCAGTTTTCGGGACTTTTCTTCCATGGTATTGCAGATATTGAAATCATTTTGGTATGTGAATATATCTCAGTGTGATACAAATCAATTTCTTCTTTCAATTTGATTGACCCATTTCTACAGGAGTTATGACCCCTGGACTTAACAAATTTGATGAACTTCTCAGTTTCCAGTTTTTTCATGTCTGTTGTTGTAGATATTGAGCTGATTTTTGGTATGCAGATACATTATAGTATGATAAAGAATAAGTTGAAGTTGGGTTTGATTTTTTTGTTCTTACAAAAGGTATGGCCTCATAGCAAATTTCATTAAATTTTCGTTTTCCAGACCTTTTTCTAAAACACATATTGAACAAATTTTAATGTTGGATTCATCTTTTGGTTTAAGTAAAGGTCAAGGCAGAGTTGAAAGAGATGGATTAATGGGGACTTATATCGCTTGTTATTCATAAATTTATTTCTCTTGATAGAGATATGTCTTTAATATTTCATACATAAACTCACCATAACAAGTATGATACTACGTTTTGATACCAAGACATTTGATTTACTGACCTTGACTTTGAACTTTGACCTTGTACACGTTGTAGTAATATTTTGGTTAAGAACTTCTTAAAGCAAATAGTTCTCCAAGTATAGTTGATAGGGCTTTCAGATTTTATCCATACATTAACCACAACAGGTGTTACCTTTTGATACCAAGACATTTGACCTAGCAACCTTGACTTTGAACTTTGACCTTATTGTAATATTTTGGTTAAGATTTTATAAAAGTGAATATTTCTTCAAGTGTAAGTGATAAGGCTATAATATTTCATACACACATCATAACAAGTTGTTCTCCAAGAGATTTGACCTTGTGGCCTTGACCTTGTGGCCTACTTTTAAACTATAAGGGATAGGGCTTTTATATTTCACATATATATTCCTCATGGTGAAAGCTTTCATTTAATAGTAATACCATGACTTTTGACCTAGTGACCATGACCTTTGACCTACTTTTGAATTATAAGGGTTAGAGCTTTGATATTTCACATATAGATTCGTCATGAAAAAAGCTTTCATATAATATCATGACTTGTGACCTTGATCTTGAACTTTGACCTTCTTTTGAATTATAAGGGATATAGGGCTTTGATATTTCACATATAGATTCTTCATGACCAGAGCTTTCATTTGATACCATGACCTTTGACCTTGACCTTCGACCTACTTTTCAACTATAAGGGATAGGGCTGTGATATTTCACTTATTGATTCCTTATGACCAGAGCTTTCTGTGTTATGTCAGATGAATCTGTTTAGAGAAAAATGTCCTGCAAGGGTATAATTTGTCACTTTTAGGGCAGTTCTAGTTCTTTTTGTATTGTGATTTGTCTGTAGCCTAGAATGTATCTCATATTTTGTTTGAGCCCTTGAGACCTCCAGGGTCTTAGGAAAAAGTCATTTTCTCCTTAATAAAAGTCAAATGTTGTCATTGGTCAGCAACTCCTCTGAAACTGTAAAGGATTTTTTCTACATTATGATTGGTCTATCAGTGGCAGTAACCCTCCCCCCCCCCCCCCCCCCCCCCCCCCGGGCACTGACCCAAAATTTTCCAAAAACAGGTATATTTTGGCCCATTTTCAGTAAAATTGGCAAAATTCGCCCCTTGACCCCCCCCCCCCCCCCCCCCCCCGACAAAGGGGGCGCTGGATCCGCCACTGTCTATAGTAGCTAGTCTATAGTCAAGTTTTGCACCTTGTATTTTGTTTGAACCCTAAAATCTTATGGTCGCAGAAAAAGGGTGTTGTCTTTATGCAGGCAGATCTAATACCCTTACATTTTTAATTGCCTTTAAAAAGTTCTACAGATTAAAAGTTAAACCCATGGCTGGTTTGGTATATTAAATTTTTATAATGTCAATCTTCCTAAATAGTTTTTGATGTCTATATTTATTTCACTGTAAAATATTTCATCATTTGTCCAAGATAACTTACTTTTTATTGACAGCAAATTTTATGTATGTTTTGTAAGAGTATGCATACTGACCTATGTCAAAGATAGATCAGTTGACTAGAATTATTAGTTTGACATATGAAATGTTTCTCCAGCAAAAAATACTGTTTAATGATGCAAGTATTTCATCCTTGTAATGTTTTAGATTTCCCAATTATAATCAATTATCAAAATTATAATCTAATATCATACTCAGAAGGGCCTGACGACATCCTCGCCATTGTTGATAATCAACACAGCACTTGTATACATAATTCTGTAAGTATTGATTTTCGTTGCGGTATGTATAAATTTTAATACATGTGTTTTTCTATTTATAGACTTTGGGGTGGTCACGCTTATATTTTGGTCGTTTTGAATGGACAAAATACACCATCATGGGAATATCTAGGTGCCTCTAGTCATCATAGACTTAATAGATGTATATCGACATCATGCATTTATGGTTCAGAGGAAGCCACTGAAATTCTACAGAATCTAAGTAAAGAAGATCAGAGGAAGTTGAAAGTTCTCAAATTAGGGATAGATTTTCACCGGTTAAGTGTAAGTAATTTATATATGGAATAATATTTACATTGCAAATTGATTTCCTATGTTGAACGCCTATTCAATTTTGACGTTCTTTTCACGATGAACACAGGTTGGCCCCAATCACATAACGTGCGCGCAAGAAGTTCAAAGAGTGGGCGGGGCATACTGATGCTGAATTTGAGATTCCCAACATGTGTACTGGGAATGAGACAGTATAAAAGAGAAGAAACAGACAGGGACAACCAAACAAATCCTTGAATCCATTGAAATATGTATAACAACTCTACGTACATGTGTATGTACAGTATCCACAGAGTTCATGTGTACTTCAATGTAGATGGCGCTACCGAAATGAATTTATGCAGCGCTGACTACTCTGACATTATAAATAAGGCTTTATTCTCTTTTAATTGTTTATAAAAAGTTAAATTCATCATGGAAATGTTTTAGCAGGTATTTACAACATTGTGAAAACGTTGTAACACTCCATTTTTAAATGTGAACTTCCACAGAGTTCATGTGTATACTTGAATGTAGATGGTGCTACTGAATTGAATTTATGCAGCACTGACTTTTAAATTTATAAATAAGGCCTTATTCTCTTCAAATTGTGTACAAAAAAATAATACTCATCGTGAAAACATTTTAGAAATAAAAATTATTCGTAAATTATTAATACCAAACCATACATTTTGGTCCTTTGCAATGGAATATTTCTTGTCCTTCCTAGTAGGGAGAATTGACAAATGTTAAACATTTAGATCTTTTCACTTAATTTGTATAAATTTTCGAGGATGTTTTCAAAGATGTTTTACATCTGAATGATTCTGAATGTAAATATAAGGAATGAGCATCTTATTTTTTGCGTTTATGTCTTTTACACTGGTTTGACAGGCGCAAATTTTTCGAGAACCGCTTCCCGGTTCACGAGATTTGTGCCTGTCAAACCAGAGTGTAAAAGCCATGAACGCAAAAAATAAGACACTCATTCCTTAAATATACGTTATTACTAGTGTTGTAACGATAGTCGCTGATGTCGCCACTATAGTCGCTGAGACTTGAAAGTTGCCGACTATGGATAATGGTTTTGAAAATCGATTGTCGCTGTTGAAGTTAATTTGATGCAAAATATTCTCAGTATAAAATGTCTTCGATATAATTCTAAACAAGACTAGACGCCCTCACCATAGAGGAGTTAACGGTCGAGGAGGAGCATATACCCGGCATACTAGGTACACCGTGTGGGACCAATTTGGCTTAAGAAAGTAAAAAGAATGCCCTCCTTCTAAAGCAAGCCTCGATGTTTTGTTATTTCAAGGAATGTTCAACATTTAATTTATTTCAATGATTTTAAATAAAAATCAGATTCTTAAATCACAAGCACTGAGTATTAGGGCTGGGACGATACTCCGATTCATCGATGCATCGAGATATTTTATTTCGCGATCCAAGTATCGATACACCCTGACTATACCTAAGTTAAAATTTACATAAAAATGCGTGTTTGAATTTTCCGGACTTTCATTTAAGTATTCTGAAGTTTAAATCCAGCTTTCTTCAGTTTACATATAACAGTGATTGGGTCAGGGAAGGCCAGGCACCCTTCGACATGAGTCCTATTCCGATCAAAAATGGCCCATAAAATTGACAACAGGCTGCGCCCTGGTACACATTATGTGTGGTTTTCAAATCTGTCTGAAAGTTCTGTACTCATATTTACGTTGTAACGTAGATCTACACCAGTAGCAGTAATGTGTGGATCACAGCTTACTGTACATGGCCAGTCAGAAACACAAAATTCTTCTGCTCACTGACAATTGCTCCGCTCATCCGAAAGGTTCTTTGCTATAATGATACAATATTGATTTTTCTCCAACATTCTTTTATATCCTCATTCTGCGCTTGAGATTTAAATCCCCAACGTTCACTTACGTATCTTACTGTCGTAAAGGTACTTACGTACTTACTTAGGTAAAAATTTGGGAATTTCACGACTAAAAAATGTGCCAACATCTGATGTATTATATATATTAGTACATTGTATGTGAAGATTTTCGAAAATTGATCATTTTTGGAATGGCCTTTTCGTTAAGAAAGATGGCCCATTGATTTTGAGAATGCCCCATTGAAGTCCAAGTGGAAGGGGCCATAATTCCATTGAGAAAGTTTGCCTTCCCAATCACTGTTAACATGACAAAATTATTTAGAACCACTGATTTTTAATATGATTTTTCCAATGACTTCTTACTGTTATTTTAAATGATTTTGTTTTTCAATTCTTCTAGTCAAATAACAAACCGTAACAAATTATTTACTTTTTCATCTTTATTCTAGACGGAAAGCTAGAAAGCAAGTGTTGAATAAATATAACATGTTGAATGAAAAAAGCTACTTATAGAATGAATATAAACACTATCAGATAGCTTTTTGAGAGGGATTTATTAATCAACTTTGTATCGCGATACGTATCATATCGGATATCAGGTATCATGATACGTATCGGATCGGCTGGGTGCAGTATCGTCCCAGCCCTACTGAGTATTCTCACTCTGAAAAGATACAGAACATTGAACAATTTTAAACGAGAAAAAAAGTCTGACTATTTCGATAATGCTATCGATTGTACTCCTCTGATAGTTTCTGATAATCAATAGTAAAAAAAATTCCGATTTTACAAAACTAGTTATTACTAATAACAGATAGGTAATTTGGTCTGGTATGCCTTGTCTGGAATTGATATTTCCCAAGCCGAAGGTATATCAGACCATATTACCTGTCTGGAACCGTAATAACAATTTTGTCATACAGAAATCACCTATGAATTGTCATTTCAAAATGGCATCAACAGTAAAATATCTTAAAAATTTTATTCATTGATGGATTGTAATATTTTGTTCACCATTAAAAAGAATCATACCTGTAAATGGTTTATTAAAAATGAATAAATCATGAATGGAATTCATTGTAGCAGAAAAGTAAAATTAAAGGATCTGAATCGAGAGGAAAATTCAAAACAGTTAAAGGTTTTTATGGGAAATGCTCGATATGATATCAAGAAACAATAAGGGACCTTGATGTCATACTCGCTTTGTCATAACATAGTCTCATAATTATGGCTTTAAGTTTAATCATATTTTATTTCAAATAACAAAAACATCTTCTCGAGACAAGTGTACGTTTAGGTATTACGTACACTTGTCTTGAGAAGATGAACAGAAAAAGGATAGTGCAAAAGTTTTCACCACATTATGTAATACCCTCTCCTAATTATGGCTAATTCTAATATGACTTGAAATTTTCTCCCTATATGTACCATAGAACTCGCCTGGTGTAAAATATTCAACAAACTTCCAGTGCGCTAAGCTCTGCCCATTCATGTGCTATATTAGAATAGAAATAACAACAAGCTAGCCGTGATTCATTGTCCAGTAATTCCACTCGTCACATGAACCAATCAAATTATCGCGGCTCGGTGATAATTTGATTGGTTCACGCGACTTAGGGAATTACTGGACAATAAACCACGGCTAGCTAGTTGTTATTTCTTAAATAACAAATGAGATTCCTAGAAATTTATTCGCAGTGTGACAAGAGGAGTTTATTCCCATTTTGTTTGCCATTGTGTTGTAGAAATATATGTCCACAGATTTTCATGGTATTAAACACTTTGACAAACACTGGAGAGATTTTCAACTTAATCCAATTTTTGTATCGCCGGCAAAGCATAGCAACACTTAGGGATAACGTTGTCCGTCTGTCAGTCTGTCTGTCACACTTGGATGTCACACCCTTTAAAAGTGATTTTTGAGTGTCGCTATATTTTGCAGGAGACACATGCATTCCTTGGAATGATTTTTAGCTCTACTGGTCTCAGACCAGTCGAGCTTATGCAATAACCCGGCGTCCATCCGTCTTTCCGTCTGTCCCTCTGTCCGTAAACAATTCTTGTGCTTGCAACTCCTCTCAAACCATAGGTGATAGAAAGTTTTTTTTTTTTGCATCCTACTTGGTATGTGGTCTATTTGTGCACCTGACATTAGGTTTCAGCCCCTGACCCCCAGGGTCCTAGAAATTGGGCGTGGTTATGAAAATCTATGTAATCTCGTACTTGCAACTCCTCTGACACTATAAAAGATGGAGACTTAATCCTTTTTGCAATATGATGGGTCTATGGTCTAGTTGTGCACCTGATATTTTGTTTGAGCCCCTGACCCCCAGGGTCTTAGAAAATGGATGTGGTCATTTTCTCCTATATTATTCTATGTAATCTTGTGCTCGCAAATCCTCTGACACTATTAATGATGGAGACTTAATTCTTTTTGCAATATGATGGGTCTGTGGTCTAGTTGTGCACTTGATATTTTGTTTTAGCCCCTGACCCCCAAGGTCTTAGGAATGGGCGTGGTCATTTTCTCCTATATAACTCTATGTAATCTTGGGCTCACAAATCCTCTGTCATAGCGCACCGTCCGGCGTCCGTCGTCTGTCGTCCATCATCCGTCGTAAACTTTTCAACATTTTTGACTTCTTTTACAGAACCACTGAACAGATTTTCATGAAACTTGGTAGGAATGAAGTACTCATGGTCCCCTACAAGTGTTGTTGTTTTTCGTCCGGATCCATCAACAGGTGGCGCCACCACAGGCAAAAGTAGGTCATAGGGGGTACCCTCCTTTGACAAACTTCTTCAGAACGGAAGCACGTATCGACAAACCGAAATCATTAGGATGATCTAGAGAGATGTCTTAAGAAGTGTTGTTATTGTTGGTTCCACTCAGAAGTCAAATTTTTGACGCGTTTTTGACGTCTTTTCAGACTTTGTCAGAAATGCACATTTTTGCACTATTTCTTTAAATAACTCAATAAATGTATGATTTTACAAATTCATTTACTGCATATTTATCATATTTAAGTTACTAAATGCTTTGTTAAGTATTTTATTCTAAAATTTTAATTTTTTGATTTTTTATGAATTTTTTTCTTATGTGAAAAGGAAGGGGGGGGGATGATTTTCATACATATTCAACTTCTCCAGAACCACTGAACAGATTTTCATGAAACTTGGTAGGAATGAAGTACTCATGGCCCCATACCAGTGTTGTTGTTTTTCGTCTGGATCCATCAACAGGTGGCGCCACCACAGGCAAAAGTAGGTTACAGGGATACCCTCCTTTGACAAACTTCTTCAGAACGGAAGCACGTATCGACAAACCGAAAGCATCAGGATGATTTAGAGAGATGTCTTAAAAAGTGTTGTTATTTTTGGTTCCACTTGGAAGTCAAATTTTTGATGCGTTTTTGACGTCTTTTCAGACTTTGTCAGAAATGCACATTTTTGCACTATTTCTTTAAATAACTCAATAATATTATGTGTATGATTTTACACATTCATTTACTGCACATTTATCACATTTAAGTTACTAAATGTTTGATATGTATTTTATACTAAAATTTTAATTTTTTGATTTTTTATGAATTTTTATGCCCCCGGAATCAAAGATTCGGGGGCATATAGTTTTTGGCCTGTCCGTCTGTTTGTCTGTCTGTCTGTCTGTCTGTTTGTCCGAAAAACTTTAACATTGGACATAACTTTTGAATGGAAAGTGATAAGGCTTCCATATTTCTCATGTGTATTCCTTGTGACAAGACCTTTCCATTGATAACAAACTTTTTGACCTTGTGACCTTGACCTTGGACTTTGACCTACTTTTCAAAAACTTTAACATTTGGCATAACTTTTGAATGGTAAGTGATACGGCTTTCATATTTCTCATGTGTATTCCTTGTGACAAGACCTTTCCATTGATACCAAACTTTTTGAACTCGTGACCTTGACCTTTGACTGACCTACTTTTCAAAAACTTTAACATTTGGCATAACGTTTGAATGATAAGTGGTAGGGCTTTCATATTTTACATGCGTATTCCTTGTGACAAGACCTTTCCATTGATACCAAAATTTTTGACCTCATGACCTTGACCTTGACCTTTGACCTACTTTTCAAAAACTTTATCATTGGGCATAACTTTTGAATGGTAAGTGATACGGCTTTCATATTTCTCATGTGTATTCCTTGTGACAGGAACTTTCCATTGATACCAAACTTTTTGACCTCGTGACCTTGACCTTTGACCTACTTTTCAAAAACTTTAACATTTGGCATAACTTTTGAATGATAAGTGATAAGGCTTTCATTTTTCACATGTGTATTCCTTGTGACAAGACCTTTCCATTGATACCAAAATTTAAGACCTTTTGACCTTGACCTTGACCTTTGACCTACTTTTCGAAACTTTAACATTGGGCATAACTTTTGAATGGTAAGTGATATGGCTTTCATATTTCACATGTGTATTCTTTGTGACAAGACCTTTCCATTGATACCAAATTTTTGACCTCGTAACCTTGACCTTTGACCTACTTTTCAAAAAACTTTAATATTGGGCATAACTTTTGAATGGTTATTGATATGGCTTTTATATTTCACATGTGTATTCCTTGTGACAAGACCTTTCCAATGATGCCTTAAATTTTGACCTCGTGACCTGGACCTTGACCTTTGACCTACTTTGCAAAAGCTTTTTTTCCATGGATACCAAAAATTCTTAACCAAGTGACCCTGACCTTGACCTTTCACATACATGTTCTAAACAGAAAATAGTGTTTATACTAACAAAGATGCCACCGGGGGCATTCCTGTTTCACAAACACAGGCTTTATTTTCTTATGTGAAAAGGAAGGGGGGGGGATGATTTTCATACATATTCAAATTCTTTTCCAGAACCACTGAACAGATTTTCATGAAACTTGGTAGGAATGAAGTACTCATGGTCCCCTACAAATGTTGTTGTTTTTCGTCGTCCAGATCCATCATCAGGTGGCGCCACCACAGGCAAAAGTAGGTTACAGGGGTACCCTCCTTTGACAAACTTCTTCTTCAGAACGGAAGCACGTATCGACAAACCGAAAGCATCAGGGTGATCTAGAGAGATGTCTTAAGAAGTGTTGTTATTTTTGGTTCCACTTGGAGGTCAAATTTTTGGACGCGTTTTATACGTCTTTTCAGACTTTGTCAGAAATGCACATTTTTGCACTATTTCTTTAAATAACTCAATATGTGTATGATTTTACACATTCATTTACTGCACATTTAAATGCTTTGATATGTATTTTATACTAAAATTTTAATTTTTTGATTTTTTATGAATTTTTTTCTATGTGAAAAGGAAAGGGGGGGGGGGTTGATTTTCATACATATTCAACTTCCTCTCCAGAACTGCTGAACAGATTTATATGAGTATTTTTGTGCGAATAGCACATAGCGATTGCCTGATTTCTTCACTCACGGGTGCCCCGTCTACTGAGTATGTATAAACAATGTTACTCTGTTTACATGTACCTTGGGACTACTTCAGCGTCATGATCGGTATATTTTAAGTCTGATCACTGTCTGAATCAATGAATTATCTGTATGCTGTCGTGTTATGTACATGCATGGCCTAATGAAAAGTTGCATCTGTATGTACTGAGATGAACACAGGCTGTGTGTTGGAACCCCTTTCCATTACCTGTTTTAGTGGACAATATGTAAATGAAACGGTGCTATCGATAAAGATATTAAGTTGAATCATTGAAATGTAAAACTAACTTCAAGTAGGCTTATTTTGTCCCGCTTCTCAAAATGAAATCTATATACGACGGAAAAATTAGGATCTTCCATCATGAAATATGATATTAAAATTATGAAAAATAAAAGATCAAAACATTCCCGTTTAGGATTGTATCATGTTTTTATATACTAAAAAAGAAGTGAATTTTCCTTCAAATTCTTAGCACGCACCTAACATTGAACATGAAACGTTAAAGAGAGAGTGGGGATCACATTAGAAAATAAGATTCTTCTTCTTTCCTTGTATATGGTATCATCAATCGATAGTCATATTGGATTGTCGTATTTTTAGGGGGGGGGGGTAGATTTAATGTGATGTTATTTAATTTTCATGTTCAATGTCAGACATCATCTTTCAATTCATTACGACAACATTATGGATTTGCACTTCAGGTCTGTCTTTATTCGTCCATAAACTGGCCTACAAACTTACGAAGGTGTTCAGGAACAAATATAACTCTGAAAACACAATATTTTGTCATACATTATAAGTGATATTTTCTGGCTATTCGCACTCAGTACTTTCAGTGCTTTGATTTCAATCATGAATATATATGTTTACTGTGCACATGGACCCAAGGCTTATGGGTTCAAGTTCTGGTACTTCTTTTAGGGGAGAGTCCAGTAATTCATTTTTGTCCATTTTCCCATAGGCCGCAATGTTAACGAAATCTTGTCGCATTTCACATATACATTTTCAATGCTTACAATCTATACATGAAATTAACCGTCAATGCCAGCGAGTCAAAAATATGTCAGAATAAAAACTTTTTATCATTAGAATCTGAAGACAGGAAGTGTAGTTCAAGGTCACCCTAAAATCTGCACTAAATGGAGCAGTAATTTTTGCCTCTAAAATAGCATAATTTCTACAGCTTTTAGATATTAATGAATGAGTTTTCAGGAATTATTTCTGTATTAATGTAAAGCAAGAAATGTTTTTATTCTAAAAAGACCAATTTTGTAATTATTGTCCAATCAGAACATCAGAAACATAATTATTTACAGGCTCGCATGTACCCTACACAAAATTGAAAAATAGAATTTCCTCTGTTTTACCTGACTCTTCCCTATATCTTTCCCCCTCTTTTAATCTCAACCAAATATTGGTACCGACACATAGATCAAGACCTTTTTATGCATCATACCAAGTTTGAGCCAAATATCTTTATTTGTTTTCGAAAAATTCAGCTGAAATGAAGCGCGTTTGGAGCTATTTTTAGGCACACAATTATTGGTAAATTTCATTACATCTTCATCTTCTCCATTTTCAAAACAGACCTGTTCTCCTCAAAGGACATTAAATAACCTGTTAGTTCTTTTTGTCAGCCTTGTTATAGCTTTATTCTATGTGGAAAAACTTCAATGTGTTTCCATAGAATTTATATGATTTTTTTCCCGGATGCCTGAAAAGGGTTAAAAATCAGTAAAAAAAAAATATGTGAAAACAGCCAGGAAAATAGTGTTAAGCATTTATTCCAAATATTGTTGCTTTTTCTATGATAATGATCTATATTCAACTAAATGGAAAGAAAATAGTATGAATATATTGATATAACGACTCGTAATGAGACAAAAACGCACCCCACCCCCCTTATTTCGCAAAACGCGTTTTTTCTCCCTTTGTTTTATATTTGCCTAAAATGAAACTTAAACTGTAAAAAGTATATCCTTCTTTGATAGATTCACCTGTGTGAATCGTTTTGTATTCGATATATATCAAATTTAGAGATAAATCCTTTAAATCCAAAAAAGAAAAAAAAGGGGGGGGGTTACCAGGTTTGAAAATCCAAGGAAATGGACGTGTTTTGGGTCTATGAAATGTGGATTTCATGTATATGACTGAAAGTGAACATTAAAATACCTTAATTTAGTGGATATGAACGATTCCTGATACAATGGGCAAAACTGGTGCGATTTCAGTACGCGTGACATACTTAGCATGGGGCACCTACAGGGGAGAGTCCAGTAATTCATTTTTTTCCATTTTCCCATAGGCCGCAATGTTAACGAAATCTTGTCGCATTTCACATATACATTTTCAATGCTTACAATCTATACATGAAATTAACCGTCAATGCCAGCGAGTCAAAAATATGTCAGAATAAAAACTTTTTATCATTAGAATCTGAAGACAGGAAGTGTAGTTCAAGGTCACCCTAAAATCTGCACTAAATGGAGCAGTAATTTTTGCCTCTAAAATAGCATAATTTCTACAGCTTTTAGATATTAATGAATGAGTTTTCAGGAATTATTTCTGTATTAATGTAAAGCAAGAAATGTTTTTATTCTAAAAAGACCAATTTTGTAATTATTGTCCAATCAGAACATCAGAAACATAATTATTTACAGGCTCGCATGTACCCTACACAAAATTGAAAAATAGAATTTCCTCTGTTTTACCTGACTCTTCCCTTTATCTATATCAGGAATTATAACCCTGGTAACTTTAGTTTCGTATAAGAGGGGGAGAACTCTTATAGTTGGTACATGTATAACAGCAGAAGTCATGTATGCAAGAGTTGTCTTTCTTTAATATTGATATATGTTTTTGAGGTTTAAATTGTTGGATTATCGATTCATTTGAATGTTATATATTTTAAGTTATTAAATTAGTATGCAAAAGGAAACTAAATAATTTTAAAAAGATGAATAAGTATTTTCAAATCCATCTTGTGAAGACTTCGATATATAACTTTGAAATTAAAATATTGAGAGCAGCTCAAAATGTTAATGGAAAAACACAACTCTACATTTACATCAATGTTATCAATAACGTAGTGAGAGGAGGGGGGAGGGGGCTGTAATTTATTAGCAGGATATTGCTTTAGCTTCTGTATAACTGTCTCTCTCGGGTTACTTAGATTACTCAAGAAGAGGTGGGGGGTTATTTTCATACATATTCAACTAATTCTCCAGAACCGCTGAACAGATTTTCATGAAACTTGGTAGGAATGAAGTTATCATGGTCCCCTACAAGTATTGTAGTTTTTTGTCCGGATCTGTCAACAGGCAAAAAAGGTCATGGAAGCTACCCTCATTTGAGAAACTTCTTCAGAACGGAAGCACGTATCAACATACCGAAAGCATCAGGATTATCTAGAGAGATGTCTTAAGAAGTGTTGTTAATTTTTGTTCCACTCTGAAGTCAGGTTATTTTCCTTTTACAAACTTCTTTTTGTTTGATATGCTTAGTTTACGTAGTTTTCAGGTAAGCGATTGTGGTCCTCTTGGACCTCTTGTTTTTGAAAGAATCGAAAAAGCTCTATTTATATATGGAGACAGTGCCATAACATGAATAAAACATGTACCATGGTTGAGGTGAATACTTTTAGCCCTAATATAAGTTTTTTTTATTGACAGAATCCAGGTTTCACTTTCCAAATAACAGACGAGGAGTGGCTACATTGCTTATCAGAAAGCGACCAGCATCAAGCGAAAAGGTAAGATTTAGCTAGGTAAATGACAAATATGGACACTGACCATATCCCTGTATACAGTACAAAATCGATAATTCAGAAAAACAGAAACCGAAGGCATACAAAATCAGGATAAAACAGAAACCAAAGCAAACAAACAAAAACCTCCACCACATGAAAAGAAGCGGACTCCCGATATGAGAGTGAGACCAGGTGTCCAGGAAGAGTAAGCATCTCCTGCTTGCATGCAACACCCGCCGCTTCCATTCGGTAGAACTGTCACATCCGGTAACTTCCATTTCGGAAGACATAGAGTACAATCTTTGGTTGGATGGTTCAAATGGTCTATGACAGAATATCATCCACCATTCTGGAGAGTGGGTTATCATTTAATGAATAAGATAGCACTTTGATGAGGTCAAACATTCGTCCTAGGTCAGTATGAATTATCTCCGCAGCGGTCTACAACTCCAGGTGTCTACCTGAATCATAGTGCTATAATTAAGGATTCCGACTTCCGTCCTTTCTGTTATAATAACATGTCTATTGTCTTTTAGGTCTCGTAGGTTTATGTGTATTCCTTTGTGTTTTATGTTTCTGTGTTGACGTTCCTTGTCCCTTCTGTGTCTCTATCTGTGCTTGTCTGCTTTGTGTTTTTGCATTGGGTGTTTTTATGTTTTGCTGTGGGTGCTGCCACCTGGTGTTGTTGGAGGTCCCCTCCTTTGTCAATTCTTATGATTTAGGATTCCGATTTCCGTCGGAATCCTTTCTGTTATTCTATTGTCTTTTCTTTTTTGAGTTGGCAAAGCCAACTCACATTGGGATCACTTTCAGTGTATCATTCGGAGTAACCTCAACCTTTTTCCTTTTATGCTGTAGTATGAACCAAACAACGATAAATCTGTATATATTCGTCTTACGAAGTAAGAAATAGTACCACTATCATTTGGACATTAACATTTTAAACGACACAAGTTTAAGTGTGAATTGTAAATAATGAATTCAATGCAATTAATGGAGTGAAAAAATGGTTAATACAGCTATTTTTTATGAAGATTTGGAATAAAGTTCTCATATTGCGCAGGAATTCAACCCTAACGTTGTCCAAAGTAGCAATGCATCGGATCGCCATGTGATCATAGTACACAGTTTTTTTCCCTTCATAGTTCATTGTAGCTCAAAGGTCCACAAAAATAATTTCACCAGTTATTTTACAATGAGACTTTACACATCCAATAAATGACCGTTTTCCTATAAAATACTTGAGTGCCGTAAAAATTAAAAATTTTTGACACCCTTATTTAGCCAATAAACAAAACAACCCATGTGGCCTCAGCTCGGGGTCATGAACTTGTGTATTTTTCCGCCAACTTTGTCACATACTAATGTCAACATGTAGGAATCACACAACAATAAAAATATTTTTATAATTTTTTTCAACCTTTATTTAGAAAACTTGCATACTCAACATGTTCAATTTCACATTATAACATGCAAAAATAAATTACCAAAGGTTGCATACAGAATTCTCATAGGGACTATACCGGTGGTCAATGAATCAAGGGAGAAAACTATATACTATGATCTAAAAATCCCTTAAACATTTTCCAAATTTTATGAAATTTTGCATACTGAAAATTGACCATACTTCTAGATGATGTTCAAAATTTCAATTTAATTGATCACCATCTTCATATCTTTTAAAGAGGAACAAATTAGCATATATCATTCGTTTCGACATCACAGTCCAAAGTTGCGTCAAAATTATGTTGTCATGTTGGGTCTTGGTCTGTATAAAATACAAGTCTACTGGGGTAATTTGAAAATTGTCTGTTTAATGACAAGAAATTTCATCAGATACCAATTTAGCCATTATTTGAAGAGATATATGTTCTAACAGCCTGAACTAACTAGGGCGATATCCTTTCCTGCAAATATACTATCAAAATAGGCTTCTGTACACGTGTTGCTGTGATACTGGAGCCTTCAAGAAAATTCAACAAGATTCCAGATACACAAATATAATTTGAAAACTCGAATCACCAAGAATCAAAGCATATGAAAAGAGAAAATTTAAAAGAGAGTAAAATACATGAGTAGACCAAAGTTTGAACCCAGGATGCATTGAAGACCAACTTATGACATTGTATAATTCACTGCACTTTATATACACAGCCAATTGTGCCTCACATGAAATACATGTGAAATTTACATGAACTTTACATGAAAGTTCACATGAAATTTATGTGAAACGAGCACGAACATGAAATTTACATGAAATTTTTCACATAAAATTCATGTGAAGATTTTTACATGGATGTTATGTGAATTCATTATCCTGTGAAGGTTACATAGAAAAATTCATATGAAATTCATGCGAAGGAAATTTATGTGAAATTCATGTGAAATATTTTTCACATAAATCTTATGTGAAATTTATATGAAATTTGCATGAACTTTCATATGAAATTTACATGATGCTCATTTCATATGAATTTCATATGAGGCACAATTGGCTGTGTACATGTATATTGTAAATATAGATAAAATATCTTAATTTTGCTGAAATCAACAGACAAGCCTTTCAGTGATCGCTACTTTTTACTATGTTGTTTCATTTTGTAGCTTTGTGTAAAACAGGGATGTATATAAATTTCATATGCGTCCTTGTATAAAAGGACCCTATGACTTAATGTAAACATAGATGGTAGAAATCACTGAGCTCTAAATCTAAATTGGTTGCTATCCATGATCTTGAAATTTCTTAATAATATATATATATATCCGACAAAAAAAAAAAGAAACGCACATCATATTATACATGTATAGTGATTTTGTTCAATTGATCATAAATATTTAGTTAACCATTTGATTATTTTTTCCTTTTCAAACACTCGATTCACCGAGGATAAAAGACGTTTCGATCATTTTTCCGAAAAATATCACAATCATATTGCTGAATAAAGCACGTTGATTCTAGCTCCTGTTGCATGGCCGCAGGTTTGGTATCCTTCTGAAATTTTGTTGTAAGACAATTTTCAGCAAATTTTCAGTATAAATGTAGATGAATACTGGTTTCTCTATTCAAATGGAGTCAAAATATTCCAATAAATCTGAAAATTGAACGTCTTAGTGGAAATTCCCGTATATTGGGATATGTTTTACGACAAAGGATATCAATATTTTGCAATTTTGATCCCAAAGGAACACTAAATTTGTCTTCAGCCATTCTTATTTTTCTGTTGCAGATTTATCTTTAACATCGCATTGAAATAATCAAATGAAATATCAGAAAAGCTTAAAATTAACGACCAAAATCATTGAAAATGCATGTAAAAATGACCTGTCAAGATTGAGGTATTCTTTCTGAAAATTGTTCATGCAAAATAAGGTCAGATATTGGCTGTAGTAGGCTAATTTTGTGCTTTGCGATACATTTAAGGGCGAAAAATATCAAACGATGGACTTCATTTTCAAATGAATTGATGCTTGGGATGTTTTTCTCAAATTAAGATTTTTTGCATGATGACGTCACTTAAAGCAATTAAATGAATTTGTATTCAGTGAAAATTGTTCATCATCATTGAAGAAACAAATGGCAATGCCTGTTATATCAATTTGGATGGGTTTAACAGCTTTAATCATTTCTTTATAATGAACTTATTTCTTAGAAGCCATTTTGTGACATTGCGTTTTGAACCAAGTGTCTTTATCATGGCACTGTGTCTGATCATGCAGTCGGAATCGTTTGACTTTAACAGAATAAGTCACTCGTATACCTACGATTTATGACGGAAAAGAATAGAATACCTATAGATTACCTAATACATTTTACAGGATGAAGATTACGTGGTGTGTTTCTTTTTTTTGTTGGGTATATATCGTTTGATTACGTATGACATTTACTTACAAAATTTATTGAAATGAATTTCATGTAAAAAAATTGATAAACAGAGTGACCTTGGAGGTAACATTAGTTTAAACATATTTATTCAAATATATGCATAATTATATAGAAATGAACAATGCATATGATAAATGTAAGTGGGACTGAAAAAAAGCGTTGAGTGTTGACTTCATATGAACTAACAGGTCCTTCAAGTTAACTGACTGTATCTCTTATAGACTTTTTTCACTTTGAAACACAGAAACAGTATAATAAGGATTAAATTGCTGCATGTATGCTTAGTTAAGTATGCCAACTTACTATTACGACATTTTTGTCCCTTGCTTTTGCGGAAAGCGCGGGGACATTTAAACCGGTTCGTCTTTCCGTCCGTCCGTCTGTCCGTCAGTCACAAAAACTTTAACCTTGTGTATAACTTTTGAATGGTAAGTAATAGGGCTTTGATAATTCACATGTATATTCCTTGTTATAAGACCTTTCCATGGGTACCAAAATTTTTGACCTTGTGACCTTGACCTTGGACTTTGACCTTCTTATTAAAAATTTTAACCTTGTGTAAAACTTTGGAATGGTAATTCTAATGCACTACGTTTGTAACACGCATTCTGATTGGTTGAGCGATGAAAAAACTGCAAGGGGATTCACGTTTCACTGCAGTTTTTGCTATGACGTCATGTGTTTCTATGGCAACGCCGTTAAAAGCAGACGTTTTCTAGCTCCTTACTGACCAAAGCATTAGAATAGGGTTACCATACTGATGGTTTACAAACATCTGACGCCTCGCGGTAAACTCAATTTCTGACAGGGGACTCGCCGATACCCTGTCAGTTTTTGTAAAACACACGCATGGTAACCCCTAAGTGATAGGGCTTTGATATCTCACATGTATATTCCTTGTGACAAGACCTTTCCATGGGTACCAAAATGTTTGACCTTGTGACCTTGACCTTGGACTTTGACCCACTTATTAAAAATTTTAACCTTGCCCATAACATTTGAATGGGAAGTGATAGGGCTTTCAAATTACACATGTGTATTCCTTGTGACAAGACCTTTCCATGGATACTAAAATTTTTGACCTTGTGACCTTAACCTTCGACTTTGACCTACTATAAAAAAATTAACCTTGACCATAACTTTTGAATGGAAAGTGATAGGGCTTTCATATTACACATGTGTATTCCTTGTGACAAGACCTTCCATGGATACCAAAATTTTTGACCTTGTGACCTTGACCTTGGACTTTGACCTACTTTTAAAAAAAATATAACCTTGTCCATAACGTTTTAATGGAAAGTGATAGGGCTTTGATATTTCACATGAGTATTTCTTGTGAAAAGTTCTTTCCATGGAGACCAAAATTTTTGACCTTGTGACCTTGACATTAGCGTTTGACGTACTTTTCAAAATCTTTAACCTTGACCATTACTTTTGAACGAAAAGTGATGGAGTTTTCACGTTTCACATATGTATTCCTTGTGACAAGACCTTTCTGTTGGTAACAATATTCTGACCTTGTGTCCTCGTGCTTGGATGTTGACCCACATTTAAAAACTTCAACCTCGACCATAAGTTTTGGATGGATCTTTAAATGATAGGACTTTAATATTTCACTTGCATTGTGCATACGTTTTACCTTTCAAAAGCCCTGTCCCTTGGTAACAAAACAAAAGTTTGGACTCTTTGACCTTTACTTGGAGTTTAATCTTTCATATTTAGAATGTTGATAATATATGAGATATATTATGAAAACTTAAGAAGGAGGAGGGGGGGGGGTCTGTAAACATTCTTTAAAGACAAACACTCAAAAACAATTCCTTGAATTTGATTTTCAAATTTTAACTTGCATAAAAATAAAGGTCTTATCAAAGTAATTTATTAATAAGTTTTTCAAATTAATGTAACAGTGGGTACAAATTTTAGAATAGCTGATATATGGTTCATGAAAAAAAAGTTTCAAGTAAATAGGAGATCCCAAGATATATATATAGCTTCCTTTTGTATGTGGCGATGATTTTGTTGATGGGCAAATATTGATAATTCATGCAGCATCAAACACCTATGGTCTGGAGACAAGTGTAGTTTTTCAGATGTGCCTCATATAATGTGGAGTTCCATCCTTGAATAGCTAAGCACCCCTGAAAAATGATGGAAATTAACGTACAACTGATTCAATGTAGAAAAACATAGGCAAAGAAAGCATTTGTGAAACACTGACCCCCTAAAACCCAACCCCACCCCACCCCAACCCCCTGAGCTGGCCTTGTCTTCTCATCATTTCTATCAGAATATCAAACATGATCATACGTCAAAATTAAGAGATACATGTATTGCGTCAAAGCAAAAATATTTATGTCTATTGACCTAATCACCCATGATAGTTGTCAACATACTAATATTGAAGGTCCATCTGTTGAAAATTTCATAACATATAATCATCACATAAAATAATACATATTGAAGACGTTTAACGTGTTAATGTATTTCATGGTAGTGTATCACATGATACAAGGGTTTGAACGATACTCCAATTCATCATATATTGCGTTATTTTTTTTTTCGCGATCCACGTATCGATACACCCCGACGACACCTAAGTTAAAATTTACAAAAAATATGTGTTCGAATTTTCCGTATGAATAAATGACCTTGACCTACTTTTTCCACTTGATTGATTTTGCCTTTAAAGGCCAATATTGAGCAAAGTATAAGTGCTACATGTACCAAACTTGCATATTGGATGTATCTTTGATCAAACTTTCATAAAATGACCTTGACCTACTTTTTCCACTTGAGTGATTTTGCCTTTAAAGGCCAATATTGAGCAAAGTGTAAGTGCTACATGTACCAAACTTGCATATTGGATGTATCTTTGATCAAACTTTCATAAAATGACCTTGACCTACTTTTTCCACTTGAGTGATTTTACCTTATAAGGCCAATATTGAGCAAAGTATAAGTGCTACATGTACCAAACTTGCATATTGGATGTATCTTTGATCAAACTTTCATAAAATGACCTTGACCTACTTTTTCCACTTGAGTGATTTTGCCTTTAAAGGCCAATATTTTGCAAAGTATAAGTGCTACATGTACCAAACTTGCATATTGGATTTATCTTTGATCAAACTTTCATAAAATGACCTTGACCGACTTTTTCCACTTGAGTGATTTTACCTTATAAGGCCAATATTGAGCAAAGTATAAGTGCTACATGTACCAAACTTGCATATTGTATGTATCTTTGATCAAACTTTCATAAAATGACCTTGACCTACTTTTTCCACTTGAGTGATTTTGCCTTTAAAGGCCAATATTGAGCAAAGTATAAGTGCTACATGTACCAAACTTGCATATTGGATGTATCTTTGATCAAACTTTCATAAAATGACCTTGACCTACTTTTTCCACTTGAGTGATTTTACCTTATAAGGCCAATATTGAGCAAAGTATAAGTGATACATGTACCAAACTTGCATATTGGATGTATCTTTGATCAAACTTTCATAAAATGACTTTGACGTACTTTTTCCGCTTGAGCGATTCTGCCTTTAAAGGCCAATATTGAGCAAAGTATAAGTGCTACATGTACCAAACTTGCATATTGGATGTATCTTTGATCAAACTTTCATAAAATGACCTTGACCTACTTTTTCCCACTTTAGTGATTTTCTTATTATACATGTACTCAGAGATATGTTTTAATTGAACTTTGCTGCCGCGAGGTGAGCTTCGTAATCTTTGATTACACTATGTTTTTACATATATACAGGCCCCAAGTGCCGACACAAAAGTCAGTATGCAACAACTGTTTAAGAAAAATATTACCCCCCCCCCCCTCCTCCCGCCCGAACTTCCAGACATAACTCTCGTCTCCAGACCCCCCCCCCCCCCCTCATAAATAACGTTACGATGTTTGATGATTGTTGTTGTGTACAGCAAAGTTTTTAAATGAATATAAACAAATAAATGTTTCATCAAACGGATCCGTGTGGAACATCGAAATACACAAGAACTTCAGTTTTCAATATGCAGAGCATAACCTGTTACATGTATAGGCATTTTTCGATAGATTGGGGTGGGAACGTAAATTATAACTGCGGAAGGAGTTGCGACTGAATTTCGAAAAAATATATTTGATAATCATAAACAAGATGCCATATCAAATACTTGTATGTGTATTCCGGGGGAACTCGTCATACACTATGATGTCCCACTCTCCAGAAAGGTGGATGATATTCTGTCATAGACCATTTGAACCATTCAACCAAAGATTGTACTATATGTCTTCCGAAATGGAAATTATCGGATGTGACAGTTCTACCGAATTGAAGCGGCGGGTGTTGCATGCAGGCAGGAGATGCTTACTCTTCCTGGACACCTGGTCTCACTCTCATATCAGGATTCCGCTTCTTTTCTTGTGGTGGAGGTTTTAGTTTGTTTGCTTTGGTTCCAGTTTTATCCTGATTTTGTATGCCTTCGGTTTCTGATTTTCTGAATTATCGATTTTGTGATGTATACAGGGAAATGGTCATTATCCATATTTGTCATTCTTATTGTTGTGGGTAACAAGGTGATCCTATTTTTTTTTGAGCGGAGATAGTATTATTAAAAATTAAGTCTGTCTTAAATTCTTGTAATGTACCTCGGAAATGAAAGTGTTTTTTCTCTCTATGTCGTACTGAGATACTCGATCAGTTAATGTTGACGAAGAACGTTCGTTACTTTCCGTTTAATTCTGAGACGATTAGAATTTCATTTCATTCAATATACATTACAAGATCACTTCTCCCTGTGTTGAATTTCATGAAAGTCAGTTTTTTCCCTGAAATCCTCATTGAGCGGAGCTAGCAGACAACTTTTCAGGCCATATCATCTAATTTTTTGTTGACCCATATCATTTAATTTTTTACCTTCATAACTTTATATAACATCAGAAAATAAATTTCATATTACCTGAAATGGCAAAAAATGTGTCGTCAATTTAATGACATTAACTTTCATCTTTCAACCTATTCCTACAACATTTGCGCCCCCCCCCCCCCCCCCAATCCTATAAGCTGATTGGATTAGAATATCAATGTTTGAGATCCCATCCAGACAGCTAGGAAAGGCTTTACTTTTGATTTCATATCCTTTAAAGTTTCGATCTCTCACCCTCCCTTCATTATTTAATATTTTCCGTGTTCATGTAAGTCTTTCCAGGAATGGGGAAGAGCCCCCCTTCCCCTCCCTTCACCTTGATGGATCCGCCAATGAATTTGCACAGGTCTTTTAAAACACTGATGTCTAATTTACTTTGAAAATGGTTAAACCGAATAATAATTATAAATGTACCATATTAACAAAATGACACGTGGACTATCATTTTACATTATGTCAAAGTGTGAATGTTTAGTGTAAACACAATTGACGTCACGAATTTGTACTTTCAATTTCGGCGGAAGTTGCAGTCTAGTTCTGTTTTAAATCGCTAGCTTGTGGATATGGGTTTATAAATCGCTGTTTCATGCATAAACGAGACAATATAGTTTTATGGAACTACCAATACTTTGTAAGGAGCTTTTAAGATAAGGCGTAGAATCTGCCCTGAAAAGTCGAAATTTCAAAATACAAAATTTGAGAATTTTTTTCGTTAGAAATTTCAAGTAACTTGGTGCACATTTGAATCTGCTGTCAGATGGGGTAATTTATGCAAAATAAGACCGATAATTGGGTCAAAATAAGCGGTTTTTTTTACACAGAAATGAATGGAAAACGGAAAAGTTTTATACAACATCCCCCCCCCCCCGCTTGCTCTACAATGCCACTTTCACCAAAGCTATATATCAATAAAACACATTTTCTGGCCAAGTGGGGTTCTGAAGCGAGGGGGGGGGCAATGTCCCACAGGCGAAAAACTAAAAAAAGGGGGATGGATGACTTTTTTAAAATTTGCCTCTAGAACGAAAAAGTAGGTTATATTGCCATCTTTTTTCGTTTTATATCACGGAACAATCTATTCAGAGTGTGTTCCGATCAAATATTTAACCGTTTAGAAGGAAATAAACGAGAAAGTTGTATATTTCTACACCGTGTGTATTTCGTGCCAGAAAGCTACATAAGTGACTGAGAAGAACAAAATAAAACCGTTTTTTTCGGTTTCCGGATTGCAGAATTTGCCAGTTATATTGATATAATAACCTCAAAGTTAATTTCGCTTATCCAGTTTTGACATGAAAAGGTAACAGAAGCATAACTAACGTAAAAATATGTAAAATAATGCATTTTTGTGCTTTTTCGATCGATATTCAACATTTTCCGTCATCTGTACCCCTACCTCTCCAACCCGTAATTTTAACATCTTTTACCAAATTTATTTAAATAAAATACCTACCATGAATCTTATAATACTTTATAATTTTATCCTGACCAACTTTTATCTAAATTGGAAGGACAGCGCAAGAGAAATGATTGAGTGGTTTCTGGACTAAATCCAGCCCTTATCTTAACAGCTCCTTTGAGTTTGTCCGAGTAATTTTAAGTGAAAATACTCACGAGTAGGGAACTTTTTAAATACATGTACTATCAAATAGCTTTTTAAGAAGTTTTCATTAATCAACTTAGTATTGCGATATCTATCGCATTGGATATTAGGTATCGTGATTTGCATCGAATCGGCTGGGTGTAGTATTAGCCCAGCCCCATCACTCAGTGACGATCGTACTAGACTACTCCCGAGCAGACGGCCGGGGTTCAAGTGCCAGTTCAGGTACCTGCAACTACTTCATATGTATATTTCAATCACATTGTTGTCTAAGCCTTTCTATGTTGGCAATCAACTTTGGGTTCATACATAATTTCCTGTATTCAAATGTTAGATATGTCAGGTTTTTAGCTGTAGTCCGGTGATCTTTGTTCCGCGTTGTGTTTTTACTGTCTAATTTCTCACAAAGAGAAAGTCACTTCAACTTTATAATAGTTTATTGTAAGTTCCAATAGTAAATGAATTAACAACGTGTGAGCAGCTCTAAATCCTAATCTAACATACCGAGTCTAGGACTCGAATATATACTATTCAGTGGGAATTCCAGCATCTGGGCATCATGAGTGTTCCAAAATGATGATTAACTAAACATTCCCAATTTGGGGACCGAACTGTCAGAATCTGTCAAAAGCACCCGTCAAACTGGAGCCATTGCACAGAGACCGACAGCACTTAACACAGAGATATGAACTATTGTCACCTCATCACTCTAGGTGAGGACAGGTACATCCACCGATATACGAAATATCTGCAGCTGCATCCTATTAGATCATATCTACACTCATGATTGTCCGGTGCCAGCCAGCGTTAGCTGGATGGGACCGCTTATATGGAATATTACCAAAATTTGGCGTGATCGAATAATGAATTTCATAACACATTGAAATAATGTGTTTCCAAAATATACTTCAAAATTATCTTTCCTTGCCCAGAGTGGAAGTCTCTCTGTATAGTATGACAATTAATCAACATAATAAAAGTACATCAAGAAGTAATTAACTAATTAGCATTAATTAATAAACATAATTAATAATTATTGTGGGGGAGAGGTCATAGGGTTTCAATGCTCCCCCAATTAAGAAAATAAGCAAGTTTGTGCGACCTAGATTATAACGACTCATCTCCTTGACCTGGATGTGACCTGGGTATATCGATAACTTGTATTTTCTTTTACTCTAAAGACCTGGATACACAGGCTTCACTTTTAAGACCTGAATAAGACCTGGATTCCGTAATCTGGATTTATCAATATCTTTAAACAAAGTATTTTCTGTTACAAAATTTCTTGAAATTTCTAAAATGTGGGTCCTGTAGCATCATATCCCACCCATTCTGCTACGTCTTTTGGTACATTTTTGGACATAATAATTTTCATACTGTTTGGCCGTATTACATTGTTTAGACTGAGGATCACTGACGAGGGTTTAGTACCCGAAACGTGCATGTCTGGTCCATGCTGTAAATTTATCCGGTTTTAAATGATGCTATTGAATTTAAAGACGTTTAACATTTGAACTACTTGGTGAGTGTCACTGCTGGTGGACCAAGAGTCCCCGAGGGCACATGTAGCCAAGTTCGATCAACTTCGGTTGATCGTGTGTCTCTTCAACGCATTTGAAATTTTCTGTTACAAAATTTCTTGAAATTTCTAAAATGTGGGTCCTGTAGCATCATATCCCACCCATTCTGCTACGTCTTTTGGTACATTTTTGGACATAATAATTTTCATACTGTTTGGCCGTATTACATTGTTTAGACTGAGGATCACTGACGAGGGTTTAGTACCCGAAACGTGCATGTCTGGTCCATGCTGTAAATTTATCCGGTTTTAAATGATGCTATTGAATTTAAAGACGTTTAACATTTGAACTACTTGGTGAGTGTCACTGCTGGTGGACCAAGAGTCCCCGAGGGCACATGTAGCCAAGTTCGATCAACTTCGGTTGATCGTGTGTCTCTTCAACGCATTTGAAATTTTCTGTTACAAAATTTCTTGAAATTTCTAAAATGTGGGTCCTGTAGCATCATATCCCACCCATTCTGCTACGTCTTTTGGTACATTTTTGGACATAATAATTTTCATACTGTTTGGCCGTATTACATTGTTTAGACTGAGGATCACTGACGAGGGTTTAGTACCCGAAACGTGCATGTCTGGTCCATGCTGTAAATTTATCCGGTTTTAAATGATGCTATGAATTTAAAGACGTTTAACATTGTAACCTAGATGTTCTTTACTCTAAAGACCTGGATATTTTCAAACTTTCTTACATGAAATAAAAGGACAATCAAGGGACCATAACTTGAATTGGCTTAATCTGGGATCGACCTGGATAGTCTGACTATTATAACCTGAAATTTTAGACCTGGATATAATGTCTAGACTCATTAATAAAGCCGATCCAAGATGGTTCCTTTACAAAATAGTGTGTCATGAGATGGTCCTTGGTTATTTTCTATACGCCTGGCCTTGACTCAACAATATTCTAATTAATCTTAATTAGAAAAATAATATATACATAGGTACATTCTATCATAGTGACCTGGATTCACCTGTGACCTGGATAATTATCAATTCAACAAGACTATAGTAACAATAATACATCTATTTATATCCGATAATCCGTTGACCTGGATATCGTAATCCGTGACTTTGATATTCTCATCTTAAAAATATTACAAGGCCAGCACGTAGACAAACATAAAGGTATGAAGTGACCTGGATTTATATACAAGATATATACATGCATAAGTAAATTAATAAATCTTGAAATGGCACCATAAAAGAAAACAATCTTAGTCCAATGAAATTACATAGTTAGTGACTTGGATGCCTGGACATCATCCTGCATTCAGTGTTCATCATTGGGCTGTAATATTCTTGATACAGTTCCTCATCACGTGATAGATAAAGTTTTCTCGACTAGTCTTTTTCTAAAAGTTTCTTCAAATGTATATCTCTTACCGGGTTATTCTTACTCGGACGCATCTTGACAATGGTGACGATGCCAAGATCTTCCCGTAATCTAAGTGGCGGCACCACTCAGAAAAGCGACGGGGTATATTGTAATGCTCACATATTTCCGCGTCCGGGTAAGGTAAATCCCAACTTAATTACAGTTCTTTCAGTTCATTTGAAAGTCCGGGATAAATGGACGGTATCGGTCTCGGTAATGTCCGAAGTGGAATCGCTTCTGTTTGTGGCGGGCTGGTTTGTACATCCGGCCGTACGGGATCATCGCACTCGGGTCTTCCCGACGTCACGTGAATTTGTTCCGGTTCGATCTGCTTGACGTTTTCATTTGGTTCTAGTTTAATGTTTTCAGTTCGCACACCTGGATAGTTAGGGACCTGGATAGATTCATCGTCTCCGGCGCCTGGATACGAGTTTCTTTTCTTGTTCTGCTTCTTGTTCAGTTTTCTAATTTTATATCATCCATGGGGATCTAACCTGTAGACATAGTGTCCATCACTGAATCTGGATACAACAGGTGGTTCCCAATTTGTGTTTCTTGTATTGTCCATATAACTCCAGGGGCGTTGATCATCTACGAGAGTTTGGTATTGTTTTCGAACTACGTCTGCAACAGATTCTGGTTCAGGCAGGTAACTACTTGGTGCATGGTCACTTTCTTGCCAGGAGGGTGCCGAAGGTCGCACATCGGGCTGGTCAGGCCTGGTTATGGTTGGACACGGTGGTTCCTCTACTGTTCCCTTCTCGACCGACCACGAGCAGATTTTGAATTTTGAAAAATAATTTCGAAGCCTGCGCCGAAAGCAACAAAGAAGTACCAAAAGGATAATGCCTAAACTACCTATTATGTAATAATAAAAGTGGGTATCTGCAGGCATTGGCTCAATGTCTGGTATACTGTTTTTGAGTTCAAAAATCAAATTATCGAGGGGCATTTCTTTTACTGTTTTCAACTTCTTTGGTATCTTGATATTGCGGAACGAAGGGAGAGAAATGACAAAAGGTTTCCAGACATTAATGAGCCCAAACTTATAATTTCGGAGGAATTGTCGAAAAAGTGAGGACAAATTATATTTACTTTCCTTATGAAAGAAGGGAGGCAGGGTCATACGGTTATTGAATGCCGAACAAGCCAGTGGAAGGTGAATGATGTCAAGGGGAGGGGAAGTCGTAATGACCTGAGTAGAAGAAGACGCATTGCATCCAACACTAAAGGTAAGAGAGGCCGCCGATGTTATCACCCAATGACCATCCGAAAGATACCTAGCCTGAGGGGTAGGGGCGTTAGGGGTAACAATGATTTTACAATGTTTCTCAACCTTTTCTGTATGTCCTAGGAACAAGTGTATAATACTTATGGAAGATGAAAGGATAGAATAAACTGGGTTCCTTATTGTACAATAGGGTCTTAGTGACGACATACAACCTGAGAGTTCAAACGATGAAAGTAAAGAAAACTGACTTCTTTTATCGATCAATAAAGCTGGGGCTTCTAGGTTGCTGTTAGGAACGTTACGAGGTAAGGCTATATTATAGACCTTATACACTTCAAAGGCACCTAGGGTATCTAATAATGGAATTGAAAGAACAACAACTAACTGATCACGATGTACAAGAGTAGTACACGTCAATGTCTTGTAGAATGTCCAAAGGTCAGTGTCAGGGTCAAAAGGGAATTGAAAATTCCTGTCAAGTTTATTTCTGACTTCCAACAGAAGTCGTCTCAAGTTACTCGGAGAGATGACTGTGGGGGAAAGGTGTCCTAGAGATAACATGTCTAATTGTAAACTAAGAGTCTGTGCATGATCTCTAGCCATCTCTATAAGATTCTGGACTTCATTCACTGCTCTATCAAGCATACTGTAGATATTTACTTGCTTGCTTACGTTACCTAGGTTTGACGTGATATTCTGGTTTGTTTCTTCAAGACGTTCAATAACATCTATAATAGAATTTATAGTCCTAGTGTTATTTATGGACTGACTTTGTACATTCTTTAGAACCGTTAAGGAGGCGTTCATGACATGCCTGATTGTCGCTTGTCCTTGGGCTAAGTTTAGAATATTATGCTTAATTGCTGATAAGTCTGAGTCTGAGATAGTGCCAAATAGAAAAGATAGTGCTTTTCCTACGATAGGGAGCAATGACCTTTTTGATCTATCCTGACCTTGATGTATTGATTGGATTTCTGTCAGTCCTTTGGTAAGAAAGTCTCTGGTTTTCTCAAGGTTGTTCTTTTCGTGACCTATCAAGTTAAGCAACTTATTTACCTGTCTGGACGAAGGGTCTTGAGAGTCAAATGAAACTAACTTATAAAGTCGTTGTCCTAGTGCCGAAATACTTGAGTTTAATTTAGTCAAAACTTCCGAAAAGGGGTCAATATCGATCACAAATGCAACTAACCACTTTGATCTGGTGGTTGTAATCTCATTTACTTTTTCAAAAACTACGTTTTCTTTAATAAAAGAAAGCGCGAGAGCTCCCGAGAGAAGGAGTAGAAAAAACCATGGTCGAACCATGTTTGTATCTGAAATCAGAAGAAAATGCCTGTCGATGAGATCTAGTAACCCACAATTCCGGATTATGAAAATATCGATTAACTGCTTGTACAGCGAGTCGCTGTCCGGGGTTAAAGGGGTATTGAAAAGTTATTTTCTCAAGTATACTTGGTTTGAATTCTTTTTCTGTCAGTAGGCTTCTTAGAATTTTAAGTTCGCGTGTTCATTTCCTAACTTTATTAGATTCATTTATTCGGATGTATTGCGCGATTTTATCTCTAATTAATGATGGTAGAGTTCCTACGAGAAGACATAACTCATCAATTTCTATTTCAGAGTCTTCCGTTTTGACTTCAGGGAATCGTGTAGCGAATTCGCGGTGCATAACTTGCCAGATTTCGTCGGGGTTGTTTTTCATAAAAAGGTAAAAAGACTTTATAGTTTTATCTTTGGGCTTGACTTTAACGCGATGGGCGTATTCATCAAATATAAATCTTAATAATTTTTGTCTATCTGCTCGGTCGTCAATAGACATCTATAATTGTTAAGAAAATTTTATTAGTGCACTAGCTCGGACTGACTGTCATTGTCATCGTCATTATCCGTATGATTTGAGTCAGAGTCGGAGTCAGTCTCGTCCCTACAGTTTCTATTGGGACTTATAGCTTTAGCTATACGTTCAATCGTTTCTGTTTTGGCTTTACGTACGGCTTTTCCTATTCGCCTATGAATAACTACCATACGAGGGGGAACCATGGGAAGGGGATTATTTGAATTAATCGATGACCTTCGCAGGGACCGCTGACATCGAACACTCGAAAGGGCCTGAGCGAAGTTACGATTTAACGCTTGCCTAGAGGGCGTTTCAGCATTTGCAAGGCGCAAATACCGGAAAATACTGGCTCTTATGAGTACTGGAGTTCTAGCCCAAATGGGATCCAGGGGTACCTCTGGACCATTTAAAGTATGGGGAAGATAAGGGCCTTGAACGGGGTAGTAGGGGCGAACGGGACCTACTGAATCACTGAGATTAGATGGACCGGGGGTAGGAGAAGGACTTCTCGAATTACACGGGGTTTGTGGAGGATCAATGGGAGGCGTAGAGGACCTATTCAAAATTTCCTCTTGGGCTTCATCATCCCAATAATCGCTCCAGCTATCATCGCTGTAGGATGATTCACTGTCACTAGCCATTCCTGAAGAGTAAGTATAAAAAAAATTGCACCAGAAAAGATCTAAAAAGCTAACTAAACCCTAATGTAATACCTAATGACCTATTTTCATAGCATCCCAAATTTTTCTTTGTCTTTCATACAATTCCGCTTGTTCTCTTGTATTTTGTGCTACCTCCTTCTTTCTTTCAGGAGTGTAGCAAATGTGACACAAACATCTAGGATATCTAGCCAAAAATCTCTTATATTCGGGACAGTTATAATTATGGGAGGACTTCTTACAATAGGTATTTTTAAGTACGTTTCTACAATAAAGGCATTGAAAATACGGCTCGTCGTCGGCCGCATATTTGAAAATGGGGAGCGCACCGTGGCACTCCTCGCATATCTTCCTGGAATCCATACTGAAAAGAAGGTTTTAGAGTATTAGTTCTTGTTTTGAGACATCATCATCTTAGCTAGTTCAACTATATTATTCATGATGACTTGGTTTGGGTCTGGGGAGGTTTTAAGAGGGGTACTTTCAGGAGGGGAAGTTTTAAGGGGGGAAGCCTCTTTGGTATGCAAGAAACTCGCGTCTTTTCTTAAGACGGCGTCAATTTCCATTTGTTCCTCATCGCGACTATTTTCGCCAGCGACGGGTACAGTTTCGGGTTTTATTTCTGTCGGTGGTACTTCGCGGCTTCGAAGTCGTCTTCTGAGTTCCATAAGAGGAATATCATCTTCGTCAGACGATCCTTCTCTTTCTTGTAGTCTATGTCTTACTGCGACGTCTTGAGGAGTTGGTTCATCAACGTCACTTTCAGAATCAGAGTTTTCAGGAGGTACAACGTAAGTTGTTTTCCTTAAGGTGTTTCCTTCTGAATCTCTAGGAACTTTCCATTCGTCAATTTTGGCCTGTCTAAGATGTCTCGCATGTGTCTTTGTTGTTGTTCCGTCAAGTTGATTTTTGACTTTGAAGGAGAGTGGTCCGGTTTGATCTATTATTCGGAAGTATGGTTTCCACTTGATGTCAAGTTTGTTGTTTCTTCGATGATTCCTGAGATAGACAGGGTCTCCGATTTGGAAGTTTTCTTCTTTGCTTTTCTTGTCGGCGTATCTCTTCTGCTTTTTCTTGGCTTCCTTCATGTTTCTGTGGACAAGAGTAAAGGCTTTGTGTTGTTGTTGAAGGGCAATCTGGTGTTGATCTTCACCCATGTATCGCTTTCTTGGCTTCAAGATGGTGTCCAATGGTAATACAACGTCACGGTTGTAAAGAAGAAAGTACGGAGAGAATTTAGATGATTCGTTGACGTGGAACCTGATTGCTGCTAGTGTCTGATTAAGGTATAAGTCCCATGTTTGAACATCTTCTTGAATTTTCTTAGACATAACGTCGTGAAGGGTACGGTGAAATCTTTCGACTTTTCCGTTTGCCTGAGGGCTGTAGTACGACGTCTTGATGTGGTGGATGTTCATGGCGTCTAAGGTTTCTTGGACTTTCTTGTTCACATTTTCCGTTCCATTGTCTGAGACAATCTCTAGGGGACAACCAAATCTTGGAAAGATTTCTTCCAAAATAAGATGTACTATCCGGTCTGCTGATTTATCCGGGACAGCAAAGGCTTCTGGCCATCCTGAGTAGACGTCTATGAAGGATACAATATATTTGTTTCCAGACATTGTTGTAGGATATGGTCCCGATAAGTCAAGTCCAATTTTGGCGAAAGGATAAGGTGGTATTTCTGTTTCCTTAATAGGTGGTCTTGACGTCTTCGAACTCCTTGTTTGGCACATGACACATTTTTCTATGTGTGAATGTATCTTCTTGTACATGTTCGGGATGAAGTACTTTAGACGGATAGAGTCGTACGTCTTGTCCAGTGCCATATGTCCAAGTTGGTCGTGGTATTGCTTGAGGACGACTGTCTCATTTTCTTGAGGTATACACAGTCTTAGCTTGGGGTCCTCTGAATCTGGTTGAGAGAGATAGTAAAGGAGTCCATTTCAATCTTCGAAGTAGTGTGTTTGTTCTGCCTTTGTTGCCGTTCCTTTCTTCATCCTATTTCTGAGCTTTGTGATTTCTTGATCTTTTTCCTGTGCTTCCTTCATATCAAATTCCTCGGGTAAGTCAGAGACAGCTTTGGTGATCTCATTGTCATCTTGTACATGGCAGCTTGCGAAGTCTCTGGGTATGAATTCATTGGAGTTGAGAGCTCCTATTTCAAGTGCTCTGTCATCTATGTCCGGTTCGTCTTCGCATTCCTTAGACTTCTTAGTCGTCTTTGATGTTTTGGGGTGCGGTGTTCGGGATAGAAGATCAGCACAGTGGTTATCTTCTCCTTTTACGTACTCAATCTTACAGTTGTATCCTGCGATACTGAGTGCCCATAACTGTATTTTCTTGTTCTGCATTGGAGAATCCAAAAGATATTTCAAGGGTTTATGGTCTGTCTTGATGGTAAACTGTGCTCCATGTAGGTAGTGGTCAAGTTTCTGAAGAGCGTAGTGTATTGCAAATCCTTCCTTTTCGATAGTTGACCACCTTGTCTGTGTGGGGCTAAGCTTGTGAGACAGAAAGTAGATTGGTTTTTCTTCTCCTTGGTCAGTTTCTTGGGTAAGACATGCTCCTATGCAGTTGTTACTTGCATCTGTATAAAGCACATAAGGCTTGTTGGTATCTGGGTAGGCTAGAAGGGGTACCACTGTAAGACTTTCTTTAAGGTAATCGAAGGCAGTTTGGCATTCCTCTGTCCACTTGAATCTTGCGTACTTCTTGGTTAAGGCGATAAGAGGTGCCGCTATTTTCGAGAAGTTTGGTACGAATCGCCTGTAGTAGCTACACATTCCGATGAATCCTCTGATTTCTCTGACATTCTTAGGAGCCGGTAAGTTCTTGATCGCTTCAACTTTCTTAGGATCCGGAGATATTCCATCTTTGTTGATAACGAATCCGAGATATTCGGTCTCTTCCTTGAAGAAGGCGCATTTCTTAAGTTTGAGCTTAAGATTGTGTTGTCGGAGTCGTTTGAACACTTCCTCTATGTGTTTCATGTGTTGTCTCCGATCGTCTGGAGAAAAGATTAAGATGTCGTCGAGATAGGCCATGGCAAATCCTTCGCATCCTTGTAAGACGATGTTCATGAGTTCTTGAAACACGGCTGGGGCATTACTGAGACCAAAGGGCATCCTATTGAACTCGAAAAGTCCGCGGTGGCAAGCAAAAGCTGTCTTTTCTTTGCTGCTATCGTCAAGGGTTACCTGCCAGTAGCCACTTCTTAAGTCCAAGGCGGTGAAATACTTTGCGTTCCCTATCAGAGATAAGATGTCGTCGATCAAAGGAAGTGGAAAAGAAATCGGTTTCACGATTTTGTTGAGGGTCCTAAAGTCGACGCACATCCTGTCACTGCCATCTTTCTTTCCTACCACTACTAAGGGAAACGCCCAGGGTGACTGAGATCTTTGGATCACCTTGGCTTCCAACATTTCGTCTATGGCTTTGTCAATGACTTTTCTTTTGTTCAAAGGAGTCCGGTATGGTTTGTTCTTGATAGGGGCATGGTCTCCAGTATCGATCTTCATTTGTACTGTCTTTGTTCCTCCAAGATCCGAGTCTTTCTTGGCAATAAGATCCTTGTTTTTCGTAAGGAGTTTGGTGATTTCTTGTCTTTTGTCGTCAGGTACCACTAGTTCTTCAAAGTCGGTATTTGGTTCGTCAGCTTCCATTGGTTCTTCCTTTCGAATTTCCGAGATTTCTTGAGTGGTCAAGGGTCTCGCCTTACCTACCACACTTCCTCTTTTAAGACGGTAGTATTTGTTCGTTTCGTTGACAATCATGACTGGTACCTTGAATGGTGATTTCACTGTATTCACTGTTTCTGTGAGTGTAAGTCCTGGGTCGTCTAAGATACATCCTGGGTCTATCTTTGTGACTTCAAGAAGTCTGGAGTCCGGTATTTTGAAGCCTTTTTGTAACTTAACATGGCATATCTGCGCAGTATGTGGCTTAACAGTCGTCTTCTTGTTAAGTCTTAAGATTTGTGAAATATGAATATCGTCTTCAAGTTTCACATAAGTGTTTCCTACACGTAACATTCCTAAATCGAAGTAAAGTCGAACTCCATGTTCTTTGAGCCAATCTCGTCCTAATATAAAGTTTCTGTTGACGGTTTCAACTACTATAAATTTCTGTGACATTTGTACTCCGTTCATGCTGAAAGGTAATGTCACTTGTCCCGCTATCTGTATCGGTGCATTATTTACTGCGCGTAATCGTTTGACAACCGGTGTCAGTTTCGGCTTAGGTGATAATTGATTATATATTTTCCTACTCATAATTGAAACTTCAGCGCCAGTATCAATTAAAGTGCGGCATCGTAACTTGCCTACTTTTATGATACAAGAACTGGGGTTTCCTGCTAAATTGAGTTCTAAGACGGGTTTCTTGCTTTCATTTTCTTTCTTAAAGTCTTTAGTTTCACTTAATTTTCTTCTCTCTTCAACGGCTTCTTTTTGAAGAGAGCGTCTTAGTTTTCCTGATTATGTCGAGGGGCGGGGCCATGTTTCCATGGGAAGTGGGGCTGAGGGTAGAGATTTACTCTGTTTTTATCGGGGATTCTCCTGTTTGGGCAATTTCTTTTAAGGTGACCTATCATGTGGCAGATCCAACATTCTGCTCCTTTTATCCACTCCGGTATCTCCGGGGGAATTCTTTGAGGGGGATTCTGTTAAGGGGCCTTGTTTTGTCGGGGAGCTGGGGTAGTCTTTTTAGGTTGCGGTTTAGGTGGGGGGCTTTCAGTTTTCTTAGGAGTCTTTTTAGTTTTGGGGGTTTTCTTTGCCTTGGGAGGGGGAACTACTTCGTTTTCGTCTGACTCATCGGAGTCGTTGTCAGAGCTGTCAACGGCTTTTACCCAATGTTTTTGTTTACTATACATTTGTCCGGGGGACGGGCATTCACGAGCACGGTGTCCGGTACCGTTACATTTGAAACATTTTTGATTTCTGAAATAGTCAATTTCCATGGGTTCTACTACTCTCGAGTTTTGATTATTTAACGCGTTTTGCGCATCACTTTGCCAAACAGTGGGGAAATTTACATTCTGAAAATTTTGTTGTGGGACACTCTGATTACAACCTACACCGAAATTTTGGCTTTGAATCAAATTTGGATTCGTGCCAGCCAACATCGAGGCATATTCTGAGTCTGATCTCAAGCTGAATCGTTTTCTCAAATTTTGTTCTCTCATCGCGATCTCTAGCGCTTTCTCAAAAGTATCGGGGTTTTCTCTCAAGATCTTCATTCTGAGGTAGTCATAGCATAGTCCATCACAGAAGATGTCGACTAGTTGCTTTTGTACTAACTGGTGTTCCCTTTCATCATAAGGAGTCGGGTATGCGTCTTCAGCGATTCTGAGAAGACGTTCTGAGTAAAGCTGAACGCTTTCGTCAGGCTTTTGTCTTATTCTACGCAACACAGCCATTGCTTGCTGGGGGTCCGTTATTTCTGCAAACCGTTTTTGCAGTAGTTTCTTAAGATGGGGCCAAATAGGGAGATCGCCTTTCTTGTCAACTTCGTCTTAATATCTTTTAACGAAATCTGCTATTGACCCTGAACACGTCATGAGGACGATTCGCGGTATGTCATTACTGTCCAGTCGTAACATTTGTGCATATCTTTCGATATCTTTGATCCACTGTTTGAATTTACTAGGATCACCTTCAAAAGTCCTGACAACTTGGAGAAGGGGAACCGAGATAGCGGTCTGAAGACCTTTTACTTGACCTGCCAACCATTTGACCATTTCATCTTCGTCTTTTGAACTAGGAAGTTTTTGTCTAACATCTTGTCTAACTTCTTCTAGTGAGAAGTAAGACTGGGACTCTCCTGACTGGGAAGACTGGGGTAACTGAGAAGATGGGGATACCTGAGGGTGTGGGGGTAACTGGGAAGACTGACCTAAGGAAGACATTTCATTACATAACTGATCTACAGCTTCCGACATTCCTAACTTATCAGTTGACATATTTGGACAAAAATAGTCTTAGAAAAATCTATGGTCGTCGATAAGTACTAAGTAGAAAGAAAAGTGTGTCCTACCTTAGTTTCTTCTTCTTTGACTTTAGAAACTTCTTCTGGCTGTCTAAGATCCAGGGAAGAAGGCACCAATAAAGATCCCTTGTAGTCCGGTGATCTTTGTTCCGCGTTGTGTTTTTACTGTCTAATTTCTCACAAAGAGAAAGTCACTTCAACTTTATAATAGTTTATTGTAAGTTCCAATAGTAAATGAATTAACAACGTGTGAGCAGCTCTAAATCCTAATCTAACATACCGAGTCTAGGACTCGAATATATACTATTCAGTGGGAATTCCAGCATCTGGGCATCATGAGTGTTCCAAAATGATGATTAACTAAACATTCCCAATTTGGGGACCGAACTGTCAGAATCTGTCAAAAGCACCCGTCAAACTGGAGCCATTGCACAGAGACCGACAGCACTTAACACAGAGATATGAAATATTGTCACCTCATCACTCTAGGTGAGGACAGGTACATCCACCGATATACGAAATATCTGCAGCTGCATCCTATTAGGTCATATCTACACTCATGATTGTCCGGTGCCAGCCAGCGTTAGCTGGATGGGACCGCTCATATGGAATATTACCAAAATTTGGCGTGATCGAATAATGAATTTCATAACACATTGAAATAATGTGTTTCCAAAATATACTTCAAAATTATCTTTCCTTGCCCAGAGTGGAAGTCTCTCTGTATAGTATGACAATAAATCAACATAATAAAAGTACATCAAGAAGTAATTAACTAATTAGCATTAATTAATAAACATAATTAATAATTATTGTGGGGGAGAGGTCATAGGGTTACATTAGCTCGCCGGGCAAAAAAAGTCCGGAGAGCTAATGCCATACCCTCGGCGTCGTTGTCGTCGTCGTCGTCCGTAGACAAAACTTTAACCTGGGCTATATCTCTTGAACTATAAGGGGTAGGGCTTTGATATTTCACATGTAGATACCTTGTGACCAGACCTTTCATTTGAGACCATGACCTTTAACCTAGTGACCTTGACCTTGGACTTTGACCTACTTTTCAAGAACTTTAACCTGGTTTCTGACAAAAACCTGTATAGGCGAGCTATGTAATCTTTGATTACCCTATGTTTGAATATACATGCATACATGTAGTCGGTTTTGCTTTTCATTTGATTCTCAAAATGGACTTATCAACAAGCTATCTGTTCATTTCACAAAATTTATTATACATTTATCCTGTTTCAGTTTGTTGTCCAACATTCAGACAGATTAACCCCTTTGTTTCCTTACCTTAATTGAACGCAGCTAATTTTGATGCTTAATTTACAAAAGTTCGGGCAGATAGATTTCTAGTTACTTCTGTCTGATTTTTCCTGAGAGGACTATATTTCAATATTCATTATTAGTTTTAAGTCACATTTTGCTAACATGTAATTGGACCAATTGAAGTCTATGAGGTGTTCACATGTACTAATATGGTAGCTGAAATTTGATCTAATTAAAAGGCCTGATCAATTTAAACAGAGAAAAAAGATGAAAATTTCAACTTGTTCCTGTTGCGAAGACATTGATTTTAACAGTATTTGATTTGAAAAATCCAATTTATCACTGAAAATAAATGCAAATGGTACATATTGTACTGTTGCTACTATGGAATCTGGCAACAAGACATGAATCTTATTTAATCTTCCACCTCAATGACACATGATATTTGCAAGGTTATATACAACATGTACATCCACAGGTTTTTAAAGTAGAGTATCCCTCAGGTCAGAATTGCTGGTATTTGTTTTGCCTGGATACCCTATTTTTCCTCTTCAGAATATTGTTCAGATTATCAAACTAATATGGTTTTGGGAAAAGAAACTTTTATAGTAACATTTATCACATCTAAAAAAGGGATATTTCTTACTTTTATAGGGTCCATTGTTTAAGTTCAAACGTGGAAGTTCTCGGTATAATCATGAAACCACGAATTATAGTTTGTTTGTATGTAAACGTCTTCAAATTGTATAGCATCATTTAAGAACAGATAAATTGGCAACGTGGACCAGACATGCACGTTTCGGGTACTTAACCCTCATCAGTGGTCCTAAATCTAAACAATGTAATATGCCAAAAAAAAAGTATGAAAGTTACTATGTCGAAAAAGTGTACCTAAAGACGTAGCAGGATGGGTGGGATATGAGGCTACAGGACCCACTTTCTAGACATTTCAAGAAATTTTGATAACAGAAATTTAGAATGCGTTGAAGAAACGATCAACCGAAATTGATCCAATTTGGCTACATGTGCCCTCGGGGACTCCTGGTCCACCAGCAGTAACACTCACCAAGTGGTATAAATGTAAACGTCTTCAAATTGTATAGCATCATTTAGGAAAAGATAAATTGGCAACGTGGACCAGACATGCACGTTTCGGGTACTTAACCCTCATCAGTGATCCTAAATCTAAACAATGTAATATGCCCAAAAAAAAGGATGAAAGTTACTATGTCGAAAAAGTGTACCTAAAGACGTAGCAGGATGGGTGGGATATGATGCTACAGGACCCACTTTTTAGAAATTTCCAGAAATTTTGATAACAGAAATTTAGAATGCGTTGAAGAAACGATCAACCGAAATTGATCCAATTTGGCTACATGTGCCCTCGGGGACTCCTGGTCCACCAGCAGTAACACTTACCAAGTGGTATAAATGTAAACGTCGTCTTCAAATTGTATAGCATCATTTAAGAACCGATAAATTGGCAACGTGGACCAGACATGCACGTTTCGGGTACTTAACCCTCATCAGTGATCCTAACTCTAAACAATGTAATATGCCAAAAAAAGGATGAAAGTTACTATGTCGAAAAAGTGTACCTAAAGACGTAGCAGGATGGGTGGGATATGATGCTACAGGACCCACTTTTTAGAAATTTCCAGAAATTTTGATCACAGAAATTTAGAATGCGTTGAAGAAACGATCAACCGAAATTGATCCAATTTGGCTACATGTGCCCTCGGGGACTCCTGGTCCACCAGCAGTAACACTCACCAAGTGGTATAAATGTAAACGTCTACATATTGTATTGCATCATTTAAGAACAGATAAATTGGCAACGTGAACCAGACATGCACGGTTCGGGTACTTAACCCTCATCAGTGATCCTAAATCTAAACAATGTAATATGCCAAAAAAAGTATGAAAGTTACTTTGTCGAAAAAGTGTACCTAAAGACGTAGCAGGATGGGTGGGATATGATGCTACAGGACCCACTTTTTAGAAATTTCAAGAAATTTTGATAACAGAAATTTAGAATGCGTTGAAGAAACGATCAACCGAAATTGATCCAATTTGGCTACATGTGCCCTCGGGGACTCCTGGTCCACCAGCAGTAACACTCACCAAGTGGTATAAATGTAAACGTCTTCAAATTGTATAGCATCATTTAAGAACATATCAGGTTTAACATAACTTGATAAACTTTCAATATATGGAATTGTAAATATTGTAAAAGTTGTTATTTAGCATATGATACCTGATACCTGAGGGATGCTCTTCCTTAAGGTCTTAGGTTTTTGTGTCGCCTGCGAATCATAGCGACACTTAGGGATCACTTTGTCCGCTGTCCGTCCGTCTGTCAGCCCGTCTGTCTGTCTGTCTGACACACTTTGGGTGTCACAGCCCATAACGTTTGATTGGTAAGTGATAGGGCTTTGATATTTCACATGTGTATTCCTTGTGATAAGACCTTTCAACACATACCATAATATTTGACCTGGTGACCTTGACATACATGTTTGGCCTACTTTAAAAAAAAAAAAGAATGGATATATTTTTTGATTGGTAAGTGTTAGGACTTTGACATTTCACATGTGCAATCCTTGTGGCAAGACCTTTCTACACATACCATAATTTTTAGCTCACCTCGACGAAGTTGAGATGAGCTTATGCTATAAGCCCCGGTGTCCGCGTCCGCGTCTGCGTCCGGTTAAAGTTTTTGGGGTAACTCAGTGTATGACAAAGTACTAATGCTACAGTTACCAAATTTGCACAAGTGATTCATCTTTGGATGCTGAGGTGAATCCATGCATCGGATGCTGCATCTGTCCTAAATTTTCCGGTTGAATGACTTTGTCAATGTCTGGTTAAAGTTTTTGGGGTAGCTCAGTATCTGACGAAGTACTTATGCTATAGTAACCAAACTTGCACAAGTGATTCATCTTTGGATGCTGAGGTGAACCCATGCATCGGTTGCTGCATCTGACCTACATTTTCCGGTTGAATGACTTTGTCAATGTCTGGTTAAAGTTTTTGGGGTAGCCCAGTATCTGACAAAGTACTTATGCTATAGTAACCAAACTTGCACAAGTGATTCATCTTTGGATGCTGAGGTTAACCCATGCATCGGATGCAGCATCTGACCTACATTTTCCGGTTGAATGATTTTACCTTTAAAGGCCAAGTTGAATGACTGTCAATGTCTGGTTTAAGTTTTTGGGGTAGCTCAGTATCTGACAAAGTACTGATGCTACAGTAACCAAACTTGCATCAGTGATTCATCTTGGGATGCTGAGGTGAACCCATGCATCGGATGCAGCATCTGACCTACATTTTCCGGTTGAATGATTTTACCTTTAAAGGCCTATATTGAGCAAAGTATAGTGCTACATGTACCAAACTTGCATATTGGATGTATCTTTGATCAAACTTTCATAAAATGACCTTGACCTACTTTTTCAGCTTGAGTTATTTTGCCTAAAAAGGTCAATATTGAGCAATGTATAAGTGCTACATGTACCAAACATGCATATTGGATGTATCTTTGATCAAACTTTCATAAAATGACATTGACTTACCTTTTTCCGCTTGAGTGATTTTGCCTTTAAAGGCCAATATTGAGCAAAGTATAAGTGCTACACGTACCAAACTTGCATATTGGATGTATCTTTGATCAAACTGTCATAAAATTACCTTGACCTACTTTTTCTGCTTGAGTGACTTTACCTTTAAAGTCCAATATTGAGCAAAGTATAAGTGCTACATGTACCAAACTTGCATATTGGATGTATCTTTGATCAAACTTTCATAAAATGACCTTGACCTACTTTTTCCGCTTGAGTGATTTTGCCTTTAAAGGCCAATATTGAGCAAAGTATCAGTGCTACATGTACCAAACTTGCATATTGGATGTATCTTTGATCAAACTTTCATAAAATGACCTTGACCTACTTTTTTCCTTTTGAGCGATTTTTCTTTTAAAGTGTTGTGGGTCATGTATTATTTTAGTTTTACTTTATGTGTAGGTACACATGTACTTAGTCAGGTTATATTATGATTTCATAATAATTCTTTCTAGATTTTACTATGTCATGTTTATCTCATTAGAGAATATTCCAGTATGTTCTTTGTTACATCATTATCATCACATGACTGTGATTTCTAGAATTTACTCTATTGTTAATCATTTGTAATGAGTCATTGTTCTAGAAGCTTCTGGTTAATTCATTGTTATTAAGTATAAATACCTCTGAGGAACTGTGTTAAGAGAGACATTCGTACACATTCGTAGACACGATTCATTCATCTATTCTGAGATACTGGGACACTTTATTTGTTGAGACTTTAATCCATTTAACAACGTTTGGACACCGATCTTTCGAGAACGTTTGTGATTACCGGAAACCCATTCGATAGACTTTGTGGACCGTAACGGACACTTTGATCCGGACATTGTATTGTAAGTTGTAATCATTTGAAATATATATTTTTGTACATAATTAAACTTGTAAATTTATATTCTGTCTTTGTCTGATTTTTGCTGGCGTTTTGGGGTATTCTGACCCATAACAGAATTGGGGGCTCGTCCGGGATAGTAATCTCTGCATATTTGCATTTTTACGTAAAGTTCGTTTTTTTGAAAAAAGGAAAATTCTCAAAACTCTTGCCAGCAGAAATCAATCATGGTATTTTCGGTCACTGAATTTTTGAAATCGCCGACTGTAGATGAGTTCGAATCACTGAAAAAAGATGATTTGATTGGTTTAGGTCTTCACTTGAAGTTAGATGTAAAATCTTCTATGAGAAAACAAGAAATTAGAAATATTGTGGCTAAAAAGCTTTTAGCTGAGGAAATCTTTTCGTCATACGATTTTCCTGTTGAACCTGTTTCAAGCGAAACCAAAATGTCAAAATTTGAGTTTGAATTAGAGAAAATGAAAAGACAATTTCAAATTGAAAAAGACGAAAAAGAAAGACAATTTCAAATTGAAAGAGAAGAAAAAGAAAGAAAATTTGAAAAAGAAGAAAAAGAAAGACAATTAGAAAGAGAGAAACAGGAACGTATGCACGAGAGAGAACTCCAGTTTGAGCTAGAAAAGTTAAAGTTAGAGAAAGGCGCCAAGGAAAATCCTGCTCCTTCGCCTGTCAAGTCTGAATTCGATGCCGTGAAAAACATCAGATTAGTTCCAAAATTTCAAGAAAAGTCCGTGGACAAATATTTTCCACATTTTGAGAAAATCGCGGCCAATCTGAAGTGGCCACGTGATTTTTGGCCAACTTTGTTACAAAGCGTACTTATTGGCAAAGCGGCTGAAGTGTACTCGGCGCTCAGTATTGCTGAGAGTTCAGACTATGACAAGGTCAAGGACACGATTTTGAGAGCATATCAGTTAGTACCTGAAGCGTACAGACAAAAGTTTAGAAAGTACAAAAAGTTCGAAAATCAAACATATGTTGAATTTGCTCGAGAAAAAGAAGATTTATTTGATCAGTGGTTTCGATCTAAGAAAATTCCCAATTCATTTGACAATTTGCGTCAGATCATTCTGATAGAAGAGTTCAAAGAGTGTGTACATCAAGATTTAAGAACTCATTTGGAAGACAAAAATGTTAAAACTCTTGAAGAAGCCGCTGTTTTGTCTGATACGTATGCTCTCACTCATAAGAAAAATTTTGTGTCAAAAACTCAATCTAGCGTTAGCGCAAAAACTTCAGATTTTCCAAAGAAAAATTTACAAGAGTCTCAGTCGTCCATTAGTTCCCAGTCACCGTTCTGAGGCATCCCCAGGGGTGGGGTCGCTTCCTACATGCAATTATTGTAAGAAAAAAGGTCATGTTATTGGTGAGTGTTTGAAGCTTAAGAAGAAAAAAGAACTTAAGTCACAGGCCTGTGCGTCTGTTAGAAATGATAGGAAAGCCTTAGATTCGATTTGTTCTGACACTCCTGAGATTCAGGGTTCTAAGTCCAGTTCTGATGATTTTGTGGAGGATCATTATAAGCCCTTTTTGTCACAGGGATTTGTTTCACTCAGTGATTCTAGCGAAGCGTTGCCTGTTCAGATTTTGAGAGATACTGGTGCTGCCCAGACTTTATTGTTAGAGGGTTCATTGCCTTTGTCTGAGCACACTTTTACTGGTAGGTCTGTTTTATTACAGGGTGTGGAGCTAGGCGTCATTGATGTTCCCCTTCATGAAATTTATTTGAAGTCAGACTTAATTACTGGACCTGTTATCGTAGGTGTTCGACATACTCTTCCCGTTCAAGGCGTTTCCTTGTTGCTTGGCAACGATTTAGCTGGCGGCAAAGTTGTAGCCGATCCGATTGTTTGTGAGAAAATCACGTCCGATGTCGTGTCCGATGATGAAGACGACGACTTGTATCCAGCCTGCGCTGTTACCAGGGCGATGGCCAGGAACAGACTAAAAGAGGCCGAGAGTACTTCTGCACTTAACGAGGACCATCCCTCCGAAGATATAGACCTTTCTGACACATTCATGTCTACTATTGATGACAGCGTACCTGAGACGTCAGTACCACTTCATGTTGACAAGTCTCCGACAGTACCTAGTGATGATTACCATCCGCCATTAGACAGAGATACAGATGCCTTAAGCCATGAGCAGCTCCTCTCCGAGCAAACTAAAGATCCGGAGATTATCCGACTAAGCAAGAGGGCCCTTCCCCGAGAAGAAGCGAACAAAGTCGGAGAGTGCTTCTACATACAAGATGGCATCCTCATGCGGAAATGGAGACCACCCGATGCATCCCCTTATGACGTGTGGCGGGTCGTTCACCAGATAGTGGTTCCAGTAGCGTATCGCGGGGACATCATGAGTTTAGCTCACGACACACCCATGGCAGGTCATTTAGGTGTCAATAAGACTTATAATAGGATTTTAAGTCACTTTTACTGGCCTAAGTTGAGAAAAGATGTGTCTGAGTTTTGTAAGTCTTGTCATAGTTGTCAGATGGTAGGTAAACCCAATCAAGTTATACCACCTGCTCCCCTCCAACCCATTCCAGCCATTGAGGAACCTTTTAGTAGGGTGTTGGTTGATTGTGTAGGTCCTTTGCCTAGGACTAGGTCAGGGAATCAGTACTTACTGACAATTATGTGTACTTCGACTAGGTTTCCTGAAGCCATACCTCTTAGGAATATTAAGGCAAAGACCATAGTTAAGGCCCTTACAAAGTTTTTCAGTTTCGTAGGTGCTCCCAAGGCTATTCAGTCAGATCAGGGTTCGAATTTTATGTCAGGATTGTTTCAGCAGGTTATGCATGAGCTAGGTATCAGGCAGTATAAGTCTTCTGCGTACCATCCTGAGTCCCAGGGGGCACTTGAACGCTTTCATCAAACCCTTAAAACTATGATGAAAACATATTGTCACCAGTATGAAAAAGACTGGGATGAAGGGGTTCACCTCGTGTTGTTTGCGGCACGAGAAGCGGTTCAGGAGTCCCTGGGGTTCAGTCCCTTTGAGCTAGTTTTTGGGCATACGGTCAGGGGGCCATTGAAGTTATTGAAGGAAAAATGGTTGACTGAGACTAGCGATTTGAATCTCTTAGACTACGTGTCTAATTTCAAAGAGAAATTATATGATGCTTGCAAATTGGCTCAAGAAAATCTCAAAACCACACAAATGAAAATGAAAACATGGTATGACAAAGATGCTAGAAACAGAGTTTTTAAACCAGGCGATAAAGTTCTTGTATTTTTGCCTATCCCTGGTCATCCTTTGCAAGCTAGATATTTCGGTCCTTATGAGATTGAGAGTAAAATTAGTGATGTTAACTATGTGGTTAAGACACCTGGTCGGCGAAAAGAAAAAAGAGTGTGTCATGTTAACATGTTGAAAGAGTATTTTGATAGAAGTGACCGAAATTTTGTAAAACCAGTTTCCACTTTGGCCAATGTAAATACATTAGAAAATTGTGTTGAACCTGAATGTAATGAAGAGACTGTCGAAAAAGACTTCGCTCAAAGTGTCCGTTTGAAGAATTCTGAAATTCTGACAAATCCGGAAGTGAAACTCGGACATCTGACCGTGCATCAAAAAGAGGAAGTGCACCAATTAATGCGGGAATATACGACAATCTTTCCGGACGTTCCAAAAAAGACGAATGCATCTCATCATGACGTCATTGTGGGTGATGCGTTACCTATCAAACAGCATCCCTATCGGTTAAACCCGATAAAGCTTCAATACATGCGGAAAGAAATTCAATACATGCTTGAAAATGACATTATTGAACCCAGCAATAGTGATTGGAGTTCCCCATGTATTCTTGTTCCGAAGCCAGACGGAACTTACCGATTGTGTACGGACTTTAGAAAAGTCCATTCAGTCACCAAAACTGACTCTTATCCGATCCCAAGAATCGATGACTGTATCGATAAAATTGGCAGTGCAAAATTTGTCAGTAAATTTGACTTGCTTAAAGGCTATTGGCAGGTCCCGCTTACCGAGAGAGCCAGAGAAATATCGGCATTTGCGACTCCAGATGGGCTATACCAATATAAAGTAATGCCCTTTGGTATGAAAAACGCACCAGCCACATTCCAGAGGATGATTCATTCGCTCCTAAATCATCTCGAAGGTTGCGAGGCGTACATCGATGACGTCATCATCTACAGCGACACCTGGGATGATCATCTCCGCATCATGCGTACCTTCTTCGACATTCTGGCGAAAGCAAACCTCACAGTGAATCTTGCGAAAAGTGAATTTTGTCATGCGACTGTAGAATATTTGGGTCACAAAGTAGGTCAAGGTTTTGTTACTCCTATCATGGCCAAGGTGGAAGCTATTTCAAAGTTCCCGATTCCTACCAATAAGAAAGAGATAATGAGATTTTTAGGAATGGCAGGATTTTACAGAAAATTTTGTCCAAATTTCTCGTCAGTTGTTGGTCCACTTACCAATCTGTTACAAAAGAGAGTGAATTTTGCATGGACCAATGACTGTGACGAATCTTTTAAGAAAATCAAATGTGTTCTTATGAAAAGTCCTGTCCTGTCAGCTTTAAATTTTGATAAGCAATTTAAGCTTACTGTTGATGCCAGTGACGTAGGAATCGGGGCTGCTTTGTTTCAAGAAAATGATGATGGTGTAGATAGAGTTGTTTGTTATTTTTCAAAGAAATTGACAAAATGTCAAAAGAATTACTCTACTATTGAAAAAGAGTGTCTTGCATTATTGTTAGCTTTACAACATTTTGATGTTTATTTGAATGTTACTTTACATCCCATTCTTGTATATACTGACCACAACCCTCTCACATTTTTGCACAAAATGTCAAACAAGAATCAAAGACTTACAAGGTGGAGTTTATTGTTGCAAGAGTACAATATCATTATTAACCATATCAAGGGCAAAGACAATGTGATTGCAGATGCACTATCGAGAGTTTCATGAGTGATTTTTTGCAGAATTTACCACCTAAGTTTTCATTGACATTCAAACTTTTTTTAAGGGGGGAGGTGTTGTGGGTCATGTATTATTTTAGTTTTACTTTATGTGTAGGTACACATGTACTTAGTCAGGTTATATTATGATTTCATAATAATTCTTTCTAGATTTTACTATGGCATGTTTATCTCATTAGAGAATATTCCAGTATGTTCTTTGTTACATCATTATCATCACATGACTGTGATTTCTAGAATTTACTCTATTGTTAATCATTTGTAATGAGTCATTGTTCTAGAAGCTTCTGGTTAATTCATTGTTATTAAGTATAAATACCTCTGAGGAACTGTGTTAAGAGAGACATTCGTACACATTCGTAGACACGATTCATTCATCTATTCTGAGATACTGGGACACTTTATTTGTTGAGACTTTAATCCATTTAACAACGTTTGGACACCGATCTTTCGAGAACGTTTGTGATTACCGGAAACCCATTCGATAGACTTTGTGGACCGTAACGGACACTTTGATCCGGACATTGTATTGTAAGTTGTAATCATTTGAAATATATATTTTTTGTACATAATTAAACTTGTAAATTTATATTCTGTCTTTGTCTGATTTTTGCTGGCGTTTTGGGGTATTCTGACCCATAACAAAAGCCAATATACATGTACCTAAAGATATGTTTAAATTGAATTTTGCTGCCGCGAGGTGAGCTTCGTAATCTTTGATTACACTATGTTTTACCTTGTGACCTTGACCTAGATGTTTTACCTACTTTTGAAAAAAAAAGATAAGATTCACTATATCTTTTGATTGGTAAGTGATAGGGCTTCGATATTTTACATGCGTATTCCTTGTAACAACGCATTTTTACACATACCATAATTTTATGTTTATTATACTCCTCTACCTTTTATGTCAAACTTGGATAAGAGAAATTAACCTTGATGTTATTATATCAATATAATCGGCAAAAATCGCAATCCGGAAACTGAAAAACGGTTATATTTTGTATTTATCGGCCACATATGTAGCTTTCAGGCGCGAAATAAGCACAGTGTAGAAATAGACAAGTTTCTCGTTCATTTCCTTCCTAACGGTTAATCATTTGATCGGAATACACTCTGAATAGATTGTTACATGATATTAAAAGAAAAAATGACAAATTCAATTTATTTTACCGCTCTAAATACTGATTCTGAAATAGTCATCCATCCCCTTATTTTGACCCAACAATCGGTCTTATTTTGAATAATTTATCCAACTTGATAGAAGATTCATATCTGTGCCAAATAACTTCTTATTTTTACCGAAAATTTTTCTCAATTTTTGCATTTTGAAATTTCGACTGTTCAGGGCAGATTTTACGCCTTATCTTTACAGCTCCTTTGAGAATGACCATATCTTTGAATTTGTTATTAAGAGGTCTGATATTTCAAATGAATTTCTTTTGACAAAACTTTAATACTGTCACCAATAATTATGATCCACTTTAAAGAATAATAATCAAGCCGCTTCACATGCGACACAGGATTGCTCTTTTTAGTCCCCTACCGGCAACGCCGAAGGGGACTCTTAGTTTCCTCTCGGTCTGTCTGTCTATCCGTCCGTCTGTCCCATTTTCAGTTTTCCGGACTTTTTTCGCTGTTGTTGCATATATTGAACTCATTTTTGGTATGTGGATATATCTCAATGTGATACATATCAAGTTTGAGTTTGCTTTCGATTGACCTAATTTTACAAGAGTTATGGCCCTTGGACTTAGCAAATTTTATGAAAATTTCAGTTTTCCGGACTTTTTTCCGCTGTTGTTGGATAAATTGAACTCATTTTTGGTATGTGGATATATCTCAATGGGATACAGATCAAGTTTGAGTTTGCTTTTGATTGACCTAATTTAAGAAGAGTTATGGCCCTTGGACTTAGCAAATTTTATGAAAAGTTCAGTTTTCAGGACTTTTCTTCGGTTCTATTGCAAATAATGCACTGATTTTTGGTAAATTAATACATCTCAGTGTGATACAGACCAAGTTTGAATTTGGTTTCCATTGGCCTATTTTTACAAGAGTTATGGCCCTTGGACTTAGCCAATTTCATGAAATTTGCAGTTTTCCAGACTTTTTCTTGCCTGTTCTTGCAGATAATGAACTGATTTTTTATATGTGAATACATTATAGTGTAATGCAGATTTGAGTTTAATTTAGATTGACTAATTCTCACAAGAGTTATTGCCCTTGGACTTAGCAAATTTCGTGAATTCAGTTTCCCAGACTTTTCTTGGCTGTTCTTGCAGATGATGAACTGATGAACAGAGATGCAAGTCATAAATTTATGCTGCCAGTAGGGGACTTATATCGCACAGCGATCATTGCATTTTTTACATGGATGTCTAATCATTCATTACTTTGATAAGTAAGATTTTTTTCTCTGCTCATATACATATTGGTTAAGTAAACAAACAAAAAACTGTAGAGCTTCAGTCTCGTCAGAGACTTCTGGTTATCTGAAAGAGCGCAAAATTGCTACGAAATTAGGCCGGGTTTGGATGATAAGGGGGGAGGGGTGCACCCAACCCATTGATACATGTACTTTCCACACTAAAATGTATATTTTGAGATAACTAGTCATAAAAACTATTGCTCGCTTTCTAAGACATGATTGTAAATTTTGCATAAATATCTATAAAGATATTTTTTTCACGAAAAATAGCATAATTCTTCATTATTTTCATTTTGATAACATCGAGCGGAAATTGTGAGCAACTTTTTCCTTTTGCATGCACTTTAAGACGTGCAAAGGTAACATCATATCAAATATAAAAGTTGTTCAGAAGCGCGCTCGATAAAAGTTGTTCAGAATCCCGCTCGATACTAACTGTTAGGAAGTTTGTCGAAAATAAGCCCAAAAATGACGGGGTTTTTTTTCCAGAAATTTGGCAAAATATACCATTTTTCAAGCCTACGAAATTGAAAAATTAAGTGAACTATAATGTATTATTTCATAAGTAGCTTGCATTTTAAAATAATTTATTATATTGGTACAATTTTATTACTTCATGAAACTTTAAGATTTTGCCCTGAAAGGGGGGTCACTTTACTATATAAACAATAAAAAGTCCTTTGTATTTTTTAGAAACCTGATTAAAAGAAAAAATGATCAGCATAAGGAAATGAAAATGGCGAAAATTGATGAAGAGAATGAAGGCAATGCCTGTGAAGCAACTATGGAGAAGGACCTTAGTGCAGCAACAATGAAAAAAGAAGTTAATGTAGCAACTACGATGAAGAAATGTAGTGCAGCAACTATGAAAAAGGAAACTAGTGAAGCAACTATACATAAAGAACCTAGTGAAGCAACCATGGAAAAGGAACTTAGTGAAGCAACTTTGAAAAAGGAACCTATGAAAAAGGAACATAGTAAAGCAACTATGAAGAAGGAACCAGGTGAAGCAACTATGGAAAAGGAACCTGGTGAAGCAGCTGAAAAAACGGAACCTAGTGGGGCAAATTTAAATGAAAAGCTTTGGCTAAGCCCATCAGGAATGTTTTTAGAAAACTACTGGTTGAGAAAAACAATTCTCTGGTATCAATACAATAAGGCCATAATGTGCAAGCTCTATGGCCAACGTGTTGTTTTTGACTGTGATTTTTTTGAATCTGAAGCAGATCTTTCAGAACGCTTTAAGCTCGTTGTAAATTCTTACATGAAAGGACTGTCTTGTGCACAAAGCGGTGTGTCCTGTGTGCATTTGATATTCTGTAATATGAAGGATTCCAGCCTTCTATTGGTGAAGAATTCTGGAAACAAGGCTTTGTGGGCGGAGTTTATGGATGATATCATTACAATTTCAAGTCGGAGTTACTTGGATTTAATCCCAAGAGATGATTTGATTTACTTAATACCTGGTGGGAGAAAATATAATTTTCCCGTCATTACAACTTATAATGCACGACAAGTATTTATTTTTAATGTCAACAGCACAAAAAGTTCTCTTCATCACATTAAAACAAAGAATAAGGAAGAGAAGATAGTGTTAGTCAAAATGCCAGTGCATCTACGCTATAGGTAAGACCATCTTAAAAGCATTATTTTCTATGAGAATCTGATTATAATCGGTAATCAATCGAAGGGCTTATCAGATTGATCGATTTTGATTACTCCATCCGATTCCCAACATTCCGATTGTTACAGATTAAAGTTTTATTGCTAAGATACAAACAAAATTACTTTACAAATTGCTACAGGTAAGGTAATATTACAGATTAGGAAATATTACTGGCAAAATTAACTTAAAACCTGTTATTGGTAAACCTGTTACTGGTAAGGTAATGCTTTCAAACCTGTTACTGGTGAGGTAATATTACAGATAAGGAAATGTAACTGGCAAAATTAACTTTAAGCCTGTTACTGATAAGGTAATAATTTTAAACCACCTGTTACTGGTGAGATGAAATTGTTACTGGCAAAATTAACTTTAAACCATGTTACTGGTGAGGTCATATTACAGATGAGGAAATGTTACTGGGAAAATGAACTTAAAGCCTGTTACTGGTAAGGTAATAGTTTTAAACCTGTTACTGGTGAGATGATATTGTTACTGGCAAAATTAACTTTAAACATGTTACTGGTCAGGTCATATCACAGATGAGGGAATTTTACTGGGAAAATGAACTTAAAGCCTGTTACTGGTAAGGTAATAATTTTAAACCTGTTACTGGTGAGATGATATTGTTACTGGCAAAATTAACTTTAAACCTGTTACTGGAAACTAAAGGTTATTATTTTAAACCTGTTTCTGTCGAGGTGATATTACAGATAAGTAAATGTTCCTGCTAAACCTGTTATTGATAAGTTAATTATAAAAAATTATAAAAAAATTATTGATAATGAGTTAAAGAAGATCCTGACGAAAATCTTAAACAGCACTCACAATAGAGCACAAGATTGAGCATCGACAGACCCCCAGCAAGCCAGAGGTGGGACCAGGTGCCCAGGAGGAGTAAACATACCCTGTTGGCTAGCCGCACCCGCTGTCGACGTTAATGCACGAAAATGATCACAATAAATAAGATGCATGCACTGTCTGAGGTTATGTCTATATTGAAAGTGCTATGGCGACCATGTCAGGGATAGTATTCAAAACTTACTGTCAAACCCCTCGCGGGGAACTGATAAGTTAATTATAAAAATTAATTATTGATAATTTAATTAATTAATTAAATTAATGATAAATTATAAAAAGATTATAAAAATTAATAATTGATAAGTTAATTATAGAAATTAATTAAATTTTTTAATTATATATTATAAAAAATTACAAAAAAATTATTGATAAGTTATGTTAATTATAAATTATTATAAAAAAAACCTGTAAGTGACAATATTGTTACTGACAAAATTAACTTTAAACCTGTTACTGTTAGCGAAAATGTCATCGCATCTACGCTATAGGTAAGATCATCTTGAAAGCATGGCAATGCTTAGTGTTGTGGCGAATATCGCTGACATCGGCGACATCGTTATGACTTTGATAATCGATTATAATAGGGAAATTTCAAACATTACAAGAATGAAATAATTGCATCATTACACTGTATTTCTGCTAGAGAATCAATTCAAACATTATGCTAAAAATTTAAAAGTAAACTGATATATCTTTGACTTAGTACTGTTAGTGGTGAGGTAATATTGTTACAGGCAAAATTAACTTTAAGCCTGTTACTGGTAAACCTGTTATTGGTAAAGTAATATTTTTTTATTGCATTTTCTGACATATGTAGCAACATTTATAGACATTACAGCTTTTTCATACCTTCCACACTTCTTTCACACACATAGAATTTTAAGAGAAAAAGCATAAAATATAAGTATAGTTAATTTTATAAGAAAAAGCATATAAAATGGCATATTTGTGTAGATAATGGTTAAGATAATGGTTCATTAAATTGTATTGACATTGTTGAAAAATTTCCCCATGTTCCCCATTTCTCATGAAATTTTTCAATTTTCATATTTTTCTTAAGTATGTAATGATCCATTTCAATATAACGTTTTATATACTGCTTTACTCCTGTAATATGTGGTAGGTTCGAATTCATTTTTTGCTGATACATATATTTTTTAACAAGACAAATTATTATTTTAAATGTTTTAAATCGTTTGCCAAGTTTTCCAAAAATCACATCAGTCTGTAATGTTACAAGTATAATCAAAGTCTGAAGAAACTGTTGTAATTTGACATGTGAAAAATAGATGACTTACTGTTTATGGGTGGTTATTACAAAAAGTGCAAGCATTACAATCAGATATTTTCATTTTAAGAAGTAGATTATTAGTTCCAATTATTCGGTGAATAATTCGAAAGTGAAACCATCTTAGTGTTATGTCATTCACTAAATTACAATGTATTGTGATGTTTCCACCATTGATTTCCTGGATGAAATTCTAATTCATGCTCCCATTTAGATTCACTGTTTGGTTTTTATACGCCCGTCATTTGACGGGACGTATTATGGTATGGCGAAGTGCGTTTGTCTGTCCGTCGGCCTATGAAACGCAATAACTTGAATACGCGTCAACGGATTTTTATGGAATTTATACATTGTGATCAGACTGTGAAGAGGAAGCTGCCTTTCGATTTTCAGGTCCGATTGTCGTTACAGAGTTATGGAACTTAGGATTTTAAAATAAATCATCGCCATTTCTCAGGAAATTCTGAAAATGTGCATAAATTTTAACCGGAAGTACCCTATTAGGATGCGGGATCCTTACGGTAGAAAGGATGTTCTTTGACATATGTAACGACTTTTTAATTTTTTGGTCGCATAACCGAGATATAGGATCCAGATCCCAGTTATTTTTCAAGTACTTTCTTACCAGAAATGGGAGAAAAATTCTCAAAACGCACCAGCTCAAACACATCGACACTACTTTTAAATGATTAGAAATTTTATTTGAATCACAAAAAAAAAATGACGTAAAGATTAAAAATACGCAACTTTTTTAATATTTTTTCAAAGTCATGCACCTGGTTCCGGGCCGGAATTATTCAAATTTTACCGATCTGAGGATCCATTTTCTTACGTATTTTTCCACACATATGCATGTCTCACACACTTTAAAATATATTCAGAATTTCATTTCATCTATCTAATAAACATTGATGGGGAGACAATTCAAGATAAACATTATGTGCCTTTTCCACTAATTGTTGAAAAAAAATTAAGAAATAATAGGAACTATTCGACAGGACAATGACGCAGATATGTAAATAATTGGGATCTTTATATTATAATGTGTAATGGGAGGGGGGTTATATGCACATACATGTTAAGCTAAGGGCAAAATATAGACACATGGAACGCAATAACTCGAATGTGCGTCAACGGATTTATAGATATTTCTACATTGTGACCAGACTTTGAAGAAGAAGCTGCCTTTCGATTTTCAGGTCCATCCAATTTGTCCTTATAGAGTTATGGGACTTAGATATTTTGGTTTTGTGAAAAAAAAATCCCAACGCGTGTATCTTGCTGCGTGAGCGTAGGCTTTATTCATAATTATTGAATACAAATCTTTAGAGCCCTTTTGATGTTTCCAAAGAGCATGAAATAATAATGGGTCATTCTTGTAAATAATAATTCTGAAGTCATAAAAAGAAAAGAAAACATATTTCCAAAGAGGATTCCTGGTTTTTTCTATTAAAAGTACTAATAGGTTCTTAAGAAAACGGAAAATTCCCTTTTATTTTTAAACGGCAAAAAATAATTACTGGAAAATTTAAATGGTAATGCAGAAGGAAAAGCACTATTCAAATAACTAGCTTTTTTGACCATATAGGACATCATTTTTGGTGTACTCATAGGAAAATTATGAATATTTTACGCTCAGAAATTGTCCCAAGTCGTTTTTTAGCTCACCTGAGCAAAGCTCAAGTGAGCTATTGTCATAGCGCACCGTCCGGCGTCTGTCGTCCGTCGTAAACTTTTCAACATTTTCGACTTCTTCTCCAGAACCACTGAACAGATTTTCATGAAACTTGGTAGGAATGTAGTACTCATGGTCCCCTACAAGTGTTGTTGTTTTTCGTCCGGATTCATTAATAGGTGGCGCCACCACAGGCAAAGGAAGGTCACAGGGGGTACCCTCCTTTGACAAACTTCTTCTTCAGAACGGAAGCACGTATCGACAAACCGAAAGCATCAGGATGATCTAGAGAGATGTCTTAAGTAGTGTTGTTATTTTTGGTTCCACTCTGAAGTCAAATTTTTGACGCGTTTTTGACGCCTTTTCGGACTTTGTCAGAAATCCACATTTTTGCACTATTTCTTTAAATAACTCAATAAGTGTATGATTTTACACATTCATTTACTGCATATCTATCAAATTTAAGTTACTAAATGCTTTGATAAGTATTTTATTCTAAAATTTTTATTTTTTGATTTTTATACCCCCGCCATATAATGGTGGGGGTATATAGTGATGCACTTGTCCGTCCGTGTGTTCGTGCGTGCGTCCGTCCCACCAGTGGTTTCCGGACATTTAAAGGAAAACTATTATAGATACTCAATTCATTTCTTGCATATAGCTTTAACACCAAGAAATACAGGTCAAGTTCGAATATGGGTCATGTCCCTCAATTTTGTGCAGAGTTATGCCCCTTGAAACTTAAAAAAACCGTTACAGATAATCAACTTAGAAAATTCAGAATTTTGTGGTTTCCAGACATTTAAAGGGTAACTGTTGTAGATAATCAATTCATTTCTTGCATATAGCATTTACACTAAGAAATACAGGTCATGTTCAAATATGGGTCATGTCCCTCAATTTTGTGCAGAGTTATGCCCCTTGAAACATAGAAAAATTCAGAAATTTGTGGTTTCCGGACATTTAAAGTTAAACCATTATTGAAAATCAATTCATTTCTTGCATATAGCTTTAACAGAAAGAAATACAGGTCAAGTTCCAATACGGGTCGTGTCCCTCCATTTTGTGCAGAGTAATGCCCCTTGAAACTTAGAGAAATTAAAAATTTTGTGGTTTCAAGACATTTGAAGGAAAACTGTTACAGAGTATCAATTCAGTTCTTGGATATAGCTCTTACACCAAGAAATACGGGTCAAGTTCGAATATGGGTCATACCCCTCAATTTTGTGCAGAGTTATGCCCCTTGAAACCTATATTCCAAATTTTGTGGTTTCTGGACATTTGAAGGAAAACCGTTACAGATAATCAATTCATTTCTTCCATATAGCATTTACACCAGGAAATACAGGTCAAGTTCAAATATGGGTCATGTCCCTTAATTTTGTGTAGAGTTATGCCCCTTGAAACTTAGAAAAATTCAAGATTTTGTGGTTTCCGGACATTTAAAGGAAAACTGTTACAGATAATCAATTCATTTCTTGCATATAGCTATTACACCAAGAAATACTTCGAATATGGGTCATGTCCCTCAATTACGTGCAGTGTTATGCCCCTTGACACTTAGAAAAATTCACAATTTTGTGGTTTCCAGACATTTAAAGGAAAACTGATACAAATAATCTATTCATTCCTTGCATATACCTTTCACACCAAGAAATACAGGTCAACTTCAAATATGCATCATGTCCCTCAATTACGTGCAGAGTTATGCCCCTTGAAATTTAGACAAATTCAAAATTTTGTGCTTTCTGGACATTAGAGGGACAACTGTTACAGATAATAAATTCATTTCTTGAGTGTAGCTATTATACCAAAAATTACTGGTTAGGTTTGAATATGGCTCAATTTTATGCAGAGTTGTGCCCCTTCAAACTTGGAAAAAAATCAATATTTTGTGCTGATCTGACATTTAAATGAAACTTGTAACAGGGAATATATTTATTTCTTAGATATAGCTTTACATTTAGAAATACAGGTCAAGTTCAAATAAAGGGTCATGTTCCTCAATTTTGTGTTAAATTGTAGGCACCTTCAAACTTTTTATACATTGCTTATATGTAAAATATGCCGGGCGGGGGTATCATTGATCCTTAGATCAACAATAGATTTCATTTAATTTTTTTTTCTTATGTGAAAAGGAAGAGGGGGGGGGAGGTGATTTTCATACATATTCAACTTCTTCTCCAGAACCACTGAACATATTTTCATGAAACTTGGTAGGAATAAGGTACTCATGGTCCCTACAAGTGTTGTTGTTTTTCGTCCGGATCCATCAATAGGTGGCGCCACCAGAGGCAAAAGTAGGTGACGGGGGGTACCCTCCTTTGACAAAATTCTTCTTCAGAATGGAAGCACGTATCGACTAACCGAAAGCATCAGGATGATCTAGAGAGATGTCTTAAGAAGTGTTGTTATTTTTGGTTCCACTCGGAAGTCAAATTTTTGACGTGTTTTTGACGTCTTTTCATACTTTGTCAGAAATGCACATTTTTGTACTATTTCTTTAAATAACTCAATATGTGTATGATTTTACACATTCATTTACTGCATATTTATGATCACATTTTAGTTACTAAATGCTTTGATATATATTTTATACTAAAATTTGAATTTTTTTTTTTTTTTATGAATTTTGTTTCTTATGTCAAAAGGAAAGGGGGGTGATTTTCATACATATTCAACTTCTTCTCCAGAACTGCTGAACAGATTTTTATGAGTAATTTTCAATCATGAATATATATGTTTACTGTGCACATGGACCCAAGGCTTGTGGGTTCAAGTTCTGGTACTTCTTTTATCTATATCAGGAATTTTAAACCCTTGTAACTTTAGTTTCGTATAGGAGGCAGCAGAACTCATGTATTTCAAAGTTGTCTTTCTTTAATATAGATATATGTTTTTGAGGATAAAATTCTTGGATTATCGATTCATTTGAATGTTATATATTTTAAATTATTAAATGAGTATGCAAAAGGAAATTAAATAATTCAAAAAAGATGAATAAGTATTTTCAAATTCATCTTGTGAAGACTTAGATATATAACTTTGAAATTAAAATATTGAGAGCACCTCAAAATATTAATGTAAAAACAGAACTTCACATTTCCATAACGTAGTGAAAGGAGAGGGAAAAGGCCGTAATTTATTAGCAGGATTTTGCTTTAGCTTCTGTATAACTGTCTGTCTCGGGTAACTTAGATTACTCAAGAAGAAGGGGGGAGATGATTTTCATACATATTCAACTTCTTCTCCAGAACCGCTGAACAGATTTTCATGAAACTTAGTAGGAATGAAGTAATCATGGTCCCCTACAAGTATTGTTGTTTTTTGTCCGGATCTGTCAACAGGTGGCACCACCACAGGCAAAAATAGGTCATGGGAAGTACCCTCATTTGACAAACTTCTTCAGAACGGAAGCACGTATCGACATACCAAAAGCATCAGGAATATCTAGATAGATGTCTTAAGAAGTGTTGTTAATTTTTGTTCCACTCTGAAGTCTGGTTATTTTCCTCTTACAAACTTCTTTTTGTTCGATATGCTTAGTTTACGTAGTTTTCAGGTCTCGACAAGGGTCGAGTAAATTAAATAAAACAGCAATACCTTTCCATACAGGTAGATATTCGCTGATCATTCGGGCATAAATCTAAGTGTTTAACTACGATTATTACGAAGCACAGATGAACATCATGAAAGAAAAATTAGAACTGCAAGGGGCAAAGCAAGAGCTTAGAGAAGAAAGGCGACAGATCCAAGCCCTAATCGATGGAATAAGCCCTACAAAACTCAGAGACCACACTCAGCAATCCTTGTCAAACAAAGATTCCCTCGAGCATGCTGAGAGAACCCATATACCACAACCCACCAACCAACAAAGCCCAGAGGGAGCCACCCATATGCAGCTCGAACAAAAGGAAACTCAACAGCCTGAACAAAAGGAATCCCAGCAGCAGCAACAGCATCATTTTTTATCCCACGGCCGTGCCTCAACAAACACGCACCGGAACAAACAAACAGAAACAAGAGCAGAACTTTTAACAGGGCAGCCTCTATTCCTGCAACAAAAGTACCCGAGGGAAGCAATAAAGGCTCAACAAATTGTAACAACTCCAAGCCAAACCCAGAATATTTACCAACAAATACAAAGAAGACCAACTATCAGGGCACCAGTCAACAGCAACAAAGAAACACTGACAACACAAACAATAAGGACACAGATACAACCGATACATACATACCATTCCCAGATCAACAATCAAAGAATACACCTCCAACCCCAAACAAAAATGTTTTACACCCATCTAAAACACCCACACACAGAGAAGAACCTCAACATACAACCACCCAAGAGCGAACAAGCCCATCACTTACAACATCCAAAACACCTATGGGCACAAACACACAGCACACTACGACCTGTACCCATAAACTACCAAACACAACCACACAGGAAAAGAGTTCACTCTCAAATGACAGATACAGTACTCACCCAAAGGAGAATGCAGGAAATACATCAGAGACAGGATGTATCAACACCCTATCCTTGGTCAGCATAAACATACAGAACATCAAAGGCAACACACAATATTTAAGAACACTCCTGAAAGAACACGACATCATCTGTGTACAAGAACATTGGCTGTTTAACTATGAACAAAACTGGATCAATAAGAACATAGATGACGTAAAGGCTCATGTAAAATCTGTAGATGATGAGGAACCAACATCCCATGCACAAAAGATCAGAGGTTATGGTGGGGTAGCCATACTGAGCACCAACAAGGCACTTACAGACAACATTACTCAACTTCCAGAAGGAAGCAATAGAATTCAAGTCTTAGAGCTGAAACTTCCCAATACGAAAACTGCCATCATCAACTGCTACATGCCGTGCAGAAACAGCAAAACAGGACAAACTGACTATGATGATGCCCTTGACATTATAGGAGAGCTCATTATAAAATATATAGGCTCACACAACATTATTATTGCTGGAGACCTCAATGCATCCCTAACAAGAAAGCCAGAAAACCAACAGGATAAGAAGCTGAAGAAATTCACAGCAGAATATAACATAAAGGCACACATAAACACAGACACACCTACCTTCTTCCACCACAATGGAAATGACAATGCCCAGATTGACTACATTTTCTACATACCTACAAATGCAAACATAGGCAAATTCCAATCCTTCACCACACAAATAGATACCTTACATCCACTCAATACATCAGACCACACATCTATATCTGCAAAAATAGAGCTTCCAGGCAGCAAGGCGACAGAACCAATCAGAAGAGAGGGGAACAAAAAATCAGAGAAGTCCTTTCTAAAACCATGCTGGACAAAATGTGACAAGCACCTGTACAAAGACACAGTAGAAAAGCTTATTAGAGAAAACAACATAGATCCAAACACAAAGTCAATCTCGCTCCTAGGACTTGAAATCAACAAGATGGAAACAATCCTATTACAAGCTGCAGAAGTATCAATAGAAGGACACCAAACACATGCAAAAACAACCAAAAGAAAAGGACGAGGGAAATGGAACAGCGAAATAGAAAAAGCATCCAAACAGTCAAAAGACATACACAGAAAGATTAGAGAAGAGGGAACATCTAGCAATGAACTAAAAGAAGAACAGAAAAAAGCGAAAAGGAAATTAAGGAGACTCCAAAGGCAACAAGCACACAAAGATAGAGAAGCACTCTACAAAGAAATCATGACAGCCCAAAAGGAAGACCAACAGCTCTTCTACAAACTCGTCAACAATCAGAGGAGTCAGAAACAACATACAACAAACTGTATCATAATGGAGGGAAATGAACTCATCACCCACCAAGAAATCATAGAGGGATGGAAATTACACTTCCAAAAGTTAGCAACCCCCCAAGAAGAGAAAGCCGCCATCAACAAAAACATCGAAGACCTAGTCATGCTGAACGATCTCCTTATCCAACAAGTTTGCAGCGACATAAATGAACCCATCACACCTGTCACACATGAAGAAATACTAGATGCCATCAACCATCTAAAGAAGAACAAAGCACCTGACGCATATGGAATAACAGCAGAACATATACAGCTAGCAAAAGAAACGCTTATACCGTTATTGACATCACTAGTAAACAAGACAATTGAATTTGGATCCCTCCCACACCACCTGAAAGAGGGAGTCCTCACCCCTGTATTGAAAAAGGGCAAGGATCAGAAAATACCTGCAAACTACAGAGGCATCACTGTAACAACTATATTCAGCAAAATCTTGGAACACTCCCTCCAAACAAGGCTGAATAACATCTTGGAACCAACACAGAGCAAGTTACAAAGAGGCTTCACAGCAAGAACATCACCTCTAAATGCAGCCTTCCTAGTGAGTGAAGCCATAGCAGAGAACACAGACCTCAAAAGTCCAATCGCACTTGTCACTCTGGATGCTGAGAAAGCATTTGACAGGGTATGGCACGAACGTCTGTTTGTGAAATTATATAATGACGGTATACAGGGAAAATTATGACTCCTACTACGAGATCTACAAGCAAATGGTACAACAAGAGTAAAATGGGAATACAGCCTTTCAGACCATTTCCAGACACTGCAGGGCATAAGACAAGGCGCAAAGCTCTCAACAACATTGTACAAGAGATACAACAACCCTCTCCTTAAACAAATAGAGGACCAAAACCTAGGGACCAACATAGGAACAACTAATGTTGGGGCGCCAACAGTTGCCGATGACATATCAATGCTACCATCTAATCCACTTGACACTCAAATAATGCTACACACAGTTTCCAACAATGCAAAACTGGATAAAGTCAACTTCAACGCCACAAAAAGCGATATAATCATTTATAATAACCCAAATGCAGAGAAAACAGAATGGGTAATAGGAAGTGACAAGATAGAGCGCAGCAAAAGTACCACACACCTAGGTCTTGTCAGAGAAGACAACAACAAATTTGACATACAACCAAAGATTCAAGTAGCATGGAGAACAATGTACAGCCTTATGGGAGCTGGTCTGCATGGAAGAAGAGGGCTCAACCCACTGACCTCATACACAATATGGGAATGCTTCGGACTACCAAGAGCCACATATGGGCTAGAGAGTATTAAGCTGACAAGGAAAGACATAGAGAACATAGAGAAATACCAACGAGGCCTCCTAAGACAACTCCAATCACTTCCTGACAGATGTGCTAACATCCCTGTTTACACTCTTCTTGGAGCAAAGCCGATTGAAGTTGTACTGGACATAAGACGACTGTCCTTCTTCACAAATATGATACGCCAGAAGGATAACATAGAATTCAAAGTAATCAGCAGACAACTCGCAGTCAAGGACGAAGATAGCACTAGTTTTACTGTAACTGTAAGGAAAACCCTCCAAAAGTACAACCTTCCAAGTGCATATGAGCTGATCAACAACACGCCTAGCAAAGAACAATGGAAAGCAATGGTAAAAGAGGCTACCAACAAATACTACAAAAATAACATCACTGAAGAACTGAAAAGAAAATCAACACTGAAACACCTGTCCGTACAAGAAAACCCACTAGACGAACCACACACAATATATAAATATGTAGGGTCCAACCCACATGAGAAGGCAGCCATAAAAGCCAGGCTCCTTACGGGCACATACACCCTCCAGGCAAACAGACACAAATATAACCAACATGAGGTAGACGCTACCTGTGAGATGTGCAAACATGAAGCAGAAGACAGAGAACACTTCATACTTCACTGTACAACTTTGTCGGAGGCGCGGGAGAAACACCTACCCAAACTTTTAGAACTTGTGCCAGAGATAACCGGAAGAAAAGAGGACCTGCTCCAGCTCATTTTGGACAGCACACATGAGAACCTTCTCTATCTTGAAGAGTCCTGCAGAAAAAGCAAGCTAGTGCCGAAAATAGAACAAATAAGCAGAAACCTGCTGTATGAACTGCACATCAACAGAACACAGACACTCGCTAGGAAGAAATAGATAACATGGTTCTCAATACATAAAACGCACCTCTACCAACATGAAAACAAAATTAGGACACCCGGCGGTGAGGAACTCTCACCCTGGACACAGTTCCTGTTATTAACAACTTTTACATATAAATATATACTTACCCTTTCTTAAACCAAAGGATATAATCCTCGATTTAAGCGCACCTTCTCATTTTTACCTTATAACAAACTGAAGAATTCTTTGCGGTGAGGAACTCTCACCCGAGAAAGGTATCGTCTCCTAATTGCATATACTTACCTTTTATCAAACCCGCACAGCACCTTTATATTTTACGTCTTACCTTATAACAGCCACAGGACCCTGGTGGTGAGGAACTCTCATCCCAGGTCAAATCCTCTCATTACAAAGTACTCACCTCTTTTAAGAATAATTTATCACAACAACTCTTATGGAAACGCACTGCATACCCTTTTACCGGCTTTTAATATATGTACCGTAGGACAGAAAGTGGTGAGGAACTCTCATCCTGGATCAAAGTCCTATAACCAAAAACTCTTTTAATCATAAACTTCTTACCTCCTCCAAGAAAAGCGCTACCACTTTTATGTATCTTTATGTATCTTTTATCCTTTAACACACTTGGGACCATTATGGGGGTGAGGAATTCTCATCCCATTTAAATCCTTTCCACCAACCTCTCCATCATATCTTATATTTATCTTATATTTATATAACTTTTAACTATGATCATGATGACATAGCCATTGACTGGCTATACACATCTTAAACTAAGGCACAATTTTTATCCTCATCTTACTGACATATAGTAGAACAATCTAATCTAACCATCTGTATAAAGTGTAAATACGTAAAATATATGTGTACATAACTAACTTCCACTTTCTCTCTTTAATTATTAACTATAACTAGTCAAATTATAATTATGATTGAAATTTTTTGAATTTTAAATCTTAATATTAATATTAATTTTAATTGAAAATCACTCAGGTGACGGGACACAGATTGGTGATAGGGACTTCAATCATTCCTCAATTAACCCACCACATTACCATAAAATGCTCTTTTTACATAGGTCCAGCCTATGGTGCTCCGAAGCCGGAGGAATTTACAAAACAACAACAACAACAACATATGGCTATTGCATTAATCAAACTTGACCAGTGTAGATTTTAATTACTTAGAACATGGAAAGGATGATTTACCATGCTATTTTCTATGTGTAGAGGGAAAACGCTGACGATTGAGATCGGACAATGACTTTACCTGTAGGGGTGATTTCAAAACAAGAAATCGAAAATGAACATTACATCACATCAAGAGACGAAGACAATGCGTTTGGACGATTATTAAGGGGGGGTTATCTCGGGAAGGGATGGGCAAGTCAGTAACTACCACCTCAAGGAATTTGCCAAACATGCTGAGATGCGTATGATATTTTTCAGGCTTAAACATTTCCCATCCCCTCCAGTGGCGGATCCAGCTTTTTAGTTGGGAGGGGGGATTGACGATGGATCTGGGGACTGTCTATGTCCTCAATGGTCCAAGGCGGAGCCCTGGTAGGGGGACCAGTCTTTCATCCTTTTCGTTCGGACTCATTTTTGTGAATGAAATTGATTATATTTACTCATATTTACTCTTTTTAGATTGAAAATTATCGTTTTACCTATGACTTGCTTTGGGGGGGGGGGGGGGGCAACCCCTTTGAATCCACCACTGCCCTCCGCATTGAGGGGCAAGACACTTTGAAAGAAACGCAGGATTTAGTCAGAAAGGGGAGCGGCATTTGCTGAGTTGCATAATAGTGTATATGTATGCGTCTTTTTTTTTTTTTTTTTTTTTTTTTTTTTTTTTTTTGGCGCTGTACATAGACATTCATATAAATAGAAATCATTGAAATTAGAATCGAATTTCGAGAACATATTTGTGTTAGATATGCTGTTACTCAAAATTTTGAGATGAGGAGCGAATTGAGCACCATCCGTCTTTTTTATTTCGAAACGATGACCTGCTTGTGCTCGCCTTTCTCCTCTTTTTCTCCAGTTGAATGTTACTTCCGTAGTCCTTTTTATGGAAGGATATATGAACATCTATACAAATATATTTGTGTATGATGATTACGTTAACAACGAGTACACTGACAAATTTAGAGGTTGAAAGGTGGTAGGGGCGTAGTGACGCATGTCCTCTCTAAATATTGCAAAGTAAGAGTTACGTGATCAAATAATAACCCTAGCTATCGCTGTTCTCGAATAGATAGTTCATTGAAACTGCTATACTGGTGCTTATTTTCGATTCAAAATAACCCATGCGGAAAAATGATTTTTTTTTTTTTTTTTTTTTTTTTTTTTTTTTTTTTTTTGGTCGGGATGGTTATCCTATTGAAAGCGGGTTCTATCCTGGACTCGCTTTGAATCGCTCGAGAAAAGAAATAAATATGCGAACGGACTGTGGCGACATCTACAATTGTTCATTATTTATAAAAATTATCTAAGATTTATACCATTGCCCAATTATTCTAGAAGTTGTTGGCATAAAATCAATACTACTCGAAAAAAAAAATCTGGAATATGCGTATAAAATTATATATTTTAGCTACATTTTCATCTATCAAGATTTGGCTCAAAAATACACCTTTTTTAGATTGGATGACGACTATAAGGGGGAGGGGGATCAGACACTATATGAATTTTACTTCCAGAGTCCAAGACTAGACAAATCAATTATTTTCCAGTAAGTCATGGTAATGGTGTTCTTAAACTTTTTTTTTCAAATTTTACAATTTTATATTATTGAATTTTCTCTTTACATCTATTTGGTTTTTTTTAAGTCATTAACTGTGAGCAACTGTGAGGTTTCGAAGGGAATTGACGGGTTTTATTCCGGAAAAAAAATCAGTATATAAGACATAACAAAGAATGTTTATTTACGGCCACTAAAGAGTTGTACTATTTATTCTCAGGGGGGGGGGGGGGGGGAGGGGCCAGTCAGAAAACAATTACGTTATGGACTTCCTAAGCCTGAACACTTATCCACAAAAATGCTTTCGGATGTGAAAAAAACTTATTATGTGTTCCTCTAGGATAGGGCTTTGATATTTCACATGTGTATTCCTTGTGACAAGACCTTCCTACACAGACCTTTAAATTTGACCTTTTGACCTTGATATAGATATTTGACCTACTTTTCAAGAAAAGTAATATTGGCTATATCTTTTGATTGGTAGGTGATAGGACTTTGATATTTCACATGTATTTTCCTTGTAACAATGCCATTCTACAAATACCATAATTTTTTTACCTTTTGACTTGACCTATATATTTGACCTACTTTTCAAAAAAATGAAGAATTGATATATCTTTTGATTGGTAAGTGATAGGGCTTTGGTATTTCACATGTGTATTCCTCGTGACAAGACCTTCCTACACAGACCATAAAATTTGACCTTTTGACCTTGATCTAGATATTTGACCTACTTTTCAAGAAAAGTAATATTGGCTATATCTTTTGATTGGTAGGTGATAGGGCTTTGATATTTCACATGTATTTTCCTTGTATTAATGCCATTCTACAAATACCATAATTTTTTTACCTTTTGACCTTGACCTAGCTATTTGACCTTCTTTTCTAAGGTTGTAAATTGGCAGGTGATAGGTTTTTAATATTTCTTATGATGAGACCTTTTTGTTACCAATTTTTACATAGTGACCTTGACCTAGATGATTGACACTCTTTTCTGAAAATTTGAGAATGACCATATCTTTTAATTTGTAATTAAGAGGTCTGATATTTCAAATGAATTTCATATGACAAGACTTTTCTACTGATACCAATAATTTTGATCCACTTTCTAGAATAATAATCAAACCGCTTCGCAGGCGACACAAGCATTCCTTGGATTGCTATTTTCTTCTGTATAACTCTATGTAATCTTTTGAGCACCAATTCTCAGAAAGTATAAATGATAGAAAGATAATTGTTTTTGCATTATTGTCAGTCTGTGGTCTAGATATGCACCTGATATTTTGTTTGAGCCCCTGACCCCTAGGGTCTTGTAAAATGGGTGTGGTCATTTTCTCCTATATAACTCTATGTAATCTTGTGAGCACCAATTCTCACAAAGTATAATTGATAGAAAGATAATTGTTTTGCTTATTGTCAGTCTGTGATCTAAATGTGCACCTGATATTTTGTTTGAGCCCCTGACCCCCAGGGTCTTTGAAAATGGGTGTGGTCATTTTCTCCTATATAACTCAAGAAATTTTGTGAGCACCAATTCTCACAAAGTATAATTGATAGAAAGATAATTGTTTTTGCTTTATTCTCAGTCTGTGGTTTAGATGTGCACCAGATATTTTGTTTGAGCCTCTTGTCCCCAGGGTCTTGGAAAATGGGTGTGGTCATTTTCTCCTATATTACTCAATGTAATCTTGTGAGCACCAATTCTCAGAGAGTAGAATTGATAGAAAGATACTTCTTTTTGCATTATTGTCAGTCTGTGGTCTAGATGTGAACCTGATATTTTGTTTGAGCCCCTGACCCCCAGGGTCTTGGGAAATGGATGTAGTAATTTTTTCCAATATTACTCTTTGTAATTTTGGGAGCACCAATTCTCACAAAGTATAATTGATAGAAAGATAATTGTTTTGCTTTATTCTCAGTCCATGTTCTAGATGTGCACCTGATATTTTGTTTGACCCCTTGACCCCCAGGGTCTTGGAAAATTGGTGTGGTCATTTTCTCCTATATAACTCTATGTTATCTTGTGAGCACTAATTCTCAGAAAGTAGAATTGATAGAAAGATAATTCTTTTAGCATTATATTTATCATTCTATGGTCTTGTATTTTGTTTGAGCCCCTGATCTCGGGGTCTTGGAAATTAAGTGTGGCGCTAAGATAAGCAAACAACCAGGAGAGCTTCAGTCTCATCTGAGACTTCTGGTTATTATTATGGTTAATTATTTTTATGCCCCCAGAATCAAAGATTCGGGGGCATATAGTTTTTGGCCTGTCCGTCTGTTTGTCTGTTTATCTGTTTGTCTGTCTGTTTGTCCGAAAAACTTTAACATTGGACATAACTTTTGAATGGGAAGTGATAGGGCTTTCATATTTCACATGTGTATTCCTTGTGACAAGACCTTTCCATTGATACCAAAATTTTTGACCTCGTGACCTTGACCTTGACCTTTGACCTACTTTTCAAAAACTTTAACATTGGGCATAACTTTTGAATGGGAAGTGATAGGGCTTTCATATTTCACATGTGTATTCCTTGTGACAAGACCTTTCCATTGATACCAAAATTTTTGACCTCGTGACCTTGACCTTTGACCTACTTTTCAAAAACTTTAACATTTGGCATAACTTTTGAATGGGAAGTGATAGGGCTTTCATATTTCACATGTGTATTCCTTATGACAAGACCTTTCCATTGATACCAAAATTTTGACCTCGTGACCTTGACCTTGACCTTTGACCTACTTTTCAAAAACTTTAACATTGGGCATAACTTTTGAATGGGGAGTGATAGGGCTTTCATATTTCACATGTGTATTCCTTGTGACAAGACCTTTCCATTGATACCAAAATTTTTGACCTCATGACCTTGACCTTGACCTTTGACCTACTTTTCAAAAACTTTAACATTTGGCATAACTTTTGAATGGGAAGTGACAGGGCTTTCATATTTCACATGTGTATTCCTTGTGACAAGACCTTTCCATTGATACCAAAATTTTTGACCTCGTGACCTTGACCTTTGACCTTTTAACCCAGTGACCTCACATTCATGTACTTAACAGAAAATAGTGTTCATAGTAACAAAGATGCCACCGGGGGCATTCGTGTTTCTCAAACACAGGCTTTATTATTTTTATTTATTCAGGCAATAGAATGATTACAATGGCACAATGACAAATATGGATAATGACCATATCCCTGTATACAGCTTAAAATCGATAATTCAGAATATTAGAAACCGAAGGCATGCAAAATCAGGATAAAAGAGGAACCAACAAACAAAAACCTCCACCATATGAAAAGAAGCAAACTCCCGATATGGGAGTGAGACCAGGTGCCCAGGAAGAGTAAGCATCTCGTGCTTGCATGCATTACCCGCCGCTTCAATTCTGTAGAACTGTCACATCCGGTTACTTCCATTTAGGAAGACATAGAATAATAATCTAACAAAGACACATTTGCATATCAGAGTGCTAATTATATATAAATGGTCAACATGAATAATATCACAGATTGTGTTGAGTATCACAATTAGATGAGATAAATATCACAGATGGTAACATATCACATACAATTGATGGTATCACATATTGAAAAATCCCAGTTTTAACAATTATCATAATTATATTACAGATGTTGAAGGACTATGGATTTTACATTACATGTAATTTCCACAGATAAAGTGCACAAACAAATATTGTCTGGTATAAGCCATTAAAGCGACTGCTGTCGATTATTTCCTATGGGGTCCTCTCATGATGTTACATATAAACATCAATCATTTACGAATGTTAAACTTAATGTACTAATTCATAATGTTCATGTGTTCTTTAAAGTCCATATAATCATTTTCTTGATATTTATTAAAAATTGCCCGGAATAATCAAGAAACATTGAATATGTACAAAAGAAGCAGTAACATAGAAAATAATAACATGATAACCATTTGCTACTTGCGTGACAAATGGCCGTCCAAAGTCGGCACCGGTTGCCCCTTGGTCTCGTCGGTTTATGTGTAGTCTTTTGTGTTTGATGTTTACATGTCGTGTGTCTCTTTTCCGTCTCGTGCTGTATTCGTCTTTTGTGCTTTTGCATCGGATGTTTTGTTGTTGATGCTGCAACGGGGTCTTGTTGGAGGTCTCCTCCCTTCTTTCATACATTGTTAAAATCATCACTTTCTCTTTGTCTGGCTATGTGTAAAAGATGAGATTAAACTGGATTCCTACCCTCTGACGGACACTGTTGATTTAGTCTAAATTTTGCTAAACTCTTATTGTAACAGTTATATATTTTTGCTTAGGCCATATCTTTGTAATTTTCTTAAATTATACTTCATATAAAATTGTAAAAGTAATGCAATCATTCAACCCATAGCATTACTTATCATTCTTTTGTTGACTAAAATCTGTTAATAGTCAAATGAGACAAGTTTCTGTCAGATTTTACATGGTCACATAATGTGAAATTGCAACTTTGTTTTATATTTGTGTTTGTTTTTCTCCCTGGCTTTCTCATAGCTTTCTCAATTTCAAAAGGACGCAAAACAGAATAAAAACAAGAAATGACCTTTATGAATTTGAGCTCTTTATTCCATCAAAGATGTACCGAGGCAAGTTTTTGAACTTGCAATTTCAATTCAGCACTTAATTTATGATTTATTTATTTACCACGTCTGTAAAAAATCTATTGGGCCCATGTGACCTATGTGGGAACAGGGCCTTCTGATTTTAATGTTTAGCAGAGCTAGTTTCCATCAGTGTATTACATGTAGAATTTTTCATTGTTTCAGGGGACTACCAAATGAAATTCACAAGTACTTACATCCAGAATACGTAATGAATATCTTGAGCACACTTCATCAAACAGGGAGTTGGGAGAGGGCCATGCAAACAAGGTAACATCAAACTATTGTTTTAAAATATTTCGTTTAATGTTTGCATGTAAAAAGCATTTTTAATACAGTAAAGATGGATTTATCAAACAGTTCTAATTTCACATCAGTTTAATAATTCACCCCACCCCAATCCCACCAAAAAATGAACATAAAAAGATAATCAATTGTCCTGTTTGATCCTCACGCCATTCACATTTTAATTTCTATAAGCAGGCGAGGAAAAAACACGTGACCAGACTGGGAATTGAACCTGAGACCTTATGATCTAATTCGCCACACTCAAACGATGATAAAGAATTTATCAATTAAACTCAACACTCATATGAGAGGTGCTTCTTGTCATGCAGATCATCAATTTATCGTGTAGATCAAAGAATTGTACAGAGGAGATCGCGATCTTAAATTTTGAGTTGAGTCCTTAGATAAACATCAAGTCTTCCTCTTAGCAAGAATGCATCAAGAAATCTGAAAAATATGTATTGAAATACATTTAATAATCTGATAATTAATTATTTAAAACAAAAATGATAAAGTTATGAATCGCAAGCGATTTAAGTCCCCTACCAGCATTAACCCATGTCGTTCAACTCTGCCTTGACCTGTACTTACACATAAAGATGAATCCAACATCAAAATAAGTTCAATATGTGTATTAGAAAAAGGTCTGGAAAACAGGAAAATTTAATGAAATATGCTATGAGGCCATACCTTTTGTAAGAACAAATAAATGAAACCCAACATCAACTTATTCTTTATCATACTATAATGTATCTGCTTACCAAACATCAGCTCAATATCTACAACAACAGGCATGAAGACTAGAAACTGAGAAGTTCATGTAATTTGCTAAGTCCAAGGGCAATGTCTCCTGTAGAAATGGGTCAATCAAATTGAAACACAAACTTTATTTGAATCGCACTGAGATATGTATAGTCACATAACAAAATTAATTTCAATGTCTGCAATACCATGGAAGAAAAGTCCGGAAAACTGAGAATTTCATGAAATTTGCTCAGTTCAAGGGCCATAACTCTTGTGAAAATAGGTCAATCAAAACCAAACTGGAACTTGATTTGCATAACACTAAGATGTAATCAAATGTATAACACTAAGATGTAATCACATATTAAAAGTATTTTGATATCTACAACAACAGCCGAGAGAAGTCCGGAAAACTGAGAATTTCATGAAATTTGCAGAGTACAGGGGCAATAACTCTTGTAAAAATAGGTCAATCGGAACCAAACTCAAACTGTTTAACACTAAAATGTACTCAGCTGTATCACACTAAAATGTATTCACATATAAAAATTATTTCAATATCTGCAATACCTTGGATGAAAAGTCCGGAAAAGCTGAGAAATTCGTGAAATTTGCTAAGTCCAGGGGCCATAACTTTTTTAAAAATAGGTGAATCGAAACCAAACTCGAACTTGATCTTTATTATATTGAGATAAACTCACATACCAAAAATGAGTTGAATATATGCAGCGACAGCGAAAAAAAAGTCTGGAAACTAAAGTGTGACAGACAGACAGACGGACGGACAGACAAACGGGGTGGAAGCTATAAGTACCCTCGAAACCAAACTCGAACTTTTTCTGTATCATATGGAGATAAACTCACATACCAAAAATGAGTTCAATATATGCATCGACAGCGAAAAAAGTCTGGAAACTAAAGTGTGACTGACGGACGGACAAACGGGATGGAAACTATAAGTCCCCTCCGGCGAGCCGGTAGGGGACTAAAAAAGTATAGACGTTGACGCTCTGAGGCAAATGCTCAAATGATCTATCTAACCTCTTGTTACTATTACTTTACTGCGTGCATTTCCTACACCAATATTGACCAATCATAGGACTTGTATATATCACCTGACTTTTTATATCTGCCTTTACGGCAACCAATCGGATAACAATACTTTACTTGTTCGAACACTCTCATAAGCGCTCACCGTTACATTGATAAATACATTTATGATCTAATACGCCACACTCAAACAATGATAAACTGTTTATCAATTAAACTCAACACTCATATGAGAGGTGCCTCTTGCCATGCAGAGCATCTCGAAAATACAAAGAACGTGAAAATAAATGAACTGAAAACTTTATTTAAGAACTCAAAGTCCTAGATTTTTCGATACAGACAAATATGAATGAATGCTCTCTTTGAGGTAGCCATCTTTGGCTCTATCCGAACGCCAACGATATGTATTTTATACTAAAATTTATTTTTTTTTTTTTTTTGATTTTTTTTTTTTTTTTTTTGATTTTTTTTTATTCTTATGTAAAAAGGAAGGGGGTGATTTTCATACATATTCAACTTCTCCAGAACTGCTGAAAAGATTTTCGTGAAACTGTGTAGGAATGAAGAATACTAATGGTCCCCTACAAGTGTTGTTGTTTTTCTTCTGGATCCATCAACTGGTGGCAGGCAAAAGTAGGGCACGGGGGTACCCTCCTTTGACAAACTTCTTCAGAACGGAAGCAGGTATCGACAAACTGAAAGTATTTTGATGCTCTAAAAGGATGTCTTAACAAGTGTTGTTGTTTTTGGTTCCAGTCCGAAGTCAAATTTTTGACGCGTTTTTGGTATCTTTTTGGACTTTGTCAGAAATGTTCATTTTTGAACTGTTTCTTTGACTAACTCTGTCAATGGTGGTTTTGTGCTCTCATTTAGTGCATGTTTGTTATATTTAAGTTACTATTTGCTTTGATCATGTTGGTATACATTACATGCTATAATCTTCTTTTTTGAATTTTTTATGAATTTTTCAAAATATGAATAGATATGTTTACTGTGCACATGGACCCAAGGGTTGTGGGTTCAAGTCCCGGCACCAACACCCCAATTTCTTTTCTTCCTTTATCATTTTATTCAATTTTGTCACCTTTTTATGCACTTTTAAATCATCTAAGTACCTTTAATTTCATTTTTGACCAAGATTTTTTCTCTTCCATTTTCATTTTCATTTTTGCACACTCTTTCATTGTGTATTTGACATATTTAAGTATCTTATTGCTGTGATATTTATTTCATGCCTAAATATTATACTTTTAATTTTAAGTGATGGAAAGTTTCCTTCTTTTCCCCTATTTATTCCTACTTTTTCCTACTTTTCTCCTACTTTTTAGCTACTTTTTAGCTCACCTGAGCGAAGCTCAAGTGAGCTATTGTCATAGCGCACCGTCCGGCGTCCGTCCGTCCGTCGTCCGTCGTAAACTTTTCACATTTTCGACTTCTTCTCCAGAACGGCTGAACAGATTTTGATGAAACTTGGTAGTTATGAAGTACTAATGGTCCCCTACAAGTGTTGTTGTTTTTCGTCCTGATCCCTCAACAGGTGGCGCCACCAGAGGCAAAAGTAGGTCCTAGAGGGTACCCTCCTTTGACAAACTTCTTCTTCAGAACAGAAGCATGTATCGACAAACCGAAAGCATCTGAATGATCTAGAGAGATGTCTTAAGAAGTGTTGTTATTTTTGGTTCCACTCCGAAGTCAAATTTTTGACGCGTTTTTGATGTCTTTTCGGACTTCGTCAGAAATGCTCATTTTTGCACTATTTCTTTCAGTTACTCCATAAATGAATGATTTTATGCACTCATTTAATGCATTTTTATCTTTTTCAGTTACTTAATGTTTTGATATGTATTTTATGCTCAAATTTTATTTTTATGAATTTTTATAAATTATTTTCTTATGTAAAAAGGGAGGGGGGATGATCTTGATACATTTTCTGCTTCTTTTCCAGTACCGCTTGGCAGATTTTCATGAAACTTGGAAGGTATGAAGTACTAATGGTCCCCTACAAGTGTTGTTGTTTTTCGTCCAGATCTCTCAATAGATGGCGCCACCAGAGGCAAAAGTAGGTCCCAGAGGGTACCCTCCTTTGACAAACTTCTTCTTCAGAACCGAAGCATGTATCGACAAACCGAAAGCATCTGAATTATCTAGAGAGCTGTCTTTAAAAGAAGTGTTGTTATTTTTTGTGACTTTATTTTTATAAACTTCATACCAAGTTCTAATCTTGTCATTTCATTTGGTACATCACTTTGTTTTCCTCAGTTGCAGATCAAATATGCAAGTTGTTCTTTCTGGTCAAGTAATGTGATAAAATAACCTTCACAAATTTTTCATGACAGGCATATTTTGTACCGTTTGCAGTACTCTAAAGCGGGGGACATTAAATCTCATTCATCTGTCCGTCCGTCCGTCCGTCCGTCTGTCTGTGTCACAAAATCTTTAACCTTGGCTATAACTTTTTAACCAGAAGAGATACAGTTCTCATATTTCACATGTGAGTTCCTTGTGACAAGACCTTTACACTGACACAAAAATTTTTGACCTCGTGACCGTGACCTAGATATTTGACCTACATAAAGGACTCAGATTTTTCTGAGTCAAACACCCCAAGCGGGGGATCACGATTCTCTGAATCTGCTTGTTTTCTTATTGAATTGGAAGAGGTGGGGGAGGGTATTTTCAACTTCTTCTTCAGAACCGCTGGGGCATTTTAAAGAAACTTGGTAGGTGTGATATGCTAATGGTTCCCTACAAGTAATGTTGTTTTTCATCAAGATTTGTCAACAAGTGTCGCCACCCGGGGCAAAGTAGGTCACAGGGTTCTTTGACAAACTACTTCTTCAGAATCCAAGCATATATCAACAAACCGAAGGCATCAGAATGATCTAGAGGGATCTCTTAAGAAGTATTCCTGTTTTTAGTTCCACTCTGAAGTCAAATTTTTTATGTCTTTTCGGACTTTGTCAGAAATGGACATTTTCATACTATTTCATAGGATGGACTTTAAGGATGGACCACACTAACAATCACCATTACAATGTGCATGTATTCAGTCATTCAGCAAAAGTGACATGGTTCTCAGGGGAGCGATATAGGCCCACTTGGGCCTTTTGTTTACATTGACTACTCCTACTTTTTTCCTACTTTTTCATGAAGGAATAGTAGAAAGCCTGTATGTGTGAAATTTCATGAAAATCGGAGATCATGCGTGCCGAAATTGTTTAAATGGTTACAGAGAATTGCTATTAATTACATGTACAGAATTAGGGACTTTCTTTTCCTAAATATCCAAGAGTTGTCTTTCTTACGTCAATTGTTCTACATCCTGATAGTACCTATATATAGCTATAGATACTTTCATTAGAAATATAGATTTGCCCTGGTAAACTACAATATGTATCATTATGCATTGTTAGTGCGGTAAGAGAGTGCAAGGGTATCAGGTGAGCGATGTGCCCGATGGGGCTCTTGTTCAATAATTTCTGCAGCACTTCACATATAATGACGATCTTAATGAGCAGCTAGAAGCCTGTCATTTTACGTTATTCGAGACATCTCAACTTGAATCTTTTTCATACAAATTTGTTCTTTAAATCATATCGCTAACCTTGGCTATTTCGCATGAAGTAATTGATTCCTCATAGCCAGATTTTTCATTTGGGACCTTGACTTCGGACCTTTATCTAGTGAACTTGTCTCTGGAGTTAAACTTACTTTTAAAAAAACTTAACTTGGGCTATATCCTATGAACTAAGGGGATAGGGCTTTGAAATATCACAAGTCATGCAGATTCCTCATGACTAGACCTTTCATTATTGACCTTTTGACCTATAGCTAGTGACCTTTACCTTGGATTTTGACCTACTTTTAATCAACTTTAACAATTTCCACCTGGGCTATATCTCATGAACTGTATGAGGGGTAGGATTATGATATTTCAATGTAGATTCAGGACCTTGAACTTTGGTGTAGTGACGTTGACCTTGGAGTTGAACCTACTTTTAAAAAACTTTAACCTGGGCTTTAAAAAAAACCTTAACCTGGGCTATAAAAAAACCTTAACCTGGGCTATATCTCATGAAGGGGTAGGGCTTTGACATTTCATATGTAGATTCCTCATGACCAGAAGTTTCATTTAGGAACTTGACTTTTTACCTAGTGACCTTGACCTTAGAGTTTGACCTGCTATTTTTAAACCTTAATCTGACCATATCTCTTTTGTTTTTTTATGAAAGGGATAGGGCCACGAAGTCCCTAAATCGGACCCGTCTCTTAACAGTTGACTTGAGTGAATATTTTTGTGACTTGATACTTTGTAAAGTTCTTTATTAAATTATGTGTTGAGATTTTGTAATTACAGTAGCTTTAAGCCCCTTAAAAATCCTTAAAACGGCAATTTTCCATTAATTTGCTGCAAAACCTACATTTTTCTTTAGAATTAGCATTGGCAACATGCATCGAGAAACATGAAAAAATAACAACTGAAAAATGATCTTAAAATTTCTTCTTGCCATAAAAGTTTCATGTTCCTCGACGCATGTGGCCATATCAAATTTTCCACTAAAGACACATTTTTCGAGAATTTTTTCCCATGTTTTGGCAATAACGTCAAAATGACGTCACTTAATATGACGTCGTAAGTCTTCGGTTGGTGATATGTGCCTTTCATGAATAGCGGGAAACATTAATTATAATTTATGTGATATACCAAGCATTTCTGATTAAGTTAAATTTTCTTGACCTTGACCTTTGACCTACTTTTTAATTATAAGGGATAGGACTTTGATATTTCACATATAGATTCCTCATGACCAGAGCTTTTATTTGATACCATGACTTTTGAAATAGTGACCTTGACCATTAGCCTACTTTTGAATTATTAGTGATAGGGCTTTGATATTTCACGTTTAGATTCCTTTTGACCAGAGCTTTCTTTGTTATGTCATAAACATATCCGTTTAGAGAAAAACGTGCCGCGGGGGTATAATTCGTTCACTTTTGGGCAATTCTAGTTCATAATTCATACACTACGGCTCAGGGATGTAAAATTTACATGAATTGTTTCATTGATATCATATGCAAAAGAAAATAATTTGAAATCCTCTGCTTATTTTTCAGAATGGAAGATGGTGGGAAAGAAACAGCTATGGAGATACATAGCAAGAAAGATTTTAGAAAAATTGCAACACAAAAGGAAAAGATGCATATTATAAATACTAAATTGTTTTCGATGCCGTACAAAGAGTGAAATGAAGTTATGTATAAGTAGAAGCATTCGATGGTACTTTTGTTCACGGTTTTTAGCTCTACTGGTCAAAGACCAGTCGAGCTTATGCGATCGCCCTTCGTCCGTCTGTCTGTCCGTCCGTCTGTCCGTCCGTCTGTCCTTCTGTCTGTCTGTCCGGCGTCCGTAAACAATTCTTGTGGACACGACTCCTCTAAAACTATAAATGATAGAAATGTAATTCTTCTTGCATTGTGATTGGTCTGTGGCCTAGTTGTTTTGATTATATTTTGATTGAGCCCTTGACCCCTAGGGTCTTAGAAAAAGAGTGTGGTCATTTCCTCTTTAAAGGGGTCTTTTGTAGGCAACTCCTCTGAAACTGTAAATGATAGAAATGTAATTGTTTCCTACATAATGGTTGGTCTATAGTCTAGATATGCACCTTATATTTTGTTTGAGTCCTTGACCTCAAGGGCCCCAGAAAAAGGGTGTGGTCTTTTTGACAGGCAGTTCGAAGATCTGTACATTTTCAATTACAAAATGTATCTTCAGAAAATTCTATAGATTGAAAGTTAAAACCATGTCTGGTTTGTTACATTCCATTTTTTATGAAGTTCATCTGTCTTAATAGTGTCACAATTGCATGCCTGTATTTATTTTTACTTGTTTTTTTTTTCCTTTCTTTCTTTTCTGTTATAATTCATGCACCGATACTAGCCTTTACCAAGCTATATGGGCTCAAATACTTTTATCTGTATTTGGAAATGTAAAGACAGAAAGACTCCATGCTTTTCTTTCAATTTTACTCTTATTTCAAGTTTTTTTTACACAAGATTACTGCTTTATGATAGGTGTGACAAAGTTTTTTAAGAAATGATTTTGGTATGAATTAGTTTAGTCTTGTACAGTATAAAGAAGAACAACAATGGCAGCCACTGCTCTCTCAGTTCATCTCAGTTTCCCTCCCAGGTAAATAAGGCACAAGTGTTGAAGTTTTGGTGTTTCCATCTTGTCCGTCGCCCTTGCCCTGAGTGCTAGAAAGGTTCCATCCTTTACATGTATTTTTCATATTCTTTTCATTTTCGTGCGTGAACATCGACGTCGGGTGCGACTAGCCAACAGGGGATGCTTACTCTTTCCAGGCACCTGGTCCCACCTCTAGCTTGTTAGGGGTCCGTCGATGCTCAATTTGGTGCTCTATTGTGAGTGCTTTTAGACTATCGTCAGGATCTTCCTTAACTCATCATAAACCCATCAGCATTATGTGTAAGTATGGTTCAACTCAAGGCTCTTGGAAATGTACGAACTTTGTGCCGTTTCTCCTACCGATGTAACTCCTACGTCAAAACTGTAATTAGAAATAAGTTCTAATAAAATTTTAGTAAAGAACAATGGATAGAATGATTTAAACAATGTTTAGTTTAATTAAAAAAACAGTCATGTGTAATAGAAAATTATGAACAAATAAGGAAACAAATTATATCCATAAGTAAGTGAGCTGAAGTACACGTATGACATACAAAATGCAATCTGAGTTAAGTTTTGTGAACATTCGTAGCTTATCCTTTCCAAAGAAATATGCCATTTTACTGATTTATTTTCCACAGTGCACAAACAATTTTATTTTGTATGTTAAACGTCTTTAAATTCAATAGCATCATTTAAAACCTGATAAATTTACAGCATGGACCAGACATGCACGCTTCGGGTTCTAAACCCTCGTCAGTGATCCTTAGTCTAAAAAATGTAATATGGCCAAAAAGTTTGAAAATTATTATGTCCAAAAATGTACCAAAAGATGTAGCAGAATGAGTGGGATATGATGCTACAGGACCCACGTTTTAGAAATTTCAAGCAATTTTAAAACAGAAAATTTCAAATGCGTATCTTTCATAGGACACTTGATGATTATTTTCGTTTCTTTCGTAGCACTCCCTGAATGATTATTCGCTCATATCTTAGAGCCAAATAACAGATAAAGATGATCCTGACGACAATCTCAATAACACTAACAATAGAGCACCAAATTGAGCATCGACGGACCCCTAGCATGCTAGAGGTGGGACCAGGTGTTCATGAGGATTAACCTTGCCCTGTTCGATGTTCATGCACGAAAATGAAAACACTATCTACAAAATATGTACTGTCTTAGCTTATGCCTACATAGAAAGTGCTATGGCAGGGAAGGCATTTAAAACAATTACTGTTTACGAGTTCCTCAAGGCAAAGGGCATAAATAAGAAACAAAATCAGATAAAGAAGATCCTGATGAAAATCTCAAGAGCACAAAATGAGCATCGACGGATCCCTAGCAAGCTAAAGGTGGGACCAGTTGCCCGGGAGGAGTAAGCATTCCCTGTTTGGCAAGCCGCATCTGCTGTCGATGTTCACGCACGAAAATGAAAACAATATCTACAAAATATGCACTGTTTTAGGTTTGTCTGTATCGAAAGTGCTGTCATGGTGGCCATGTCGGGGAAGACATTTAAAACACTTGCTGTCAAACCCCTCGCGGGGAACTTTTTTTGCAAGCACCACACGGCAAAGGGCCAAAGTCAAAATTAAACGAAAGGAGATGTTAATGGAAAAAATTAGTTGACTAAATCGCAAAAAAATATACGAATTCAGTGCTACGAAATCGTTAAACTAAAGATAAAGAAAATAAATCGATTTATTAATTTATTGTATCTTTCCATTTGTATTATTTTCACTGACAAGAATCATCAGAGATAGATCTTGAAACCGTTTAGAATAGAAGTCATAAAAACAATTGGTATTTAGTCTGCTTGTAGAAATGATAAAAGTATCAATTGTTTAAAAGAAAAAAAACCAGGTAAAGTCTGTGTGGAATTCGTCATATAATTGGCTGGTAGTGTGCCTCCTCAACAGTTGTAACACAAGCATGTAGGACTTTGACCGGCTCCGAATTCCCATTTCCTCTGCTCTACCACGAATTCCGTTGCGCATTTGAACATACATATAATAATTCCATACATAGACATATACATGTACAATATAGATCCTTTTTTGTTCTAGGTTCTCGTCCGTCTTCAGTTTGAATGCACGGTCGTCCTCTGAGGTCTCGATCTGTCCAATGCCCTGCTTATACTAATTCTTTCTTTCTATTGTTAATTTCATTTCTCTTCTCAAATTCTTATTCTACGATGGTCGATTTCTTTTCGTTCCATGTGTAATCAGTCCGCCATGTTGTTTTGTTTCGCTACAGTACTAGTCTAATGCAAATACGTGCTTACACGTGTTCCATTTGTTCTATTTCGAAAAAAAAACTAGGTTACATTAGGGTACCCATTTCATATTTTCGGTAGCGAGTGCATAAATGATTGTTGTAACCAACTAGTTTCTAATTTCAATGAGACAAAAGAAGATCCTGACAACACATCTCAACACCACTCACAATAGAGCACCAAATTGAGCATCGATGGACCCCTAGCTAGCTAAAGGTGGGACCAGGTACCCGGAAGTAGTAAGCATCCCCTGTTTTTCAAGAAAAGTATTATTGACTCGCTTCCATAAAAAAAATGCCAAAATGCTTTATTAATGGTTTGATTTTTACGAGACCGTTTGTAGCATTAAATCACCCCTTGTATTTAAGGCGCTTTTATGCAAATGAACTTATGATAAACTATATATTTTCTGAAAAGGAAAACTCATTGGGCATTGTCACATTTTTTTTTCTAAAAATAAATATGTGCGTAAAGATGAGAAATGAAATAGATATAAGAAATGATATATACCTCTGCGGTACTATAGTACCACATCGCATCCTGGCACCTGCCACAAAGAGATAACATTTCCAATCACCAGCCCTGAGAGGGGATTTCCTTGCTGATTTTGTTAGAATTGATATTCCAACGAAACCTTGAGAAGTATGGCTGATACATTTTCTCTTCTCTTCGACGCTTGCGTGCCCTGAAATTTGAACGGGGAATATATGAACCTATTGACAATCTTTATTTTTAGCACAATATAAGCCTTTGAAACACCACGTTCCTTCAAATGATTGGAAGCAAAATGAAGGTTATCTTTAGAATTATTATTTGAAGAGAACGAAAACACACAGAGATTTATTGATAAGAAGGGGAAGATTTTTAATTTTGACGAATTTACTAAGTCGGAAAACACGAATTTATAAACAAAATTATCCTTATTAACATTGTACATGTATTATGTTTCACATGAATAGACAAAGAGGAGCAAAGAATAAAGCAACGTATAGACACTATGAAACATGTGAAAGGCGTTGGTTCGTGATTGTGTTTTCATTTTGATTTCAGGGTTTGAATTTGACTTTCATTCACTGATAAATCTTACAATGAAGCTACATGTACATCTATGAGGATTGTCTTAACGAAAAACAAAGTTATAGTCGATACTTACATCTATGAAAGATAGCAAAATGACTACACTGCAAAACAAAGGAGGGGATCTCCAACAACACCCGGTTGTAGCACCCACAGCAAAACCCCAAAACAGCCAGTGCAAAGACGCAAAGCAGACAAGCACGGAAAGAGACGCATAAGGGACAAGGAACGTCAACGCACAGCACAGAAACATCAAACACAAAGGACTACACATAAACGAACGAGGCCAATGGGCAACCGGTGCCGACTTAGGACGGCCATCTGCCACGGAAATAGCAGAAGGTGTGGTTATCCGATTACCCAGAGGTCTCGAAGAACGTACAATTGTAGTGTAAAACAACCTCCTCACTGTCGGATGACCACACACAAACAAGACCGCAAAACGCAGGGGCCCTAGAAACACAGATGAATATGTAAATGGATATAAAAAGAGGGCGTACGCAATACAATCCGTGCTCTGCCGCCGCGAGCTCATGTATGTTATCACCCGAGGAGTCCGACTGACATTCAGAGAGGACAGGTGGTCGGGGCCCTGTCTTCTCTAACGATGTTTGGACAGGGCCCGTCATGGAGTCCCGTCGTCACAGTCAGTCAGAGTGCAAGTTTTAAGAATGCGCTTGTACAAGACTGTAGATTGGTCAAGTACCAAGCCTAGTGTCCGTCTGGTGACATTAGGATCATATCCACGGTTTAAAAGGCGTTTGATGATTCTGACGCATTTTCGATAGTGATGTTGTCTATCTTTGATCCTTCTTATCTTATATTATAATAATGTCACCATAAAATGCAGGTTGTGAAATACCCAAAGTAATATACTCTGTTGCCTGTATTGGTCCGAATTTCAGAAGAAGTTGACAATAATTTTTGTAAAATTTCCAGAAAGGCTTTACTAGTTTGTGAAAGCGAAAACCTTGTCCTAAAAGTTTCTTGGTAATTTGTAAATTTCTACTATGAAAATCCAAAACATCAGTACATGCTCTAGCATACCGGATGAGCTGTGAAATATAGATACCATAGGACGGTAATCTAGGAACATCACCGTCAAGCCAGGGGAAATTTACTATGTTAAATCCAAAATCATCTCTTTTGTCATACACACTTGTATGGATCTCTCCGTTAACAATTTTAATATTTAGGTCCAAAAATGGTGTTTCTGTGTTAGAAACGTTTGCCTTGTTTAAAATCAATTCTTGTGGATAAACAACATTTTTATACTTTTCAAAAACAGGATTGTCGATAGTAAGAATATCATTCAGGTACCTAGAAGTACCAATGAAGCATTTCACATCATCATTTTTTCTTTGCTTTTGAAGATTTTGGATAAATTCCTTTTCATACGTGTATAAAAATAAATCTGCAACAAGAAGCACACAATTAGTACCCATTGGAATCCCTTCAACCTGCTTGTAGAGTTTCTCGCCAAATCTTACATAAATATTGTCCAAAAGGAAGGACAAGGCAATACACAGGTCACCACATGTCCATGATTTGTTTGATTTGTAATCTGTGGCGAAAAAGAAACCCTTCGATTCAGAAGTACAAATATAAGTTTTCCCCTCTTGATCAAAACACCATTTTATGAGTTTGGACAGTCGAGCATTTATTTTGTCGTGAGGAAGCGTGGTGTACATATTAGAAAAGTCGTATGAAGATATCGTATTTGCTTCAAAATTTCTTGATTTCATTTTGTCAATCACATCCCCTGAATTTTTAATAGACCAAAAGAAGTTTACGCCATTCCTGTTCATGACAGTTTCACAGTATTTTGCCACGTTTTCCTTTATAGCCGTCAGAGCTGACGTCAGATTTCTCGACAAAATTGTTGTTGAGCAGTTGCTAGAATTAGTAATGTATCGAAATTTGTAAGGAGACTTGTGAAGTTTTGGTATACAGTATATTGTAGGGAGATCCAATTTAGAAATAGGGATGTTAAAAGAAGAAATTACACTGGTATGTTTGTTCAAAATATTGGGAACACTTTCGTTGCTTTCGATATAAGTATTAGTAGAGGAAAGTTCCGAAACTAAAGTTGATATGTAGTAGCGTTTTCAAATAATTATGGTGTTGTTGGCTGCTTTGTCTGCAGGCGCGAAGACATATTTTTCATGTAAATTACGTAACTTGGATTTGAAATATCTTTCAGATTTGGAAATTGGATTTTCAAAAAGATGAGGATTTTTGTGGTAGTTATCTATTCGAATATCGGTAATATCCAAAATGAGGTTTTTCCAGTCATTCAGGGCATGCGATTCGACTCCTTCCGATTTACACCATCGTTTGGTATAGTTATCTAAAGCTTCCTTTAGCACTTCGCGACATTTAATAAAATCTATCTTGGATGGGATTCTATATTTAGGTCCCTTTTTGAGAAGACCACGGAGCTGCCTGTCTTTGATAATTGAAAAGTCACCTGTAATAATATGGTTTATATAGATATTCAGACGTTGCACATTCTCAAGAAGCAGGACATGATTCAAGAATTTTAGGATCTTGTGTAACTTTGTTGTAGTTAAAAACGAAATTTCGAATAGGTCTCTTATATTTGTAACAAATAAGAGGAGGTTCTAAATTTCTAAAATATTGAGGAATGGCACTTTGTACGCGATGATCCCGAAAAATATTAGAGATATTCAGAAGATCAAGTCCTTTGTTAGTCCCCTACCGGCAACGCCGAAGGGGACTCTTAGTTTCCTCTCGGTCTGTCTGTCTGTCCGTCTGTCCCATTTTCAGTTTTCCGGACTTTATTTCGCTGTTGTTGCATATATTGAATTCATTTTTGGTATGTGGATATATCTCAATGTGATACAGATCAACTTTGAGTTTGCTTACGATTGACCTAATTTTACAAGAGTTATGGCCCTTGGACTTAGCAAATTTTATGAAAGTTTCGGTTTTCCGGACTTTTTTCCGCTGTTGTTGCATATATTGAACTCATTTTTGGTATGTGGATATATCTCAATGTAATAGAGATCAAGTTTGAGTTTGCTTACGATTGACCTAATTTTACAAGAGTTATGGCCCTTGGACTTAGCAAATTTTATGAAAGTTTCAGTTTTCCGGACTTTTTTCCGCTGTTGTTGCATATATTGAACTCATTTTTGGTATGTGGATATATCTCAATGTAATAGAGATCAAGTTTGAGTTTGCTTTTGATTGACCTAATTTTACAAGAGTTATGGCCCTTGGACTTAGCAAATTTTATGAAAGTTTCAGTTTTCCGGACTTGTTTCCGCTGTTGTTGGATATATTGAACTCATTTTTGGTATGTGGATATATCTCAATGTGATACAGATCAAATTTGAGTTGCTTTTGATTGACCTAATTTTACAAGAGTAATGGCCCTTGGACTTAGCAAATTTTATGAAAATTTCGGTTTTCCGGATTTTTTTCCACTGTTGTTGGATAAATTGAACTCATTTTTGGTATGTGGATATACATGTATCTCAATGGGATACAGATCAAGTTTGAGTTTGCTTTAGATTCACCTATTTCTACAAGAGTTATGGCCCTTGGACTTAGCAAATTTCGTGAATTCAGTTTCCCAGACCTTTCTTGGCTGTTGTTAAAGAAGATTACATAATGAACGGAGATGCAAGTCATAAATTTATGCCGCCTGTAGGGGACTTATATCGCACAGCGATCATTGCATTTTTAAATAAATGGAATTTTTATGAATCGTCATTTAGGGGAGGTGTTTTTAACCAAAGGATATAGTTTATTTTGTGCGAATGCAACAATGATGTTTAGCCTGAATCAATCAGTGTTTCTTAAGAATGCAACCAGTGCTTCATCCAAGATAGATTTTAATTGAACTGCTGGAACTGAAGAGAGAGCATGTAGCAGTTCATGTCTACCGCCGTTGCGTGCAATTATCAGTAGATCTTTGAGATTACGATGTACATGTACTCTAGCTCTTTTTCTGAGTTTTTTGTTTTACCTTTTAACGTGAGACCTATGCTTCCTTTTAGTGTTAGGGCGGATTGAAAAAAACATTAATATTTGAAGAGGTCGAAGAAATGTTTCCTTGTCCATAAATCTGATCGTTCAGACCAAGGGGGTACGCAGTTTGCAGTTTGGTTATCCAGGCAAGTTCAGCTTGTAAGCGGCGTTTTTTAGTTTCAGTTTTACTTTGATTTTTAAACTACAAAACAACTGCATAGATTTTAAAATATCTTTAAGAAGAAAATATCAAAATTAATGACCGTCATAAAATGTGTTTTTGTTTAACCTCATTCATAGAAAAATGTTCATTAACAGGTCTGGAACAAGAATGAGCGCGAGCTGTAGTTCCTATTTTGAATTTACAGTTCAGTCAAACACAGAATAGTCTATCGGAAGTGGACGGAAAATTGAACTCTGGTTAACTACGCTGATTGAGTTCTAGATGTCTTGTGTAAGATGACTAGTTGTAACATCCTAATAACAGACACTTCATTCTCAAGTAATCTCACAAAACAAACATTTAACACGCATAGTTTTGAAAACCTAAACTGTATGACATCTAATGTTGTACGGAATAGAGTGCTCACTTTGTGGATTGATTTATGTGGGTGAAACCAAAGGTAAGCTCCGAACCAGAATGTCAGGACATCGTTCAAAAATAAATAATAAAGGAAGTCAACTTCTTTATCGGCATTTTGACCAGGCCGATCATTCTGTTTTATCTATGAGAGGCAGAATCCTGGAGAAAATATATCACCCCACAAGCGATCCCAATTTGAGCACACCTTTCCGTCGCAACAGAGAAGAGTTCTGGATAAAAAATCTTAACACTGCAGCACCCTATGGATGCAACGATAATATAAGCAGCTTAGGAAACTTAACAAGTCCCGGTTGTCAATCGGTAAATGTGACTAGCTTATTCAACAGACCACAAAGAAGACCTTGAAGTCACGGCATTCGTAAATATAATAGGCCTGAGATACATAGTTTCTCCTTCGATGACTTGGTTCCATTTTTTGAATGAGCCCCTAGGCCTGCATTATATTCGTACCAAATTATACTCTGTTCCTTTACGGAAGTTACACGAAATCTACGAATATACAAAGGACCTCACTTATACCGATACACGTTCCCCAGAATACAGACTACAAGGAGTCATCTTGGACATTTCTACTTTCCGTTTATTTCAAGCAGTTAGATCAGATAAATCAGAGGAGAAAACAAACCGTCCTTTCATTAAAGTAAGATTTGCAAACAAAGGTATTGATAAATTGAATCTTGGTCAAATTTTGAATCACAAGCTGTTACAGAAAAAATCCCACCGTATTTCAAAAGACAAGAAACTCCTTGTATTTCCTATAGCTACACACCAACAGTTACATCTAAAATTTACAATTACAAACGATTCTTGCAGTGTATTGATTTAAGTAATCCCTCCCTACATCCACTTCCTTGCGAATGTTCTCCATCGGATTTTAACTACTCTCCTTGTGGACACGTTATTACTGGTGACCTTAGTATAGTCAAGAACGACAAGTTGAGAGAATTGTTAAAAAAGGGTCCCAAATACAGAGAAAGTATGTCTCTACATGGAACCAAAATTTCAAAATTATCATGGACTCTTGTGAGGAATATGCAAGACGTTTGGCGAAGAAAGAGGATGTACAGCTCGACACCCTTTCCGAATGGATAAAATCCATCAGAGGGTTACTTTTATCTAGAATTAACCGATTAAAATCAACTGTGAACACCAGATTCGAGTCTATATTTAAAGACCCTGATGTTATCACAGAGCTTACCTACCTCCAAGAACATTATGTCATCACACCAGCGGACAAAGCCTCAAATAATTACACATTTACTTGCAAAAAGTACTATTTCAACAGTCTAGTTAAAGAGTTGGGTTTAAATTCGACACCTGGAAATCCCACTTACACCCCAACAAACCTTTCTGCCTCTGAAATAATAGATAACCACAAATCAGCTCTTGCTTCCTTTGGCTTCCAAACTAACAATTTAGATTTAGATTTACCATACTTATACTGCATAACTAAAATGCATAAGAATCCGTACAAACAACGTTTCATCTCTGGTTCCTCAAAATGTTCGACCAAATCTGTATCGATCTTGCCCACCAAAGTTTTATCTGAAATCAAATCTGGGCTTCAAAAATATTGTTCGACACTATATTCTCGCAGTGGTATCAACCAGATGTGGATTTTAAAGAATTCGAAGAAACTTTTAGAACATCTGAAATCCACTCATTTTACTAAAGTTCATTCGATCAAAGCCTTTGATTTTTCGACACTTTACACTACAATTCCACATTCTAAATTGAAAGAAAGACTCTCAAAAATTATAAGTAATGCGTTTACAAGTAAAAACGGTAATTGCAAATACAAATTTATTGTGGTGAACTATGACAAAACCTACTTTGTAAAAGAAAAGTCCGATTCTGTAAATAAGTACACTGAAACAGATATTATTCAGATGTTAAACTTTTTGTTTCCAATTCCAATTGGAATTCCAATGGGGACCAATTGTGCCCCACTCCTTGCCGACATTTTCCTTTACTCGTACGAAGCTGAATTCATTCAATCTTTGGTCTCTGAAGGGAAAAGATACTAAGCTTCTGACTTCAACTTCATTTACATAGACGATGTGTTGTCCATCAATAATCCAAAATTCGCGGATTACCTGAGCAGTATCTATCCTTCAGAGCTTAAAGTCAAAGAAACTACTGAGACAAATAATTCAGCATCCTATTTGGACATAATGTTGTCCTACGACACTGATGGTCACATGAACACCTCACTCTATAACAAACGTGACGACTTCAATTTCAGCATTACAAACTTTCCTTTTCTGAGTAGCAACATCTCTTCATCTCCAGCTTATAGCGTATTCATACCTCAATTAATACGCTATGCCAGAGCAAGTACCAAATATATGGATTTTGTTCTGAGAGCTAGACGTCTTGCAAATAAGCTTCTCAGTCAGGGATATGTTTGTGACCGACTAACATCGTCACTGAGGAAGTTCTACGGTCGATATGGGGAACTCGTCATACACTATGATGTCCCACTCTCCAGAATGGTGGATGATATTTTGTCATAGACCATTTGAACCATCCAACCAAAGATTATACTATATGTCTTCCGAAACGGAAGTAACCGGATGTGACAGTTCTACCGAATTGAAGCGGCGGGTGTTGCATGCAAGCAGGAGATGCTTACTCTTCCTGGGCACCTGGTCTCACTCCCATATCGGGAGTTCGCTTCTTTTCATGTAGTGGAGGTTTTTGTTTGTTTGCTTTGGTTCCTGTTTTGTCCTGATTTTGTATGCCTTCGGTTTCTGATTTTCTGAATCATCGATTTTGTGCTGTATACAGGGATATGGTCATTATCCATATTTGTCATTAGAAAGCGGATGTATAATGTATTGTTCCCAGTGACACTTTAATTCGTTGATTTACCTTTGAATTAAGAGAAATCACAACGTACTTTATTAGAACAAACAGTTCAAAACGCAGAACTCAAAAGGGACCTCTTGTGTGATCTCAGAGGAAGGTCGTACCTTGCAATCCCCCCACCCCCCGAAAAAAAAGCTGAAAGAAAATTTTCTGAACTAATCATAATTCATGTATATTAACTCCGCCACCCCAACAAAATGAAATGCTGGTGATGCACAGGCAAATCGACAAAATTCAACTGAATATCTTAAGTCCTTTACCCACGAATTATCCTGCATTTCCCTTTCATAAGCGTTTTCAGCACACCTGATTCATCTGATATCCAACTGAACGACAAAAACCAATTTTAAAATTAAATATGATACAATACACAATTACAAAATAAAGTTTGTTTGTAAATAAAGCTCAAATGAGTTACTTCCTGCTTTCGTCGTAAACGTGTTATCTACATAGAAATGAGTAAAGAACACATGTATTGGCAGTTTCTGTCATGGCTTTAATTATATTATTTCACAATAAATTCACTTTTGTATAAATGTAATTTCAAAGATATGTTATCAATCATTTTCAATTATGCAATCACTTTTCAATATTCAATCACTTTTCAATATTCAATCACTTTTCAATATTCAATCATTTTTCAATATTCAATCACTTTTCAATATTCAATCACTTTTCAATATTCAATCACTGTCAATATTCAATCACTTTCAAATATTCAAATTCAACCACTTTTCAATATTCATTCACTTTTCAATGAGTGAACTATACATGTACAATGACATTGTACAGTTGTACAATGACATTGTACAGTTCTCATTAAAATTGCATATTTTCAATATTTTCACTTTAAATGCTTGTTTAAGGTCTACGACGACTATTCAAAGTATATGTCGTAGGATATACACAATCAATCACACACAATGAAAACACAATATTGAAGCCCAATTATTGGCCGCAGAGACTGGAAGGTAACAGAAACTTTAGCGGGGCTTCAAGCAAAATTGTGTTATGATTTGGAATTAAAAAGCCATGACGCGCTTCAGATGATTGTGGTCACAAACGTTAACTGGAACCGTTTATAAATCAGTTATGAAGATCGTGATATACCAAACCCAGAGGAAAAACAGACATGAAAACCCGGTTACTGTTTTGGGAAAAAATACTCTGAAAACTGGGCATGTTATATCACTGCTGTTCTCGGAACACGCACGAAAGTCAAGCCACTAAACTGATGACAATTACTGCAGACGAAATATCCGTAGCCTCGAGCTGAAGTTGTACGGGAGGAGCCTTCCAGGAATCTGTACAGCAGAGTGACGGTTTGAACAGTCCATCCCATGAGAATCAAAGGTGTTGTGTCAACAGGAGTACAACTGAAAAACACAGGGGGAAGAGACAGCCAAAACGATTCTAACGAGAGCCATGCATATCAAGAAATTGTTTTCATAAACAATACTAGGAATATGGTACGAGAAGCTAAATGAACCTAGACAATCTTATCACACGTTAATGTAACTGAGCAAGATAGTCATTTTTAATCATTGAAATGAATTGATAAAATAGACAACTGAGTTAAAGAAGATCCTGACGATAATCTCAATAGCACTCACAATAGAGCACCAAATTGAGTATCGACGGACCCCTAGCAAGCTAGAGGTGGGACCAGGTGCCAGACACATTTAACCACTTCTACAGCTAGGGAGGGAGGGAGAGGAAAACCAATCATGGTTGTATAAGATGTCAGGCATTCCAAGCGGCAAAACAAGTGTCACTTTCTAACTTTCAATTCTGAATCATTCAAAGTGATCACGTGACTACTAAGTTAGACAGAGACACGAGAAAAGAGGAATAACTCATGTTTCTATATATAGATACTTGGTGCTTTGTTAAACGTCTTCAAATGATGCTATTGAATTTGAAGACGATAATCTAATTCCATGTAGATAACGGGACTTATGTTCACATACGTTCGATAAGTCTATTTAACATTTTCGACCTCTCCGAAACCGCTCGTAGACTGAATAATTTTTTATCAATCTTACATGTTAAACGCAATGTACCATACTTAACTGTGTAACGGGGATCAAAATTACTATTACTACTGTGTTCATGTCATGATTATGGGTCCAAATCGTCAAAATCGTAATTTTTCTACAAAGTCTTAATATCAATTCTCTGTAAGGACCAAAATATTTTGGAAATAGCATGTCATGGATTTTTATGATTTTCTCTAAAAATGGTATGTATAATGCCATGAATACAAAAATAACAATCATTTGAAAAGAAATATTCCGGTTGCCATGGAAACGAGGTCTGTGTATTTATAGCACTAAAAAAATGGTCAAATAAGTCATCTATTATATTGTCATGGAAACCATTGTTAGAGTTTATTGGTATTAACAACTTATAATCTTTAAAACCTCTCTTTTTAGAACAATAACAACTTTTGAAATTTCTTTCAATAAGCCGAATCCTATCAAATCAAAATCAAAAAGTCTAACAGGGAATAAACTGTCAATAATGAAGTTTTAACGTAAATGACAAATATGGATAATGACCATATCCCTGTATACTGCACAAAATCGATAATTCAGAAAATCAGAAACCGAAGGCATACAAAATCAGGACAAAACAGGAACCAAAGCAAACAAACAAAAACCTCCACTACATGAAAAGAATCGAACTTCCGATATGGGAGTGAGACCAGGTGCCCAGGAAGAGTAAGCATCTCCTGCTTGCATGCAACACCCGCCGCTTCAATTCGGTAGAATTGTCACATGCGGTTACTTCCATTTCGGAAGACATAGAGTACAATCTTTGGTTGGATGGTTCAAATGGTCAATGACAAAATATCATCCACCATTCTGGAGAGTGGGACATCATAGTGTATGACGAGTTCCCCATATCGACCGTAGTACTTCCTCAGTGACGATGTTAGTCGGTCACAAACATATCCCTGACTGAGAAGCTTATCTGCAAGACGCCTAGCTCTCAGAACAAAATCCATATATTTGGTATAGTACTGCAACCCACTTGTTTGACAATTCTATCCTATCCTATCCACCATCCTACATCCTACATCCACCTCCTATCCACTCTATCCTATCCTATCCCATCCTATCCTATCCACATCATTCCAATCAAATTCTATCCTACATCCTATCCTACATCCTATCCTACATCCTACATCCTATCTTATCCTATCCTATCCTATATCCTATCCTGTCCACCTTTACTACTTCTTATCACATTAAGCGAGATTATGATCAAAACTAAATGACTTGTTACAAATTCATGCATAAGTAGTGAATTATTTGTAATTATCTTTGTTTTTGGATTTGATTAAAATGAAAATTATTAAGATGATTAAATAACTTTTTTGCACTTGTAGTGAACGAAACAAAATATCACAACAAGCCTCCATGTTTGTTTTTAATTGAATTAAAATTTATATCACCTTTTATGTCAAGTAAGAAATTTCGATGGATCAAATTTAATCAAATGAGTATGTATGTCTGCTAAAAACTTAAGAATTAAAAAAAGAAAGATTGGATTGAAGAATGAAGTGGATTGGATTTAGGATGTAGGATAGGATGTAGGATAAGATAGGATGTAGGATAGGATAGGATGTAGGATAGAAATGGCTAGGATTGAGGTGGATAGGATAGGATGGGATAGGATAGGATAGGATAATATTCTATGCACTTTCTATCCTACATCCTACATCCTATCCTATCCACCTTTTTGTCAAACAAGTGGGTTGCAGGACTGTACTTGCTCTGGCATAGCGTATTAATTGAGATATGAATACGCCATAAGCTGGAGATGGATGTTGCTACTCAGAAAAGAAAAGTTGTAATGCTGAAATTGAAGTCGTCACGTTTGTTATAGAGTGAGGTGTTCATGTGACCATCAGTGTCGTAGGACAACATTATGTCCAAATAGGATGCTGAATTATTTGTCTCAGTAGTTTCTTTGACTTCAAGCTCTGAAGGATAGATACTGCTCAGGTAATCCGCGAATTTTGGATTATTGATGGAAAACACATCGTCTATGTATCTGTAAGTGAAGTTGAAGTCAGAAGCTAAGTATCTTTTCCCTTCAGAGACCAAAGATTGAATGAATTCAGCTTCGTACGAGTAAAGGAAAATGTCGGCAAGGAGTGGGGCACAATTGGTCCCCATTGGAATTCCGACAATTTGCTGGAATACCTTTCCTCCAAACACCACAAAAATGTTGTCGATCAAAAAGTTTAACATCTGAATAATATCTGTTTCGGTGTACTTACTTTCAGAATCAGACTTTTCTTTTACAATGTAGGTTTTGTCATAGTTCACAACAATAAATTTGTATTTGCGATTACCGTTCTTACTTGTAAACGCATTACTTATAATTTTTGAGAGTCTTTCTTTCAATTTAGAATGTGGAATTGTAGTGTAAAGTGTCGAAAAATCAAAGGCTTTGAAAGAATGAACTTTAGTAAAATGAGTGGATTTCAGATGTTCTAAAAGTTCCTTCGAATTCTTTAAAATCCACATCTGGTTGATACCACTGCGAGAATATACTGTCGAACAATATTTTGGAAGCCCAGATTTGATTTCTGATAAAACTTTGGTGAGTAAGATCGATACAGATTTGGTAGAACATTTTTAGGAACCAGCGATGAAACGTTGTTTGTACGGATTCTTATGCATTTTAGGTATGCAGTATAAGTATGGTAAATCTAAATTGTTAGTTTGGAAGCCAAATGAAGCAAGAGCTGATTTGTGGTTATCTATTATTTCAGAGGCAGAAAGGTTTGTTGGGGTGTAAGTGGGATTTCCAGGTGTCGAATTTAAACCCAACTCTTTAACTAGACTGTCGAAATAATACTTTTTGCAAGTAAATGTGTAATTATTTGAGGCTTTGTCCGCTGGTGTGATGACATAATGTTCTTGGAGGTAGGTAAGCTCTGTGATAACATCAGGGTCTTTAAATATAGACTCGAATCTGGTGTTCACAGTTGATTTTAATCTGTTAATTCTAGATAAAAGTAACCCTCTGATGGATTTTATCCATCCGGGAAGGGTGTCGAGCTGTACATCCTCTTTCTTTGCCAAACGTCTTGCATATTCCTCACAAGAGTCCATGATAATTTTGAAATTTTGGTTCCATGTAAAGGACATACTTTCTCTGTATTTGGGACCCTTTTTTAACAATTCTCTCAACTTGTTATTGTTAAACTAAGGCTTAGTTTTCGAGTTTAATCAACACCCTTAACACAGGCCTGAATTTGTTCTAAACTTTTTGCTGAAAATTCCTGCTTTCAAGAACAGCTGTCGTAAAGAATATATCATGGTCAGATTTTGTTTAAATTGGGTAAAAAAATGATAAAACCGTGAAAAATAAAAACGAAATATTGATCTGTGACATTCTCTGTATTCCTATATTTGTCTCTGTTTTGTACAGAGATTCATTGCAATCCTTGCATTATATATGTTCATATGATATAGAATTGTTTTGGAGGTAGAATAATTTCTCCTCTCTCGAAAGGTGGCATTTTCATGCAAATATCTATGAAATATGAAGAATCCTAGTTAATATCTTATCTAAAGCCCCGGGACTGAATTTTTGCCTCGAAACATATCGACAAATATACGTTTATTATTTCTGAGGCCTTTTTATCGATATTTTTTCTAGGGGTTTATCGATAAATATAAAAAGGAATGCGTATACACTTTTAAGTTAAGCGTCATTTCCCAGAGAAGATTCCGTAGATTAAGATTCGGTTGACTACGTGTTACATTTTCTATCACATCGTACCTTTTTATCGGTATATTTACGTATGTTTGATAAAAGTAACTGCCGAATGTAGAATTATGTCATCCTGTTGACAAATTCATGAATAATACCTCATTTTAAGATGCCATGTCAAGATCATGTATGAAGACCCGGTTGTGACAAGTTGTACTGAAAATACGTGAATTGAAAAACTGCGCATGAAGTTTCTTAAAAATAATGAAAAGTATCTTACGACGTTTATTTTAGTACTACAGTGATGTAAATATATGTGCCAAGTAAATTGGTTAGAGTTTGGACACTTCGTTTTCTTTGTTTTGAACATTGAGATATGCCTTTTGTTAACGTTGTGCAATTTTTCACGTTTCTCATCCGTACTTACCCTCCGTTCAGATTCGTAGCAGTTACAGATTAAGTGGATGCTTTTCATGATGCAATGGGTCAGTGAACCCCCCTTAAGAAGTCCAGGCGATCCAAATGGAAAGTCCTTAAGTGTCACAGAATTCAGGGGTTTCGTTTTGTGATGCTGTACATAGCACAAACACCACATAATATTGATAACGTAATTGAGCAATCCTACATTAATTAGGACTATATACATACTTCTACAGTACAACAAATAAACAGCTATATATCTCGGAGAGAAAAAGCAGAAAAGTGTGTGTTGTGGTCTGTTGACAACGGAACGTTTGCTCGACAGGAGCCTGGAATTTTGGCGCGTCGATGGCCGTTTTTTTTCCGAAGCGCCCCGAATAAAGTAAAAAGTATGAAAAAAAGGTATGGAAAGTATGATTAACGTCAGTGCAATGTATCCAAGTTCCGATTTTAAACCACGAATATTAAAGAGTCCAAGATACGATACAACAATATTAGATTCTAATGCACTCTGTTTGTAAAGCGCATTCTAATTGGCTGAGCGATTAAAAAAAACTGCAAGGGATTCATGTTTCACTGCAGTTATGGCTATGACGTCATGAGTTGCTATGGCGACGTCGTTAAAAGCAGACGTTTTCTAGCTTCTATCTGACTAGAGCATAAGAATAGGGTTACCCTAATAATGTGTTACAAAAAACTGATAGGGTATCGGCGAATTCCCTGTCAGAAATATCCGATTTCTGACAAGGGATTCGCCGATACCCTGTCAGTTTTTGTAAAACACACGTATGGTAACCCTTAAATCAAACTTTTAAAACGACGAGACTTATGTTGTCAGCTCAGCGTCGGACGTCAGTACCAAAGAGAAGATCAACAAGAAAGTTTCAGTAAATAAACACGGTTAAAAAGGAAAGTTATTGATAAAATGAATAACCAATTAAAAACACAAATTATATCGAAGTCCAATTTTCCTATGTTACATGTATAGCTACAACACTTCGATTGCATCATGAGACAAGTGATATATAGATCCGCAATTTTAGGTGCCTATTGAATTATTTTGAATGTCTTATTTCCAACTGTTATTCATGGAATAGAGAGAAAAGCTATTTTGTCTGGTCCATGCTGCCACTTTATCTGTTCTTAAATGATGCTAATTCAATTTGAAGACGTTTAACATATGTACTTGGTTACACTCATTTGTTATTTTGAAGTGGTTTTTGTCGAGCTATTCCATTTTTCAAATCAGAAATAATAGTCGGGCGTTATATTCGAAAATGTGAGAGGAAGTATTTCGGATAAGAACACCATTTACTATGTGCACAGTAGGTGACCTTCTATAGAATAGAGCATCCTTTAATGTATGGTCATTTCTATTTCAATATCCCATAAGATTTGCTTCTTGGTTGGTATTTTCATGTGAGTGTCTGATTGTTGTAGGTTTGTTTGCTTGATTTTCTGGCTTGCTGGGGGTCCGTCGATGCTCAGTTGGGTGCTCTATTGTGAGTGCTGTAGAGATTCTTGTCACGATCTTCTTTAACTCATTTATTTGCCTTTACCTTTGAAGCCTTAAAATCGATCTCTATCAAACTTTCCAAACAACACATTCACATATCAAAATATCGTTTCTCTTTTTGGTAATTTTTATGTTTGAATCAACATTCTCAAAATTCAATTGAAAGAAATGAGTTTTTCCATTTGACCTATTTATTTGAACATGTATGCTCATTCATCCATGAAGTTGAAATTTGAAAAATCAATTTAATCCAAAAAGTTTCTTTTTACTTCAATAAGCATAATGACATTAATTTCGGTCACCTGGACTATCCATTTGTCATAAGAGGTAAGTTTTTGTTAAAAAAATCTATGATTTTGAAACAAAGGAGGGGATCTCTTACAAAAATAAGTTGTAGCACCCACAGCAAAACCCTATACACCAAATGCAAAAACACAAAGCAGACAAGCACAAAGAGACGCAAAAGGGACAAGGAACGTCAACGCACAACACAGAAACATCAAACACAAAAGACGACACATAAACCAACGAGACCAATGGGCAACTGGTGCCGACTCAGGACGGCTATCTGCCACGGAAATAGCAGAAGGTGTGGTTATCCTGGATTACGTGCTCATTTTTCCGATTACCCAGAGGTCTCGAAGAACGTACAATTGTGGTGTAAAACAACCTCCTCACTGTCAGATGACCACACACAAACAAGACCGCAAAACGCAGGGACCCAAGCAACACAGATGAATATGTAAATTGATATAAAAAGAGGGCGCACGTAATACAATCCGTGCTCTGCCGTCGCGGCATGTTATCACCTGAGGTGTCCGACTGACATTCAGAGAGGACAGGTGGTCGGAGCCCTGTCCTCTCTAAAGAGGTTTGGGGTCGTCACAGTCAGTCAGAGTGCAAGTTTTAGGAATGCGCTGGTACAAGACTGTAGATTGGTCAAGTAACAAGCCTAGTGTCCGTCTTGTGACATAAGGTGACATTCGAATTTCACTAATTTTCCGCTTTTCTGTGAAATTACAGAAATTCAGAATGCGACACCTCAAACTAGTGGCCCACGTTTTATTCTTTCGTTTGATATGTTTAGCCCTGTGTTAGGGATGTTGATTAAAATGTCAAAGGAGTAGGCGGGTAACCTGTCATTTCGGCCCTATTTTCAAAGTTGTTTATATATCCATAATATTCTACTTTATAAAATGTCAAATGTATGGTGAGTCCAAATCATGAAGGCTTTTTTGTTTCACAGTCCTATACTGAATAATACGAAGATTTGTGTGTAAAATGCGATGATTTTCCTGGTTTTCAGGGTAAATGATGTCAAAACATGATGTTATACATCACGCACGTGACGTTACGAGGGCTCAAAATTATGACGCAATATTTTCTCAAACATTCAACTTTGCAAAAAGTGATAATTAATAATTAATTTATCAAAAATATTTTTCGTCGAAATTATAGGGCCGATATGAGGGATTAGCGCACCTAGTCCTTTAGCGACTTGGTTGCTCTACCAATATGCGTCGTATGTGATAACGACGTATCACATTTCCAATATATGACACACGAAAAAATGGATTAGTCAGACGGAGAGAAACAGAACGCTCAATATTGTAACCATATGGCCTCTCCACAATAATTATGCTAATTAATTATTCATATTAATTAAGAATATGTATATAGAAATTGCTAGTTTGAGTTTACTATAGTAAAAGGGGAATCATTCTAACTTAATTCCTTGACTTTAATTTCGAACTTCACATTTAGACAACTAACTTTATATTGTAAATTATAATATCTGTTCAACTTGATTCCCACGATGCTGCGAACACTGCAGTAATTGGCACACCTGCAAGTACTAGGTAGCCTTTGTTTTCCATATGAGCTAATTGGAAATCTCCCCGTAAAAGCCATAAAGGTTCTATATTTAGAAGAATCTAATTTCCAAAATGTCTTTTTAATAAAAAAAAAACCAATTACTTATTATTTTGTGCAGGTGTTAGCAATTTCCAATCGTCCACATATATGATCGGCGCATCGTTTTGCCGACCAGTTTAGTTTAAGTTACGCTCTCTTTCTACTATGATTAAGATGTAACGATTAAAATAAACTTTGATTTTTTATTCGGATTTCTGTTCGCATGTTTCAGAATGACTATTTAACGTATCCAATGTACAAATGGAGATCTCGTTGACGTCTCGTCCATTTAAACAGTGTTAAAATTTTCTCGGTAATCTTCGGCAGCGTCTCGATAGTTTCCGTGGCTTAGATAGCAGTTGGCATGTTGACCTTTGATGTTGGAAACCAATTTTAATGTTGCGTTATGGTATTTTAAGGTAACGATATGTCATAATTCTAACTATAAAATTCACTTGATATTTATTTGTACAACGGATACCTTAATACACAATGCGAACTACACCCTTCCCCTGTAGGCTATAGGCCTACAGTAAACTATCATTGAAACTTGAAGGACAATGTGTTATACTGTACACGTGGTTTCGTTTAAGGGGGGATTCACGACTACTACATCAAGACGTTACCATGGCTTCGCTTGGGGAAATATTCGCGATATACGAGGGTTGTCCAATAAGTTCGAGGACAAGGCCCGTTTCTCACTTGAGAATAAAGAAAATATCAAAATAGACAGCTTTCAAATAACATTAAGTCCCTGTATGAAAAAAAAATGCTTGATGAACTTCATAGAATAAGAATAAGCAATACAGGAAAATTAATTTTTTTTTAAAGTACTGTATTAGAACGATTAGAATTGCAAAAATGCTTAATGTTAAAAGGTTTCTCTCTTTAAGATTAATTGGAATATTAGTCTTAAAGAGAGAAACCTTTTAAGAATAGTGCGCATCAATGCTCATAAGCTAGAAATTGAAAGAGGGGGATATTCATGGGCAATGATTTCGAGGGAAGAAAGATTTTGTAAATATTGTACGAATGAAATTGAGGATGAAAAGCATTTTATACTAAAATGCCCACTATGTATTAATATCAGATCTAAATATAATTGTTTATTTGAAGATATTAATAATGATGATACATTTCTTCTTAATCTTATGAATCCTCAAACCTAACAATGATGAATAAAACATGCAAGTTTTTGAAAGAATTCTTTATTTTAAGAGATGACTTCACAAAAACATAGTACAAAATATATCGCTAGATTAACATATTTTATCATTGTATGTTATATGCCTGATCGATTATACTTTGTACATGTACGTGTGAACCATAACATGTGTTGTGTTGATATATATGCCAATATGGCGAAAGTCAATAAAGAATTTGAATTTCAAAATATCTTTATAGATGTAAAAAGAAGACTTTTCACCAAAATTCATTTTCTTTTGATTTACTTAAGCAATTTTATAGGGATAATATTGAAAGGTGGTAGAACTGCACAGAGCAAATCTGACGTTACCGTAACCGTAACGCATACTTGTTTAAGAATAATGATTCTATATCTGTCGTTACCTGCGGGACAATTTGCCAAAAATACTTATTTTCAAAGGTTCAGTTATAACTTTTATATGTGGACGGTGCTATCCAACTCGCAGTCAGTTTTCTGGAATGAAGCTTTTCTATAATTATTCGTACTTTCATTTCGTCACAACCAATTGTAAACTAGTTCACGTATTTCCACTGCTTTTTTCACTATCATTGATGGTATAACCTTCCGAGAATCGTCAACACCATTTGTTAACAATTGCTCGTGATACAGAAAGAAGTCATTCACTTTTAAAGCATCTGCATTGTCGTTAAAGGTATCTTTCTTAAGTCATCACAAAATTGCGTCATTGCACGTTGCTTTGTCCGTACGCTTGACATCACGTTTTTCGATGAAAGATCGGATATCCTGCCTTTACATTTTCTATTGTTTCTCCGTACTTGGATATGGAATATATCGAGATAAAAACTGTAATACCTGACGCCCGGTATCAAAGGTATCTTATTATAAAGAAATATTAGATCTTGACATATTACATTTGATTTTCAGGAGGTAAATGTGAAAAAGATGAGACGCATCTTTATTAAAAAATAATTGTGATCCGTGAACATCACCTTTATGTATTTAAAGTTAATAAATTGATCACATTTATGAAAAAATGATCGAGTTATAAATATTTCTAATTAATAGTAAAATGGTAAATAAATTATTTAGTATGACCAGTACGCGAACTTTCAGTAAGACCAGTATGCGAACTTTTCGGACAACACTCGTAAACATGTATACATTCGAAGAAAGCAGGAGGGATATTTTGCTGAGGGGGAGTAATTTTTACGAAGTCCCTTGATTCACGACATCTATACGCGAAAATTAACACGTTTACAGTATAGGAGTAAACTGTACAAAGTCTCAGTGTGAAATCACATTTGTAGTGGACTGCGTATCTGAAATACATTCGGTGCCAATCAGAATGAAAATATTTAATGAAGATCTATTTTTAAATGCTGTCAACCATTCTTATGTTTTCAAAACTCGTAAAATCGAACTTCAAAATTAAATTACTTGAGAGATTGTATTCGGTCGATGCTTGTGTATTTAGATAAAAATTGTGACCTACCAATTTTATACTTTCTATGTAGACATTATCTCAGACAGTGCATGCATTTTATATATTGATTTCATTTCTTGCATACCAAAGACGGCGGGTGTGGCTAGCCAACAGGAGATGCTCACTCCTCCCGGGTACCTGGTCCCACCTCTAGCTTGCTAAGAGTCCGTAGATGCTCAATTTTGTGCTCTATTGTGAGTGCTGTTGAGATCATCCTCATGATCTTCTTTAATGTTAAACGTCTTCAAATTCATTAGCATCACTCATTTCAACACTTAGGAGTTTTGATTTTCAACTCTTACACATTGCGACTAACAATGTAGATATAACTACCACCCGAGCAAAGAGTTGGGAACAATGAAAATATACCCAAAGACAAAGAAACAATGTAAAAGAAAAAAACTTTTCACTAAACCAGAAAAGACGACATATTAAAGGATGAAGACAAAAGACTTAAGAGGGAAAACATCTGTACAGCAGATGAAGCAGTAATCCAGATTACGTGCGCATAACGGAAACATTCAACCCGATACACAGAGGTCTTTCAAGAAATGAGATAAAGAAGATCCTTACGACAATCTCAATAGTACCAAATTGAACATCAACGGGCCCCTAGAAAACTAAAGGTGGTACCATGTGTCCGGTAGGAGTTAGCATCCCCTGTTTGTCTAGCCGCACCCGCCGTTGGTGTTCACGCAAGAAAATGTAAACAATATCTTCAAAACATGCACTGTCTGATGTTATATCTATATAGAAAGTGCTATGGCGACCATATGTCAGGGAAAAAGATTTAAAACACTTTTTAAAGAAAGCACAACTTTTTAAAGAAGCAGACAGCTATGAAAATTAAACGATGTAAAACACTTTTTAAAAGGAAATATTGTTTGGTTTGTAAGAAAAAGTGGGTCCTGTAGCATCATATCCGACCCATCCTGCTACGTCTTTCGATACACTATTGGGCATAATAACATTCACGGTCTTTCGCTATATTACATATTTAGATTGAGGATCCCTGAAGAGGGTTAGACACGCGAAAAGTGCATGCCAAATCCATGCACTACAATTTATCTGTTCTTAAATGATACTATTGAATTTGAAGACGTTTAACATTTGACTTAATGTTTAATTTTTAATAATACAAATCAAAGCCCATTGAGGAAAACATTGTGAGTTAGAATCCCTTATTGGTAACATTGGTATGCCATTTTGTGTGGGTGTGGTTGCGTGTCATGTTGCCCCCTTTGTTGTTTGTTGAGCTTGTATTGTCTGATGTTTGAGACCGACTAACATCGTCACTAAGGAAGTTCTACGGTCGATATGGGGAACTCGTCATACATTATGATGTCCCACTCTCCAGAATGGTAGATGATATTCTGTCTTAGACCATTTGAACCATCCAACCACCGAATATACACTGCCATCCATAAATAATTATACAAACAAGGAAACCGTTCTAATTTCAATATTAGTTAAATCCTAATTATTCCATTATGAACCTGAGAGAATCATAATAATTGGCTTCACATAATTCAAATTTGTGATTTGTGATAAAGAAAATGTAAAAATGAAACTTTTTTCATCGCACAACTTTTTTTCAAAAATTGTCATTTTTTTATAAAAAATAATAAAAATTCAATACATGTAAATATTTGGGTCAAGTTTGTTGCAAATGATTTCTATAAGGTTCAACCTCAAAATTATACAGCAATGGATTCGAAACTGTTCATTTTTGAACAGCAGCATTAATAGAAATAGTGTATACTAATTTATGGATGGCAGTGTACTTGTATCTTCCGAAACGGAAGTAACCGGATGTGACAATTCTACAGAATTGAAGTGTGGGGTGTTGCATGCAAGCAGGAGATGCTTACTCTTCCTGAGCACGTGTTATCGCTCCCATTTTGGGAGTTCGCTTCTTTTCATTTGGTGGAGGTTTTTTTTTTTTTTTTTTTTTTTTTTGCTTTGGTTCTTGTTTTATCCTGATTTTGTATGCCTTCGGTTTATGATTTTCTGAATTATCGATTTTGTTCTGTGTACATTGTGTACCTTGTGTTCATTATCCATATTTGTCATTCGTTGCATTCTGTGAGTGCGATCCGCTGTTTTCGGTGCAGGGTGGTCGCAGTGGAGATCTCCTCTTCATTAAGTAAAATGAACTGACGTCTACTTCGAAGTTAAAGAATCCAAAGCAGACTGACGGAGAGTGTCAAACCGCACCATTTATATAAACCAGTAATTATTTATTCTCATTCATAGGTGCTCGTGGACGTGGTTTCATTTGTTTAACTCTACTTCAATTTGTTCGAATAATCAGAAAGTAAATTGTGTATTCCGAGATGTCCCCCGATTTTTACTCAATATGCCCTACAATAATTAAGCCGGACCACCTTTTCATACTTAATCGGCTGATTAACAGCGTTTACGAGTACCTTTGGTCTAACTGAAACATAAAAAGCTAATTGAAGTAGGGATCGTCTGTAAAATAATTAGTTACTATAAACCATCTTTTATTCGCGACCGCTTTATTTTCGCCAGGTCCTTCGATTCGCGAATAAAAAACGCCATGAATATATCCTAAGACATTTGTAGTAATTAACGTATACAGTAAACTTCGTATATAACGAAGCCCAGGGGACCGTTGGTCCAAATTCGTTATAGCCATATTTCGTTACATGCATTTTGATGCTAAATATGTTTCCTTGGTGTGGCCGTTCTAAATGAATGAAAAGTTAAGACCAGTATTCAATAGCTATGTTGTGATTTATTAAGTAAGCAGTCTTTACAATTGACATGCCGATAGAGTATTAAATGATTGGCAATCATTTCCTCATGTGTAAACAAAACTTTTCCTAATAGGTAATTAGCGCGGGGACAAAAGAAGGGGTGAGCAATTATTTGATAATTAGTAATTATCTGTCCGTCAGGTGTATTAATTGGGAAAGAGCATTTCGTTACATCAGGTGAAAATAGTGAAGAAATTATGACCACGGGACCACGAGATGGCTTCGTAAAAGCCGATAATTCGTTACATACAAATTCGTTACAGGCGTACAAAAATCAATGGAGGGTAATAGGACTTCTGAAGGGACTTTCGTTTTACTTCGTTACAAGCAGAATTTCGCTATAAACCTGTTCGTTATAGGTGAAGTTTACTGTATATACGATGTCACGAAAATAAAACGCCGCGAACGAGTCACTTCACCCGTTTTCGTAAACTTAAGACGCCGCGAATAAAAAGCGGTTTACAGTATGTCCATAATGGTCTGCCACTGCTACTTAAAAGTACATTACGATCCGGGTACTATGAGATAACAGCTTTCCATTTCGATGAGTAGTCCGTGTTAAGGTACTGAAAAACATTAGCAACCATCTGATATACATTTTATCATTATATCTCTAGTTCATTCCATTCAGAGTAGCGAATAGGAAGTACAATGTATCCATTGAATAGAAAGAAAAATACAGGATTGATGAATCAGTTGATCAAGAGAAAGATCGATGGATGCAATGACAAATATGGATAATGACCATATCCCTGTATACAGCACAAAATCGACAATTCAGTGTTCATAGCGGAACGTAATTCCTTGGTGTCCATCTGAAACATCCACTACCACTGCTATTCATTTTTTCATTACGATCCAGGTACTGTGAGACACAAGATTTTCCTCTGGATGTGTAGTCATATCCATTGTTGACCATAAGTGATCATCTGATAAAGGTCATAAACTACTTACATATAACCTGATCGACGAAACTTGAACAAATCTCATACAAACCATAAAATTTTCGGCGGTAAAAAATTGATTTTAGTAGATATTCTCTTCATGAAATCTGAAATGTTCAATTGTAGATAAAAGGAAGTAAGGGTTATTCTACTGTCTCCGAGGGTGTAGCCCGAGGAGCAGTTGAATAACCCACTTGTTGCACGGCAATTGTTAGGCCATCAAACAATTATCACCAGTGATTGAATAATTCTCCACTGCTACCTCAAGAAAAATACTCATGGTAGCCGTTGTTTATTGCATTCTGTGGTTGTATTCTGCTGTTGTCAGTGCATATAGTCTGCTGTAGGTCTGTCTCCATTTTTCAAAAGTCTCATAATAAATAACTATGACTTTGTCTGAAAATCACTTTTGCATTTTGTTCCATAGACCAATGAGGACAGTTCTACCGAATTGAAGCGGCGGGTGATGCATGCAAGCAGGAGATGCTTACTCTTCCTGGGCACCTGGTCTCACTCCTATATCGGGGGTTCGCTTCTTTTCATGTGGTGGAGGTTTTTGTTTGTTTGCTTTGGTTCCTGTTTTATCCTGATTTTGTATGCCTTCGGTTTCTTAGTTTCTGAATTATCGATTTTGTGCTGTATACAGGGATATGGTCATTATCCATATTTGTCATTCACTATACCAACCCTCTGTCTGGTGCATTAAATTGATTTGAAAATAGTTTCAAAAAGGTAACGAATTGAAACACTTCCATCATACTATCTCCAAGCATGCACGAACAACATTCTGATAGGATAGGTTGTGAATGCGCTTCTCTCCTCAAACAGAGCTTAACAGTGATCGACGAAGAGTCTAATCTGCAGAGAATGCCGGAACAAGATAGGTCAAATACTTATTGAATTATCCATTTTTGGTGTTGTTTGGATTTTATCCATGGTAAGGAAATGACCGACCTTATACTTGTAGTTCAAATTACAGAGCACCGAATTTCTTTCAGGTGTCGTACTTATTATTAATCATTGTACAATTTCCCCATGAAAATTTCAGTGACACAACAACAGAATTGTTTTCCAGTTTTCTCGTTCGGTTTATACTTTTCTGTGCGCTTGTCTGGTAATGTCTATTTCTTGTATTTTCAAGTCTTCACTTTTCATGTCCTGCTGAATTTGTTTTGCTTACTAGTATGTCGCTGTCATATTCTTCCCAATTTTTGTACACATCCGAAGACTTTTGATTTGCTTTCGATCGAATCAAATGAGACGAAACACATCACAAATATGTCAAAACTTGATCGCATACCTATGGATTCATTACATATTTATTAAGAAAACTTCCATAAGGATCTACGATCCAGACGAATACAAAATGCTGAGGGCGATCAAAAACAGACAAGAAGACAAGAAGAATATAAACCACTTTACTACATTTTCTTTCGTTCCTAAAAATCTAAGTACAGGGAATAGTCAAAGGAACTACAAGAGCATGCGAATAGCAACCGAAAAATGCTATAAAAACAACTTATTCCTATAACTTCATTGGACCTCGGAAAGATCTAAACACCGTCTGGCAACAATAACACTTACGACAACCATCGATGAGCAACATTGGGTCACCAGAAAATTAAGGGCCATTCAGAAACCAAATGCAACAAAATACTACAGGGCAAATCTTTCTTTAGGCACTGCCAGGGGAGGGTACACGTCCCTCGGGCTGTATCCCAGACTGTATTGAGTACATCAAATGGAAAACCGAACACTAATGTGCCATCAGATCATTAATGATGAACCAGAAAACAAATAACCAATCAGAACACCGATAAGAACAACAACTATGAGCAACCCCAATAACATAAAAGACAAATGAGAACTCCAATTACAAATAAAAAACCCCACAACTTCACTACCAACAATAAAACCAATTAGCAACTAGAATACCAATGAGCATTCACGTCTTTTTATCAAGTATGAAAGATAAAGAAGTGGTTCATGGTGGATGATATTCTGTCATAGACCATTTGAACCATCCAACCAAAGATTGTATTCTATGTCTTCCGAATCTACCGAATTGAAGCGGCGGGTGTTGCATGCAAGCAGGAGATGCTTACTCTTCCTGGGCACCTGGTCTCACTCCCAAATTTTGAGTCCGCTTCTTTTCATGTGGTGGAGGTTGTTTGCTTGCTTTGGTTTCTGTTTTATCCTGATTTTGTTTGCCTTCGGTTTCTGATTTTCTGAATTATCGATTTTGTGCTGTATACAGGGATATGGTCATTATCCATATTTGTCATTTTGTGCTGTATACAGGGAGATAGTCATCATCCATATTTGTCATTTTGTGCTGTATACAGGGATATAGTCATTATCCATATTTGTCATTTTGTGCTGTATACAGGGATATAGTCATTATCCATATTTGTCATTTTGTGCTGTATACAGGGATATAGTCATTATCCATATTTGTCATTTTGTGCTGTATACAGGGATATAGTCATTATCCATATTTGTCATTTTGTGCTGTATACAGGGATATAGTCATTATCCATATTTGTCATTTTGTGCTGTATACAGGGATATAGTCATTATCCATATTTGTCATTTTGTGCTGTATACAGGGATATAGTCATTATCCATATTTGTCATTTTGTGCTGTATACAGGGATATAGTCATTATCCATATTTGTCATTTTGTGCTGTATACAGGGATATAGTCATTATCCATATTTGTCATTTTGTGCTGTATACAGGGATATAGTCATTATCCATATTTGTCATTTTGTGCTGTATACAGGGATATAGTCATTATCCATATTTGTCATTTTGTGCTGTATACAGGGATATAGTCATTATCCATATTTGTCATTTTGTGCTGTATACAGGGATATAGTCATTATCCATATTTGTCATTTTGTGCTGTATACAGGGATATAGTCATTATCCATATTTGTCATATATGCTGACAGAGAGCAGCCCTCTGGACTTTCCAGAAAAGCAATGAACCAGACGTGAAACAAAAACGTTAGGCAGATAACTCTATGGTTGCAGATTACATATGTAGAACTACTACATGTCAGTAGCTTTTTCCGCTTAAATCAAGAGGCACTGATGTACTCTTTAGCATATTTCATGTGGCTAAAAAGGCTTTCTACTCTACCTTGATGAAAAAGTAGGAAAAAAGTAGGAGTAGTCAATGAAAAAAAGTAGGAGAAAAATAGGAAAAAGTAGGAATTAATAGGAGAAAAGTAGGAAATTTTCCATCACTTTTAGCGTAAATTTTCAGTAAGAATGACACACAAATCACAGTAAGCAATGATTGTAGATTGATACTGTTCATCTTTTAGGAAATCAGAGAGAAATAAGGACAGATTGATTTTTTATGTAAAATATACAGAATGGGCGAGCAAAGCGAGCGCGAAATTTTGTTAAAATTTTGAATCAGATGTCGATGACAAGTGAAGCAAGTAATTTTTAACTTTTGAGATGAAAAAGTAGGAATAGTAGGAGGTTTTGAAGAAAAAGTAGGAAAAAGTAGGAAAAAATAGGATCAAAATAAAAAAGTAGGAAATAGTAGGAACAGTAGAAAGCCTGGCTAAATGATTGTGATTTTTGCCATCTGATTTCGGGTTTTGTGTTTTGACTTTCATTCAACGATTTGTTTCAATGGGATACGTCAAATATCTCAAAATATATCACCGTTGTTTTTGGGAGGGTAGCATTTCTGTAATCAAAATTTCTTGAAATTTCTAAAACGTGGGTCCTGTAGCATCATATATCACCCATCGTGCATCGTCTTTCGGTAAAGCTTTGGACATGATAATTTTCACACTCTTTGGCAATATTACATTGTTTAGATTGAGGATCACTGACGAGGGTTAAGTACCCGAAACGTGAATGTCTGGTCCATGCTGAAAATTTATCTGTTCTCAAATGATACTATTAAATTTGAAGACGTTTACACTACAATACAAAAGTGAAAACATACATGTGGTTTTTTCAATATTTTATGATCTTTTTTAATGTTATTCGTATATTTTTATGACATATCTATAAAACATTCAAAATATTAAGAAAAGAGTGAATCAAATTGTTCTTGGGAGACAGATATGTCCTTTTGGTTGTTGCTACCCTCAAAATCAATTATATCAACACCGGCTAAAAGAGCTGTACTTGGAAATAAATCTTGATTGTCACTTGAACGCTTTTTATCACTAGATTTGGATGATTTTCTGAATTTCAGTTTAAACCCTGATGACACGTCATCCGCTGATGCATCCCTCTTTCTTTTCAAATCATCATTAGAGTTGCCTGTATGAGATGTTGCATCTAACGGAAGCTTTGATTGGTCAGTAAAATTGCCCTTCTGAGAATTCTCTCTGGATTTCAAAAGATCTCTCATCACTTCACCGGCAAGCCCAAATTGGGATTGTGTTAGATTTGGAGTATTTAGACTGCTCAAGAAAGGGAAGTTTTCATGAAAGGCGTGGTCGTGTCTCTGTTGGGCACCTTGCTTGTCATTCACATTTTCCGAATGTTTCCCACTCGCGTTGAAAGACGCACTTTTCAAATTATTCATCTCTTCTTCTATAAGTCTCTTCGCAAGATCTGTAACAGACTCTCTGTCCTGTCGCCTTGTATTCCGTAAAGAATTGGGATTTCGATGACAAAACTGAAACTTCTCGTTTCTGGAACTATTGTTGTGTTGCGTCGATACTGTATGACTTTGTGTTGACTCCTTGCCTTGCTGGATTTCTTGGATTCTTTGTGGTGTCAAAACAGTTGATTTCAGCTTAGGTGATCCTGAGGTGGTTTTCTCTTCATAAGATTTTGCCATACATAAAGATTCAGACTGCGCAATAAGCTGTCCTAGACAATCTGTTCTTTCGTGCTTGACATTACTTTTGATGTCCAATTGCACAGAATCACCATCTTGTTCCCTTTTCACTTTTATCTCACCGTGCAAACTTACAGTTGGATACGTGGTGGTGTCTGTTTCCTGTTTTATCCTGAATTTATTTTCCCTGCAAGTCTCATCTACAGTAGATACCTCGTGCTTAATGCTCGCTGTGTCAATTGCGGGTTTGTGGTCGCAAGAAGTTTCGGTGGTATTTTCAATTTTGGTTATGATCTGTTTATCCTCGATACTATCTATGTTTGATGGAATATTAGTGGTTTCAGAAGCTTCTGCAGCGTGCTCAGATGTTGCCCTTGTATTGTTTTCTGGTCTCTCGGAAGACCCTATGCCCTGTTGAATATTTTGTTTTGCATGTAATCGTGCATCTTCTCTCGTTGATTTTGTTGATTTCTTATCATTAAGAAGCGATTCCACCTTTAATCCCTCGAGTAATTGTTTAAGTTGTGACATAATTGATGCTGCATCAGCGTTTTCATCTTTGTTCAGTATGGTAGATATATGTTTACATACTACAGATCTGTCAATCTGACCTAACTCCTTCTTAAACACTTGTTCGATTGCTTTGATCCATGTAGACGTCTCCAATGGTTTAATGTTACGTGGATAAGGCGTTGGATTGGATTTTGCATTTAACTGTTGATTCTTCAAAACAGATGAGCACCCTGAAGAAAAATGTGTTATGCTTGAAGATTGTTGTAACTGATTGTTCGATCTATTTTGATTCTGCACTCTCTCGACTGGATAATTCATCTGTCCCAGTCTCATAGCCGAATGTCTTGCTTCGGGGAAATTATTGTCGATTAGACAATTTCCGTGTAATTGCCCGTTCGTTTGATTTTCATATTTAGACATAACAGAACATGTTTTATGCGCGCATGTGGGTGATACACATTGGCACTTAGGAGGTAGTTCGTAATAACGTTCAGGAGCAGGAACTTCCTGGGTGATGTCCATGTGATTCGTTGACATCATATATGAATTGTATTCTTTCTGAAAGGCTATTTCATCTAATGGCGAATGACATACATCATTGACACGATTTTGATACATAGTTTCAACATTTCTTTGCGACAAAGAGGATGCGTATAATCGAGTCAGGAATTGTTCATACATTACATCGGTTTTACAGGGTACCTTTTCACCGGCTTGATGTGCAATATGTTCTTGATATGTCGGAGGGCGCCTGTGACAGTTCTGCGAGAAATTCCCAACATGAGTAAAGTTTGGTTCATAGTATTGTAGCTGTTGCTGATTTGTAAAGTTAGAATACGTGGTTTTGCTCAGTATTTCACGTGATCCTTCTCTCGGCATCTGTGAAACCGGTATAAAGTCCGGATTGTCCATTGTTCTCAAGTCAACAGCGGGACGCCTATCCACAATGGATGGCCAAGCTACATTAGGTTTTACATATGGCGTATGACACTTACTATAAGAGGCTGGATGAGCTTGATAGCTAATGTTGGTACGCTCCATATTCCTTACAGGGTGTGGCATCATGTGGGAAGTGGGGTTTCGCGTGCTCCGAACGTTCATTTCGTACATGTACCCGTTTCCGTATTTTTCAGGCATCATTATTTCCTCTGTATTTGAATTGTTTTCTCGAAAACTATCACAAATTTCCTAAATTCCGAATCACTTTATTTGAATACATCCGTTTTGGTTTATTTTTATCCGATTGTTATACTATCGCCTTCATTACACATTTTTCACACTCCTAGACTGTTTCCTTGACGGTCAGTTTGATGCTTCGGTCGTATCAGTCTTTATAGTCCAAATTTCCTCTGCTAAGAGTATTCATCCATTTCTTGGTGATCTGTAATAAATAACAGTATATTATAGTCGCCACCTACTATACACGTCGCTTTAATGGCCGTAAAACTAATGCTTATCCAACGCCCTCTCCTACTCTAGTTCTAATGACACTGAGATGGTTTCTTTTTTCTTTTTCAATCACATTAAAGGTACTTTGAGAAACTCGAGTACCTTAATCCACTGGACTGTGAAGTGATAAGCTTTGAGCGACACGTCTTATCTCGTACCGTAGCAGGTTATGTCAAAGACGCGCCGCGGGATACTGTACTTTTTTAAACTACCGCGTCACGGTAGGTCCGTTTGATATTGTTAGAGGACGGGTAATTATCTCATTACAAAAGTATTCAATCTATGGTCGCTCAGGGGGGTTTATCAAATCTATTATCACTGAATAATTGTTCTTCATTCAATTTAAGAGCTGATATACCTTATCACTTTATGTACAGAGTATTGTCATAGAACGCAACACTGATTGACCCTTTTTTATCGAATATTGATGGAAGTAATGTTGAGAGTAAAATAAAAGAAAACACAAGAAAGAGTTCCCGCTGAGAAAAGAGTGAATTCTGTCTACGGTACACCAAAATAGTTTTTCTTTTTTTTAATATTAGGGGGGGGGGTCTTTGCGGGTTGAATTTTTATCATCATTATTATAATATATTTCATTTTAATTTTCTTAAATATTTTATTTATATTATTATCATTTTTATGTTTTGTTTTGAAGTTTTAGCGGGGTGAATTTGTAATTTGTTTTCCTTTATTACATTTTATCTTTTATTTATTATATTTCCTTCACTTTTTCTATTGAAAATAAAATGTATTTGCTTGCATAACTTTTTCTCTCTTTCGTTTTGTTTGTTTGTTTGTTTGTTTGTTTAATTTGTTTTGTTTTTCTAATTTTTTTTTTTTGGGGGGGGGGGGGGGTAAGGGGGGGGGGGGGGGTTGTTAAGTACAGCGAATGATACTCATATATATATATATAACTTGTTACAATTTTTTCTTGGACGTTAGATGGAACATTGTAAAATAAGTTTAATACGGATGGAAATAAATTAAAGTCATAACCTCTATAAGCCTTCCTGTACCCCTCCTTTATTCATATTTTTCCTTTTATAAGGGAAACCCCATTGCATTGGATTAATGTAAACAAACTTTTCTGGCTATATGTAGAATGCTCATCTAATTCTACTTTTTTCTGTAGGATTAGATACCTGAAATTTTAAGCTGAGACAAAAATTCAAATAAAGATTATGGTAAGTTACGTATTAATATGAAAATAGTTTAGAAAGTTGTCCTTAACTATTCAATGTTAAAACTTTTAAAATTGTATTTTCATTCCGAAGTCCTTTGAAACGCCTAGATTTTATTTCGATATGTCGACATTGAATTTATAATTTTTGTTAACGATGTTACTTTCCGTTTCCCGTTGAATGTATCGATATAATGGCGTTTTCGCGCAAAATAGTCTTGAAGTAATATGGAAAGCGAAGAATTATAATCGTCACAGATAACGATATTTAACTATTGACTTGAAGTTCATGTAACATACGTGATAGGTAGTTTATGTTTTTTTTTTTTTTTTTGTGATGTCATGAAAATGTTAAAATAAATGACATGTGACACTTTTATGAAGCAACTACTTGTATGTATTCCACTCTTTACATGTATTTAATGATATGATCATATCCATAAAACTATCTAACACTTTATCATTCTTACATGATAAGTATCACGTATGTGACAATAAAACGTGCTAAATACTCGAGTTTGTTACTAGATGTTTGTAGGTTATAGCTGCCAGATGTCACACGTCACATATGTACAAACAAACACAAACTTGAGCACCGCAATAAACTAAATATTGATCGATGTATAATTAATCATCTCGCCTACTTATGAATTAATTAAGCAATAGGGGTATTTATATCGTTGAGTCAAGCAAATGCGAATGAAAAAAAAAATATTGTAAAACCCTCTTTTTATAACTTGAAATTAAAATCAAGTTGATGTACATGTATATAACCGTTTTTTTTTTTTTTTTTTTTTTTTTTTTTTTTTTTTTTTTTTTTTTTTTTTGGTGGGGGGGGGGGGTGTTTTTTGTGGGGGTGTTTTTTTTTTTGGGGGGGGGGTGTTTATAAATATTATATCCGCTTTGTCACAGTAATATATCGTTTTTCTGTTACGCTTTGTAACATTTGAAATGTCAGGGAAAGATTCACAGGTACAAGCTACTAGATGATCGTATTGGCCCATTTGAATTTAAGCGTATTTCTCAAAAAGATATAAATAAAGAAATTAACTTGCATTTTATAAAAGATAGATTTTAAACTTTAATGAATTCTAAATGTAACGGCTGCCCTTCGTGCGTCTGCATGGAAAGAGCAAACTGGGTTTTCTATACGCATGAAGAGACAAACGTACGTAAGGACGTACATTGACATAACTGCATAAAGTCTGACGGGTGCACTAGTATAATGCAATGTCAACATTCGTATCTTTACTGATATATAATGTTTGTAAATAAATCTATATTTTTCTATTGTCACATTACGTTCTTACATTCTTTTGAATTTGTTTTAATTGAAAATTCTTAGCTTTCATCGGAATGTGACAATTCGGACAATTATCAGACACCTTCATTCCGTCAAAAGTAATCTTTTTGTCTGCGTTTTCTTCGACCTGTTTGTTTAATCATTTCCGAGGGCAAATCTTACATAGATGTCATTTTCTTGATAATGCCGCTTGCCTTCCATTTACTTTGTTATTTGTTACTTTTGTTTGTATTGACACTTTGAAATTCTTTAGTTCTTATACATGTTGTATGTGTCGGATTTAGTGAACACAAGAGTTCGCCAAAAGGAGTGATTTTCTGTCGTTGACAAACTATCGAAGTGTTTGCAAAAACTATGAACTTTTCATATATATCTGGACAATATGGATTAATTCATTAGGCATTGCCCTACGGCTCATCAGTTTTGTAAAGTTTAATTAAAAAAATACCCCCCCCCCCCCCCCCCCCAAAAAAAAAGGGGAAAAAAAAACGCTTCTCGATCCATACGTTTCGATCCCACGCGGTGGTGAAAGTGACTGACGATCAACTACTGCGGACTTTACAAATACAATTAAAATACATGCGTTCTACATTGAGTGCGTGCAAGAGTGTAGATCCTGACGGGTTTTTTTTTTTTTCTCATTTGACAAACGCTTTTCATCATTTTAAGTTTTGGACATCTTTGTTATCATGGTCATGAAACTTACTTTCAGAAGCACCATATGTACGAGTCGATAGCAACAGAAATGGGGGGGGGGGGGGGGGGGGCAATGTTACCGTAAAAACTCCCTTTAACATAAATACACTGCTCAAAAAAATTAAAGGAGCGATTTTCCCATTGTAATATAATGGTACATAGCTTGTAATATCTTTTGGGATAAGCAAGGCTACTTCATCAAGTTTTATCATTTTCATATGGTTAATCTGTTCAATACAGACATTGGTATTTAAGAAATGACTATTAAATATGTCTTAATACATTTATCTTTATCATATATAGAATAAGAAGCTGCAAACGTGTGTGATATGAAAGTAGAAACCTTGCTTCCTTAATTTTTTGAGCAGTGTAGTTCCGCCTCAGTCGTAACAGTCGGTAGCATATAACCTTCAGACATAACGTATACTTGTTATTAACAAGTCTTGTATATATAAATATTACGTAAAGCGTTACACAACTACATCATTACCATCATAGTTGCAAGTTTTTTATCATACCGCATCATTACATGGTCAGTTAGATCTAATAAAATCAATTAATCATTTTTCCATCTCTTTTCATCAGCACGCACAGTGGGACCCCCCCCCCCCCCCCTCGGGAAAAATTACACCTATCCCATGGGACCTCACCATCAAGTTTTTAGATTGAATATCCTGACGTTTCTTTTATTTCTTTTACGTCGATGGAAAAAAGGTATTAATTAAACCTTCATGTACAATTTAAGAACTATGAAAATCAGGTTCACATATCGCATGTTATTCGTTGAAAGAAAATAATTTGTTTACCTTATGGAACTAAAATTTAAGATTATACACGATAAAAACCAAATGAACATAGTAGTAACACCGAAAATTTCACAGGCGAATCTAGATTTTTTTTTCAGGGCGATAAAGCTGCTCATCAAGAAGGGGATCCAAAATCATAAATGGGAAAAATCTATCATTTTGGAAAAAATTCCAGGAAGGTGGTTGCCTCTCTCTATACCCGTGCTTGAATGAAGAAAGAAACACAAATTAACCAAACATACTTGTTCAAGCCTATGCGTTTGAAAGAATTACACGCCAAACTTGGAAAAATAGATTTTTTTTAATTCCCGGGGGGGGGGGGGGTTGTACATTAGAAAATTTGTAACTTTTCATGAAAACAAGCATTTCTTCGTATTACAAGAAATACAGTGTCAAGTAGATCTATAATGGCAATGCATGTATACGGTATTTAAACGCCGTAGAACAAGAATAAATCAAGTCCCATTTTGAAAAAATTCTAGAATCAAAATCCGATAAGGCGACAGAAACGCGAACGGATCCGAAACTTACCTCGACCGAAACAAATGACGGTTCGCGTCCAATCTCGGTGATTACTGCAGTTCTTCACAGAATGTACTATTATTTGAACTTTTTCATTCAACTTCAAGATTCTTTTACATATATGCAATCTTTCTGTACATACAAGTATCTTTCCAATCTACACGGTTTCTACCTGATTGTCCAACATTTATATTTAAAAAGGTAAAAATGTGGTATATTTTTTGTTGGACAATCAGGATCTAGACAGCATATGACCATGGTGACTAGACATTCTCTATAAACATGATGATTATAATAAATTATGTATATTTTGATTACTGAGATCCTACGAGTAGTACTTTAGGATAGTGTTAAGTAGCTCGATAATTTATTCAAGTTTACACCTGTCATGTGGTTCAGGTACGGCGGAAGTGTGTAATGGTGATAGCGGAAGTGTGTACAAGGGTAACATCCTGTAGCGCTTGGCACTTAAATTGCTTCCTGTGGCATATCGGTCGCAGCTGCATGACCACATTGCGTGATGTGCAACTTTTTATGATTCTTTTTTCTTATCATCGTTACATTTTTTCTCTCGCGCTTTGAATCTCTATTTTCATATTCATTTGACAACTTGGGCCATTGTAAAAGGATTCCACACTTCAATCTCATGATATTAATTAAATACATGATACAGTTGTCTCGATTTTATTTCATTCACCTCTTTAATCCTTTAATTGATGACATTGACACTGGTTATTAGGGCTTATTATCAAATACAGGCTTCTAAACATTCATGTTTGGTGTGCATTAACTTGGATTGGAATGTTTGTTAGTCATGATAAAATTTTCTTACAAACTCGTATCTTTGTTAATCTCCTTTATTATACCTCTACTGATTTTTTCCTATATAAAAAGAGACTCATTAAATTTAACTAAATCCCTGAAAATCGCCCGATAAGACTATTTCCCTGCAAGGGTGTGCGTTAGTTGAGAAGACTATTTCCCTAGGGAGTTAGTTTCAAAACGGAGCTTCTTTGGTGGTGTGTCAGTATCAGCCAATCGGCGCCGTTGACGGTTGATCGAATGACGCTATTAATACGCGAGCAGAGTAATCCGCCTCCTATCCGCTTAGTACATGAATTAATCCGCAATGAAATAAAACAATATAAAATTAAACATGTATGAGTAAGATAAATTATGTTTCTGTTTATCTTATCACCAAAAATTAATAATTTCTGTTACTCAGTCATTCAGTCGAGAAGGCAAGGCAAAATCATTAGAATTACCATTTGAACCATGTGAACCTAAGAGATATGTTTGTTTCAGTGTAAATGTTTGTTTCGGTATACCTAAGAGATATGTTTGTTTCAGTGTAAATGTTTGTTTCGGTATACCTAAGAGATATGTTTGTTTCAGTGTAAATGTTTGTTTCGGTATACCTAAGAGATATGTTTGTTTCAGTGTAAATGTTTGTTTCGGTATAGCTAAGAGATATGTTTGTTTCAGTGTAAATGTTTGTTTCGGTATAGCTAAGAGATATGTTTGTTTCAGTGTAAATGTTTGTTTCGGTTTACCTAAGAGATATGTTTGTTTCAGTATAATGTTTGTTTCGGTATAATAAAACAGTTAAAGTATATCATTGAGGGAGTTAGCACGATTCTGGTTCCCCGGTTCGGCTTCGCCTCGGGAAATAGGTCTGGTCTCGGGGAACCAGAATCGTGCTAACTCCCTCAATGGTATACTTTAACTGTAAATTTTCATTATATTAATCCTTTAACCATGTAAACTATTTGAATGGACAGCGTCTTAATCAAAGATAAGCTTCTTAATACATAGCAAGTGTAGATTGATGTAAGCCATTTTTCATATTTAATAGGATAATCCTCTGAACAGTTCCGCAGTGGCGGATTCAGGGGGATGCGGAGGGGGCTTCCGCCCCCCGGTACTGACCCAACATTTTCCAAAAAACAGGTATATTTTGGCCCGTTTTCAGTAAAAATCGGCAAAATTCGCCCCTTGACCCCGCCCCGGCAAAGGGGGCGCTGGATCCGCCACTGGTTCCGAACCAACAAAAAGAATATTTGAGATCCAAATAAAGCTCTGTATGTACTCTAATCTCGCCACAATTTTGCTCAATACTTTTTTTTTGGTTTTGGTTTTGGTTTTGGTTTTTTTTGGAGGGGGGGTTTGTTGTTGTTGTTTTTTTTTTGTTTTTTTTTACATGTTAGAATTTAATGGCTAAATTTACTATTTACTTCCAGCTGAATAGAAAAGTTTACATAAAGATTAAAATAACAAAATTACAATCGAGTCAAACGAACTATTTTAAAAGTAGACAAGTTTTTACAAAAGATTAACCCCAAACAAAACAGATTAACGCAGACACTAGAGCTGATACCGTAGGGATAGAGGATATTTATACGTGTCAAGACATGGAAAAGAATCAGTTATTTTGATCCATTCAGACGTCCGAAATCTATTAAGGAGGTATTGAACACTTGGACGCCAAATTCTATTTTTCTAAAAATTTCTGAAATTATATATATCTTGTCTGTCCTTGACTATACAAACTTACACTTGATTCTATCCACAGGAAAATTTTCTACGAGACTTTAAAATATGCATTAGTTGACGTTTTCGTGAATTTCTTGATGACGTCATAATATTGAAAGTGTCATTCCAGATCTCGTAAACCTATTGGAAATTAATTTTGATTTAAATTCCGAAATAACCATAAATATATTGCACTTACGTATGGAAAAGATAAAATAACTTGTGTTTTAAACATAGGCAGGATACTTAAATAAAAGATGACACTGTCGCTAAAAAAATGCAATTTCGGGTCAATTTAATGTAGTTGCTAGTTAATTATTAGGAATCCTGTGGATGAATCTTTGTCAAAAACTATCAAAAATATCAAGAATGTCCAGAGATGATTTCATGATAAAATGGGAAAAATTGAATTTAGGATTAAAATATTACAAGGCTTTATATTTTCCAATTTTTTCTTCGAAATTCGTCTATTTTCAATGAAGTGACATCCGCTTTCCAGTAACGTAAATTTGTCAACGAATACACTGTAATGAAGCTTTAATTTTCTATTTTATACATGCTAAGTTTCAATGCAATACGTTTATTAATAATGTTTTTATTGCATTTTGAATGCGAAGGTTTGTGACGCCATTTTTTCCCGATTACGTCAAAATGACGTCGTGGTTTGCTCATGGATAAAACTCCCAAAGTCCTAAATTTCGAAAATCGCCATAATTTCTTCAAATGACGCCGGAAATTATTCAAACTTCATCATAATACTCCAATGCGTATATCAATCAAAGTATCAAATGTTTTAAGGGAGTTAAGACTGTACTTTTCCTAGGAAGCGAGAAAGCAAATTGTGCCGCCGCCATCTTGGTGTTCAAACCCTCCTTAATTTATAAGTTGAAATAAACAGCTTAACATGATTAAGGATGTCACTAAAATCAATGAAAACATCTATGATCCAAATTATAAGAAAATCAAATTCCCATTTTTTTTACAAGTGAAAACTTTGGGCATTGGGGAAAAAAGACAGTTTTTCTAGTCATAGTATTATCCGTTACTATACAATTGACATTAGATGTCATTCAGAATTTCTCTCATCGAAAAAAGCACAGACCTATTGGGGAGGGGGTGTTTTAAGTTACATATGTAGGACCCCTTCGAATTTGGCCGCCCCCCCCCCCCCCCCCCCCCCAAAAAAAATCAAGATCCGCCCATGTTGAATTAATAAAAAATGCTGAAATCGAAATAAAAATGCCCCGGCCAATGCATCTTTGTTTATATTAGGGAAAAATTTAAGTTGGTATGTCTAAACATTGACCCATAATATTTTAGGGAACCAAATTCAACTCTCGAGTTCGCCTCTTTACTTATAAATGAGTATTTTTAACATAGCTCTGACCTTGATTTTGTATTAACATTAAGATTCCTTACAAAGATTTCGGATTGAATTAACTGCAAATGTGAAACGTTCCAACTCTACACTCGTTGGTATTTCCGTTATGGTATGGCTTTCCGTTTTGGCAAACTTCAGCCGGGGGGTGGGGGGTTGGGGTTCCTCCCGCTCTTGATCCGCGCCCGTCTCATGGAGTGTATCATTCATGCATCTAAATATTGTTTATAACTTTGGAGAGCATGCAAGAAGTTTGGCATTTCTACAGCTAGCAGCTTGCATTTTGTATCTCGAACAATCGCACATTTTCGGGCTTTTCCGAGCGTGTGACGGAAAGACCCGAGATCGAGCGATTGTAAAATGCAAGAGAGCTATCTAGAAATATAATCCAAGAAATTTAAATTTTCTTGCAAGTTTCTCAGAATTTGCAATTTTCTCATAGTTAATCTTTTTAAGATAAGAAGCTTAACTTACCGAAGGCCCTACAATTAATCGATGTCCAGCATAAATCGTAATTTCTTTCACAAAAAAATGTTGACGACTCTGCTTCTCTCCCTTTCTCTGACTACACTCCACCCCGCAGAGCAGCGCTCCCCTACATATTGTTCCTCTGGGGATAAATCATCTAATTTCGGGAAATCCTGTTTACATAATTAGGGATTAGCTATGGTAAGAAAAACAGAGGCTATTCTCTCGAGTGCCAAAGCTTTGGACAATGGTAGATACCAAGATAAGCCCATTGATAACAGATTAACAATGTACAATGTATACTTCTAGCGTCGGATATGACATTTCTTGTCAAACAAAAATAACTCCATCAACAGTTTGTGTTTGGGATTACATGTTAATTGTTCATGATTTTTATTTATTGTGTACATAGTGCGGAAACTTCACACTGATGCGTCAAACGTCTGGAGGAAGTTTACAGAGACTTTTTTTGTTCCGAAAAGAAAATATTTGCTCACCTGGAAAGGCCTTTTTTGTGTGTGTAAAAAAAAGTTAGTAACTAAGTAACTCGATCAACAGACAAAGGACAGGAGTATTTTGGCGGTTCCAAGAAGATCGGCATTTGTTTATGACTTATAGATCTAAATGATAAGCTAGAACTATTTCCTCATCACGCCGCGCGCTCGTCAAGATGAGATCCAATTAACAGACAGAATGTGGATACAAACGCGGATCTAGACGGGGGATGCCAAGTACCACCCCCTGGAAAAAAAATACGAAGTTTCCACGGTTTCACGTTGTTGTTTTTTTTTTTCAAAACCTCGTGCTGAATATGGCGGCATGGAACCCCTTGAAATATTCTAGTTCTGCCAATGGGACATATAGCTCATCAAGCCTCAGGTTCTCTGTTATCTGGAAATCATTACTAAACCAAGTCCAAGATGTAAACATTGGGCATATCTAATTATGCGCGGATCCATGCAGAAAAGAGAGGGAGTGGGCTGCATTGGTGGACATATATAGCCCCCCCCCTTCAAAATTGCAGACCTTTCAGATTAAGATCATCATGGTTACATTGCCTTTTATCTCTTTATATTAGATTAGAAATGACAATAAATGTAACGACGTGTTAGTGAAACACAGATACTTCGGTCAGCATGAAAGAGATACGACTTTTAAAATTTTTACCAAATATATTTGGAGTTTGACAATATGACATATATTATACATATATATGTCAAACTCCAAAGACAATGCCTCAGGTAAAAATAAATATAGAATTTAAAAGCTCTATCATTTACCATTCAAAAAGTATGTTCAAATATTATAAAAATCAAAAAACAAAAACAAAAACGAAAAAAATCTAGGGTGAAAACTTTTGGTAGAAAAAGAATTCAAAGTTGAACGTCCTACCCCTTTCCGTTCTAAAGAACTGTTGCTGGTCAAGGTCACAAGGCAAAACATTTTGCTATTGTCACAAATATAAGAAATACAAAAGCCCTATCACCACAGTTACTCCCCTTTATTTTAAAGCGGGATGGAATGACAGACGGACCGAATGACGGGTCAAACGCTATATAATTTGTATGCCCCCATCAGTAGACCTGGAACATATGTAATTAAATGTTTGGTTTTTTTCTTCAGAGAACAGATAAAATCGCGATGAAACCTTTACAGCAAGCAAAATTTAAATATGAAAAAAATACTGCCTACCTTTTGAAACGTTTGATATTGCCCAGTAACTGTTGCAGTATACTTTTAAACAAAGAATCGATATACTAGTAAAATTCGGAAGTTGAATTTTTGACGTCTTTTCGGTAATCGTTGTTCAATAACCAACACTCGTAAAACAAAAGCTGTTCTTGAAAAGTTTATTACATACAGCCATAAATACATGTTTTAGCAGCAGAATGATAAAAGAATATCTGGCATGCAAAATATATAAATTATACCAACCATGGAAATTACTAACACCTGCACAAAACTTTCAATAATTGAATTTGATTACATCGAGATCTCTGAAATTAGAATCTTCCAAATATGATGGTATCCAATTAACTCTTACGGCAGACAGGGGGTACTTGGTACCAGCAGATGGCTGAACTACGACAGGTTCCGTGCTGTATCCTCAATTAAAGTAAATTGGAATTACAGTCAAGTATAATTAACCTAGAGTGTTTCTCTCGGCGCAACAACTTAATTAGCATGCATTTGAAGTCTCTTTCCAGTACAGTCTTCACAGCAGTTGATGAGCATCCTTTGAAGAAATATGAAAATACATGTATGATGTCAAAGTTCTTCGACCGTTAAGAAGAATTCCAAACTTCAAGGTCACTAGCTTAAAAAGTCAAGGTTTCAAGGTCACTAGCTTATAAAAGTCAAGGTTTCAATGAATCTGCAAGTGAGAATAAGCTGGACCTATTACGGTTGAAAAGATCAGCCGTCACATCGACAGAAGGTTTAAAATATTTTTGAAAGGTCATACTTAAAGGTGAAGGTCATAAGGTAAAATGTCAAAATCAGTCTCGGATGAAAGGGTCGTGTCACGGAATTCACGTGTAAAATATAAAAGTCTATCCCCTTAAGGTTCATTGTTAGATTCACTGAAAGTTTTTTTAAAACGTTGGTCAAACTTCAAGGTCAAGGTCACTAGTTCAAAGGTCAAGGCAAAAAATTAATTACCATGCAAGGCTCATTTTATCACGGTCTATCATGATGTAATGTTTCTTGTCAATACTCATAGTATTCTCCCTATTGGCTAGAACACTAGTTCTGTAGTCAAGGTTAAAATTGCAAGGACTTTCAACCATTTCTAATCTGTAATTTTGATCTTTGGTCTTGAAAATCAAAATTTTGTATAAGGAAGAAAAATACACAGGAGCTCGATGCCAACAACCTTCAATGACACCCGCCCCATCACATCTCTCTATAACCAAAGGAAGGTACTTGTGGATCTTGGCATCGAGATCATGTGGAAAGAACGTGAAGTTTGATCAAGATCCACACAGCAAAGGAGCTCGAACGATTTGTAGGGAATAATCCGCCCAGTTGGGACCGAAATTTTTTTTCTCATTAAGAAATGAAAACTCTGAATTCAAGTTTTACATAAAGATAAAGTAATGTTTAGAATAGTTTAAGTAAAAATAAAAAGTTTCTATTGAAAAAACACAAACATTCTTAATTGTTAGAAAAAAATCCTTGCTCCAACTTTGCAAGAAAAAGTGATTTTGTCCCGTTTTATACTGGTTAGTCCACGTGGTTTTGCAGACGTGGGACAAACTATTGTGAAATTCCAATTATCAGTAAGAAAAGCATGATTGATATCTAGTCCACCACTGTTCTCTACCGGTTAGCATTTTGTCTCGACAATGCGTAGTAACCGTTGTCAAGGAGTAACGACAAGATCGTAGCTACTTAGAAATGAAGAAGAAATAGATTCTTTCACTTTCTACTGAGCGAGACATAAAAATTTACACTCGTGACAGAAATTTTCATCTTTTGATGAAATTTCCGTCACTCGTGTAATTTTTTTATGTCTCACTCAGTAGATCGTGATAGAACCTTTTATTCTGTCCAATTTTTCGAGTGATACCTGCATCAACAGAAAAAATATAAGATTCATTTCTAAAATATAGTCAGACAAAATTGTGTCTCTGAATGTAAAATTTTTTTATTATTTTCATGGGAAGAATTTTTAATTAGACAAATTACTCTCGATTAATTCTTTCGTAGAGTGCCATGTCAATTTGATCATTTTCGCGGTATGTGCCAAGGCGCATGCTTCCCTGCGTTTTGGATTCAATTATTATGCCCCCGTATTCGAAGATTCGGGGGCATATAGTTTTTTGTCTGTCCGTCCGTCCGTCTGTCTGTTTGTCCGAAAATTTTTGAACCTTCGCCATAACTTTTGAATGGTAAATGATAGGGCTTTCATATTTCACATGTGTATTCCTTGTGACAAGACCTTTCCATGGATACTAAATTTTTTGACTTTGTGACCTTGACCTTAGAGTTTGACCTACTTTTGAAAAACTTTAACCTTGGCCATATCTTTTGAATGGTAAGTGATAGGGCTTTCATATTTCACATGTGTATTCCCGAATACCTTTTCATCGATACCAAATTTTTTTACCTTATGACCTTGACCTTGGGATTTGACCTACTTTTGAAAATCTAAAATTAGCCATTACTTTTAAATGGTAAGTGATAGGGCTTTCGTATTTCACATATGACTTTCTTGTGGCAAGACCTTTCCATGGACCTTGAAACACCTTTCAATTATCAAAGTCTGCATGGAGACCCTGACCTTGACATAAAAAGTCAATAGAGCACTTCAAGACTCAAGGAGAGCATTTCTGGCAAGATTCATGTTGATACTTAGTTATAAACAGGAAACCATTTTCTATCATTAAAGTCACAGCTTCAGAGTTGTTTGCTGGTACAATATATTACATAACCTATTACCGGTATTATGTGGCACTATCACGCAACTGGGGAGCGCGATAATGTCCTGTGGTTATGAACTTATGATCGGGAAACCATTTTCAATCATCAAGTCCTATGTCCTTGACCTCAACATCATATTTGTATGGTCATCTCATAGTGAGGAGGGTATTATATTATACAAATAAGGACTTGGTCGAGGTCATTATGTCATTATAATGACCCGATGATATTTGTAATATTGACCGAAGCCGAAGGCCGAGGTCAATATTATAAATCTCATCGGGTCATTATAATGACATAATGACCGAGGCCAAGTCCTTATTTGTTATATTATATAACGAATTGTAAGACCACATATGATTAAAATATTGATTCAAATCAATATGAACACATAATTTTTAGTAAAGAACTTAACGGTTAATTGCACTTTTTTTGTGAAAAGTGTATCTATACTTTTAAAATTAAACAAAATAACTATCTTTATTTTTATCGTTAATACTGAAATCAGGACAAATACCACACCGAGTCATTATCTTCCGTCAGCGGTCATTATCGGAAAATAATGACTCGCGCTCCAGCCAATCAGAATCGACGTTACATCCTGGTTGTATAATATATGTACATAACAACTATGCGTTCATCGAGACCAGTGGAGGGTTGTGTGCATTTAATCCGGATAACTATACTATTGCACAATTTGCTACAATTGTTAAGTCGGAATCGATCGTCCTGTGTTAAGTGTGTTGATATAGTATTTGGTGTTCCTTGTTCCTTTTGCGTCTCTGGTTATGCTTGTCTACCGAGTTCTGAGTTTTTGTACAGGGGTGTGTCGGGTTCTTTGCTGAAAGTGCTGCTGCCGAGTCTTATCGGAGATACCCTCCTTTCTTTGAGGGGATGTACAGGGTGAAAAGGAGGGGGAGGAAGGGGCGGGAGGAGGGATGGGGAGGAGGGAGGGAGAGAGGGGGAAAGGGGAGGGAGGAGGGAGGAAAAGAGGAGGGGGCGGGAGGGGGAGGTAAGGGAAGGGTGAAAAGGAGGGGGAGGGGCGTGAGGTAAGGGGTAGGAATGGGGAGAGAGGTACCCCCTGTCCGTCCCTCTTCTTTCACATATTACTTACCAAGAATGTATTCTGTTGCATTTGGATGTTATACAATTTTATCTACCTCACTGAAGACCATCACTGCTGTTACCTTGTATACTGTCTACTGATGGCAAGAGAAAATTGTGTAATAGTGCAGAAGCACATTCGATTAGTCTGTATAAGAACACTTTGCACTTGATCTTAAAATATTGTACCGTAATATGCACCACCCGAGAGGATAGGAATGAGCTAGTAGAGAATACTGGAGGAACCAAAAGAAATTTATGTGACTACTAGCGACCGCCAATTGGCGGGGCCCTAACTATTCATTTTGACAAGCTTTAAAATAGGTCCATAATAAATGCACTTTTTTATATCATCAAAAACTTGGAGACTTTGACCGAAAAATCGAAAGGGGACATCCTAGACATAAAGGGAAAATTTCTAATATATTCTTTTTGCTCTTACTAGTATCTCCATCATGCCCCTGAAACTATTTTCAATCATCAAAGTCCTTTGGCCTAGACCTCTTGAACTCAAACTCAATAGAAAATATCCTTGACTCATGAACAACATTTCTGTTAAGTTTTATGGTGATAGGTGTATTAAAAGCTCCATTACGACAAAGAAACCATTTCCATCGTCTAAGTACTAACCTTGACCTTTGACCTAAAATCAATATAATTGGGACATCCTTGACTCAAGGGAAACATTTCAACAAGTTTCTTGATGATATGAGCTATACGAAGTCTTTTATGGCCTGGAAACCATTCTCAAATACCAGAGTCCTTTGACCTTGACCTTTGGACTTATGGCGATTAAGTTTATGAAGTTTCATTGAAATAGCATTAAACATATTGGACTTATAGTCCGGAGACAAATTGTTGGCGCCCGCCCGTCCACCCTCGCAATAATCTCAATTACCCGGTAAATCTTAAATTTTAAAATGCACCAAAGATGCAAGTGCCGAGTTGCAAAACTGTAAAACAAAACAAAGAGAATAATAAAAGATTGCACAGCTCGCTGTTGCACGTTTTTGTCAAAAATCGATAAAAATTTGTAAGATCCAAAAAATCATGTCATGAGGAGTTTATGCATGAAACATCGGTCATATCTCTAAAAGAACTCAAGATACAACCAAAGCATTCATTCGGAGAGCTAAAGATAAATTCAAGGTATTTGTAATTGAAATGAAGGTCAAGGTCATTAGTTTAAAAGTCATTTTCTCAAATGAAAGGTCTTTGCAATAATGAATCTATGCATGAAATATCAAAGCCATTTCCCTAAGACCAAGCTAATTTCTAAAAAGTAGGCCAAAGGTCAATTTTTAAGTCTAAAATGAAAGATTTTGTCACAAGGTATTTACATGTGAAATATCAAAGCCCTACCCAAATTATCGGTGTACTATGACCTTGATCTTTAAGTGGCCATCCTTGACTAATGGGAAACGTTTCAGGATAGTTTCATGATGATAGGTGCAATACACGCTCTAACATGACCCATTTCCTATCATCAGAGTCCTTTGACCGTGTTACAAAATGTACTTGACCTTTGACCCCAACCTCAATATGGGTCATCATTGACTCATTGTGAATGAGTGTATGAAGTTTCATTGCACTAGAACTTTTCATATTTGAATTATGCATGTATATGTACGTAGTTTTTATATTTGCCACTCGTGACCTTGACCTTCGAATTGACCATCGATTACCATTCTCTACTCACAATGGGAAACTCACATGCTAAGTTTGATGGACATATGTACAGAGTAAAAATGGGGCGTCCATCAAACTTGGCATGGTGGAATATGTAGTGTAATTAGAGCAATCTAATTAAAATAAGAAATTCTTCTTTCTTGGAGAACGTTTCTCCAAGAAAGATCTGATTTTAATTAGATTGTGTCATCAGAGATGACAGAGCTCACATCGATGGCAAAATTACATGTACCTCCTGGCAAACATTGCACCCAGTATTTCGAGATGCATCCGCAAACACAATTTGTTCACTCAAGCGTGTAATATAGGTCAGACGCAGAATCTGTACCATACATTACAGTAAGCATCCTAAGATGCATCATACACACAAGTTTGGATGATTTAAGACTTATTACAGCCTGGTAATGGTCTACTAATGGATCTGTCCCATATTAACTTACCTGGTCACTCAAATCCTCTGATCACCTACACAAGTTTGGTTCATCTAGGACTTAAAATAGACAGGGAAAGGACCTATCCCATTTTACTAGACCGGTTCACTCAAGCGTGAAATATGGATCAGATGCAGAATCTGTACCATGCATTGCAGTAAGCATCCTCAGATGTACCGTATCATACACACAAGACTGGATGATCTAGGACTTATTACAGGTTGATAATGGACCTGTCCCACATTACATTGCATGATCACTCAGGCATAAAATATTGACCAGACACAGAATCCGTAATAGAATTGCAGTGATCATCATCTGATGCATCTCCTACTTAAGTTTGGTTAATCTAGGACTTAAAATAGGTAAGGAAAGGACCTATCCAATTTTACTAGACTTGTTCACTCAAGCGTGAAATATGGATCAGATGCAGAATATGTACCATTCTTTGCAGTAAGCATCATCAGATGTATCATACACACAAGTCTGGGTGATGGACCTGTCCCATTTTAACTTACCTGGTCACTCTAGCGTAAAATATTGGTCAGAGAACGATCCATACCAGCCTTGCAGTAAGCATCCTCTGATCACCCACACAAGTTTGGTTCATCTAGGACTTAAAATTGGCAGGGCAAGGACCTATTCCATTTTACTAGACCTGTTCACTCAAGTGTGAAATATGGTTCAGATGCAGATTGCAGTAAGCATCCATCGTACACACAAGTCTGAACGATCTAGGACTTATTAATAGCTGGTAATGGACCTGTCCCATATCATAAACTTACATGGTCACTCAAGCGTAAAATATTGGTCAGACACAGCATCCATACCATACCAGCACAGCAGTAAGTACTAGTATTCTCTGATGCATCACCCGGAAATGGACCTGTCCCATGCATCACCCATACAAGTTTGGTTGTTCTAGGACTGATTAGAGTCTAATAGACATGTTCCATTTTACTTACTCTGGTTGCTCGAGCTTGAAATATGTGTCAGATACAGCATCCGTACCATGCAATGCAGTACTAGTAGGCATCCATAAAAGCATTATCCATATGTTGGTTTATGTAGAACTTACTAGTAAAGGATGCTGGGAATGGAGGTGCTCCATTTTTCTTATCCTGAGTGCAGACGTCAATTTAAAGTTGTTTTTTTTCATGGGTAGTTCGGTAGTTCATTCGCAAAGATTGAACTCTCACATTTAACTGTAACCTTTAGAGTATCCTTAATGTTCTTTTGTAACTGTATATTGTGACCTTGACTTTGATCCCTAACCTTGACAATCAGTATATATGCAGGCATTCTCATCTAACCATGGGTAAATCTTTTGCTCAAGAATGACTGAGTTTCCACAAGGTTCATTTGTTACAGTCAGTTGTGACCTTGACCTTTGAACCCTGAAAATCACTGGGCGATGCCCTCTTCCTAATAGTATGGATACCTTGCCAGCTAGATTTGATAATATCTGAAGTAAAACTGACTAGTGTTTATGAGATTTTCATTCTATAATTGCCTATCATGGCCTTGACCTTTGATCTCATCATTGGAGATCTCAAACTATGAGCAACACAAATGCTAAGGCACGGTCTATTTGATATTCAGGGGGGGGGGGGGCTTGGGTTTTTTGTCGGAGCAAGATTATTTTTTTAGCCCCGAACCGGGGCAAAATTATTTTTTTCTTGCAAAGTTGGAGCAAGGAATTTTTTTTTATAACAATGGATGTGAAATATTATATTAAGAATGTTTGTGTTTTTTCAATAGAAATTCTTTATTTTTACTTAAATTACTTTAAACATTACTTTATTGTTAAGTAAAACTTGTATTCACTTCAAAACTGAGAGAGATAAGATTTTTACAATATGTGATACATAATTTTCAGTATACAAAATGTATATAACATGTATAAGGTCATGTAACATGTAAGAGGGCCTGATGCAAGTTTTTACATGTAGAAATGAAAACTAGTGAAAAACTTAATTAAATTCTCCTTCCAAGCTTGTATATGAAATAAGACACTATGGTGATACATGTATCTATAAATAGTAATAAATTATATTGATAATGTATTTAAGCATTTTAATTGTTTCAGTCACATGCATATACTTAATTTGGTATTTTCAAATATGAACTTGCCATTACAGAAGAAAACAATGGCGAGCGAAGCTAGCCAAACTTTTGCTAAAAAAAAGTAAAAACTGTGGCGAGCGAAGCAAGCCGAAAAATTAACAGGAATTTTAAGCAAATTTTATGGTTATTCTTCAAATTCAGATTACTTGTAAGAGCAAGATTATTTTTTTCTGTCACACCATAAGCAAATTTATTTTTTTCATCAAAATTCAGAGCAAAATTATTTTTTTTCGAAAAAAACCCAAGCCCCCCCCCCCCCCCCCCCCCCCCCCCCCCAGAATATCAAATGGACCGTGCCTAAGTTTGAAAACCAAGAAGTGTCATTTTCTCACCATGGGTAACTCACATGCAATGTTTGATGAGCAAAAACAGCATGAGTGTCAAATAAGGGATCATCCACTCACTCCTTCACACACATTTCTTTTAATTTTAACATGTATCTTGTTTTATCAGTATGCATGTAACTTTTTCTCACTGGCGTTGGGCAGCTTTATATGAATAATTGAACATTACATTTTCAATTCAAAACCCTTGCAGTAAATTGATAAAATTTTAAAGCCAAACAAAAAATTAAAACATAAGCCACGCAAAGCGTAGCATCCCCGATGATCCCCTTCTGTGGCAACAAAATTTCTTATATCTATATTATCCAATCATCCAATCAGCTTAAATTTGAACAAATATTTCGCTCATTGTGAGATTAATTGGCCATTGATCTTGAAAATCAACACCAGTAGGTGTCGTCCTCTCACCATTGACAACTTACATGCAAAATTGAATGAGAGAAACTGGCCTCTGCAGTGTCCACAAGGTTTTCTTATATTGTCTATTGTGACCTTGACTTTTGACCTTGAACATCAGTATTATTATAACAACTTACAATCAAAGTTCGATGAAGATTGGAAGTAAACTGTGTCCTCTAGAGTGTCAAAAATGTTTCTTCTATCACCGCTCATTGTGACCTTGACTTTTGACCTCGAAAATCAAAATGTGTCCTCTTCTCGTTATGAACAACTTACATGCAAAGTTTGGTGAAGATTGGAAGTAAGATCTCTAGAGTGTCCACAAACTTTTGTAGACCCATACACGCAAGCACACTAACACATCCTCTAAAAAAAATTGGTGGCATTCCTATGTCCTTAAAACAACAAAGTTGCGCAAGGGGATAATTAATTTTACACAGACTTGATGTTTTGATATCAAAGGAGAATTCATTCTTGTACCTGCATCATATATGATATTCTTCATCTAAATGCAAAATTTCAAAATTGATGTCATACTTGCGGATATTTCTAATTTCTGTCTTGTTCATTATCATTCAATGAAAGAAAAGATTAAATTCAACAAAAACGGAATGAAGATTAAAACTGAATTCAGAATACATGATAAAAGAGTATATATAATAATAAAAACAAAGCAATAATTATTTTTTGTGAATATTCAATTTTTTTCAAAAATTTTATTCAACTTTCAGTAATTCTTTAACATATCATTTGAAATATAAACATGAAAATTTTGAAGCCTTACCATGCTTACCATGAAATAGGCTTTTAGTACATAAAACACATATTTTAAATTGAAATTTTCAACAAATTTTACAAATGTCAATTTGCAAACTATGAAGTTTTCTAAAATAACAACTATAGCAAATATGTCATTAAAATTTCATCTTGTAGTCAAATAACACTTATCGTTTATCATGTTTATGAGTCCTGTGTTATTTGCAATAAAATTCATTAGATACTTTAATATGAGTCATGACGCAGCCATGAATATATATATATATATATATATTTCCAGCACAGAGAATCAAAATGATATAGGGTGAAATTGTTACCAAGATGTCTGTCCTCTGAGTTTTGTATAGTTCCGCAATAAAATATTTATAAACTGTGTAAAATCCTGAGTTATGGAGAGATGAACCATTTGAACATGTTGAAAAATGGAGATCTCTCACAAATAAGGAGGCACTTAGTTAGGATTGTACGCAATCAACATTTGTTATCTCGAATGACAAACTTTCTAATGATAAATTCATGTATCATTGCTATGGAAATGCTGCATTATAAGGGAATATCTATTGCATAACATGATCTTTTTTCGTTCACAGTGATTAAGTGCCAAATAGGTCATTACCACAACTCTGTTCCAATTAAAATTTGAAAAAAAGGATAAAATTCCTACGACCTGTATTTAGGTCAAATATTCCTACGACTTTGACACACTTTTGACAGGAACTGGATTACAATTTTTCCACGGATCTTCTAACATGTCGGGATGGTAATAAGTTTCAATATTAGATGAAGCCCCAGGATTACAATCATGTCTCGGACTCTGGAATTTGTAAATAATTAAAATTTAAATCCAAAAATCATTAAAATAAATTTGCAAATACAAATTTGAAGTGAACCTGAAATAAAATCAGTTTCTTTGTTAATCAAATCATTCATTTCTATATAACATTACATTTGGAAACTATTTGATAAACTATTTAAATAAAATCTTTCTCGTTACATATTTTGAAATATTTTGAATAACAAAAGCATCAAATTTTGCATGTATTTTAATTTACCACTCTCTCGTTTAATTTAGTAGATCAGATGCCTCAAAACAATATATAATTTTACATGGTAAATAAAGCATATGAGTTCAATTTATCATTTCAACTTAACCTCACATCCATGTAGACCTTAAAAAGGCTTCTTTTCACAACTAGGTTCACTTGGATCACTTTTGTCTTTTTATGTGACATGTAACCCACTCAAAAGAATTAAAAGATTTCATACTAGTGATCTTAACTGTGACATGTACTGCTACATGTACGACTATGAAATGATGTCATTTCATTGTTTTGAGTGTTATTTGGTAATACAAAAAGACAACAGTGATCTGAGACTTCACTGTTTTGCGTCAAGTTCTATTAATCTGACAGGTTAAAAAATGTTTTCTTGGATAACTTAAATGCAAGTAATTATTTACACGGCACCAAAATACATTAGTGATACAAAAATATACATATAAAAGCTATATACCAGTGTATGCTTAGAGTTATACTTTGTATGTGTTATAGTTGGAAACTGGACATGGTGGAGCGCTAATAAGTATGACATGAACTAAATTATGGTACAACCATAAGAGTACCACGATATGTAATGAGTGAATTGCAAAGAAACATTGCAAACTGCCTCTTTTAATGGCGCATGATGATGTGGTGATCATGAAATATTTGCACTTTACAGCAGATTTTTTCATTATGATGTCACAATAGAATAACCTGTAAAAAACAGATTAACGGGTCTCTGATTGTGACATCATGATGTAAAAGTTTGCCAGAGAGTTCAATGTCAGTCACTTGGCAATCCAAATCTACATTTGCAACGTCGCCTAATCGTACATGTATGACTATAGTATGACTTAATGTTTCATGTGTACAAATTAACCCGATTGAGTATTACGAATATACCTTTCCAAAATAATTATTAAATGATTTCCTTCCCCTTCCTCTGTATTGCGGAGAAACTTGAAATTGCTGATCTGTCCCAGGAGGGGAAAAAGGACTTCTAAACATCCGAGGTTCATTCGGACTGGGATACTTAAACTGGTTCTGATGCGTCCTTGGAGACCTTTGTCTGTGATTTTGGGCTGGACTAAAACTTTCCCTGGGTGACCTCTGGGGTGTGGTAAAGTTACAAGTGTATGGACTGTACCCACGCGCAGGTGCTCCCCAACCTTGTAAAGGCGACGGCGTTGAAAACTTCTGATTTAAACAGTTCTGACGATTCTGGGAAGTATTAAACGGTGTTCCTATGTACCCTCTTGGATCCATCCTTTAAAATTATAACTTTACGATCTAAAACAAATATTTTCCCCCGAAAATAACAAATTCATACAACCCAATACTAAATCTGAACACGAACCGAATGTCCAACAAATATTTCGCCGTAATTTTACGAACGCGAATTCTTTCTAGCTGCTTGTAAAGTATAACTTAACGGGTAACACCACTATTTTCAGCAGGGTAAATTGCACCAATGTGTCTGATGATAAACTTGTCAATGTCACATAAATCTGAAATGTATAAATGTCAAAGAAGCCGCTGAAATTATACTAATATCACAATATGTTTTAATTTCTCCATAAATTAATCAATGTCAACTCACTCAATTATCTCTCTGTTTGAACGATCATTTAATTAGTCCATGATTTGAGTAAATATCTATCACACAATCTTTTTTATGTTACCCGCCTATAACATATATATAACTGAGATATTAATTAGAGGTTCAAATCCATTGTTTATTCAACTATATTTTTAAATATCGATAATTATTTAAGTGTTTTTACAATGTCCCATTCGCCTTAACGGCAGTCAAGAAAATCCACTAAGGCGAAATGGGATTATTTTTTTCTACCAAAAATTCTTAAGGCGATGATAGGAGCACATGCCACGGCCTGAATAACATGATGTCCACTGTCCATAAATGGTCCGCACGGCCGGTACAACAAGAATTGGTCAGAATATTAATAAGATTTACAATATTTCGCCCGCCCACACGTCATTTCTAATTTTCTATTCGGTCATTTATTCATGTGTGTTCCGTGTTTACACACAGAAATAACTAATGGATTATACAACACGAGGGACGGGCGAAATATTGCCCTCACTTTCTCATGTTTATGTAATATTGTATTTGTTTGTGCTAAGCATGTATTATGCTGAGTCAGCATAATACATGCTTAGCACAAACAAATACAATATTACATAAACATGAGAAATCTTGTACGCATGATCATAAGTAATATATTGAGATGCAACAGATAATTCCAGTGGCGGATTAAGGGTACATTTTGGCCCATTTTCAGTCAAAATCGGCAAAAATCGCCCCTTGACCCCCCGGCAAAGGGGGCGCTGGATCCGCCACTGAATTCATGATGCATGTGGATCGATTCAATATTAGAAGTATATGATCATAAATAATATGAGTCAAATTTCTACAGATATTTAGTTCAAGATACATGTAAATTAAAGCTAGCAGAGAATTATCGTGTTTGGTTGTCGTTTCTTTTCTTTGTTGAAACAATTAAAAATGTAATTTGATGATGATGAATATTATATACAATTCTTTCGTTTACAAACTGTGACTTTAAAATGGTTTACGTAACTTTTGTAAATTTGGCCAGGAATGAAATAGTTTTGAATGCAAGACGTCTTTAGTTGTGTTAAGTTAACCTTCATCCTGTCACTATGCACTCTTTATGTGGGTAGGAGTTATGGTATATTCATGAACGTGATAATGAGACGTGCTACGTACATGTACCCCTGCTACGTCGCACTGTTCTTGAAAACGGAATCTCTCTACATCGAACCCTCCCAAACAAATCAGTCTATTACAGTACATTGAATATTAATATCTATGCATCACATCGCCCCTCTTCCAAGTCCCCACAAGATCTCTTTACACTGAATTTTTCTCACACTATCTTTCTACATCAAAGTCTCCCCATACATTCTTTCTACATCACACTCCTCCCATCCCATTTGTATATTGCACCCTCCCCACCCAATCTCTCTTCATCGTGCTATCCCAAACAATATAATCTCTTTATGAACATCAGAGTCTCTCAAACTAATCTCTCTACATGCACGCTGGATCCCTATCTTATCGCTCCACATCACACTTTACATCGCACTATTATATGGGGGGAGGGGCGGACAGGGGGGGGGGTACCTCATTCCCCACTCCCACACTTACTCCCCCCTCCTCCCCCCTCCTTTTCACCATTCCCTTATCTCCCCCTACCGCCCCCTTTCTCCCTCCTCCCGCCCCTTTCCTTCCCCTCCCTCCCCTTCCCTCCCCACCTCTCTCCTCCCGCCCCCTTTCTACCCCCTCCCTTTCACCCTGTCCACCCCCTCATATACATATGGCAAAATAGCACTCAATTTCCTAATTTGCATAGCGGCCATATTGGATTCCGTAGGCTTCATATTCTTACTATAGGAGTCTATGGGGAGCAAATGATAAATTGAGAATACTCACGATTTCATGACACCAATCAAATTTGTCCACATATAGGAAGAAACTCTATAACAATCTGAATTTATAAATCCACATCTTTGATAAATTAACGAATTTTTACTTCTGTCACTTTTGAGGTGAAAATTCGAGGCGATACTGCCCATACCCCCAATGTTAAAAAAGTCCAAAACTTGTCACTAGCCGCACTTTAACTTTGTTTATCAGTAGGAAATCTTAGGAGCTGTGTATTTGTCCACATGGTTACGGATAGATCGCGATATCAAATTCCGGATTTTGTCAACATGAGAATCATAAAATGAAATTAAGTTCTGTCACTTTTGGGTTGAAAAATCGATATTTTGAGAAATAGGCCTGTCATATTGATGGATTCACTTTATCGGCTTTGACAGGATAAAGATAATCCTGTGTTCATACGTAGAGTGGGTAAATTTTTTGGTAATAAATAAGCTTGAATAGATTAGAAACAGTTGTATTTTACCATGGGCGCATTCTGCTCTTTGCATTTATTTGATCTGATGTATTTAAAATGTATTGCTTTTCCTGGCATGTCGGGTCATTCTTGTTTGAGAATTGGCGCGTTTCAAACATAGGTATATGACGTAATATAATCGTCATATGAATACATTTGCATATATGAATAAATTGAGCGCTATTTTGCCATATGTATATATATTTATCCTATTCCCTCATGTTACATAAGATTATTTGAAGACATTGTTCATATGAAAGATCTTCAGAGATATTTGTACGATCATAATAATGCTTTGATCATATCAATTATCCTATTATGAGGGGTGGACAGGGTGAAAGGGAGGGTGAGGAAGGGTGGTGAGAGGCGAAAAGGGGGAGGGTAAAAGGGAGGGGAGGAAGGGGTAGGAGGGGGGTAGGGGCGGGAGGAGGAGAGAGGAGTACCCCTTATGATGTTTTATCACGAAATGGCGATGCAATGAAATGAATGTGTATAAACTGGTATCAAAATAAAGATTATGACAGAAAACTTGAAACAAAGCTTGTTACATTCGAATCATAACTTAAAGAATTTCAACCACTACTTTTAATATTGTTGACAAAAAGAATGAATGGACAACGTGTTTGATGATGTAATTCAAAAAGATAAGATGAAATTAATATTCTTAAATGAAAACCAGGCGAATTCATATCCATTGCATTGCGTATTATTCTCCCGCTAAAGCCAGGATCAGTATGTTCAACTTAGACGAGTCCATCGACAATTTGAAAAACCGGAAGTTACAAACTGAAGGTACAAGTTTCAAGCAATATTTTTGTTTTCACTCAGTTTTGCATTAAGTTGAGGTGCTTTTTTCTTTTTTTATGCTATAGGAAGAGGTTATTTAATAGATAAAAATGATCTGACGATTGATCTAAATAACCATTAACACTAACATTGTTTTAGTCTTGGTGTTACTGTATGTTGCATATTGGGGTGGGTGGGTTGAAATATTTTCCTTTCTTTGCAAGCACAGGCTTATGTTCAAGTTAGTGTCCCCTCACAGTCTATCATGCCCCCTCCCGAACACAAAGGTGCTCATCTTTTTGAAATGACATGATCAGGGAGTAAAATTAGCTGCAGGACTTGGGGGCCAGCTGGGCCCCTAGAAAATGAAATTTAGGGGCCCAGCTAGAAAATTAGGGGCCCAACTTTTTTTAAGGGTGCATTCATTTAAGTTAAAATTTTTTTAAAAATAAGGATTTTAAGGCAAATTCCAGCGAGAGTCGGATCCCATCCCTCCCCACTCACCTGAAAAACAAGGATTTGGAGACAAATTTCAGGGGTTCTACATTGTACCCCTCCTCACTCCACCCTGAAAATTTTCGGCAATTCCAGGGGTCCCAACCCCGTGAATTCGCGTTTGATCACCATTGGTTTGAAGAAAATATGTAGGATAAAATATGGTTGCTGATTACTATGAACTAACGAATGACTTCAACTAATGATTAAGTTGTTATCCTTTGTTGAATAAGTGCCTGGTGTCTTATTTTCCTTTTTTTGATATTCAAAGAGTATCTAAAATTGTCTGCTATCGATTCCCTTATCATACTGGTTACATGATAACTTAAAGTCCGGGTGGGGACTATAAAAGAAGACAGGTAAATTTCCTGTCATTTCCTCGCTGATCGCTGTAGGGTTAACATCTCTAATCGCAATCTGATTGGTCCTATGTTTCCTTTGTAACCCTCTCAATTTTTGATTGACAGCTTCAAATAGGTAACATTGTGGTATACCTAATTAGCGTAATCAAGTATACCTGTCCGTGTGTCTTTGATGTCACACACCGCTTGCGTCTCTAGGAATATCAGTGGTCAGCATGGTCAGTAGACGCCGCGTTTATCACGCCTACCAAGCTAATATTTCTCAGGTGTGCATATTAATTACCACTCGGTAAAAAAACCCGGCCTTTAAATCCCATTGTTGGCCACTCGAGAGCTCCCTACTTATAATAGCCAGTCTTGCGAAACAGATTTAAATCTACCTTGCAAGGTAGCGGTCAGTAAGGTGTGAATAAGTACTCACCCAAAGGAGTATTAAGAGAGAAATGTTATGTAATTGAAAACTGACATATACGATATCTCCTACTCGCCATCTGGGTGACTGTTGGTCAAAGTTTTAGTTGCCCAGTCATGAAAATGGTCGCCAATGGCAACTGGGCGAGTGCTAATTTTACTTCCTGACATCAAGTTACACTGTACCATTTTTTCAGTGCTATTTCTCACAATGTTTTCAACATATTATGTTGTTCTTCAACAGAAAGCCAAAATATTATTCTTTTTTCCTACAGAAAAAGTTTTACCCACCAATTTTTGTTTCAACCTGTATTTCTTCAATTATTAGCTTTCTTTCTGGTCCCTTTGGATGTTGTCGTTCTAAATTCACCTGAATTTCTGGTATCCCGAGAACCCAATATTGATTCAAGCGTCTGATAGTCCATTGATGATGTAGCATGTCTATTTTCGATTGATATTTGATATATGCACTTTCGTTTTAGATACTTACTTTATCAATAGCCAGTCAGAAGCCGGCATCTATATAGAAAGGAAGATATGAAATTAAATATAACCATGACTTGCAAAGATGGCATACATGTACATACAAGTGACTATATGTAGTCATATGAATATGAAAATATGCCAATTCTTCAACGTGAAATTTTTAATCTTCATGTAGAAGCTTATCGGTAATTGAAAAATAAACATTGGTTATTTATTGGTCATTGTCAAACAAAACTGAAAAAATTAAAGTTTTGCAGACTGTCGTAACATGTATAAGGAGCTGATAAGGGCCTTATAATGTTATATAGCCCTTAATCTCGAGCTGGTTTTCTTCCGCATAATGATTTGCATGCAGAAAAAAATTAATCATAGTTGAAATGTGATGTATTTGAAGACTTTTTATATGTTTTACATTTCAATGAAGTACTCTTAAGATTCTTAAATTATGGTTGAAAGAAGTAGGGAGTAATCGGTGAGGAAAACAGATAAAATTGACAAAAAATGTATAAAGTTAGTAACATTTTACCTAAAATGTATACATATTTAGAATTATTATTAGCAAAATTATGCAACAGATAAAAGAATTACTTGAGATACTGATGAGATGCCGTAGATTAGAGGTATAAAATTATGGAAAAATTTTTTTCGCGAAATTTCAATTTTCAAAATTCCACTTTTCAGGGCAGATTTTACGTCTAAGCGGTCTTCTCTGATCAGCTCCTTTGTTGTAAAATATTGTATGGATTTGTCAACAGCTAGGTGTGATGTCAACCATTTCAATAACAATCCCATTTTAATTTCTCATGCTCTTTCGAACTTTTGAAGATGGTGTTTGGAAGTTGCTGTGTAGGAGACCTCAATCAATGACCACGAGCCATGGCTGACTCACTGAAGAATAAGACTGCACACAGCTAACAGCAAGACCCGCTGACCGTTCAAGATTAAGTGACCATGAACATGATGCAGAATGTGTCAAAAGCTGTACATGACAGAGGTAAACAAAAAATAATGATTGTGTAGCCACAGTGATTGGGAAGGAAATTTTGTTAAATTTCTTTCCGATTTCACTTGGCCATTTTTATCGAAAGTACACATACTTAAATTGGCTATCTTTCAAATTACTGGTGCATGGCCCCTGTCTTTCCCAATCACTAGTTGCCAGTCTATCTGTGTTTTTGGTAAGTGTCAACTACTGGTGATTTGTTGCTTTATATGGAAAATTTATGAACTAGGCAACCCCTAATTTTGTAGCAATTAGTTGAAATTGTTGACCATGTATTGAATTTTTTTACCCATAGTGATGCTTGTTTTGGCTTTTTATCTTATGTCAAAAGTTGCAGTTTTACTGAAAGTTTGGAGGAGTGTTAAAACGGGTATTTATGGTTATAAAATTGAACGCTTGATCATGTTTATTCCTGTAAATCATTCCAATACAAGCAGTGCTGTGCCCATTGAAGGCAGACTAATAGAATCTACCAACGGGTGTGATAATTGACAAGGAAATCATACCCGAGCGTTAGGGATTTGCTTGTACCATGACGGGGCTTGCTGAGTCATGGACAAAAGCAAATCACAGACATGAGATTTGGATTTCCTTGTCAATGATCAAACTCAGTGATTGATTGTTCTTCTGCCTATGTCTGAAATATGTCAAAAATGATACTGTAACCGTGGAATTTTTCGCGTGGGGGTAATTTTTGCGTTTTTTTTTTTTGTGAATAGAGGGATTTCGCAAAAAATTCTCCCACGCGAAAATATCCCTGTTGCATATCTACAATGGGAAAGACAGGTTTATTGCGAATATTTCCCCCACGCGAAGTCTTGGTGTTATACTTGCGAAATTTTTCCCCCGTGAAAATAACCATGTTTACAGTAATTTGTCATGTTTTTATCCAGTTGAAGTGACCAAACGCGTCAGATTTTTATGACATCATAGTTTACGTTCGCACGTGTAGATTATCATCCACCCCCCTGTGGATGATCGATTTTGTCATTTTGAACATTTTATGGGTACAAGTCTGTGAATATGGGAGAATAAAACCATCACTTGGTTGCCATGCTAAATATGGGAATTCGTCAGTCATGATTAATTTTGAGACATAAAAGTTGTGTTTTTTGTATCTTTTGAAACTTGAGGAAGTCAGCCAAAGAAATTCAGTACTACATGTACATGAATAAGAAGTATGTGTACCCTATCTATTTGATGTATGTCTATGTTACAGTGTCGTCCAGCAGTCCGCGTACAGCTCACATGTGCTGTGATGGACCTCTCAATGCTATAGACCTCAGCAAGGACAATAACTACGTCGTGGTAGCCGGACGGTCAGGTAATAAAAAAGATTATCAGGGAAGGGGGGGTGTTAGACCTCAGCAAGGACAATAACTACGTGGTGGTAGCCGGACGGTCAGGTAATAAAAAAGATAATCCGGGAAAGGGGGGGGGGTGTTAGACCTCAGCAAGGACAATAACTATGTCGTGGTAGCTGGACGGTCAGGTAATAAAAGAAGAGGGTTAGGGAAGGGGGGATTAGACCTCAGCAAGGACAGTAACTACATGGTAGTAGCCGGATGGTCAGGTAATAAAAGAAGAGGGTTAGGGAAGGGTAGGAAGGGGGGATTAGACCTCAGCAAGGACAATAACTACGTGATAGTAGCCGGACGGTCGGGTAATAAAAGATATTAATCAGGGGGGGGGGGGGGGGGGGTTAGACCTTAGCAAAGACGTTCAGGTAATAAAAAAGAAAAAGAGGGTTAGGGTAGGGTAGGGAAAGGAGGGGGGGGTATTGAAACCTGAAAAAAATTCTTCAATTCTTCTCCATCCTTAGATTGACTTAAAATGTGGTAAAAATTATCAGCATGGGAATGCAAAATCTCCTTCATTCTACACGTAAGTCCCTGTTATTTGTATTGTTTCTCATAGTTTTACCCATTAACAGGAAGAAATTATTATTACGCATCATCTCTTAAGAATTTGTCTCCTTAATAAGCAAATGATTTGATAAACGCATTATGTGTTTTATTTATTGGAGTAAATATATATATGTAAATCACATTAATTTAATTATACATGTACTGATTTTAAAAATCCATTTTGAATGAAACTTGTTAAACATTTTGTTAAACCAAAACACTGTATTGTGTCACACCTCTTTAATATTTTTATATCCCTTTTGGGAAGTATTAAGGAAACACCCTGTCTGTCTGTCTGTCCGTCTGTCCATCCATCCGGTTAAGAAGTTCTTAAAGCAGATAAATCTTTAAGTATAAGTGATAGGGCTTTCATATTTCATACATGCATTCACCATAATAAGTACTACATTTTGATACCAAGACTTGGACCTAGTGATTTGACCTTGAACTTTGACCTTGTATATATATATATATATATATATATATATATATAAACAGCATAAAAGAGGTGAAAACAACACCTGGTCTCTCCCCTCGCGGGGTCTGCTTTGGTTCATGAATTGAGAATATTACCCACCTGGCTACTAGTTATAGCCTTTCGAGCTTCAGTATAGTACAGGTTCTGACTAGTATGAGAGTGTGTGTATGTTTTTTTTTATGTACTTTGTATCCGAACGGAATGAGGGACGTACTGTCCCTTGTTCCATCTGGATACAAGTACATATTCGTGTATCCAGAGGGCTCAAGGGATGTGCTGTCCCTTCCGCTGGGTTTAAACACGTTTAGTGTCGTGGTCGCTTGTACCTTTTTTTGTGCTTTTATATATATATATATAGATGTCTATGTCATACATGAATCCGTGTAGAGAAAAACATCCCGCAGGGGGTATAATTCGTCACTTTAGGGCAGTTCTAGTTATAGATATATCTATGAATGATCTAACATTTTTCTTATGATAGATGTATGAAAAGAAAATTTAAAATATCTGTGTCAATTTAAATCATTCTATGGTCATTTGATTATGCTATATTTGGCTTCACTTGATCATATACATGTACATGTACATAGATGCTATCAATAATTATGTTTTTATTCTTTTTTTTTTGTAGTCTTTAAGATCTTTGCCATAGACGATGACATGTTTGAAGAACGGTACAATCTACGAGTCGGCAAGAATTTAAGCCTTAATTATGCCTGTGTGGACGTAGCATGGAGTCAAGCTGAAGGTAGGGTCACTGTTAAAAAAAAAGTCAGCTGTTTGAATAAAAATATAAAAGAATATAAAGATAAAGTGGTAGACTGACTGAGCATGAGAATGCTTTGGTGCTTGAACGTAATAATTTTCAGATTTATTCATCTTGATGCACTACATGAATATTGTATATTATACAATTATGGACTTTTAACTCAGTGTATATGATGTGATATTGACTTACTGTGAAAATATTGACCGAAGCCGAGGTCAATATTTTCATAGTAAGTCAATAGTAAGTCAATATCACATCATATATACTGAGTTAAAAGTTCATAACTGTTTTATTCTATAATTTCATATTTGATTTACACTAGATAACGTCGTCATTTGCAGAAGTTAGTGGGGTAATCCTGGTCTATTTTTAGACTGTGATATATGCTGATTTATCCAGGAGCGTTGGTGACGTTATCAGCCAATCAGAGCGTCGCTATTTATAGCTTATAGAATGTATTGTATGTGATTTCAGATCATCTGCTGGCCTCAGCAGCTACTAATGGTAAAGTCCTGGTATTTGATCTAAACAAGTTCACCAAGTCAAAACAAGGTCAGTATCTATAATTTAAAAATAAGGTGAGGATCCAGGATTTTATCTTTGATTTGAATATTTTTTAAATTGAAATTTAAATTTGGGGCTTTAAAAGGTTCCAGATCAGTTAAGAATGTCTTCCCTTTGGGACAGGACTACTTTCATGGATTGTGAATGTGGATTTTCAAGTTGGAAAAAAGCTATATGTTTTCTTTTTTTTTGAGAATTTTAAGGGGATGCATACCACATACTCCCCTGAATTAGATTTGCCACTGTTAATTTCACCCACGAAGCTACAATCAAACTTAAGGTATTCGATGTATAATAAAAATTACTGTTTGCAATCAAAATTTTTGATGATCAAGTAAAAGCATAAATAAAGTATTCTTTGCTTCAACACATTTTTATCTATTGCCATTCAATTCGGCTTTAAAGATTCATGACCCAAACTCCGTTCAACATTGGCTAACTTCGGCTGACACCTGAAATTTACATATTTCTTAGTCAAAACAAACTTGAAGTACTTTATTATACATCTAATACCTTATACACAGCCAATTGTGCCTCACATGAAATTCATATGAAATGAGCATCATGTAAATTTCACATGAAAGTTCATGTAAAATTCATATAAATTTCACATCAGATTTTTGTAAAAAATATTTCACATGAATTTCACATAAATTTCCTTCACATGAATTTCATATGAATTTTTCTAAGTGACCTTCACAGGAAACTGAACTAAATGACATCCATGTAAAAATCTTCACATAATTTTCATGTGAAAAATTTCATCTAAATTTCATATTTGTGCTCGTTTTACATAAATTTCATGTGAGCTTTCATGTAAAGTTCATGTCAATTTCACATGAATTTCATATGAGGTACAATTGGCTGTGTAAGTCATGTAAATAATCAATTGAAAATTGTTGTTACCTATACGTACAACTAATGTCCTCTTTTCAGAGTTAGTGTTTGATGACCATACACGGACAGTGAATCGTGTCAGATTCCATGAGAACGAGCCACAGTTATTACTAAGTGGATCCCAGGATGGCACAATGAGGATATTTGTAAGTACAAAAAAATATTGACAGGAAATAAATTCATAATTTCCACTGGTACATGTTCATGTACATGTACAGTGTGTATTAGCTCAGAATTACCTTTTAAAGAATATTAAATGAAACAATGAAAAAATACTGCCACAAGATATAAACACTCATATAGAGAATAAGTGTATTAATTTGTGTTTTGTTACAGGTATGCAACACACAGCATGTGTATTTATCATACATGTAAAGCGTGTTAGTGCATTTCATGCGTCACAGTTGTCTGTTTCATTCCTGTATTCTGATATCATGTTTTTCTAGGGAAAAAGGTGACAATAAAATTTGGTCACTGTTGGTTCAGTTTGCAGGTTGGAACAGCTGTTACAGCATGTTTCTTAAGATCGTATGCATTGTGATGTCACAAGCGTTTACATGCAGAAATGGAACATGTTCGTATCAATAGTTGCATCTAAGGGAATTAATTGGTTGTGCATATACATGTACATGTACATGTATAGATTAATGAAAAACTAGAAATATGAAATACATGTATATTGTATTACAGTTTACTCAAATTTCCGCTTAACTGGAACTGTTTTTAAAAGTCCCTATTCTCTTCCATTGATTTCTGTGCATTTCTACTCCTGATAAGTCGAATTCCGATAACTCAAACTTTCTGTTAAATCGAACTAATTTTTAGGTCCCTTAAGTCATTTTACGCTGAAAAGTTACCTCAATAGGTCGAACCACAAATTAATTTCAATTCTTAAACAAAACCATTTCATTATAAGGAGATCGATGGACGGATTATTGATACTTTCTTGCTATAGAGTCTCAAATACAAGCATTAAAGGTAGCTTGGTCATTAAAAATGGACAACACAAACGTTTGTGAACGGTGATAGATAAAGTAAAATAATTCTCTTGGAAAATCGATTGCTGATCATGTAGTCAATAAGTCAAACTCCTGATAAGTCGAACTATTTCTGATGGTCCCTTGAAATTCAACTTATCGAGAGTAGACTGTATTTGGTATACAATGTATCTGACTGGTATTCATGTATGTATTTACTATACTTTCAGGACCTACGGAAGAAAGCCTGTAGTACGTTATTTAAGACAGCCAGTAGTATCAGAGATGTACAGTGGTGTCCACCGAGGTTTAACGACTTCTTCTTTGCCTCAGCTGATGAAAGTGGAGGGTTACAGGTTATGGTCTATTTCTCTATTCATAAATAACTCTCCCATGCAAAACTCAGTAATATTCTTTTTATATGTACTCCACTTACATTGAAATTTTGGTTGTACATACATGTATATCAGTCCAGGAGAATACTAAAAATAGTAATATTACTTAAAACTGTAATATTACTGTTAACAATAACCCCTGATATTATTGAAAACAGTAATGTTGCCACCCTATATTACATATTTCTGTAATATAGACAAAGGAAATTTTTAAAGCCATTAGCACAGTTTTTATCATACAATTCTTTCATTCAACAACAAATTCATTAAATATGAAAAATAAATTCTACTGAAAAGTGAAAATAATGTCCATTTGGAGCCTATTTTTCATTTTTCTTCTTTCCGAAATCACATTTTCTTCAAATATGTTAAGGAAAAAGTTTTCCTGATGTTCTAAATAACTTTTCATTGTACATTTGAATGACATATAACTCCTAATCACCCTCATTTCTCCCCGAATCCATTGGTATAAGAGCGAACTGACAATCTAAATAGTATATATAAAGAGATAAATTTCCAAGAAAGATAACTCCAATTTAATCTATATTATTGCTTTAAGTAATATTACTGTTTTCAGTATTCTCTTGGACTGTGTATTGAATAATTGCTTTACCCGATATACATGTAAATGAAAATGCACATGTATTTTTCATTTTCAAAATTAAAAGACCCTACACTACAGCACGTTCAAGCTTAGTGTATACAAGACAATTCATGAAAAGAGTTTGGACCTTCTAACAACATAGACTTGAAACATAAATACATGTACTTATAAAAACTGGAAAGGAATACTTCAGAAAACAAAATGGTAGTACATACATGTACAGTCTAACCTGTAGAAGCGGTCACCTTCGTTAAACAGTCACCTCCTCTAAACGGTCACTTTGAATCCCTCCCGACCGTTTTTGTTATTATATTGTACCCTTTTAAGCAGTCACTTCAGTAACGCAGTCAGCGGTCACCCCTTTCACGCCAATTCAACCCTAATTAAGCAGTCAGTGCTGTCCCCCTGTAATTACCCTTATTACTTGTACAAACATTGCAATGCAGTGGTAGGCGGTAATTTACATGATTGAACTGTTTGTAGGTAATCGGGTACTTAATTATTACAACTCGTCACCAGGTGTAAAACGAATGATATGATATGTAAAACACGAACAAATCTCTGTGCAATGAAGTAAGAAATTTTATGAGCAGTGCAGAGTGAGCTCAAGTTGTAGACTTGAAAGCAGTCGTACTCTGTAAAAATGAGTCAAAAACGGAAAGTTTTAACTTTAAACGAGCATTTAGATGCAATAAAATTATTGGAAAGTGGGGAGAGTGCAAGGGCTGTTGCGATCAAACTAGGCATTGGAAAGACTCAGGTTACACAAATTTTAAAATGGAAGGCTGAAATTTTAGAGGATGCTGAAAATAATGTTGCGGGGGATCGAAAAAGAAAAAAACATGAATCGGGTAACGAGGATATTAACGAACTAACGTGGAAATGGTTCCAGGAGGCAGTAACAAGGCGTGTGCCACTCAGTAGCCCATTATTAAAAGAACGGGCCCTAAAATTCGCAAAAGACCTCGATATTGACACTTTTAAAGCATCTAATGGATGGCTCTCAGCATTAATAAAACGCAATGACATAGTTTTCGGTACCATGAGCAGTGAAAGGGATGACGTTGACAATGCTGTCGTGCAAGACTGGATTAAGAAATTACTGCAGCTTTGCAGAGACTACAGCCCAGACGATATTTTTAATATGGACGAGACTGGTCTACTATACAGGTAAGTCTTCATTTGTTAAATAACTGATTAGTAAGTCCCACAAGCTGTACATTTTTCTTTGCATGACTCCCCCCCCCCCCTTGCATTTGCCACCAATCTACCTGCTTAAATTTAAAGGGCCAGATAATAAGTCGGTAAGTGCATTGATTTATCAATCGATTTGGTCAGTTTATGCCTTTATGGTGATCTTAATTCCTTTCTATTCATAGGGACACAACCAGGCAGTCTTTTTATGTCAAAGGAGATGAATGCGCTGGGGGTAAGCGATCTAAAGAGCGAGTCACATTGGCCTTGTGTTCTAGCATGACCGGAGAGAAATTATGCCACTGTTAATTGGAAAGGCAAAGAAACCGAGATGTTTTCGTAAAATAAAACCAGAGTCTTTCCCGTTAAAGTACAAACATAACTGCAAGGCCTGGATGACGTCAGCTGTATTCGAAGAGTGGCTCAGAAATGTGAACAACCTAATGAAACGGCAGAAGAGACGCATTCTGTTGTTAGTGGACAATGCTCCGTCACACCCGAAACTTAAACTTGAAAACATAAACTTGCAGTTTTTCCCACCAAACGTCACTGCAAAAGCTCAACCGATGGACCAAGGTGTCATACAAACTTTGAAATTAAAATTCCGAAAACGCCAAATGCGACATGTAATAAGACAAATGGACAAAACAACACAAACGGGATCAGATATTTTGAAAGGCATAAACATTTTACAAGCGATCTATTGGGTAAATAAATGTGGGGAAGAGTTAGAAGCAGTCACAATATCAAAATGCTTTACGAAAGCCGGTTTTGACTTTGACAAGTTTGAAGAAAATGTGGAAAGTACATGTACAGCTGAGGCCGAAAGTAATGGGGTCACTAGTAGCAACCAGGAGGATGATGATGATGATGACGACGATGATGTACCACTTCGCACTGTGCAGTTATCACGGGAGCTCTTTGGATGGGAATTTCAGGATTTATACAAAATTGACTAAAACATGAGAACTTGTGAGGAGACCCCCACTGATTGGGATCAGCCAGCATCTTCGATACTACACAGCATACGAGAGGACGATCCCGAGTCTGACAATGCGGACAACACAAGTACAGAGGACACAGACAATGTGACAGTGATTAGTTCTTACGAAATGCAAAATTGTGTTGAAAAAATGAAAAAGGTTGCTTCGTTTCACGAAAAAAAAATATTCTTTTATCTTTGATGGAAATACAGTAGATGGCACATTTTAACTCGTGACTCTCTTGTTAATGGAAGACAGACGGACATCAGGAGCTTTTTAAAATCTTAAGTACATTTTGCATTTGACAGTTTTATTTTTTATCATTTTAATTTCTATGAAGACACTTTATACTTTTATTTCATGTACGTTGTATCAACAATTTTACAAGACTGCAATGCATATAATCAAATTGTATTATGATAAATAAATGAAGTAACATTGTTCATGTACATTTATATTAATGCATCTATGTATTCAATACAATTCACAAAAGAGAAAATTCCCGTTAGCATGGTTATTTATGAACCTTTAATAAAAGGGCACCTCTGTTAAGAGGTCACTTTCGTTGTATCCCTTGGGTGACTGCTAAATACAGGTTAGACTGTATACACGGGTATGAAATAAGAGATTTTATTCATTCATATACAATGGAAAACTAATCACAGGTAATGAATTTCATGTACATGTGCAATAGACCCACTTTCTATGATATCTTACATACATGTACATGTATCATGACAAAACATGTTTGACACTTATCATATACATTGTATAAGTGTTGAGATTTTTATACTTGTGCATGTACTTTCACACAATTATAGCATGTGAATTACTTGTTTTTTTCAGATGTGGGACATGAGGCGGCCAGACAGAGCAGAGAAGCAGATAACAGCCCACAGTGGCCCAATCTTCACCCTGGATTACCATCCAGAAGATAGGAACTGGCTGGCCACTGCGGGAAGGGACAAAATGATCAAGGTACATATGATAAACAAACTTCCGTATACATGTACATGTTGTATTTACACTACCCACCTTAAATACATGTAAGTACCCACCTAAAACATTTCTCTTGTTTTCAAAGAAGTGAAGATTTTTTTTGTTTTAAAAATCTGAAGATTAACCATTCTGCTATCAATTTAAGTAAATTTTTCGGCTAAATTTTTGTTCTATTAATTTTTGCAATTTTTCCACAAAAATGTCAATTTTTCACAACAAAAAATTCTAAAAATATTCTTTAAAATTTTTGATTTTTGTATAAAGATAAATGATACAAATAATATATTGAAAAATTTCATGCATTTAAAAGCTCTGTAGAGAAAATAATGCGATGAGATTTTCTAATGTTTATACTTCCTGGATACTTATGTATGGTGGGTAGTGTATATAGCTGTCATTGGCAAAACTGATTCATTTGGACATGTAGAGCACCATTATGAGTGTCAAATGGTTTATTCACCTTAACACAATCCAAATGAATTTTACGTCACATCATCGTTAGATTTGTGCACACTTTGGTATCAGCTCTTTTTACAAAACTCATTTCAGTGATAATAAAATGAGCTGAGTGAGGAAAAAAATCAATCACAACATTGCAACTGAGACAAGGGAATCTCATACTCGTGCGAAAGATTTGCTACATTCACGACTCTGCAAGCCTCATCGTGGATTGCAAATCTTTTAACGCTCATGAGATTCCCCTTTCTAAGTTTGTTCGAATGAAGTGCTAAAATGCATTTTACATTAAGTTTCTAGTCATTCTCAGATACTGTCAGATTCTTTTATAATCAAATTTTATGGTTTGTAGGTATGGAACAGTCAGACAGGGCAGTGTCTTCACTCCATACAAACTATAGCGTCAGTAGCTAAGATCCGGTGGCGACCCCAACGTAGATTCTGTATCGCTAGCTGTTCCCTGGTCGTAGATAACAGTATATACGTGTGGGACATACGCAGGCCTTATGTACCATTTGCTTCTTTTGAGAAGCACAAAGACGTTACGACAGGTTAGAATTTTATGGTCGTAGATAACAGAATATACCTGTGGAACATACGCAGGCCTTATGTACCATCTGCTTCATTTGAGAAGCACAAAGATGTAACAACGGGTGAAAATTTTATGGTCGTAGATACATGTAACAGTATATATATGTACGTGTGGGATAGACGTAGACCTTACGTACCGTTTGCTTCTTTTGAGAAGTACAAAGATGTAACGACAGGTAAGAAATAATGATAAGAGGTTGCCGTTGGTATAAGGTTCGGCAGGAGGATCTGAAAAAGAAAGAGAAGTATAGTTTGACCATGAAAATCTTAGTTTAGCAACATGATCTGATTTTATTTTGTAAAATTAAAAATATCTTGCATTGTAAGTTTAAATTACATCATGTGTTTAAGTAGGCAAATTACAAAATTTCGGACTCCTCTGACAGATCAGAAGGGATTTATCTTTGTTTTAATGTTGAGGTTTGGAATTTGAGCAGCATTGCACAAATTCTTTTTAGTAGCCCCATTTACAACAAATTTCCATTTTACATTATTGTGAGGTAAAAGTCTTAAGTGTTTAGTTTTGATTAATCTAGTTGGTTTAAATGTACATGTAAATGGATCATATCCATTCTAATTGTTATTTGATCTAGCCCTGTATCTTATTGAGTCTTTGTGGAATACAGAGTTTTTCCCCCTTACAGACGGTATCTGACATAAAACCATTGTGATGTCCCGATGCAAAAACACAAAAGACGAGTACAGCACGAGACGGAAAAGAGACACACGACATGTAAACATCAAACACAAAAGACTACACATAAACCGACGAGACCAATGGGTAACCGGTGCCGACTTTGGACGGCCATCTGTCACGCAAGCAGCAAATGGTGTGGTTATCCTGGATTACGTGCGCACAACCCTCTCACTTCTCCAATTACCCAGAGGTCTCCAAGAACGTACAATTGTGGTGTAAAACAACCTCCTCACTGTAAGATGACATCACACAAACAAGACCGCAAAACGCAGAGGCCCCAGAGACACAGATGAATATGTAAATGGATATAAAAAGAGGGCATGCGTAATACAGTCCGTGCTCTGCCGGCTGCAGCGAGCTCATGTATGTAATCATCCGAGGAGTCCGACTGACATTCAGAGAGGACAGGTGGTCAGGGCCCTGTCTTCTCTAAAGAGGTTTGGACAGGGCCTGTCATGGAGTCCCGTCGTCACAGTCTGTCAGATTGCAAGTCTCAAGGATGCGCTTGTACAAGACTGTAGATTGGTCAAGTACCAAGCCTAGTGTCCGTCTGGTGACATTAGGATCATATCCACGGTATAAAAGGCGTTTGATGATTCTGACGCATTTTCGATGGTTATGCTGTCTACCTTTGATCCTTTTTATTTTGTTTATCATATCACCATAAAAGACAGGTTGTGTAATACCCATAGTAATGTACTCTGTTGCATGTATAGATCCGAATTTTAAAAGAAGTTGACTGTAATTTTTGTAAAATTTCCAGAAAGTCTTAACAGTGGTTTTCGAAAATAGCGAATAGACACATGCACCTTCAGTATAAAATTACATCACCATTTTGATTGTCGTACATGTACGTGGATAATGAAATGAGATTTCTGTCGTAGGAATTATATGGCGGAGGGATGACCCCCATGTTATATACAGCTGTAGTAGAGACCAGTATTTATATCAGCATATATTTATCGACGCACATCGACCGGCCAATAAACTGGTGCCTTCTGGGATAGATATGAATGTAACCGGTGGTATTGCCATGGCGATGATGGAAAAACAGGAAAAAACGGGTAAAATGAAAGTAGATGATGATAACAACTTAACAAGGACATACAAAATGTACATGCATGTCCTTATATTGATCGTCAAAAGCTTAAACTGTTCAAAGAATATCAAATTTAGATTAGATAAAAGCATTTGATGAAGGAATGGCATGCATTATTCTACTACTTTCAATCTAGAATTTACAGTACACATTTTCCAGGGTTATTTACATGTAGTTTTCGGTACAGTCATTTCTGCTATTTTTCAGTTTGTTTTAAAACATGGTGTAAAAGTTTCAATGTACATGCAACATGTCAAAGTTGTTAACGTTTTAATGGGTAATTTATTATGTCTTTTGTCATACCCTGACATTTGATAGAATTCAGGAAAATAAGATATTACTACACTTCTGTTTTTAAGAGAATGAACAAAATTCCATCTGTAATTTATATGCTTTAAGGATCACATGTCATATTACAGTCAAGTCCGGACAGCTCGGTAGATTCAGCTTCACAAAGAAAGATGCGTCCAAGGCTGATGAATTCCTACATATCAAAGATAGCAGACTTTACTTATTTCAGAGCTTAGAGGAGGTAGAATATTACTTTATTTTTTCTCCATGACTGACTGATAGCTTTCTCAATTTCAAAAGGACGCAAAACAGAATAAAATCAAGAAATGGTCTTAGTTGTAATAACAGTGTAGATGTTTTATGTTCATCTTCTTAATATTAAGAACTTTTTCCGGATTACTTGTTTTTATTTTCAGAGTTCTTCAATGGACTGGTTTGTGGACTGTGCCAAAAACTACAAGATCAAAGGGAATCTGGAAGATGCCTGTGAACACAATGCTTGCCTGTCAGAAAAACACAACAGATTTCAGGTAATATTTTACAGTAAGGGGTCTAGGGCTGTCACGATACGCTAAGCTCACGATACGATGCGTATCACGATATTTACTCACGATACGATTCGTATCACGATACATCATCTTTAATGTAGATATGTAGGCATTTCTGCAATTCGTCAGATATTTTAATAAAACAAGTTTAACAACATCAACTTAAGATAAATCATAACTTGAATGCTTTGAGAATTATTGTATTGACTAGAAAACTGGGGAAAAAGTACAAAACTCAGCAATATATAACAATATCAGCAGTGATCGGGAAGGCAAACTTGCTCAATAGGACTATGATCCCATCCACTTTGACTTCAATGGACCATTCTCAAAATCAATGGGCCATCTTTCTTCACGAAAGGGCCCGGCAGCATTCAAAAAATGATCAATTTTTGAAAAGCTTTGCTTACAATTTAAATATAATACATCAGATGTTTGCACATTTTTAGTCATGAAATTCCCAATTTTACCATTTCCAATGAATAATTTTCACTGACATACATTGTATCACAGAAACTTTCAGCCACCTATCCTGTATTTTTCGTGTCCATGTATGGGCAGCTTTGTAAAGAGGGGAAAGGGGTTGACTGCAATTGACATTCCTGTACTTCAATTTGAACCCATTGACTGACCACTTAAAATGGCATAATAATTTTACGGACGAACGCATACACTAGTGCCTTTACGTCAATAAGATACGTAAGTGGACGTTGGAGATTTAAGAGCCAATCCGGCATAAAACCATGCAAAATCGTAAAAATCGTCCAAAAGGGTGGTCAAAGATTTACATTTTTATGTATATTTCTGTATTCTATGATGAAAAACATTCGAGAAAAAAATTATTTTAAAATTCATATATGTCTCGTTTTATAGTAATGGGCCAATTTTGTTTGTATGGCATAACGCCATTAACAGGGCTCAAAAACAACACTAAAATAGCCCTATTTTCATCGTTGAATAAGATTTGATTTTGATATGCAGTAATTCTTTTCATGATAAAATCAGATACTTACTCAATTCATCTTCATTATAGTACTCGCAAAGTTAAGATATACGAATTGACTTGCCACCAGGGGGCGCTCTAATACGACTTATATTGGGATTTGACAAAAGCGTCCCTATTTCGAACATGAATAACATCTATAAGAGAGAAAATTTTCCCACAAAATTTCAGTATAATAAAGTAAACGTATCATACTTTAATATATAAAAAAACTGTCGCTGCCAAATGTATCTAAGATATGCAAATTTTATCAAGAATATTCATTATTTTGCGGATATATGATTAAAAGATTTAATGGAAAAATGTTCAAAAGATAAGCATCCTTGATCATAATCTAGAAAAAAAAATTTAAGATATTAACAAAATATGTTCTAAAAATGATGGAAATCATTTCAGATCTTTTTCAATTTCCCTTATATAAGCCCCATCATTAATCTAGACGATTTTCGAGATAGCCCGGAACGACGCCACCGAGTCAGACTTTTAGTGATGACGTCACGAGGTTAGGTTCCCTGGTAGCATGTAAACAGTGACGATAAAATAAGAACTTGACACGGATAAACTATCGCATTAGATTATAACATTGATAGAGTTTAGCTCAAGATTGCATAGCAAATCTCGTTCCCTCGTTTCTAGATGTGATTAGATGTATCCATCCCAAATCTTTTGAAATAATCTTCACAGATGTAAAAGAACGAGTCTCTAAAATAGTCGGTGCTACTACCAGTAAGTACTGGTTAGAGCATCGGACCAATTACGGAAAGGTTCCTGGTTCGAGTCTCCCTGGAGCAGGGGCACTTAATCTCACTTCTATTGCATTTGAAGACGTTTAACTTCTGAAAGCTCATCATAAAAGGATCACTATGCCACTGCTAGTTTCGTGTCATCAGATTTGTTACATGTAGATCTATTGTCCTGTAGACAACGGGTCGTTCGATGTACTCTTCTATGATATCTCATTCTCTGTTATATGAACAAATTGTCCTGTCTGTGTATTGTTGACATGACTGTGGTATTTTCTTTAAAAAATGTTGAAAATCGGAAAGAAAAGTTTTCTTTACAGTCTACTCGCTGCTCTTTTCATCGATTTTCCAAATTCATTGTTTCATAGGAAATTGTGTTTAAAAAGTTCTTTCCTTTTGAAAACGATCTGTTGAATTGATAAAATAAACGTGGTTTTTTTTTTCTTGAAATGTTAGGTTGATCTTTCCTATAAACATAACAATTTATTCGTATTTCAGAGAAAAAATAGACAGGTTGCACGAATTATCCTCACTTAAAGTAAATCAATGAATTAACTATATATCCAGTCCTTTTTTTTTTTTCTCGAGAAAACCTCAATCATTCTGTTATTTTCGTGCATAAAACAAGAAAAAAAATTGTTTGATATGACTGTCTCTTTCTTGATTTAAACTCAACGTCAAATAGCGCTTTCAACCAAATCGGTCATCTATGGTTATGATGAGAAAAGTCTTTGTTTATTCAAGGTCAAAATAATTTGGGGCAAATTTCAGGGGCCCTGACAACCTCTCCGTCATATTTCTTAACCTCCACCTGCCCCCGGCCCCCCTCCCGCGTTAAAAAAGAAAATCGTACTAGAAAAAAGCACTCCCCGGACCCCCCCCCCCCCCCCATCGCTCTAAATCCTTTTGTTTGTATAAGCTGTTTTGCTCCGTATTCATCCGCTCCGGTCCGTATGCGCGTAAATTATGAGAGTAATCACTTTCTTTTATAAAATCTCAATTCTTTCATAAAAGTTTATCTCCTTCATATCCTTAATTCAAGGTATTTCTCCTTCGAAGTATTGATATTATCTTGTACTAAAGCAGAGCGGTCTTCGTTCTATAAAAAAGTACTTTTATTGGAAAGAAAAAAAAGAGTTCATGGTACTCCATCTTTCAAAAAAACAAAAAAAAACAAAATATTGAAAAACAAAACAAAACATGAAACGAAACGAAACGAAAAAAAAACCAAAAACCGACACCCTCCCCTCCGAAAAAAACAAACAAAACAAAAACAAAATTATACAGAAAAGAAAGAGAAAAACTCCTGGGCTAACCTAAGGGCGTAGATCTACATGTATACATTATACGCCTTTCAAACATCAAAGAGATATATAATTTCATTTTATATATAACTTCTTTTCTGCAAAAGCGTAATTCTGACATTGTTAGTTCGTGTACTGAATATGAAAAGAAACGAAGAAATGATGTGAAGAAACAAAATACGGAATGATACGGAGAAGCGAAAAAGAGATAATTCCTTCGCTTCTTCGCATCATTTCCTCACTTCAATTTTAAAGTGTCCCTGAAAATTAATTAATTTTACAATATTTTGGAATGCAAAATTTTTCTTTTCAAATGAAAATATACATTCTCATTTGTATAAATTCAAATTTTCAGGCGAATCTAACGCATACATTCGCAGTTATAAACCTTTAAAAACGTGATTTTAAATTTGGGGTGCGCAGCTCTAGTAAATTTCACTGGCGCCACCTACAATGTATTGAGTTTTTACAATAGAAGTATACGGGGATTTATTTATTAAAGAATCGACAATATTAGGGTCGTTACTGCATATTTTCAAATAAAACTTTTTATGGCTCCTTTTTTCCTCTTTCTAGACCCTTTGAAATATATTTTACGTTTTCGATAAAATTTATTTTTATTCCCAACTATCGATTGCACAATTTTGAACAAAGAGTTTGACCTTGACCTGCGTGTGAAAAGACATGATCAAATCAGCTGTGGTCACAACTCGCCGCACATGTATGCGTATTTCTACGTGTGCAATGATTGAATCTTTGGGATTCCGTATTTTTCGTTCGCATTTTTACACCGCAAAAATTCACTTTGATGCAAATTTTAACTGTCTATATCTCAATACGTAATTATTTGGCATTGGTGGATTTTAGAGATATTTATAAGATCAAAGCAAAGAGTTAAAAGATGAAATTTGAAAAAAATCAAACTTCTCTTACAAAAGATATTGGTGCGTGAAAAACGTATAAAACGTCATTTTCTCGTTAAGCTGATTTTTAATGCATATTTTAACTGTCTATATCTCGATACGTAATTATTTGGCATCGGTAGATTTTTGATATATTTAGAAAATTAAGGCAAAGAGTTAAAAGATGAAATTTAATAAAAATCAAACTTCTCTTACAGAAGATATTGGTGTGTGAAAAACGTCTAAAACGTCGTTTTTTCGTTAAGCTGATCTTTTATACATATTTTAACTGTCTACATCTCAATACGTAATCATTTGGCAGCGGTGGATTTTTGATATAGTTATAAGATTAAAGCAAAGAGTTAAAAGATGAAATTTGATAAAAATCAAACTTCTCTTAAAGAAGATATTGGTGCGTGAAAAACGTATAAAACGTCGTTATCTCACTTAGCCGATTTTTGCCTCTTTTCAAGTTACGTTGTGGCTGTCTTTGGAAAAATTTTTTTCATACATAATATTATCCTAAGATAGAATAAAATGCTATATTTCAATATATCAATAACAATATTTACTCCAATTCAATTTATACTTAAAATTTTAGAGAAGTACATCAGCGAAAATAGGGAAATGCCCTACGTCCTTTTTGTAAATTTGGCGGGAAAAATGATGGGGTGGTATATCTCTGTAACCATGGATATTTGAACAAAATTATTTGACAGAATTATTCCTAGTCATGTATCTATTGAAATAACTTAAAATCATTAAATTTGGTTACTAGGTCATTTGGACCAATTTGCATGGTTTTATGCCGGATTGGCTCTTAAATCTCAGGCCTAAAACGAGAATAAAAAAGAATGTCGGAGAAAATCAATATTGTATCATAATTTGGGTGAACGAAGCAGAAGTGACTGGCCATGTACAGTAAGCTGTGATCCACATGCTACTGCTACTGGTGTAGATCTACATGTAGGTTAGATAGATTTGGAAACCAAACATGTACATCGTAGAATAATGTGCACCAGGGCGAAGCGAGTTTCGGATTTTGTGGGCCATTTTTAATGGGACTATTTCGCAGGGCCTTCCCAAATCGCTGATATAACGATATAAAGGAGCGTCTTTTAAAGTTATCTTAGACAATACGGCGTCGAGCGTCGCTATGTTGATTTTTTAAAGATAAAACTTCATGCTGAAAACGAACCGTAAATCAACGATACGCCCTCTTCTCGTATCATGTATCGAACCGTCGTCAAGAACTGCGGTGAATTGTGACAGCCCTAAAGGGGTCGAAATTGATCGATTTGTTTCAAAGGAATGTTGTGCTGTATGTGAACTTGTTTTAGCAGGATTCATATTTTAGCGGAGTAAGCGCTACAAAGACTGCGCTAATTCAAGACTACGCTAAATCATTTACTTTTAAAGATGTTGAAAATAAGTCAGGTACACTAATTTATGATTACGCTAATATGCCAATTTGTCCTATATTACCCTGTTTGCACTGAAATTTGGTTGCGCTAAAACTAGTACACATACATTACATTGTACTTAACATTTAGCAAGTTTCTGCTTCAGATATGTACCCTCTCACATGTTTAATTTATTGGCACTTTCAATTAATTATTTTCAATAAGTTTATAAAAGATTTATTCCTGTCACAATCACCATCAGATGCCCACGTTTACTTCCCATTGATCACAACGTCTGAATTTTAGCTGATATTGTCGTAGCAAACTGACCTGAACAGGCAAAGCTTATTTTCACCTGGTCATTAGAACAGTTTAAATCTTCAAAGGTGATATAAGCTACACATAAATTGCAGGAAATGAGTATTTACCCATTTCTTAATGTGCAATTTATTTTCTATCTAACATAAGTTTTAGTCGACTCGTTTAAGTCGCTTGATTGAATCAGCTCCGCCGGGTCAGGTAACTTTGCTACGACAATATGAATTTCAAAAATCTGATGCCAGTACTTTTCAATGATTGAGCAATAGATTTCCGATGCATGATCATTTCTTAGATTTACATGACATTGTATTCATCAACAGAAGATTTTGAGGGAGCTATGACTAAAGTACATACATGTATCTAGAAGTCATACGAAAACACATTCTGGTCGCACGCAATAGCTGATTTTGCAGTGAACTTATGAGACAGTCAAACATCAGACATCACAAAATTTCACAATATTTTCGTTGTGACGTCAAAATAAAAAGCATGACAACACATCAAGGTGCTTCAGTATGGTGCGATGAAATGTGATTGATGTGATATCTGGTGTCTGTGTGTATAAAATCAGGGTTAGGAACGGTCATACATGTATATAGTGATGAACCAATTGTCGCCGACAATCGATTGTCGATCGCTAAAACTCTTTTGATTCCGATTATCAATTTTATTTTCTTACAATTGATTGTCACTGAAAGAAAGGTACTTTGTGTAAAGGTATTTATTTTCCTCTTTTCACATGTAACATAATCCGTTACTTGTTGTCTTGCATGTAAACAGGCAGACACTTTGAAATTGAATGCTTTATATTTTGTTTTCAGCAAAGTTTTCTGAATTTTATGCAGAAAAATAGATTTTTTCCATCTTTTATCATGTTGATCCTCATTTGTTCATCATCCGTCATGTTCCATTTTTCATGGACTTTTGTTTTCCGATTTAAATCAATAATAGATCGGTTTACTCTTTCTGATTATTTTCCGATAATCGATTCTTAAAAGTCTTCCGATGTACAACACTAGTCATATATTTTATATGGAAAATTGCTAATTAATGGCTAATGTTCTGAAAGTAACTCGCATTAGATTTTGGTAATGAATTCAAGTGAAAATTTAGACGTTTTGACCGACGCAAGCTGATGGTCACAATAAGATACCTTTAATTTAATTCATGACATTTCTACCTTAAGTTAGAATAAAAATCAAAGCAATGCTGTAATAATTGAGAATTTTTCTTACTATACATGTAGGTAGCACATTGTTGGAGGACATTGAAGGCGTTATACTGTTCTCAGACTCCTACATCCACACATCAACATAAGACAGTCAGTATAACTACAAGTCATAAAGATATGCCGGAAACAGGTGATTTACATGTATTTACAATGTATGAGTTATATACTGTAAATTGCTGTATTTTCGTCAGTACCAATTTTTGTCAATTTGTTAAAAATGAACATTTCGTCAGTACGTAAATTCGTCATCCAAGGGTCCCTAAAATGTAAATTCATCTGTTCAAATGCCAACTGAACATTTAGATCTGCCGTCTAATCGTCAAATTGGCACTATGCGTTTGTGTTGTCATTGTTTGTTTAACAATTATCAGTAAACAAATAATTAGAGATATGTATATCACCTACTTTGTTGTCAAAGCATATTATTTAGTGATAAGAAGTAAGCACATTATATGCGACTTTGTGTTCATATCATACATGTGAACCTCCCGGCGGGAGGATGAAATCTCCCGACGAAACGAGGATCCTCCCGATCTGAAATAGTCCTCCCGATTCCTCCCGACGAAACAAAATCCTCCCGGCGAAAACGAAAATCCTCCAGATATCTCCAGATGAATTGCAAAATCCCCAGTTGTGTATTACGTTACACATAACGCCGTCTATAGTGATCGAGCAGACAATCAGATTTCAAAACAAATTAATTAGTGCTAATTATACAGGTGACAGGTATATTGCTGGACAAACAATGTAATTAGAGCGGCGTTCTCTACACCGTCATGGGTACTCGTCTGCCCCCGGGGACGTAATACCAGTACATAAGAATGTCGTCGAGGGTGCGTAGTACTTACGACACCGTCCGATTATAATATATCGGAAAGAAATATCAGTTGGACAATTTACAGGGATTGGGAAGGCCATGCGACATAGTCCTAAGGCCATTCCGATTGAAAGCAGCCAACTAAATCGGCAACGCGTTGCATGCGCCCTGGTGTACGTTATTCTATACGGTGCCCATTTTCGGTTTTTAAATCTATTTAAACGTTTTGTACTCGTATAAATTTACGTTGTAATGTAGATATAGTACCAGTAGCAGTAACACGTTGATCCTCTCACCCGAAAGGTTCTTTTCTATTATGATACAATATTGATTTTTCTCCGACATTCTTTTTTATCCTCGTTCCGCGCCTGAGATTTAAATCTCCAACGTCCAGTCTCACGTATCTTATCTACGCACAGGTACTTGTGTATGTGTTCGTCCGTAAAACTATCATGTCATTTTAAGTGGTCAGTCAATAGGTACAAATTGATACAGAAACGTCAATTGCAGCCATGCTGCCCTGATGTATTGAACCCCCCTATCCTAATATCAGCGACGATGAAAATGAAGCTTCCCATACGTGGAAACGAAAAATGCAGAATAGGTGGCTGCAAGTTTGGTCTTTGCTGTTCTGTGATATTTGCCAAAAATAGACTGTGCTGGTACTAAAACTATTTGCAATGGCTATAAATTGGGAATTTCACGACTGAAAAAATGTGCTGAAGTATACATGTACATACATTGTATGCAAAGCTTTGTAAAATTGATCATTTTTGTGAAGAAAGATGGCCCATTGTTTTTGAGAATAGTCCATTGAAGTCCAAGTGGAAGGGGTCATAGTCCCATTGAGCAAGCACTGGGACAATAGAGGAAACTTAATTATCGTATGAAACTCTAATGAATTTGTTAACTGTTTTAAAGATTCTTGTTTTTACTCATCACAAATTGTTGCTCTTTCTAACCAGGCATGCCTAACATACCAGCAAAGTAGAAAGTGATGAAAAGAAAAATCATAACACATTTACATTCATTTGTAGATTTTCCCTCATTTCACCTAAAATAACGGTTAAGCCGATGACCGATAAATCCTCCAGATGAAAAATTAAAAACCTCCAGATGAGAGGCCAAATCTCCAGATGAAAAATGAAAATCCTCCAGATTTGTGGAGGCAAAAGGTTCACATGTATGTCATATTCAGTTTTCATTGATTTGTCATTTGGGTATATCGTTATAACACTTTTTAACAACGTCTTAAAACTCTGAACCTTCAGCTTCTTCCTCCCTCCTCCACAGTCGTCCCCTGGTTTATATTAACTGAGAGACTGATACAATTTTTCCTTACTAAAATTTATTTTTTGTCAGGAGAATCTATATTCGTCGGTACGAAATTTCGTCAAGGAAGGCACTGACAAATAAAAACCAATTTACAGTATAATGTCCAATGTTTGCTTACATTTTTGTAACAATGTCACATTAGGAGCATTTTTATGTTGCATGTTAAACTCCTAGTCTATTTCAATATCACCTTAAAAAGGTGACTCTGGCATGGTTTTTTTTTTGGCAAGAAATGGAAGTTAACTTATTTTCAATTTGGACAAAACGTTAACTTTTTCTATTATCGTTTCTGTTATCGTTTCAGTTTCTGTATCTTGTATGAAAAGAATCTCAAATGATGTAGTTTCATGACTTTTTCGAGATCCTAAATTTACACTGATACATGTTCATCTCAATAACATTTTATTCTTTCAGCAAGATCCACAGGAAAGTCAAAAGACAAAGTGACAGAAAACAGAAAGGAGGTCATATCAGGTTTGAAGGAATATTAAGATTTTTAGAATTCATGAGAGGGATCAAAGTAGAGACATTTTCTGTTAACCGTTCTTTGTAATCAAAATTCAGCAAAATTTTTTGTATTAATTTACAGATTTGTAACATTTACGCATAAAAATTAAAAAAAACCCCTGAATGTTACTAATTTGTAACATTAACATTAATACTTACAACAATTATTTAAAAAAAACCCCAAAAAACCTATAAAACAAGGTACATGAACAATGATTTGCTACATGTACACATGTATGTACAAGTAAGTGAACACTCATATTTCTCAGTGCTGTTTTGGACCCATTTTGGCCTCTTGTTACAGGTTGTAGTGACGAGGAATCAGACAGAGATGCTGAGAAGAATCTATCGTCTATAGCCCGGGGACAGATTGTCCCCCCTGAGGAGTGGGATATCTTGTTTGGTGGGGATCCTGAGCAGGAAATCACTAACGACTTTAACCTAGATAATCTAGGCCAGGTAAATTTTGTTCTTGCTACATAAAAGACAACAACTCAATACAAAACAGTTGTATGCTTAAGGAGAGGTGATATTGTATTACTTATTGAGATATTCTAAGAGGAGTAGGTGCGGTAACCTGCCATTTCGGCCCTATTTTCAAAGTTGTTCATACATCCATAGTATTCTACTTTATAAAATGTCAAATGTATGGTGACTTCAAATCAGGAAAGCCTGTTCTGATTTTACAGTCCTATACTGAATAATACGTCACTCAAATCGCCTAAAGATGTTGAAATCATCGAAAATATTAATAAATGAGCGAAATTCCAATACAAAGTTATGAAATCAAGTAGCACTCCAGGCCTTGCCCGTGAATATTTTTGTTCCAATCAATGGATTTCTGATCAGCCTTTCAATTAACATAAACAAATTTGTGGGCAAGGCCTGGATCATAGATGAATTTTGAAGATTTGTGTGTAAAATACAATGATTTTCCTTTGTTTTGCGATATTTAGGGCAAATGACGTCAGAACATGACGTCATACATCACGCACGAGACGTTACGAGGGCTCAAAATTATGATGCGGTATTTCCTCAAACATTCAACATAACAAAAAGTGATAATTGATAATTCGTTTATCAAAAGCATTTTTCGTCGAAATTATAGGGCCGATATGAGGGGTTAGCGCACCTAGTCCTTTGAAATCATATTCCTTAGTCAGATGTATTTATTTTAGTGTTGTTAGCGCTGTTAAGGTTGTGCTAATTCAAGACCTCAGTAAATTATTTAAGTCTATTGCTTTTAAAAGTGATGATTTTGCTAATACAGTATAATCTGTGTAAACCGGCTTTCATTGGTTCCGGTTGAATCGGCCGGTTTCGGCAAGATCCGGTGTACAGAAAATCGATATATTTGACCCAAATAAGTTGAAATAATATACACAAGAATGCTCACTGCTATACCTTTACTTATGAATAGAATAATTGATCATCATATCAATACAAAATACAAACAGATTTTATCATATATAAAACATATTTCATATCATTGTCTACATTTTGCGGAAAAATCTGTCAAGGATGAGTTTTTGATGATTTGCATTTAACAATTTCATTCTCTTTTAAAATGCGTAAAGTCTGCAAATAAGGTAATATTCGGTAATTTTTACGGACGAACACATACACAAGTACCGTAACATAGATAAGATACGTAAGTGGACGTTGGAGATTTAAATCTCAGGCGCAGAACGAGATAAAAATGTCAGAGAAAAATCAATACTGTATTGTATCATTGTATTAATTGTCGGTCAACAGAAGACTTTTGTGCTTCTGGCTGGCAATGTACAGTAAGCTGTGATCCACATGTTACTTCTACTGGTGTAGATCTACGTAAGAACGTAAATAGGAATACAGAAGTTTTAGATAGATTTAAAAACCAAAATGGGACACAAAGAATAATGCGCACCAGGACGTAGTGAGTTGTCAATTTTATGGGCCATTTTTATCAGAATGGGACTATGGCAAAGGGCGCGCTGCAAGTTTTTATTATGTCACTAACAGTAGTTGCTCCGATGCCATACTTCTCTGACTTTTTGTACTTGTTACGAATCGTCAATGAAAGATATTTTTTCTTCCAGTTTAATTTTTTTTTTGTCTTTTATGAGATGGATATATGCATTATCAACATTATTTTTTTTTTCGGCGTAATCGCCATGTTAAACATGTACACTAAATAGCTTTAAACTCTTTGTTATAAAAAAATACGTTGCCGAAGGTATAATTACCGTTGACCAAATCATACCTGAGTAGATGTTTACACAAGGCCGGTATACAGGTGATCAATTAACCCTAAGGTAGCGGTGAAGACCTGACCTTGACCCTTAGCCATAGTTTTGTAAAAGTCACCACTGTTGATTTTTAAAAATTGATTTTTGTGATAGAATTTCTAGGATATGAGTAATCATGATGAGTTTGCTGGATTTTTGATGATTTTGTAAGACTTGTAGGTGGTAAAAAGTCCATATGCAGAAGTATGAAATGTTCTGAGGGCTAGTACACACTTTCTACTTTCGGTTTGAGCGACTCTCACATGTGCTGATTTCAATGCCAGAAATAACATGTATTTTTGTGGTCCTGCTTGTTTCATGGAAAATACTGAGAAAACAAACCGATAAACATCATATAAATTTGGTATGTATGGAAAGAGGAAGATTTTTTCTTGTAATTGTATTGTAGCAGATTTTCACAGAATTTTTTGTTTACTTGCTATTTTGGGTGAAAAAGTGACTTTTTTGGCCTATTTTGGCTCCAATTTCTTCTATTGGGGGCATGTTTTGAATGTATTATCCCTGGGGTTGTATACATGAATACTAATTTGTGAAATAAAAGTTTGATTTTGTAGAGAATTCTTTTTTGACAAGAAAATTAAGTCTGTAAAACGGTTGCTATGGTAACCAAATTAGAAATTGATGCCTAGTCTTCTTTCATGCAAGCAAAACATGCCGCGGGGTCTTCACCGCCACCTTAAGCATTATATGCTACTCGGAAACAAATTTTCATATGAGGTTCCCAGTGTAACAAAGTACATAAGATATAGGTCTTGACCCTGTAGTATCTTAATATACCAAAATTTTTGAGATTCAAAGAAAATTGAAAATTTTTTGATTGTCATGAAAATTGATGCTGATTCTGTGTTGAACCCTATTTGAGAGAAAACATGCTCAGCTTGTATCTTTAAGGTATCTTTGGTATAAACCATTATTATAGAGTTATGGTTAAATCTTAAAAGTGAGTATGTATATATTCAGAAAATGTCATTCTTTGCAAAATATTGTAAAATCTATGATATATTGGTTACCATAGTAACCATTTTTTCAGTTATAGCCTTATTGATGCAAATACTGCTTTTAATACCTCGGGATATAGTGTATATGGTTAATGAAGGCCCAATGGGACAAAATTTGCTGTTACCATGGCAACAAGTAAACAAAATTGACAAGTAGGCTTTCATTGATCTCTTTATTGAATATTTGGGTACAGATATCTGAAAGTTCATACCCACTGTACATATATGTAAGCTAGGTTTTAGCTACAGCAAGGTAACACAATAAGTATAACAGCAAAGGCCTTTGGTGGCATGGACCCCTAATCAGCTTGTTGCGACAAAAGTATAATGCGTAATGAGAAAACCATGGTACCGTTAGATGCAAAAAATCTTAAAATTAAATAAAATCGCAAAAAATTTTGCTCGATAGAGGTAACGAGGTACTTTAAGGTAGCGGTGAAGACCTGACCTTGACCCTTAGCCATAGTTTCGTAAAAGTCACCACTGTTGATTTTTAAAAATTGATTTTTGTGATAGAATTTCTAGGATATGAGTAATCATGATGAGTTTGCTGGATTTTTGATGATTTTGTAAGACTTGTAGGTGGTAAAAAGTCCATATGCAGAAGTATGAAATGTTCTGAGGGCTAGTACACACTTTCTACTTTCGGTTTGAGCGACTCTCACATGTGCTGATTTCAATGCCAGAAATAACATGTATTTTTGTGGTCCTGCTTGTTTCATGGAAAATACTGAGAAAACAAACCGATAAACATCATATAAATTTGGTATGTATGGAAAGAGGAAGATTTTTTCTTGTAATTGTATTGTAGCAGATTTTCACAGAATTTTTTGTTTACTTGCTATTTAGGGTGAAAAAGTGACTTTTTTGGCCTATTTTGGCTCCAATTTCTTCTATTGGGGGCATGTTTTGAATGTATTATCCCTGGGGTTGTATACATGAATACTAATTTGTGAAATAAAAGTTTGATTTTGTAGAGAATTCTTTTTTGACAAGAAAATTAAGTCTGTAAAACGGTTGCTATGGTAACCAAATTAGAAATTGATGCCTAGTCTTCTTTCATGCAAGCGAAACATGCCGCGGGGTCTTCACCGCCACCTAATTAGTGTGATCGGTCCCCTAATTAACGGACGGAGTACGGAATAGACAAGATACGGAATACACAAAAGATTTTACTATTAAAAGTTACGGAGAATCGCTCGGGACCGTAAGAAAGGACCAATGTAGACAAGATTCCGGAATACAGAAGATCCGGTTTTCACAAAATATACTGTACATGTACGTCTGTTTGCCATTTTTTGCCCTGTTTCCACTGAAATTAAGTTGTGCAAGAATAAATTAAGTGCAGTGTTACATTCAGCTATTGTTACCATGTCATTAAATATTTTCCAATAATCATTATATTGTTTATTCTGAAGTATTTTTAATGATTTATTCGCTATTTTCGAAAACCAGAGTTACTTCCCATTTGAGACGGTATCTGATGGAGACTGATTATGACGTCATCAAATTCTATGGATACAGTCCTAAAAGTCTGAGAATTGACAGTGTAAAATCGACGTTACCATACCATTTTCATGACGTCATAATTGTTCAGATACCGTCTGTAAGGGGAAATAACTCTGTATTCCGCAAAGACTCAATAACATGTACATGTATATGATGTTAACTTTAACATGATAACAACTCTCCAACATAGGATTGGTCCCTCCAGCACGAAGCTTTCCAGCCTCGGCATGAAATCCAGGAAAATGAGAACGCTCTTGATACGTTACAAAACGGAAATGAGTCGCCGTCAGTTAGTGCCAATGAAAGTGAGAATAATATAGTGAATCAGACTCACCCTGTGAAATCAAACATCGAGGAGACTGTCCTATCTACGTACAATAACCCACAGATCCTGTCAGAGATGAGCTTCTTTAATTCCTCTATTGTGGCTGAAATGATGATGCATTTTGCTGAAGAGGTGAGTATAACGATCTTGTTTAAGTTAGTTCCATGTATTTGTCATTGATGCATGTACATGGATATTGTGTACACCATTTTTAGCAGATTGAAATAATGGAAAATTTGGGAGCTCAAAGATATATCTTAATCTAATTGGGAGAAAACATTAATAATTGATTTGATTACCTAACCTAGGATTTTTAGCTCGCCGGGACGAAAAAGTCCGGAAAGCTTATGCCATACCCTCGGCGTCGTTGTCGTTGTCGTCGTCCGTAGACAAAACTTTAACCTGGGCTATATCTCTTGAACTATAAGGGGTAGGGCTTTGATATTTCACATGTAGATACCTTGTGACGAGACCTTTCATTTGAGACCATGACCTTTGACCTAGTGACCTTGACCTTGGACTTTGACCTACTTTTCAAAAACTTTAACCTGGTTACTGACAAAAACCTGTATAGGCGAGCTATGTCATCTTTGATTACCCTATGTTTGATTTGTCCCACATATTCACCATTCACTCAATATCTTGAAGGACATGTTATTTGGACTGGGCAAAATGAAATGTTCCCTCTAATAATAATTACAGTGTGTCTGCCCTTCCATCCGTCTGTTAATAAAAAACTTAAACATTGGCCATCGTTTCTTTACCATGAGATATCTCGCTCTCATTTTGCATGTGTATTCCTTGTGACAAGATCTTTTTGTTGGTACCAACATTTTTTATTATGTGACATTGACCTTCATTTGAAAAACTTTTAATATTGGTCATTTCTATCAACTGTAAGAGGCAGAAATTTCATATTAATTTATTTAAGTGTTCTTCGTGATATTAACTTTCTGTTGGAATGAAAGTTTTTATCATGGGACTTTAACTGTGACCCTTGACCTACGGTTGAAAACATAAAATGAGTCATAAATATTCAACTGTATGGAATGGACAGTCATTTTTGGCACTATTGTACCTTAATGCCAGAAAATACTCATTCTTCTAACAATGACCTGTATTGAACAAAATGTTATATTGGGTTAAAGGGGTGCCATGCAGGTCCCTTTCTGACTTTGTCAGTTTTCTAGTGTATGCTATGGCTTTAGCCCCTATAATTTTACATGTTTTATTTTCTTAATTCCCCTTGTACAGGGTACCATCATTCCTAGCTTTTCGTTCACACTTGCTATCTATTTACTGTGATTGTTATGTGATTTTTGCTTTCTATAGGGGGATTTAATGTTACTCCAAGCTTTCTGTTCACACTTTCTGTCTTTTCATTGTAATGACTGTGATTTTCCTCAGTCCGTGGTGATTTACTGATATTTTAAGCTTTCTGTTCACACTTTCTTTCTTTTTACAGTAATGACTGAGATTTTCTTCTTGTCCAGGGTGATTTATTGTTATTCCAAGCTTTTTGTTTACACTCGCTGTCTATTTACTATTAATATATATTCCATCATTGCACAGGGTGATGCCCAGACACCAGTCACAATGCTGATGGTATTAGGAGCCAAATTACGACCAAAGATAGAAGAATATGTACAGGAGAACTGGTTCCTATCTTATTTAGGTAGGATTCTATTGTTTACAAAAATGTCAACACTCAGTACATGGAAATGGACTCAGAAATTGTTTATTTCTGAAATTGTATGATCCAAGCTTTACTCTTTGAGCATAACAAATTTATTCAAACTTATGAAAAAAAAAAAATTAATGTTATACATATAGTCTATATAATTTACATGTATCTGCATGTACAATTTTTAAATCAAATTTCAAATTTCTCCAGTGCATGTAACCAATATACATGTATTTTGAAAAAATTACGGGCCAGTTTCCGCAATTAATCTTCCTTTGGAGTGTAAATTTCTATATGAACATGTAGTAAGAAAATCTCGCTGTTCTTTACATTTTCTTCTCCAGATCTTCTCGCTAGGTTTCAGTTATGGACGATATCCAATAGAATTATAAAACTGTGCCATCTACCACAAGTCAGTATGCTTAACCAGCAGTCAACACGTATTCACATAAACTGTAACACGTGCAATAGGCCTGTTCAGAGGATAGGATGGTTGTGTGACAGATGTAAACACCTCATTAACCTATGCATTGTATGGTAGGTATCAAACTTTTTAGCTTGTTTATTGATAGAGCCGTACAACCAAGATATGCCTTTTGTAGAAAGGACTTGGGCTGTCTCTCTCTGTCTATCACCTGTTTTCCAACAGAAATCCGTTTATATAGCTATAATAAATAACAATGAACACTCTATATCCACAAATTTTTGGCCACTCGGCCTTTATCAAGTGGAAAAGCATGGATATAAAAGAATTCTACGTAATATCCATAACTGCTGGTAAACAAAGCCCAGCGTAAAATGAATTCATAAAATGGGTTCATTTTACGCTGGGCCTTGTTTACCATCAGTTATGGATATTACGTAGAATCTTTTATATTCGTGCTTTTCCACTTGAAAAAGGCCGAGTGGCCAAAAATTTGTGGATATAGAGTGTTCATGTTATTTATTATATTAAACTTCCCTGCGGAGGACACTACTTCATTATATGGCAATAGCTTTTTAACAAAAATGGTAAGGCCAAGACCTTTCCATTGGTACCGATTTTTTACGTCAATCTTTGACCTACATTTGAAAAACTGCAAGAAAGCACCAGTTTATAGAAGTGCCTGTATTATGTATTTCTATTGTTATCTTATGTTAATTTTACCTCTACTTTGCAGTCACCTGCCTGTGAAGGGACTATTTCTGTGGTGCCAAGGATGTTCACATGGGGGACACACTGACCATGTCAAGGAGTGGTTCTCTAATAATAAACAGTGTCCAACTGGATGTGGTCATTACTGTGAATTCACTTGAATAATTTCAATTGTGAATATGGTTGTGAATTCATTTTAAAGAGGCTCCAATGTGAAAATGGATGTGAATTCACTTGAAGAAGATTTCACAGTGAGATTCAATTGAAAATTGGCTTGAAAGGGTTTCACAATGAAAACTTAGGTGATATTATGTGGAAGAGATTCAAATGTGATAATTGATGTGAATTCACTTGAGAAAAGGTTCCATGGTGAAAATTAATGTTAATTCACTGGAAAAAAACTCAATCCACAGTCACTTAAACTGATGTGAATATCACTTGAAAAAAGATTGGTCTGTAAAGATTGATATGAATTACATCTACAGAATGTAGATCAGAGGTGACAAGAGCAATATTATGACACCCATCTGGTTTGATTTTCATGTTCATGTATGTTAACCACAAAGTGGATGTTATGCATCAATGTGATATGTAAAATCTGGTCACTGTCAGTGTATGACCATACAGAGGTATCTTTCTCCATGGTGCTCTTTGGGTGAAAAGGGACACTCTCGTACGTAGAATTTGTGTTCTCTTACATGTTTAATGCAGGGGTGTACATGTGTTAAGTGCCTCTGTGATGTGGAAGTAAAATGATTGTGACTTCAATTTTTACTTTATTCAAATAGCTAGAGAATAGGCCACTTGCCAAAATTTATAATGGCTGACAAAGTGACAGAAAATGTCCGAGGTATGCATTTTTTTGCGCACTTTTTCATTGTTACGTCTCAATGCAATTGCGTCTTTTAACAGTGACGTCATAATGTAAAACAATGCCAAAAGATGTTGATTCGGACATTTTGTGCTTTCTAACAAGATCAGAAAATGTATGTCACTTGTGATATTTTAATATTTTTTTGCAGTACAAGAATGAAACCATAATGTCTCCATATTTCTTACTAGTCCACAGAACTTAAATGTAGTGATCAAACACTCACAGAAGATTCTGTGATGCTCTTTTTACATTTACACATGTCACCTGGTCTCTCACGTGGTTATTTATGGGTTTATGAATGTCTTACCACACAACTATTTAGAGTCAGCCAGCACTGTAAATCTTCTTATATTCGCAAGCATACACGACTATAAACCTTCTTTTATTCGCGAGCATTCTATTTTCACAATATTTGCAAGGTCCTTCAATTCTCGAATATAAAAAATGCCGCGAATATGTTCTAATACATGTGTAATAAGTTAGGTATATACGATGTCGCAAAAATAAAATGCCACAAACATTACTCGTGTTTGTGAAATTACAATGCCGTGAATAAAAGAAGTTTTACAGTATATGCATCAGTACATGTTCTGGTACAAGTGTACCTTTATTTACTTCATGATATATGAATTATTCCGTCTTTTCGATTTTACAGTCCTACGTTCGATTTGTGCAGGTATCTGACGTAAAAGCATTGTGACGTCATTAAATTCCTTTGGAAACGTCATATATATAACCCTGTTTCCCCGAATTTCATGCTGGTTTCCATAGAATTTGATGACGTCACAATGCGTTGACGTCATATACCTGCACAAATGGGAAGTAACTCTGTATTTCGAAAAGACCGAATTGCTGTTAAAATAACCTGCGCCGAGTTTCACAAAAGTTCTTACGAAAAAATTCAGAAATTTTTGTAACTTTCATCTTTGAATAAAGGGTTTTTAAAGTTTTTCTATTTTAATTGTATTTTGTTTTCTAATATAATTTCTACAAACTAAATATAAATTCAGAAATGAAACTTTTTAAGATCTAGTGAGAAAGTAGAACAAGGCAATCAAAAGTTTCGAAAATTCCGGAAATTTTTCGTAAGACATTTTGTGAAATAGGCTGCAGACCCTTTTTATAATGTTATTGAAATTTATTTGCATTGAAATTTTTAAGGCAAGCTTGGATACATGTATATTATCACTGAATTGTATCTATGTGTATGTATATTTTTAAATCATGTTTACCTGTACTTTAAAATAGACTTGTCTCTAATAGATACAAACTCTCAACTAAACGGAAGTTTTATTTCACATTACGTAAAAATCAATATCTATAATGGGAATAACTTCCTTGTAATTAGGATAAAAATCTTGAAAACTTCATTTCCCTTTACCTATATTATCACGGCTAGAAAGTAATATCTTATATTTACTTTTTTAAGTTTTTTTTCTTATAGATGACTTTAAAAAGTATTAGTCAGGGTTTTTTCTGCTCCATATTGAAAATTGCTGAGTCTGTTTGTATGTCTTTTTGTAACTTTGTGAGTCTTTGTCTAAAACTCGTCATACATGAAACTTTTGAACAATGAGTGAAAGGGCTTTCATATGTAACTGACAATATGTTTCTTTCAGTACCAAATTGAATGTTTGCTTGGAATTTTACTTTGCCTGCTTATAAAGGATAGCTGCTGACAGGGGGTTGATGATTCGCATGCAAAGATCTGGTTAATGACTAAGATTTGTACATCATGATTTTTAACCTTATCATTTTAATGCAGAGTACGTCAAGGATGTTTGTTTTAAAAAATTGATATCCTCTTTCTCATTATGCAAATATTTCACTGGATAAGCAGATATGCAGTCAGGGTCAGATTTTAAATTCTTCATATGTTCTGAGTAATAGCTCTTCTCCCACTGTGTACTAAATCATTTTCATCATGACATTGTGAAGTAATTTACAGATTTTTTACAGATATTTTTCATGTCTGTTAAACAGTATAATGTTTGTATATTTATTCATTAATTTTATATACATGTATACCGATATGCACAACCATTGTAATTCCTCGAGATGAAACTATTGAAAGGAACATGTTGCATTCTGGAATGTAAATGCTCGTGACGTCACAATGCATAAACTCTACAGAAACATGCTACAACAGCTGTTCTTACCTGCAAACTGAACCTGCAGTGACCTAAATTTTAACGTATCTCTTTACCTAGAAAAACACGATTTCAGAAAACAAACTTAAGATGAATCTGACAATGATGGTGCATATATATAGAATGAATGTCATAATTTGTGCTTTGTTTCAGGTATGCAATACACAGCAAGTGCATTTATGGCATGAAATGCGCTAACGCACATAACACATAGGATAAATGCACTTGCTGTGTTGCATACCCGTAACAAAACAAATTAAGACACTTATTCTCTATATGAAATATGTTCAAAGCATCAGAAGTTTTTAGCAGATCAAACCTAACAAAAGTATTTTTGATGATTCCATAATTATTCATTCAAAGTTTTGAAAAAAAATTGCCCATGAGCAATATTTCTTTTTGTGATTGAAATCTAAGGGATGGAAAAGAAATTCAGAATTTCAAAAGAAAACTTCATGTTATAGATGAAAATCTGTATAACCTGAATTATTTCAGAATATATATATAGGTGTCAATTGGGACATGGCATTTCATAAACACATGTCGTTTCAAAATGTTACAACAAGAATTCTGTCTTGTATATCTAATGTATGACCGATGTATTATTGAGATGTTTGTTATGATTTACCTTGTATTTGTTACATTTGTGATTTAATGCAGTGCTATCATAATGATAGTATATTTCATGTATAACTTGTTACAGATAAAATAAAGTATGATATTTTATCTTCATATCTCTTATGTTCCAAATACAAAATAATTTTCATTTGATTGCATACTTTTCCTTGTAATGTAAAACATTTTTGAGTTGGCAAAGCCAACTCTCATTGCCATCGCTTTCAACTTTGCACTTGATAACCCTGCACGGAACAAACAACGCACAATGTTACTGGCGCAGTAAGAAATAGGACCACTACGATTTGACAGAAGAACATATAAGACGACAGAGGTTTAAAATCAAGTTGTAAATAATGGGTTAAATGCATTATGAGAATGCAAAAAATGTTACAAGGAACGATGCTTTAGGAATAGCGACCACTTGTTGATGTCAGTGCATTAAAATATGGCGCATCTTCTTCTTTGTACTTCCTTCCTCTGTATAAGGAGCACCCCATTTTTAGATAAATAGGTAAAAGTATTGTATTTAGGATAAAAAAGACCTTAGATATCAAAATGTGTGGATGTGTAGAAGACTTCAGACAAGTAAATCAATCAATCAATAATATTATTTAAAGTCAGACATAATTTTTAACAATCAACATTAGCTCTGATGAGCTATTTACTGACTAGGAAAAAAGGTTTTTCAGTTTGATACTTAATAAACCTAAGATGTTGGTTTTAAGTTGGTCAAGAAGTTTCAAAAGCAAATATCTCCTAAAGTGATAGTGTTATGGGTCAGAATACCCCAAAACGCCAGCAAAAATCAGACAAAGACAGAATATAAATTTACAAGTTTAATTATGTACAAAATATATATATTTAATATGATTACAACTTACAATACAATGTCCGGATCAAAGTGTCCGTTACGGTCCACAAAGTCTATCGAATGTATGGTTTCCGGTAATCACAAACGTTCTCGAAAGATCGGTGTCCAAACGTTGTTAAATGGATTAAAGTCTCAACAAATAAAGTGTCCCAGTATATCAGAATAGATGAATGAATCGTGTCTACGAATGTGTACGAATGTCCCCTCAACACAGTTCCTCAGAGGTATTTATACTTAATACCAATAAATTTACCAGAAGCTTCTAGAACAATGACTCATTACAAATGATTAACAATAGAGTAAATTCTAGAAATCACAGTCATGTGATGATAATGATGTAACAAAGAACATACTGGAATATTCTCTAATGAGATAAACATGACATAGTACAATCTAGAAAGAATTATTATGAAATCATTAAATAACATGACTAAGTACATGTGTACCTACATATAAAGTAAAACTAAAATAATACATGACCCACAACACCTCCCCCCTTAAAAAAGTTTGAATATCAATGAAAACTTAGCTGGTAAATTCTGCAAAAATCACTCATGAAACTCTCGATAGTGCATCTGCAATCACATTGTCTTTACCCTTGATATGGTTAATAATAATATTGTACTCTTGCAACAATAAACTCCACCTTGTAAGTCTTTGATTCTTGTTTGACATTTTGTGCAAAAATGTGAGAGGGTTGTGGTCAGTAAACACAAGAATGGGATGTAAAGTAACATTCAAATAAACATCAAAATGTTGTAAAGCTAACAATAATGCAAGACACTCTTTTTCAATAGTAGAGTAATTCTTTTGACATTTTGTCAATTTCTTTGAAAAATAACAAACAACTCTATCTACACCATCATCATTTTCTTGAAACAAAGCAGCCCCGATTCCTACGTCACTGGCATCAACAGTAAGCTTAAATTGCTTATCAAAATTTGGAGCTGACAGGACAGGACTATTCATAAGAACACATTTGATTTTCTTAAAAGATTCGTCACAGTCATTGGTCCATGCAAAATTCACTCTCTTTTGTAACAGATTGGTAAGTGGACCAACAACTGACGAGAAATTTGGACAAAATTTTCTGTAAAATCCTGCCATTCCTAAAAATCTCATTATCTCTTTCTTATTGGTAGGAATCGGGAACTTTGAAATAGCTTCCACCTTGGCCATGATAGGAGTAACAAAACCTTGACCTACTTTGTGACCCAAATATTCTACAGTCGCGTGACAAAATTCACTTTTCGCAAGGTTCACTGTGAGGTTTGCTTTCGCCAGTATGTCGAAGAAGGTACGCATGATGCGGAGATGATCATCCCAGGTGTCGCTGTAGATGATGACGTCATCGATGTACGCCTCGCATCCTTCGAGATGATTTAGGAGCGAATGAATCATCCTCTGGAATGTGGCTGGTGCGTTTTTCATACCAAAGGGCATTACTTTATATTGGTATAGCCCATCTGGAGTCGCAAATGCCGATATTTCTCTGGCTCTCTCGGTAAGCGGGACCTGCCAATAGCCTTTAAGCAAGTCAAATTTACTGACAAATTTTGCACTGCCAATTTTATCTATACAGTCATCGATTCGTGGGATCGGATAAGAGTCAGTTTTGGTGACTGAATTGACTTTTCTAAAGTCCGTACACAATCGGTAAGTTCCGTCTGGCTTCGGAACAAGAATACATGGGGAACTCCAATCACTATTGCTGGGTTCAATAATGTCATTTTCGAGCATGTATTGAATTTCTTTCCGCATGTATTGAAGCTTTATCGGGTTTAACCGATAGGGATGCTGTTTGATAGGTGACGCATCACCTACAATGACGTCATGATGAGACGCATTTGTCTTTTTTGGAATGTCCGGAAAGATGGTCGTATATTCCCGCATTAATTGGTGCACTTCCTCTTTTTGATGCACGGTCAGATGTCCGAGTTTCACTTCCGGATTTGTCAGAATTTCAGAATTCTTCAAACGGACACTTTGAGCGAAGTCTTTTTCGACAGTCTCTTCATTACATTCAGGTTCAACACAATTTTCTAATGTATTTACATTGGCCAAAGTGGAAACTGGTTTAACAAAATTTCGGTCACTTCTATCAAAATACTCTTTCAACATGTTAACATGACACACTCTTTTTTCTTTTCGCCGACCTGGTGTCTTAACCACATAGTTAACATTACTAATTTTACTCTCAATCTCATAAGGACCGAAATATCTAGCTTGCAAAGGATGACCAGGGATAGGCAAAAATACAAGAACTTTATCGCCTGGTTTAAAAACTCTGTTTCTAGCATCTTTGTCATACCATGTTTTCATTTTCATTTGTGATGTTTTGAGATTTTCTTGAGCTAATTTGCAAGCATTATATAATTTCTCTTTGAAATTAGACACGTAGTCTAAGAGATTCAAATCGCTAGTCTCAGTCAACCATTTTTCCTTCAATAACTTCAATGGCCCCCTGACCGTATGCCCAAAAACTAGCTCAAAGGGACTGAACCCCAGGGACTCCTGAACCGCTTCTCGTGCCGCAAACAACACAAGGTGAACCCCTTCATCCCAGTCTTTTCCATACTGGTGACAATATGTTTTCATCATAGTTTTAAGGGTCTGGTGAAAGCGTTCAAGTGCCCCCTGGGACTCAGGATGGTACGCAGAAGACTTATACTGCCTGATACCTAGCTCATGCATAACCTGCTGAAACAATCCTGACATAAAATTCGAACCCTGATCTGACTGAATAGCCTTGGGAGCACCTACGAAACTGAAAAACTTTGTAAGGGCCTTAACTATGGTCTTTGCCTTAATATTCCTAAGAGGTATGGCTTCAGGAAACCTAGTCGAAGTACACATAATTGTCAGTAAGTACTGATTCCCTGACCTAGTCCTAGGCAAAGGACCTACACAATCAACTAACACCCTACTAAAAGGTTCCTCAAAGGCTGGAATGGGTTGGAGGGGAGCAGGTGGTATCACTTGATTGGGTTTACCTACCATCTGACAACTATGACAAGACTTACAAAACTCAGACACATCTTTTCTCAACTTAGGCCAGTAAAAGTGACTTAAAATCCTATTATAAGTCTTATTGACACCTAAATGACCTGCCATGGGTGTGTCGTGAGCTAAACTCATGATATCCCCGCGATACGCTACTGGAACCACTATCTGGTGAACGACCCGCCACACTTCATTAGGGGATGCATCGGGTGGTCTCCATTTCCGCATGAGGATGCCATCTTGTATGTAGAAGCACTCTCCGACTTTGTCCGCTTCTTCTCGGGGAAGGGCCCTCTTGCTTAGTCGGATGATCTCCGGATCTTTAGTTTGCTCGGAGAGGAGCTGCTCACGGCTTAAGGCATCTGTATCTCTTTCTAATGGCGGATGGGAATCATCACCAGGTACTGTCGGAGACTTGTCTTCATGAAGTGGTACTGACGTCTCAGGTACGTTGTCATCAATGGTAGACATGAATGTGTCAGAAAGGTCTATATTTTCGGAGGGATGGTCCTCATTAAGTGCAGAAGTACTCGCAGCCTCTTTCAGTCTGTTCCTGGCCATCGCCCTGGTAACAGCACAGGCTGGATACAAGTCGTCGTCTTCATCATCGGACACGACATCGGACGTGATTTTCTCACAAACAATCGGATCGGCTACAACTTTGCCGCCAGCTAAATCGTTGCCAAGCAACAAGGAAACGCCTTGAACGGGAAGAGTAGGTCGAACACCTACGATAACAGGTCCAGTAATTAAGTCTGACTTCAAATAAATTTCATGAAGGGGAACATCAATGACGCCTAGCTCCACACCCTGTAATAAAACTGACCTACCAGTAAAAGTGTGCTCAGACAAAGGCAATGAACCCTCTAACAATAAAGTCTGGGCAGCACCAGTATCTCTCAAAATCTGAACAGGCAACGCTTCGCTAGAATCACTGAGTGAAACAAATCCCTGTGACAAAAAGGGCTTATAATGATCCTCCACAAAATCATCAGAACTGGACTTAGAACCCTGAATCTCAGGAGTGTCAGAACAAATCGAATCTAAGGCTTTCCTATCATTTCTAACAGACGCACAGGCCTGTGACTTAAGTTCTTTTTTCTTCTTAAGCTTCAAACACTCACCAATAACATGACCTTTTTTCTTACAATAATTGCATGTAGGAAGCGACCCCACCCCTGGGGATGCCTCAGAACGCTCGGACCTAGGTCCGGACGTAGAACCACCTTGAGATGGTGACTGGGAACTAATGGACGACTGAGACTCTTGTACATTTTTCTTTGGGACATCTGACATTTTAGCACTATCGCTAGATTGAGTTTTTGACACAAAATTTTTCTTATGAGTGAGAGCATACGTATCAGACAAAACAGCGGCTTCTTCAAGAGTTTTAACATTTTTGTCTTCCAAATGAGTTCTTAAATCTTGATGTACACACTCTTTGAACTCTTCTATCAGAATGATCTGACGTAAATTGTCAAATGAATTGGGAATTTTCTTAGATCGAAACCACTGATCAAATAAATCTTCTTTTTCTCGAGCAAATTCAACATATGTTTGATTTTCAAACTTTTTGTACTTTCTAAACTTTTGTCTGTACGCTTCAGGTACTAACTGATATGCTCTCAAAATCGTGTCCTTGACCTTGTCATAGTCTGAACTCTCAGCAATACTGAGTGCCGAGTACACTTCAGCCGCTTTGCCAATAAGTACGCTTTGTAATAAAGTTGGCCAAAAATCACGTGGCCACTTCAGATTGGCCGCGATTTTCTCAAAATGTGGAAAATATTTGTCCACGGACTTTTCTTGAAATTTTGGTACTAATCGGATGTTTTTGGCGGCGTCGAATTCAGACTTGACAAGCGAAGGAACAGGATTTTCCTTAGCGCTTTTCTCTAACTTTAACTTTTCTAACTCAAATTGGAGTTCTTTCTCGTGCATACGTTCCTGTTTCTCTCTTTCTTCCTTTTCTCTTTCAAATTGTCTTATTTTTTCTTCTTTTTCAAATTGTCTTTCTTTTTCTTCTCTTTCAATTTGAAATTGTCTTTCTTTTTCTTCTTTTTCAAATTGTCTTTCTTTTTCTTCTCTTTCAATTTGAAATTGTCTTTCTTTTTCTTCTTTTTCAAATTGTAATTGTATTTTCATTTTCTCTAATTCAAACTCAAATTTTGACATTTTGGTTTCGCTTGAAACAGGTTCAACAGGAAAATCGTATGACGAAAAGATTTCCTTAGCTAAAAGCTCTTTAGCCACAATATTTCTAATTTCTTGTTTTCTCATAGAAGATTTTACATCTAACTTCAAGTGAAGACCTAAACCAATCAAATCATCTTTCTTCAATGATTCGAACTCTTGTACAGTCGGCGATTTCAAAAATTCAGTGACCGAAAATACCATGATTGATTTCTGCTGGCAAACGTTTTACTAAAAAAAAATTTCCTTTTTTTTTTTAAACGAACTTTACGTAAAGTGCAAATATGCAGAGATTACTATCCCGGACGAGCCCCCAATTCTGTTATGGGTCAGAATACCCCAAAACGCCAGCAAAAATCAGACAAAGACAGAATATAAATTTACAAGTTTAATTATGTACAAAATATATATATTTAATATGATTACAACTTACAATACAATGTCCGGATCAAAGTGTCCGTTACGGTCCACAAAGTCTATCGAATGTATGGTTTCCGGTAATCACAAACGTTCTCGAAAGATCGGTGTCCAAACGTTGTTAAATGGATTAAAGTCTCAACAAATAAAGTGTCCCAGTATATCAGAATAGATGAATGAATCGTGTCTACGAATGTGTACGAATGTCCCCTCAACACAGTTCCTCAGAGGTATTTATACTTAATACCAATAAATTTACCAGAAGCTTCTAGAACAATGACTCATTACAAATGATTAACAATAGAGTAAATTCTAGAAATCACAGTCATGTGATGATAATGATGTAACAAAGAACATACTGGAATATTCTCTAATGAGATAAACATGACATAGTACAATCTAGAAAGAATTATTATGAAATCATTAAATAACATGACTAAGTACATGTGTACCTACATATAAAGTAAAACTAAAATAATACATGACCCACAACAATAGTGAAAGGACTTTACACTTCATACATATACCCATAACAATTGCAACAAATTTGACATGATCATATTGACCTTGAACTCTGACCTCAAAAGCAGTTATTTGGTTAAGAAGTTCTATCATTTTATATACTAATGTATTTATATATTTCCAGACTTTTTTTTTTAGATTTGAGACAACTCTTGAATTGTGAGAATCGATTCATTCAAGCATTTGAGGCATAGATTTGCAGTTTGATTTGTGCCAGTGTTATACTTGTCTTCTGTATGTTCTTCTCAATGTTACTTTTTGCCAACTCGCAGGACTTTCAGTCCTTTGATTTAGTTTTGCCAAGGCATAGTTTTCCATGGGAATGACCTTTTCAGGTTAATTACTGAGAAGCATAGTTGCATCTATGATGAATGAATCTTGAGTTCATACATTCATTTGACCTTGACCTTCATTATTTGCTGGAATATCCATGTAAGCATTGTTTATAGCTCCTGCTATGTAGTCTGATTCAGATCTTAGAATTTTCTGCACAAGATGTGGCAAGTCAGGTTGTGACCTTGAACTTGACCTTGGACATAATAATCTACAAAGAGTCAAATCTGTATGTTCGTGTTTATCAACCTACAGGGGATGGAATATCATAGAAATGCAGCTTATTCTTCAGTCATACAGTGCATAGGATGCAATTATTACTAATTGTGCGAAAAATTCAAGGAAGATTGAAAATGATGGATGTATTAAATGATGGATGTATCAAATGATGGTTGTATCAAATGATGGATGTATCAAATGATGGATGTATCAAATGATGGTTGTATCAAATGATGGATGTATCAATTGATGGATGTATCAAATGATGGTTGTATCAAATGATGGATGTATCAATTGATGGATGTATCAAATGATGGTTGTATCAAGTGATGGATGTATCAATTGATGGATGTATCAAATGATGTTTGTATCAAATGATGGATGTATCAAATGATGGTTGTATCAAATGATGGATGCATCAAATGATGGATGTATCAAATGATGGTTGTATCAAATGATGGATGTATCAATTGATGGTTGTATCAAATGATGGATGTATCAAATGATGGATGTATTAAATGATGGTTTATCAAATGATGGTTGTATCAAATGATGGATGTATCAAATGATGGTTGTATCAAATGATGGATGTATCAAATGATGGTTGTATCAAATGATGGTTTTATCAAATGATGGTTGTATCAAATGATGGATGTATCAAATGAAAGATGTATCAAATGATGGATGTATCAAATGATGGTTGTTTCAAATGATGGATGTATCAAATGATGGATGTATCAAATGATAGTTGTATCAAATGATGGTTGAATCAAATGATGGATGTATCAAATGATGGATGTATCAAATGATGGTTGTATCAAATGATGGATGTATCAATTGATGGATGTATCAAATGATGGTTTTATCAAATGATGGTTGTATCAAATGATGGTTGAATCAAATGATGGATGTATCAAATGATGGTTGTATCAAATGATGGTTGTATCAAATGATGGTTGTATCAAATGATGGATGTATCAATTGATGAATTTATTAAATGATGGTTGTATCAAAGGATGGATGTATCAAATGATGGTTGTATCAAATGATGGTTGTATCAAATGCTGGATGTATCAATTGATGGATATATCAAAATCAATACAATGGATGTATTGATTTTGGAAAATCACTCTGCAGAGCAATAGAAATCAACTAGATGTTGACAGATATAATACATGTAGAAATGAATTTATCTCCTAGACCCCTACAGATGATGCAGTGAGGGATTTTCAAAATCTTGTGTAACCTTGACCTAAGCATATTTTGCGAAGTGGAAATATATATGGAAATCTGTTAATTTTAATAATTCAATCAATCTGTGAAGCTGAGTTTTACCTAAGAAGGTTCTTGAATTAAAATTTACAGCTTCACATCCATGCAGTACCTTTCTTGTTTTACTCCACTGTCTTACAAAAACTACATAATTTTCCAGTCTTTGAAATGCTGTTAATATTGTATAAATCATGAGTTCTCAATGGAAGAGGCAATTCCATTCTGATTAGCAGCCATTCATATCCATATTTTGTCAACCCATGTTTTATAATCAGCGAGTCATTACTCGTCTATTAGACCTAATCTCCCTTAGGTTAATTATTATCCATATAATTTTAAGGTTCTTAAAGCATTTCAGATTGAGACTTTGAACCATGAGCTTTTCAGTTACGAGAGTTTTTACACATCTATAGCTGATGTGATTTTCAAGGTCATTGTAATTGGTTAACCTTGCCAAGCCAAGGTCACAGAAGGGAAGGTACCAAAAGCAAAATGTTGGACACTCTTTTTAAAAGTCACAGAGGACTTCATTGGATTTTTTCATAGTCATAAATGCTCTTTGAGTTGCATATCAGGAGTTGAAGACACCTAAATTTATAATTCAAAGTTTATGAGTTTAAGGTCAAGGTCACAACAATTAAGCAGAACAAGAATAATAAACTTGACACTATGAAGTTCAGATACTGTGTTATTAGTAACTTTATCACATGATACACCCGTTATGCAGTTTCATAAAGCCATTTCATAAATATATGATATGATAACACGTTACATATCGCTCTGCTTGAATGCGATTGGTCAAGTTTGGAACCTAATCACATAAATCTTGACAAATGTGACCTTTCAAATATCGGTCAACTGTTAAATTCAGACCCGGAGTCAATATCTATGATTAAAATTGTTGTTGTTGAATTAATTCTTGCATTAAAATACTATTCAAAATTGAAATACTTTTCTCTTACGCACAGAATATCTATACGATGGGGACACTACTTCTCATGGCGTAGCAGACGACTTCTAGATTACGGCGTGATTCGCCTCTGTAGTTCTCGGAAACGTTGATTTCACGTTAGAAATACACATTTTTTGGCAATATCATGTGATAAAAAGAATCTCAAATGAATTTTCATTTCATACGATGTATTATGAAACTCGTTGTGCGTTTTATATCCCCTCGCCAAGGCTCGGGGATATAAAACTCACAACTCGTTTCATAATACATCGTATGAAATGAAAATCCATTTGAGATCCTATATATATGCAACAAATTCAAGTTAAGAACAGGTCAATTTGAAAATTAAATCAAGTTCACAACTTGCAGTGTGTTATGTATACAGTAATTTAACACAAAATTCACCGATATAGAGAGATAATTTCCCAATGTCATAATCAGTTGGAAATTTTCCTGTTTTTTTTTCCATATTATCGTACTTTTAAAATATCTTCCTGAAAAAATTATTTGTTTTTTTTTATTTGATTTTTCTCCTATTTTATTACTTTGTAAATATAGATATATCAAGGACTTAAAAACAGTTTATAAGTCTTTGGATATATATATTTTTCTTATTGGGGAAATCTTTAATTTTGTTCTCTTTTGTGTGTTTTGGGGTGGGGTTACTGGTGTTTTTTTTGGGGGGGGGTTGTATGTATGTATGTGTGGGTTGTTGTAATTGTTGTTGTTGTTGTTGTTTTTGTTTTTGTTTTGTTTTTTGTTTTTTTTTTTCGTCACAAACAAGCAATGATTCCGCTTTCTGTTACACGTTTTCTCTTCGAAAATTACACTCGCCTCACTCGTGTAAATTCGTTGATTTACGTCACACTTCGGAAAACCAAATCAACATCCAAGATGGAGTGACTCACATTACTGTTTTAACGATTTTATTTGTACAGAAACGCTAAAATGCTTTAGCGTAAATGTTTTAAGCAAGCAAAAAGCAGACGGTTGGCATTGAACCGCAAAAAATGTCTGGTTTCTTTCGGTTTTTCAGCCGACGGCGCACTGGGAGGGGTGCGAAGTCGTCGGATCGCACTGACCATGGCCACGGTGTTATCAAAAAGAAAAATGCAATAACCTGTACTGTGATGTTACTTGACGGGACTGATTTTACAACTGAGATACACGTTAGTATGAGATTTCATCGGGTAGACCGAATTTACTCTGTTCTTACCTTTTGTTGCTTCCTCCAGCATCTGTTTGTCCTCCTGTGATGTTTACATTCCATTTCATTATGTAAATACAAGAACATATGTCTAAATCAGTTATACATTTACCTTCACACAGCAAATTTCATTTAAAAAATATACTTATAGTGATGTAAACAACCAATCACACATATCATTCCGTACAGAAACAACTACTTTCCGCGCAGCTCAGTTCGGAAACTGGATAAACGCGATTTAGACTATTTCATCATGCAAACCTTTAAATAAAATTGAAACCATTCAGTAGGTCTCGCTTAGTCGTAAATTTTGGTATAAGTTATATGAGAATCAGAGCACGCAATCAAAATTAAAAGACAAAACAAATTTTAGATGGGCTTTTTCCTTTGCTATTTTTTCCCGTGACGTCGTGACGCTCTCCATAGGCTCAATGTTAAACTCGGCAACGTCAGGTTGAAATTTAACATTGAAAACGTCCCATCTAAAATTTATATTGTCAGTGTAATTTGATTACATAAACCCTCAACCATTGTTTAACATCCAGTTATTGCTCCTTCCTCTCACTAACACATCTGCTTGGGGCTCATCCGTCAAGATTTTTGAAAAAGTTTTTAACAGGCCGTAGGGCACTTGCATCTTCAATTTAACGATGTAAAATACCACAGATAAGATTTGGCTTCTAACATAAAATAGTACACATCCCAAACTATAAAATTAAGGGTAAACTGAGGAACTACATGTACTTTCTGTCACGTATGAACAGAGAAAACCAAAAATGGTTGCCAGTCTACAATTCGCTTTAAATCCGTAAAATACACGTGGGATCTCAAGAATTTTTCTGAGCCGACAACACAGATAAATATAACTGTTTTATGGAAGAGATTGCTGACTTCAGAAAGACTTGTCTGATTAACACCCTAAACTATTTCTAATCCAAATGTGCGATGTAGGCAGTGATTCATTTTGAAATTGGACATAAATGCGTACGGTGGAGGCAACATCCAAAAAACAATGGGTCCAAACGCAAATCCAATGCACTAAAAAAAAACTACGGTACTGTCCGTGCAGTTCACTTCAGAAATTGGAAAATGTAAGACTTTTCTTCTTTGTCAGCAGATTTTCCGATTGAAATTTATGTACATGTACACATAGGGGGATAGATCTCGAAATCTAAAGGTTTAAGTTACATAACGTAAATAATTTTACAAGTTTATAAAATTCATTAAAAAACCACAATGTCTAGTAACATTTAATTGTACAATGAATGTAGTACAAATGTAGGTTGGGAATGAAAAAAAGTTTATAAAATTCACGCCTCCACATATAATTATGCTAGATAAACGCATTGAAACATTTTTGAAAGACAATTATTGATAAAATATGAAGTTAAATGTACAAGGAAGAAAATATAAATGCCAAGATTCAGAGTTCTAGAGATGGTGAAAGATGCCTGGGTCCTCCATCGATTCCCAGTAAGATTTTAGAATGTCAGATGCAGGGTTTTTTATTTTGGAAAATGTGCCTGTCCCATTTGAGAAAATTTCTGTTAATTTGCTGAAATTTGGAGAATTTTTATAAAAATTCTCACCAAAATCTAACCCTAAAGTATGATTTATTAACACTGCTAATCCATTGATTTGCTTGAACTGAACAAAGAATTAAATAAAAACATTAAAAATGCACATAGAAATAGGACATTTTATGCCGACTTCCAGGTTTTGAGTCTTATTTTCTCATATGTTTTTTTTCAAAATTCCTCTTTGGGAATTTCAAAGTGATTTTGGGGGAAAATTATAAAAAATTTTGCAGTAGGAAGAGGTTGAAATTTGGCCCCTAAACAAGCACAAAAAGAAACAACTAGATTGTCTGGTAAATTTTGGGTTAGATTTACTAGTATGAGAAACTGATTTGAATAGAAGCGAATAGAAGACACAGAATTGTCTGACTTCTGTGTAAAGTCCTAAAATATTTTTGAGCCCAGTGCTTTAAAGATTTTAACAACATAACAAGACTTAGTGCTTATGATTTAATTATTTCCGTAGTGTCTTTATAACACCTATACAAACGTACAGAGCGAAATTTTATCTGTAACTGTATAGGAAGTGTCGCCTATTATTCCATCACTAACGTCCAGTGCCGCTACATTAGGCCTGTTCAAATATTATGTCGCCAAATTTGAAGTTGAAAATCAACAATGCTAAAATGATTTAGATTGATACATTTGGGGATTATATAGTTTATGCATCGGTTTTTGTTTGTACATCAGTTTTTGTTTGTACATCAGTTTTTGTTTGTACATCAGTTTTTGTTTGTACATCGGTTTTTGTTTGTACATGTACATCGGGTTTTTTTTTGTACATAGATAGACAGAAAAATTATTAGTCATTTCTTAAGTAATGACATCATAATTAAAAATTTAGTTATTTACGATACATTAAATACACACTGTCCAAAAAGTGATGTGACTTTGAATACAGACACTTAACCGTTATCAGTAATACAAAATGTCAATGATCCCTTACTCAATCACTCGATCCTATTTTACATTGTGTCATAAATGTAGGGAAAAAAGGTAATTTGACCCTGGGGGGAAGTTTACAAACAGACACAGGTATATCATGTATGTCATAGACACTTGTATTAAGAGTTAATGTACCTTAAAGCAAACAGAGAGATTGGGTTATTGATATCGCTAACTCATTGTTTACGGATGTAAAGGTGTACTCTTTAAAAATTAAAGACCCGATTGTTTGTTTTTGTACATCTTATCTACATAACTGTATACTAGTAAGATTTCTTTTGTGTTTGACATATAAACCTATGTTTCTATTATTGATTTAAAACTAAAAAAAAAAGCTGTAAAATATGCATATTATGTAGAGCTGAAGAGTACAGATGCACCTAATGACCTTGTCAATGACATAATCTGTATATATATGCACAACCAATGTAATTCCCTGAGATGTTACTATTGAAAGAAACGTGCTGCAATTCGTGTATTAACACTCGTGACGTCACAATGCATAAGATCTAAAGAAACATGCCGCGACGGCTGTTCTAACCTGCAAACTGAGCCCGCGGTGACCTGAATTTTAACGTCACCCTTTTACTTAGAAAACGTGATTTCAGAAAACAAGAATGAAATAGACAACTATGGTGCATATATATAGAATAAATGTCATAATTTGTGTTTTGTTACGGGTATACAACACACAGCAAGTGCATTTATCGCATGAAATGCGCTAACGCGCATTACATGTACGATAAATGCACTTGCTGTGTGTTGTATACCCGTAACAAAACACAAATTATGACATTTATTCTCTATATGTATATCATTTACATTGAGGATATATATAACGTGTACATGATGCTTGTTGCCTTCAAATACATGTAAATAGCCAAATGGTAAGAATGCTTGTTTGTCCACTTTCACTTATATATGGATATACTGTAACTTAACTGGCCTGAATCCCCCCTTCCCTCACTACAGAAGTCTTTTCCCTCTTTCTATGAAGTTTTACCATGACAAGCAAGTACATGTACATGTATGTCACATTTTATATTATTCAGCGTGCAATACAGAGTGCCTTTAAACATGTTAAAAACAAAACAACGATTTTCTCTCTTTTTCAGAAAAAGGCACTAGGACATGAGCTGTATGAACAGATATTTTACCATTTAGATCTCATAGAGAAAGATTACTTTGGACTTCAATATACAGACCACAATAATGTTAATGTAAGTACATGTACATCTTTTTTTAAAGTTTACCAAATAAATTGATGAAATACCCTACGTTTACCAATGCTTCAATGTCCCTGTCACTGACGGGACAAACATCGACGTCGACCGCGTTAATCGGCCATGTTGACTGTGTTGCGACAGGACATTTGCCTGTGACCTTGGGGTGAAAGGGTCACTGGCATAAAATTTGTATAGTGTATATGAATATTTCTGATTCATGTTATTATGAAGTTATCTGCCAAGAATGGTGGCAAAGAAGGATAGTTTTGAAAAACTTGCATCAGTTCATCATTCTGTCTTTAATATGATAGTTCCATTTTTAACACACAGTGGTTACACTCTTGCTCACTGATTTTAATCCTCAAATTTCTTAAATTTCAGCATTGGTTGGATCCTACTAAAAAGATCAAGAAGCAAGTGAAAAGTAAGTCAATATCGGTAAATTGTACATGTATTACATCAAGCCTGAATTCAGTCGTACAGAAATAAGCATAGCTTATGTTGTAATTTCCCATGATCTGAACATTTAGATTTGTCCCGTTTGAAGATGATAACTGTACGGTAATTTCAACTTATAGTCTTGTGCGGTTACCAAATTTGGAGGAATTGCAAAGAGATATATCAAAGAGTCTCGTGTTACATTATGAAAATGCATCCGAAATATAAAAAAACCACTTGTTCTTGTGAAACTGAAGTTCATCTGAAACATGCTCCATTTTTCTTTTTCTTTTTTTTTTTTTATCAAAAAGCGACTTTATTTTCATCCTGTTGATGCAAACATATACATGTATTAATTTTAATGTAATGTGATTTTCTTCCAGTTGGTCCTCCATTCACGTTTAGATTCCGAGTGAAGTTTTACTCCTCAGAACCCAATAACTTACATGAAGAGTTAACAAGGTAAGATTTAAAAAAAAAACATTTCTTCTGCAGCCAGTTTCACATTAGTGCAAAACAAATGTTTCAAAACTTTTAGTTACTTATGATCACGTAGTTCGTGTTATGAAATAAAAATTGCTGAGTTTTGTTAGGTCCTAGTACATATACATGTACAGTATTTCTATGTACATGTACATGTACGTAAGAATGTGTAGTACATTTGTATTTGTATTACATGTAAATGTATCCATAAAGTTACATGTACTTGTGCAAATCATGACTTTATGTGTATTATTTCAGATATCAGTTTTTCCTGCAGTTGAAGCAGGGTATAATACAGGTTGTCTACCCTTTCCCCTGGGCGTAATATTCTGTATTCTTAACATACATGTATTTACGTGTATGAATCGTTATCTGACTTTGCACATTTATTCATTCCAGATATCAGTTTTTCCTACAGTTGAAACAGGACATAATGACAGGTCGTCTCCCCTGTTCCCTGGACGTTATAGCTGAACTCGCAGCTTGGTCCCTACAATGTAAGTCATTCTTCATTGTTAAAGTTACATGTAGGTACACACTCTTTATTGTCATTTTATCGACTCATGGTAACAAAAAATTTTCTAAATGACTAGATACATGTATAAGTAAGAGTATTTTATAATTTACACAAGCGCATTCAGGGATTTCAGTGGGAGGTAGCATAGGATAAAATATAGCTGCTTCAATTATCAGAAATCACCAGTTCAAATTTTTTCTTATCCCGTATTTACTTATAATGCATCATACATGTACATGTATATAGCCCTCAAAAGATCTAAGCATCACAACAAAGGTACAAGTGACTACGACACTAAATGTGTTAAAACCTAGTGGAAGGGACAGTACATCCCTTAATCTGTCTGGATACACGAATATGTACTTGTGTCCAGACAGAACAAGGGACAGTACGACCCTCATTCCGCCCATAAAAGATCTACATATACTTTAAATTTCTAAACAACTGTCTCAAATACATGTAATTCATATTGAAAACTGTGCATGTAAATGTCAATTACGTTTGGTAACAAAATTACATTATTTTGAAGGCTGAATTAATAGGATTAATGAATTTTACTTTTTCTCTTAAATCCCTTGATGACAAAGTTAACCAGTCAGGATTGAATGTGAAATGAGCAAAGCAAGCATACATGTAATTATTGAAGAATTTAGTCAATATTGTAGATAATAAGTAAGTTGTAAGTAGTGTAGATTGACCTTGTTGTATTTTAAAGCTGAGTTAGGTGACTTTGATCCAGAGACCCACACTCTAGGTTATATTAGAGTTGCTTTATAGGTGATTAATTTGAGGAATTTAGACTGATTTCAGTTTAACCTTGTCTTATATTTTACAGCTGAGTTGGGTGACTTTGATCCTGAGACCCACACCCCTGGTTATATATCAGAGTTTCGTTTTATACGGGATCAGTCTGAGGAATTAGAGCTGGCAATTTATGAAACATTCCAGAAATTAGGGTGAGGACCTGCAATTCTGATGTAAAGATACTGTCAAACTGAATAAAGTGTTTCATTTTCACAACATCATACATCATTAGGTCTGATTTTACCGTATACCAGATTGCATTGTCATTTGAATTATTTAAAATTCAATGGGAATTGGGATACACAGCTTGAAAGAAGCAAAATTTATGACTATGACTAGGTAAAGTCTCAGATTACATGGAAATTGAAAACTTATAATTGTAAACATGGTAAGAAGATATAAATAATGGAATATTTTACACCTAGTTTAACTGATGGTTTCTTTATGATACAGAGGTCAAACTCCAGCCCAGGCTGAGATGAACTTCCTTAACAAAGCTAAATGGCTGGAGATGTACGGGGTGGACATGCATATTGTTATGGTATGTATACTATCTATTTATAGGTGTGTTATAATAAATGTATTATTTATGTTACATGTACATGTGTGCATGTATACACATACATGTATTAGTTACACACAGGTTGTATGTATACAAATATGACATCAATTTCTTCTAATTGAAATATCTTTTACATTACAGCAGACTATACATGTAAATATCTTTAAACATGTACATGTATGTATTTTTCAAAGCTATGTGAAGCTAACACATCTATCCACATTTCATTTTAGGGGAGAGACGGACAAGAGTACAGGTTAGGACTAACACCTACAGGGGTCCTGGTCTTCGAGAATCAGCAGAAAATTGGACTCTTCTTTTGGTAACAATTTAGATATTTTCATCAAATAATGAATTGTCATAGTATGAAATTGTTAGCAATCAATGCATGCTGTCATATTCTTATTAGATGTCTTAAAATTGCAGAAATTTTGTGTTTAATTGTAAAAGTAAATATATGTAAGTCATAGGATAATTTCTCTAATTTTACTTGAAAAATACACCATGAAGTGATACTAGTCAAGTAATACTTGTGTCTGTGATGAAAAACATGTAAAAAAAATTGTTATTGAGTCTGACAGAGCTTCATTCTATTACATGAAATCTCCTTAATTTTTTCAATATACAAACGTATCACATTTTTTCACAGGCCAAAGATGACCAAGTTAGACTTCAAGGGTAAGAAGTTAACATTGGTAGTAGTAGAGGATGATGACCAAGGCCACGAGCAGGAACATACGTTTGTGTTCCGTCTAAACAGCGAGAAGGCGTGTAAACATCTATGGAAGTGTGCCGTAGAACACCACGCCTTCTTCAGGTTAAAGGGGCCAGTCAAGGGACAAACGGCCAAACAGAACTTCTTCAGAATGGGATCAAGGTTTAGATATAGGTAAAGTTATCTGTTCTATAAGTCTTCAATTGATATGATGTACATTTTTGTTGGCCGGATTGCAAAACAATTCCGGTCTATAGATTGACGATGTCCGTCCGTTTGTCCGTCTGCCATCAATATTTTGGTTAAAGTTTCTGGTTGAGGCAAAATCTAAGGAACCATATGCAGTAGAAACTTTATATCATACATATAGGTTGCCTCTGACAAAATTTTTCAATTTATGCCGTATTATTTGACCTAGTGACCTTGACCCAGTTAGTGACAAAAACTTACTTTGCAATCTGGCCATACCGTCTTTAGCTGTGTTTTATTACATACATGTAAATGTACAGTAGATAAATTCTGTTATACACTTATGTATATCATCTAATATTATACAATTATTGCACAGTGATGAGGTCGATATGATGATGTACGAAGTCTGAGGTTGATATCGGTTTTATCACTCCATAAATCATCATATCAACCGAATTATCTGTGCTCTAACTGTTTTATCATATAGATGAAAATTAAAAAAAAAATGGTAGCTAAGTTTTTGCTTTTTTAGCACTGCTCAATTTCAAGATTTTTTTTTCCAGATAAACATTTTATATTATAGTAAGAATATTTAACCCTTCATCTTACATCTTTTATTCATTTAAAAAAAAAAGACATTTTGCAAAATATCACACTTAGTCTTGTCAGCAACACTCACTTTGCTGCCGACTTTTATTTTCTTCTAATAATCAAAACTGGAAACGCGTCAATATGACTAGAAGCAGTTCAAAACTATGATTAATTGCATTGCACATGATCACATTTTAGCCAATGGGAAAGCTCATAATCGGTTATGTAAATTAGAGTATATGATAATCATTTATATTCCATGCTTCATCCATTTAAAGATACATGTACGTGTACCAGTATGATATTCTCAAAGAAAAGTGAGATCCTCAGTTTAGACCAGAAAAAACAGATTGACAGATTCCAAATTGTAACATGTACATGTACAGTGTATATCAGATGAAAAGAATCGTGAAAAATTGCTTGAAATAAGAATCATGGAAATGTATATCATTAGTTTTACTGTCATTATTATTTTATGATTAAGTACATGTAAATTCGTCTTTTCACTTATGCTCCACTTACTGACTTTTACAGTGGTAGAACAGAATACCAGGCTGCCTCGATCAGTCGAGCTCGACGAAGCGTGAAGTTTGAACGTAGAGGAAGTCAGCGATATTCTAGACGTGCAACGTTTGAGAAGCGAGAGAGAGAAGAGGCCATGAAAAGGGAAGCTGATAGAAGAAAACGAAGAGAGGAGGAAAAACAAAGGTCAGTTCCAAAAGCTTAGTACATATGCATGTAAGTCGAATATAGTCAAAGATGGGGAGTTGCAACTTCATATATTTTAGGGAGGAAAAATTGAAAAATTTACTCATTCTCCAAAATGATGCAAGCTCTCGCTTATGTACAATTAACAGAATAGACAACTAATCAATATTCATAATAGCTGCCAAAATGACAAAATTTTTTTGTATATGAATCAAGGGCTTTTCCATAATTCTACATGTAAGAAATGGACATTAGTTAATTTTATGGAGAATTGATCACTCACTCAGGTATGTTTCTATATTTACTGTAGGCGGAGAAATGAGATAGAGACCAAAGCCACAGTGAGTCCAGGAACAAAGCCGACCACACCGGAAACTCCCACCCCACCTCCAAAACCAACGGCTGTAAATGGCACAGTCACAACAGGTGCTACAGGTATGCACGATTCAGTACCGAGCCATAATATCTTTTATACAAATAATGAAACTCTACACTTAACGTCCCAGTTATGTCTTTGCCGAGCTTTTTTTTTATGTAGCTTCATTTTCATGCGCTTACCTTGGGTACTTTTTTTTACCTATTTTCGTGTTTTGTTGCTTCTGTGCAACTAAGATTGTGCGTGGCATTTACATGTAAATGGTCCTGACAACATGCATTTACATATGTTTCTTTACAACTCTTTTGCTTGACCCTGTTGCCAAATATTTAGAAATGATCTTTGCGCTTTCAAGATCATTTAAAGGTCAAGCAGATAGGTAGGAAATGTACAGATTTCTTGCTTTTTGATTGTGAGAGAATGCTTTGCCTTGCATTGCATGTTTGAATCATCATCTTTCCTGTTTCAGCTTTTGAATGTTTGAGATTCTCTTTATCATGTGATATACAATGTACATGTAAAATGTACATTGCATGAAGTAAAAAGTACATGTAGTAACAAATTTATTTTCCTTTCATGTGAAAAAATTCAAAAATGTTGCAGTTTTAGATGACATCATAATCATGATAATGATTTATTGATTTTGCACTTTACTTTCAATGAAAATATTCCAAAGTGATCCGACACATTTGGTCTTTTTCATTTTCTTCTCACTTGGGACGGTATGTGAGGTATAATAATGTGACGCCATCAAATTCTACAGAAACAAGCATAAAATGCAAAAGAAAACATGCTTTAAATTTGATGTTTCTATGGGAATTTCATTACATCACAATGCGTTTGCGTCAGATACTGTCCCAAAAGGGAAGTACATGTAATTTCATATATCGGAAAGATGAGATATAATTATATCAAAAAATTTTAATGTGGTTTTATGTAACTGATTAAGGATGTATCATGTTATAAATTGCTGTAGCTTATTTGGAATCACTGTACATTGTATATCATGTGATGAAATGCTTTACTTTAAAAGTATGAGCATGCTTCATTTTCATACGTGTAGATTTTATGTGCATGTTTCGTAAATAAACGACGATAAATGTGACGCATGTTTGCAGGAGGATCCTCGGCAGTTGATAGACTGGACACGCTAATAAAAGGTGACCCAGATAAACCCGCCTCTAGATCCACCCCTCAATCTCCCACCCCTAGTTCCTCCAAGTCCGTCAAAGCTCCCGAACCCCCGCAGGTCTCCCTCAAAGGTGGGTAGTATGCTATATATAGATTATTTATACACTGTACCATGTGTTATGCAATGTATATATCCCATGCCCCTGACAGAAAGTCTATTGATTTTTACACCCACAGACACATATACGTACATGCTTTCTACTTTAATTTGATAGACTGATACACTTAGATAATACAATTTTGCCAATATGAATAAAGTATTTTTACAGATACTTGAACAGCTTGTATCTTAGGTTGCATATAAGGAATCTTTTGAAAAATCCTTAAAATGCCCTTTCTACATCTAAAGCTGTCGATATGATTCACACAAGTTATACCTTCTCGTATTTTTTTTCCATGCACATGTTATTTTCCATTACACATATCAATATTGATGTGCATGTAGAACTTATTAAAAATTTTCAATCCGTAGTATGCTAGAAATTATTACATACAAGCTCTCAGTCCCATTCAGCATGTAACCTAGTATCATGATGAAATTTATTTTCACTCACTGTTATAGATTTTATTTTCAAACACTTTAAATTCTACATTATTATTTTCTGCACCATTAGACCCTTCAGGTAAGATTATGAATGATGGAATGCCCAATTTCCCCCATGAATATTGCTTTGCTGCCGTCCCCAATCCTTTTCAGTTCTCTATAATGGATAAGTAACTAGATTTCAAACTTATACGTTTCTTTTACTTTACTTTACTTAAAAGCCCGAAAGCTTCTAATATTTTCATCATTTACTTGATCTGTTTGAAAATTCACAAATTATTGTGTACAGAATTGGACAAATTTTAGATTTGTATTTACCAAATTCAGTGTCTTATTTTATCAAAAGTAAGCTTCAGAAATTTTTCTTTAATTGGCAGTAACTTTTGAAGTATCAAGAATTTCAATTATTCATATTCATATACATGTACATGTACATTTATTTATCTTTTGTAGTAAAGTTTGCAATCTAGTTACCTGTTCGCTATACATGTATTTTCATTTTGATGTTGTCCTTAATGTAAGCATACTTTTCTGTAGCTACATGTGAATTTGAATCCTTTTGCTACTGTATCTCTCTTCTGCCAAAATATACTACTTCTCCAATTTCAATGCATTCTCTCCATTTCTAACCGTCAAAATCTAGCTGTATAACAGTAAATGTCAATGTCAAAGAGTCCATCTATCAAAATTCAGAAATTTCAAGAGAAATACATGTACATTTGTATTTTAATGCATGTCATATTTGATGTTTAAATGGTATCTATATTTTTCTAAAAAAAAGAACTAAACAGCCAATTGTGCCTCACATGAAATTCGATCACATGAAATGAGCATCATGTAAAATTCATATAAATTTCACATAAGATTAATGTGAAAAATATTTCACATGAATTTCACATAAATTTCCTTCACATGAATTTCACATGAATTTTTCTAATGCCTCGTTTACACGGAGAGTTTATTGCGCAATAAACGTAAATTTGTTGCGCAATAAATTTATTTTGCGTTCACACGACAAAATTTATTGCGCAATAAATTTTCAATTTGTTTCGCAATAACTTTATTGCGCAACAAATTCTGCCGTGTAAACGCTAAGTGAAACTGTTGCGCAATAAATCTGACGCATGCGCATCATCATGACAAAAGAAAGAGATTGGTATACTTACGAATAAAACTATCCGACGTCTATATTTTAAAGATTCTATTGAGAGATTCCGATTTCATATATATACATGTATATAAGAACGATTTCCTACAAAGCCTTGATCCCTTATAGAGAATGACGTCACAATTGACTGACGTCATGTTGTAGACTGAAATGACAAATAAATGAATGTTTGTTATATAAAATTATTCGAATAATATCAGTTGTACATTTTTATTCATGATTCTTGTGCATGTGCATTGGCATTTATTGCGCAATAGTTTCGGTCTTGTGTGAACGCAAAAAAGCTTAATGCGAAACAAATTTGTTGCGCAATAAAGTTATTGCGATATACATTTATTGCGCAACCGTGTAAACGAGGCATAAGTGACCTTCACAGGAAAATGTATTCACATAACATCCATGTAAAAATTTTAACATGAATTTCATGTGAAAATTTCATGTAAATTTTATGTTCGTGCTCGTTTCACATAAATTTCAGGTGAACTTTTATGTAAAGTTCATGTAAATTTCACATGAATTTCATATGTGGCACAATTGGCTGTGTATATTTCTTGTTTAGTTCAGTGAGTTTATTCTGATAAACCAACTTAATGGTGTACAGAGTAAGAAATTTACACCCTTGAAAAAAAAGCATCCAGCAAAAAAGTAACTGAAAGAAAAAGAAATTTTTCTATTCCTTAAAGTAGAGTAAAATTGCCATTAAAGAAGAGACCTACATGTGTAGTTTACTTATATTAGACTTTTGTAATATTAATGTTACACAGTAGTTTAATATTACATACTATTCCAACATGATTTCCGACATTATGTATCACAATATTACACTACATGTATATATCATGTTTTACAGAAGCCTCGGAGATTGCCCAGGCTAAACTTAAAGGACTAGATGAGACCCAGCCGGTATATAACACGGTTCCACGTAACAAGCCTGACGTGAACAGTTTACAAAACAACCAGGTCAAATACGTAGGGGAGAAAACTTCTATCCCAGCATCACAGCTCAAGTGCAATATACTGAAGGCTCAACTCGAGGAGGAACTTAAAAAAGGTATGTGTTGGTATACATCAAAATGAAATTGATAACTTCGAAAATGTTTTATTTTATTTGTGTGAAAGATAAAAACAGTTACTGCTGAAGTTGTAGTACTTAGAAAATTTGTTGAAATAAAGAAATATTATCTTCAATGTTTGCTTTGCTGAAAAAAAAAGAAAAAAAAGTGTAATGAATTGCAAATTATTCAGGAGATTTCATGTAAATGTATTTCGTTGCATAAAACATTAGATTTGGATAAGTTTAAATTTAGATTCGGAAAAATAATTAACTTACAATGTAAGTGTAATTTGTTCAGGAAATAGCAAGTTCATGACATCTACAGTTGTGAAAACGTGAAAAAGTACAGTTTGTATACATGTACTGGTATGTTATACTACAAGTGCTGTGCATGTCGTAATTTAACGATGTTTTAACGTCTACAGGTGGTGATGTAGGGGAGGTCAGTACAGTTAATCTAGAGACAAAGTCAGAAAAAGCCGATGTTAAAAGGTAAGACGAACGTGTGTACCCCAGTGTATGTAGTGTAACGTTAACTTAAATAAAACAGTCTTAATGATATTGTAAATTGGTAGATCTACTCACTGGTAGACCTTCATGTAGTCTTAACAATAGATATAATGTCATGTTAGAATGATCTGTTAGTTTGTGAATTTAACTCTAGATTCTAAACTTCTCTTAGTATAATTACATGTAGGAACTGGAAGAAATGGTTATCATAGGTCTGTGCTTAAATCAATCCAGTAGAAAAAAAATCTATCCTAGTTTTAACAGAATTAAAAGAAAATAAAACTTGATTAGGAATAAAATTAGACTAAGGCCATGTAAAATAAAATCTATGTTTCTCAGACACCGCCGCGCGCTTTAATTTGCCGCCGATGAGACGTTTTTATTGCAACTTCAGAAAAAAATATCCGCCGTGTCTCATCCTCGATCGTCGATTAAAAACGAAGTATCAATTTATTTCATTGAACATGTTTATTGTCCTTTAAAATCGTCAAAACTGTACCCGATGAATAAATACTTTTAAAAGCCCGTGTAAATCACGGCGCGTTCCGTATTTACGTTACGGGTAAAGACTTTATCCACGCGTCGTTTAAAGGGAATTGTATAGGATACACTAACAACGTGCCGCGGACACTTGGACGGCTGGCTATTCACGTGTTTAATACATCGAGTATTACATATATTAAAACGTTCGTATAGTTTTCTTTATTGATCTCCACAGCATATGTAAATACCTATGCCGAACAATAGCAAGTGTCCATTGTAATACTTCCGAATCTATTAATAATGACTTTCACGTTGTAAAAAGTATAAACAAGGACCGCCCACGAACGCAAGAGAAACGTAGTTAAATCCTTAAATCTATGAATAAAAGAATGTACCCGGGCCGTGTACATTATTTTATCAGACGGTGGTTAATGCTGAACACTTCATTCGATTTCTAAAGATTCTGCTTCATCTAGACTTGACTTCCGAAGATATACGCTATCAGCCAAATTTTTATTTACCATATGAACGGATCCATCCGAGGAAGTGAGGGGTCGTATTTAATTTGAACTGGGTTTAAAAAAGATGTGAGCAAATACTGTAACAGCCGTCGAGTCTCGTACGCGATTCTACTAAATACTCACGGCAATCAAAACATGTCATACTTCGTATATCAAATTTTGAATTGATTAGCTTCTTCCATTCAGACATGAGCTACGTCTTCCCGTGCTCAGAAGGAATAGGTTATTTTACTTTTAAAAAATCAACTTATTTACAGGAGAAAGCCATAAATTTTAATGTACATGTACCATCATTTTCTATGAAGAAAAACGGGGGGGGGGGGGGGGGGGGGGGGGGGGGGCAGCATAAGATTTTTTGCCTACATGAATAATTGGGGAGGGGGGGGAGGGCAGTACAGACGACTTCTTTGCCTTACATGAATAATAAGAGCACTTTTGATGGAAATAAAAAACAAAAAATAAAAACCCTACCTACCTTGCCACTTTTTTAGACCCAATTATCTGAGAAACATAGAATTTATTTTACATGGCCTAAAATTAGACTTATTTAGGACTAAAGTCTATATAAAAGTTTGTGATGAAATTCTTGTCTTAATCAACGGTCCTATTGTACATAAGCATCAAATTCAGTATTCCACTCAAAATAGACCCATGACCCATGAATTCGGTAGAAATCAAACTACTTAGGAGTCCTATTCATGCCTTTACACGTAGCCATGTTTATAGACCTTTTTATGTTATTCTTGAAGTCAGTTTCTACATACCTCTTGGTCAACATCAGATCTTCCTCCCAGTAAATTACAACTTAAGCAAGTAGAACTTTTCCAAATTTAGATGTGAGTTTTGTTGATAGGGGGCCTTTAATTGCGCTTAGCGAAAACAACTTGCTTTTCTTTTCAAAGCAGACTTTCTTTGCTCTGAATTTTTACTTAGAATATCGGAATTCTTTAAGAAGCGATCTTTTTCTTTTGCCATAGAAATGCTGAGATTGTATGAATTCATTCTGTGAATAAGTTTTCACGCTGCTTAGAGAAACTTAGAGAGAGAAGGAAAAAATACTTTTCATTTGTATGATCTACATGTAAAAGGGAGATGAAGTACTACATGCTCGAGTATTCTCCAGCCTTACTGCATTTATGCAATGCTAGCACTAATCTCTTACAAATTTTCTTGTTTCAATCAACTGACAGTGTGTCAAGTCATGACCTAGATTTGGTCATCTACTTACTAGCTTTTTGATTTAAAAATTTCATTTGAGCTCTTTATGGATGTGCTTTAATTACCAGATTGTCAAAGTACTTATAAAATGTACATGTGCATTTGCACACCTGACCATGTAACTTACATGTATATGTACATTCCCTTGCGTTTATTTACATGGTTGAGTGATTTCTGCATAAGTTTCGCAATCCTAACTTTTTAGCCGCAGTTTCGTATTTGATTTCCTTGCTTGAGTGACTTTGCTTGTTTGCAGTGAAAGCAGTGATTCTGAAGGGGAGGACGAAAAGTCATCTGTGAAAGATGAAAAATCTAAACTTGTCGTTGACTTACCCGAAATAACGGAGAGGTATTGGCCAATCACAATTCAGTATTTACTCGCTGGATTTGTTTGTTCTGCTTTTCTCGTTTACTCACACCATATTTATTACCAACTAACAGTACTAATAAATAACTGTATGTTTACTAGTCTGCCTTGCTTCTCGGATACTAATATACAGTAGTTTTACTAATCTTCAATCATAGTAATTTTTTTCGGTGAGTGGAAGGAGCCAGTTTCTGAATATTTTATTTTTAAATGTATGAGCGAATTTTGTTTTTTTCAAGTTGGTGACAAATTGCAAGATTTCTTTCTTATGAATGGAAATGTTGCAAATGGCCTTTGGCCTTTCAAAACAAAAGTTTATTTTTACATGTATATACACAAAAAAGTCATATACATGTATTTATCAGTATTCTACATGAAGATACATACATGTATACAGTTGTATATGTAAATGCATTTCAACTATTACACATATCTTGATTACTGGAATTTAACAATACATGTATTTCAGTTTTGCTACTTGCTTTTGATTATATATATTATATACAAGTAGAATATACAAAAGTCATATACATATCATACTCATGTAAAATATCTGTATAAGCTGTTTATAACGTACATCAGGTCTGACATATTTATTATTCTGAAAGTTTGCCCAAAGTGAACGGTGATATAAACATTAAACAGAGATAAAGTTTGCTTAAACTAAAATACATAGATGTATATCATTTAAGATTATATTTAGTCTTTTATATTGATTCTTTGTTTGAAGAAATACATGACTCTATATACATGTATTATTTTTAGCTCTACTGGTCTCAGACCAGTCGAGCTTATGCGATCACCCTTCGTCCGGCGTCTGTCCGTCTGTCCGTCTGTCCGTCTGTCTGTCTGTCCGTCTGTCCGTAAACAATTCTTGTCCGGACAACTCCTCTGAAACTGTTAGAGATAGAAACTTAATTCTTTTTGTATTTTACTTGGTCCATGGTCTAGTTGTGCACCTGACATTCAGTTTCAGTCCCTGACTCCCAGGGTCTTAGAAAATGGGCGTGGTCATTAAATTCTATGTAATTTTGTCCGGATAGTTCTTCTATCACTATAAATGATAGAGACATAATTCTTTTTGCAATATGATGGGTCTGTAGTCTAGTTGTGCACCTGATATTTTGTTTGAGCCAATGACCCCCAGGGTCTTAGAAAAGGGTGTGGCCATTTTCTTCTATATTATTCCATATAATCTTATGCTTACAGCGCTGACACTATAAATAATAAAGACTAAATTCTTTATGCAATATGATGGGTCTGTAATCTCGTTGTCCACCTCATATTTAATTTGAGTCTCTGATCCCAAGGGTATTAGAAAATGGGTGTGGTTGTTTTCTCTCTATTAAACTACATGTGATCTCATGATAGCTAATTTCCCAGAATTTATGGATAATAGTTAATTGATTTATTCCAAAATATTATCGGTTTGCAGTTTAGATGTCATTACAGTATTTTACTTGAATCCCTGTTCCCTAGGATTCTGGAAAATGGGCATATGGCTATTTTCTCTTACCCTATCTACATGCATTTAGAGTACATAAGTGACAGAAACTATAAATAAACAAAGATATTGCAATTTTTCAATATTATCATAGATGAGTCTGTAATTTAGTTTTTCTCATATTTTATTTTGGACCTGACCCAGGATTTTATCTTAAATTCTATAGAAACTCTAGGGGATAGTTTCGGAATTTCCTCTGATCAATCAATCAACATGAAAATCTTTTCTATAGTGTTTATACAGTGCAAGAAAGATATCAAATAGTCAAAATGCATGTATTTCTCACTTATTTTTTATTTGTTTAACATGTTTAAGGTGTAAGATTTTTGGGGAGAGTAGTGAGAATTTTTGTTGCAAGAGTAGAATGTCCGAAGTGATCACAGACTTGAGCTGTGCTTTCTGTTAAATGGGAACACCAGAATCACAAATATTGATCATTTTATCAAATAAAATAGCAATAATGCATCCTTCACATTGCCAAATGAAAGGAATATTGTGCTTGTGTAATTTTTTTTTTGAGGGGGGGGGGGGGGGGGGAGAGGGGGGAGGTAACTAGAATGTTCTAAGTGATCACAGACTTGAGCTGTGCTTTCTGTTAAATGGGAACACCAGAATCACAAAGATTGATCATTTTATCAAATAAAATAGCAATAATGCATCCTTCACATTGCCAAATGAAAGGAATATTGTGCTTGTGTAAGTTTTTTTTTTGGGGGGGGGAGGGGGGAGGTAACTAGAATGTCCTAAGTGATCACAGACTTGAGCTGTGCTTTCTGTTAAATGGGAACACCAGAATCACAAAGATTGATCATTTTATCAAATAAAATAGCAATAATGCATCCTTCACATTGCCAAATGAAAGGAATATTGTGCTTGTGTAAGCTTTTTTTTTTTTGGGGGGGGGGGGGGGGGGGGGAGAGAGAGAGGGGGGAGGTAACTCTTACATCTTTCTTTCTTCTTATAAATTCCTCCACTGCTTGGAGTACCACCCCCAATGGGATGTAAAACTGTGTGGTTTGATAAAATTTTTCATACTGTTTACATTAAAGCAAGTGACACATGTTTAAATAGAAGATAATATAACAAGAGATGCCTTATTGGCATATCTACTATGTGTTATTCCTTTCTTTCTTCTTATAAATTCCTCCACTGCTTGGAGTACCACCCCAATGGGATGTAAAACTGTGTGGTTTGATAAAATTTTCAAGTTTACATTAAAACAAGTGACATCATGTTTTAAAAGTAGATAATATACCAATATTAAGAGATACCTTATAGGCATATCTACTATGTGTTATTCAAATTAAAAAAATTTTTAAAAGATGCTAAGAAAAACTTTCTAAAATACTAAAATGCAAATTTAAAAAAAATTAAAATAAAATACTAAAAAAAATCATTTGTAAAAGCCGACTCATACAAAAATATTTCAACCCAGGAAAACTTCTACCAAAATTTTCCTTTATAGCCATTTGACAATATTATCATAGATGAGTCTGAAATTTAGTTTTTCTCATATTTTATTTGGGGCCTGACCCAGGATTTTATCTTCAATTCTATAGAAACGCTAGGGGATAGTTTCGGAATTTCCTCTGATCAATCAATCAACTTCAAAATCTTTTCTATTATGTTTATACAGTGCAAGAAAGATAACAAACAATCAAAATGCATGTATTTCTTACTTATTTTTTAATTGTTTAAGGTGTAAGATTTTTAGGGAGAGTAGTGAGACTTTTTGTTGCAAGAGTAGAATGTCCTAAGTGATCACGGACTTGAGCTGTGCTTTCTGATAAATGGAAACACCAGAATCACAAAGATTGATCATTTTATCAAACAAAATAGCAATAATGCATCCTTCACATTGCCAAATGAAAGGTGCTTGTGTAAGTTATAGAAGTTGAATTTGTAACAGGAGAGGGAGAGATGTGACTGTACCGGGAATCGAACCCGAGATCTTCTGCTATCAAGGTAGACGCTCTTACCAACTGAGCTATCTGGGCACGATGCCCGTTCCTGCCACACTCCTCTCTACCAATTTTTCAGGTTTCCATGCACTGGAAACCTCACACAAAACTCCACTTCACCTTGAGTCATTTAGTTTGGTGCCAATTCTGTAACAGGAGAGGAAAAGATGTGACCGAACCGTGAATTGAACCCGAGACCTTCTGCTATCTGGGCAGACGCTCTTACCAACTGAGCTATCTGGGTACGATACCTGTTCCTGCCATAAATTAATGGTAATAAACTAATGTTTCAGGCCTTATTGTCAATTGGACCTCAAGTCACTTTGTCCTTTTAAAATTTGACCAATCAAAAACATCATTTCAACCTCATGCAGATTTTGAAATATTTTTCTGAACTGGGATATATGGTAGAAATGTTTTCTATAGAGGATCAAATATTTCATACCCGTATGTAAAAATATTTTGTATTATATTTTAATAATTAGCTTCTGTCTACATTAATACCACATTCGCCCTAAAAGTTCATGTTCTTCGTTCAATATTCTATTTACATTGTTTTACATTTACTAAATAAATAGCCTAAAACCTTTTTAGGTTTTAGAACAAAATGGCCGATACTTTTAAAATTTCACTCGGTAGGCCAGTCATGTCCTATTATATTTAATTTCAATCTGAAACTGCCTGATTACTTGATCTAAGTATTTTCACTGGTCAGTATAAGAAAGAAGGAAATATCTCTTATAATAGAGTATCCTATGCAATACTATTTCAGCTCAAATGAGAGGTTATTTATGCCTTTAGTCTGAATTTTATCAAAGGGCATATAGTGGTAGGTCTGTCTGTTCATCTGTTTGTCTATCCATCCGACTGTCAGTATATCATTCCATTCAACTAAATTCTGATGAAAGGGTATAAGATAATAGAGCTGTCATATATTGCATGTCTATGAACCTTGAGAAGGCTCATCTTTTGGAGCCAAATTTTTAACCTTTGACCCCATCACTGACCTTTGACCCACATTTTTTGAAAAATAAAAACATCTGTTATTCTAGTTTTGATACATATGGTATGTTATACATGTTGTATATATACGTTTTTAGTAATTCTCTCACATTCTAGAGAAATCTAAGGCACGGTCCATTTGATATTCTTGGGGGGGGGACTCCGTTTTTTTCAAAAAAAAAATTTTGCTCTGAATTTTGATGAAAAAAATTAATTAGGAATTGATGGATATGCATTGGCATGTGGTTGTTGGTTCTAATAAAAAAAAACTTGATACACATTTATCCCGCCTCTGGCAAATTTCTTGCAATCTGATTGGTCGAGAAGAACCAAATATTATGTTGTATTATTTTACTAACAGAATATTATTTTGATATCCTGCTTCTACTAAGATGCTTTATGCTTTTGATGTCACCAAAATGCTTTAGAATATGTTGACGTAACATACACAAACCAAAAGCAATTCAGCGGGATAAATTCGTTATAGAGTGTTTTACAGGGGGGATACAGAAATATATTGGGTCGATGAAAAAAGTGGTATCAGGCAAGGTGAAGTCCAGCATTCATTCTCTTGAGTGTATATGTACAAATCAACCAGGAGAGCTTCAGTCTCATCAGAGACTTCTGGTTTCCTTCAGCATGGTGTTTTGCTCTTTTCACCTTTTGACTGAAGTGCAAATCCTTAACTAACAATTTGTAATATTATATGAAGTATAAGTAAAGACGGATAGTACACAGAGCCTTAAATTACATGCAAAATTTAACATCCATTTATGCTGGTATTGACCTCTCCACAAACCTGAAAGAGGACGTCATCACCTTCATAAATTCTGAAATGGAGTAAAAGTCTGTTGTAACGTCACAGTGCGAACAATCAAATGACATAATTTTGTAGAGGTTTTGTTTCGCCGTGAAATGTAAGAAATCATACATACATGTAGAAAACATCTATATTATCTATAGATGCAAGTATCAAATTTCTCAATTTAAGGATAAAATGAAGTACCTTTATTTTTGTGCATACAATTTTTCGTGATTCCAAGAATAGAAACGAATACATATAAATGTAATCGTTTTAAATTTCAGTAGTCGATCTTCAGTTGGTGTGCCTGTGAGGGAGATGCACAGTCCAAGAGCCTCAGTGGGTGGTGTGACCAAGGACAGCTACAGCCCGAGGGTGTCACATGGTGATACCTCACCCAGGGGACCTAGGGGATCTGTGTCCAGTCATGAAGGGTTAGTATCACTATACTTGTATGAATTTGTTTACGATCTAGGACAGCTACATCCCGAGGGTGTCGCGTGGTGATACCTCACCCAGGGGACCTAGGGGATCTGTGTCCAGTCATGAAGGGTTAGTATCAGTATACATGTATGAATACCTTACAAAGGAGAATGAACTGAAGAAGCATGCATGCATCTTCACTGAAGATATGCCCAGACTTAAAGGAAGATACATTTCCATTGTAGAGTGATCGGTTGCATTCAATTTCTGCAAGTATTTTAGTGTCCTGTGGATTTTGGGGAAGATTTAGTCATAGGATTACCAAAAATATTGAAAATGTCTATACATGTATGTTTGTAGAGCTATTTTTGCAAACACTGATTTAGCCGTAGTTTACAATTTATTTCACCTTGCATTTAAAAAAAGGATGAAATGAACAATATTTTCTTTACAAAAAATGCATGATAAGAATATCATCCTATAGAGATGAATGTATTAGTGTTATAACAATAAACACTCAATATCCACAAAGCCCAGCGTAAAATGAACTGGTTCATTGGTTCATTTTTCGCTGGGCTTTGTTTACCAGCAGTAAGGCCTTACCAAATTAATTATATGTTCTTTGGATTTTCTTGTGAAAAAAAGGGTTGGAGCGAGGGAAAATATAATTATTTTATTTTTTTTAAATATAGCAGCTTTTAAGGCGCGAGCGAGTGAAATAATACATTTCTGATGTTTTCCGTACTCACAAAGGAATCCCCATAGGAATCTGGTGACTAGGAAGCCTTGCACATAGCAGTACGGAAAAGATGTTCGAACATTCCCCCTTCATGACTTTCATTGCCATACATATGGGACAACAAATCTGCTCCCAACAAAATTTTTCAAACACAAAAAGTATCATTTTCTTCGAAATTTGCACAATCTGAGACTTCTTGAAGCTTTAAAATTTGCAGAAATCAGAACCGACCCTAAAAAATTCTTGAGGCAGATATTTATTGGAGCGGGCGAGCATTTTATTTTTTTAATATTATTTTTTGAATTTTGAAAAATATGGTGCGGGAAATCCAAAGAACATTTAATTAATTTGGTATGGCCTAATGGATATTATGTAGAATTCTTTTATATTCGTGCTTTTCCACTTGATTAAGGCCGAGTGGCTGAAAATTTATGGATATTGAGTGTTTATTGTTATTCATTAGATTTAAACTTCCAAACGGAGGACACTACTTCATTCTTTATAAGTGTTATAAATTCAGTGACAAAGTAAAGTTGACTTGTATCATTATAAAAATTGTCCTTTTGATTATTATGGGGTAAATCATGTACATTTATGTGTACATTGTCATTTTGATTTTGCAGAAATTCTTACATGTACTTATTTTTGATTTTTGCAAAATATTTTTTTTTCCTCAGATCTGATACGCAGCAGCATCAGAGGAAACTCAGTAATGATGTGTTCCCCCCTGTTACCATGGGAACCAGGTCAAAAACTCCCTCACAGGTAAGTGTAGGGTTTATACATGTATGTACAGGTGTCATATACATGTAGTACACATACAATATGCTGACAAGTGTTTTTGTGTGTAACTGATATTCAGAGATTGTCAATTCAGAGAATTATTCAGTATGTAAGGGTAAGAGAGCACATAAATGTCCATGTGTTGTAAAATTTCCTCCATTTGGAATCATTTTCATCAAATTCATTTGGCTTTAATTCTTGTACTTCCTTTTCCTAAATCTGTGGGGTATTGTGGCTATGAGACTTTCAAAGGCAATTTGCTTTGTAAATCAATGGTGCTTATTGGATTGCTTGATAGGATTTCTTTTTACGTTAAATTCTTCCAGAAAAATAAGAAAGAAAACATAATAGAGATTTGAATACTGCTCGGGCCATTATTTCTCACATTGTAGATTAGAAATAAAGAATTCATTCTATTTGAAAATGCAAAAGAAATTTTAGTTTGTCATAACTTTTGAATTTCGTTTTTTTTTTAAAGTAAAAGTGATTTTAAAAAGTCAAATTTTACAAAGCTTCCTTACAGGCCAAAAGCTTGCTACAGTGGTGATTTGTGTATGTGCGATTTATTCCCTAATTACTTTATTATGATAACACACTCCAAAAAGCGATGTTCCAAGCTGTGTGATATTTGAAATAGACTATTTATGAAACAAGTTGTGTGATTTAACAACATCCAGACTTGGCTTAAGTTACACTTGTTTAAAATTGTTGTGTGAAACGGAAGCATAATTCAAATTCATTTTATCACATGATACATGTACATGTATATGTATTCACCATAATACCTCTAGAATAATATCAAAATTTGAGAATTTTATATGTTTTAACTTGAACAAAGAGCAAGTATTTTCAGCAATCGAACACAAAATCTGTGACCTGTAACCTGCCATTTCAGCCCTATTTTCAAAGTTGTTTATATATCCATAATATTCTAGTTTATAAAATGTCAAATGTATGGTGAATCCAAATCAGGAAAGCCTTTTTTGATTTTACAGTCCTATACTGAATAATACTTCGCTCAAAACGTCTAAAAACGTTGAAATCATTGAAAATATCAATAAATGAGCGATATATCGATACAAAATTATGAAATCAGGTAGCTCTCCAGGCCTTGCCCATAAATATTTTTGTATCAATCGATGGATTTCTGATCGGCCTTTCAATTAACATAAACAAATTCGTGGGCGAGGCCTTGAGCGTAGATGAGTCTTGAAGATTTGTCTGTAAAATACAATGATTTTCCTTAGTTTTGCGTCATTCAAGGGAAATGACGTCAAAACATGACGTCATACATCACGTGCGTGACGTTACGAGGGCTCAAAATTATGACGCGGTATTTTCTCAAACATTCAACATTGCAAAAAGTGATAATCAATGATTTGTTTATTAAAATCATTTTTCGTCGAAATTATAGGGCCGATATGAGGGGTTAGCGCACCTAGTCCTTTAATGAAAAACTTAAGAAAAAATACCAGTATCCTCAGCTTGGAATCATCCAGTTATTTTACTTTCAGTTTTAGTTGATTTAGTTTCTCTTCTGCCTTTTCCACCACAGAGTTCTGAGGGTTCAACCACAGCTTCGCCTTTAGAGAAAGAGCACGATTCACCCAGATTAGAGCCCTCTCCATCAGAGTCAGGGGAAAGCTTGCAGACGACCCCACAATCTCCTCTCTCCCCCGACTCTAGTGCTGCCTCGAGAATCCCTCGATTCAAACCTGCCCCTGCTGTGCGTAGTGCCGCACCTCGTACCTCCGGTATCCCCCGTCTGTCCAGCAGTGAGGTACCAGCTAGGCATCCAAGCCCCGAGGCTCAAAGCAACAGACAGCTGAGCTTTGAGTCCTCCATTCCTAGATTGTCAAGTACAGAGTTACCTCCCCCTCTCCCGCCTCGAGTCTCCACCTCCGACATACCTGCCCCGCCCTTTATGGAGGAAGATAAAGTTGATGGTGAGGAGGAGGAGGTTATGATCGATTATCCGAGTGCAGGGTCCGATTTAGAAAAACCAACTCCCGCTCCTAGACCTAAGTCCAAAATTCCTAATCCTTTCAATTCCAATAGAGATGAAGACAAAGTACCTAGATCGACCAACCCGTTCCTGAATAAGACGGAGACTGAGGTACCAACCCAAGCCCCGGCCACAAATACAAACCCATTTATTAAGTCTGCAGCAGAAAATGCGTCCAATACTAACCCTTTTGTGTCCAAGATTCCCTCCATCTCAAATACAACACATGTGAAAGCAACCAATCAGGAGGTAGCTAAAAATATGTCACATGATCAAAACAAGCCAGTGAAAACAAGCAATATTAATAGTGAGGTAGCTAAATCTGGTATTCCCCGCCCAGGATCCTTGATTCCTGCTCCGCCCTCTCGTATAAGCTCCACCTCTACTTCTGCCCTGCCCAGCCATCCTCCTCCTGTCCAAGGGAAGGGCATTCCCGTCCTGAAGTCCACCTCCTCCCTCCCCCACAGTAGTACTTCTACCACCCCTGGATCCGTCCATGGATCCGCCCTACCTGTACCCTCACACAGAAAGGAGACACACTCACCAGCTACAAACCAAGCCAGTCCTGTAGTCATCGTAAGTCTTTTTGTAGCTTCTACTCTCGTAAATTAGCTTTGAGTTTTCTTCCTCCTATAGCATATATCGTACATTTATGTCAAATGCATGAGCCTCCCATAAATTTAGAATTTTCTGATAATTCTTAAGATATTTTATCTACATGTACATTGTAATAAACTATGATTATGGCAGACAAATTAAGCTTATTTTTGGAATGATTCAATGTGATTTATTATTTTTTTGCTGCTTTTGATACATATACTTATTCTTCTTTGTGAACTATTCTGCAGTGCAAATCATCATTCATTGTTTGGTATTCATTCTATGTTGAACTTACGTAAAGTTGTAAGGAGTCTTGTTTAATTAAAAATAGATTATTTCAAGGTAAAGCAGCATTAATGGGATCACTTTTTCCGTCTCTTTTATAGGCATTACCCTTTCCCCATAACAGTTTACTCGCCATTCTAATGGCTTATTTCGTATGTAAAATCTTGCAGACAGGATTGAGATAGCAGGGATTTTTTTGGGTCCCTTTTTGGAGCCGTTATTCGGCCCCATTCCCAGTGAAAAAAATTTTTTTTTCCCAATTAGGGCTCTAAAATTTCCCAATCACATATAGATGGAATTATCACCAAAATTTAATTTCGGTGATAATTTTATCTACATGTATATGTGATAGTGAAATATACTGGTTCAAAAGTATCAAATTTTAAATTTCTGATTATTTGCCATATTGTTGTAAGCATAAGAAATTAAATCATGTTTTAAAAGAAAATTGATTAAACATTCAATTCTGAACTTTTGATTGTATATACTGTCTTTTTACTTTTATATTAGTACTTCCAAAAATTTTCCCAACCATCGTTAATTATCCCAATTACACGAGCCCCGACCCCATTCCCAAAGGAGCTGATAAGATAAGGGCTGCATTTAGCCCTGAATCTCATCAAGTATTTCTTCTACACAATGATCTGTACGCAAGAAAAACTTGATAATTACTCAAATGTAATGTATTTGGAGATTCCTCATACAACTTTTATTTTGGTAAGCTTATTTCTAGATACTTTAATCACAGTCCAAAGAGTAGGGGGTAGCCATGTTGAAAAGAAGCTAATATCGATCAAAAAACGTTGAAAATTATGCTAATATGGATATCTATAAACTTTAAAACATAGTTATGGTCTAAACAAGATACTAGAAATTAAATTCAAAAGACTGGTCTCAATTTTTTCCATAAATTTTAAAATCTTGAGTCTGAAATATGGTTGTATTTTGTATTCGTTGACTACAAAGTAGGCATTTTACCGCGAAATACACATTGTGTAGAAATAAACTGCACACTCCTGTTAACTTCGTTCCAAAATCTTGTGCATTTTAGGTGAACATGTGACGAATAAATAAATGAATGACTTTAAAAGGGAAAATAATTAAATTTTGCTTATATTATGGCCTAAAACACAGATTTGTAAAAAGCCCCCCACCCTCCCTTTTTCAGTTTTTTTGTCTCTGGGGCATCGTTCCCCCCTTAGCTACAGAACCCCACTTTGTCAAAAGATGTGTATTAGTGATATACACCTTCTGTAAAAGTGGCGTTCTGTAGCTGAGGGGGGAACAATGTTTTAAAAAACTTTTCCATTTTCCATTGGTTTCTATAGAAAAAAGACATATTTTGCCCCAAAATTTAGAAAAACTATGCATGATAAATCTTATGCAACTGCTGATTATGATGAAACCATCAATTTTGTGAAAGATTTATTTTGGAGTTCCCATTTTGAAAATTCCACTTTTTCAGGGCAGATTTTACGCCTTATCTTATCAGCTCCTTACTGAAAAAAATGGTTAGAACTGCTGCAAGCTAGAAATATAAGTATAACCTTTAGGATAGGTCTTAAGGTCAAATTCGATTACAAGCATTCTTATTACAAACTTAAAATAGGTTAAAAATGGCTTGACAAATATTTGCTCACCATTGATTCCTGTTTGAAGGAATTAAAAGATTTTATTGAATTGTGATAGTTTAGTGTACACAACTCAGTTTAAGTTTGTACGTTTTATTGTTTTCAAGAGTGTAAGATAGGAACAAATCAATGTATTTTTGTTTTCATTTCAAACTAAGTGAAAATCTGATATAAATTTTAGAGCTCAACTGTGACTGATGTTTAAAAAATCTAAGCATGTGGTAAGAAATATTTGGCAAATTTTCTTCATGCCAAAAGCTTTACATTGAAGTGGTGTTTAGGTTACACTCAAAGCCTTTTTAAAGTATTAACAATAGTGGTTTCTCAGCTTAACATAACTGAATTTCATTCTGTCTGACTAATACGGGCTCCTGCTTTTCATTTTAGGGGAAAAAATCCCGCAAATAGACAGGTACTGTGTGGATTTTGCTACTTGCAGAATTGTCAGAGCACTCTTGTATTCATATCTTGATAACCTATTATGTATGTAGTTAGGTCCCCATGTATTACAAACTCTAATATAACGGCTTAATTTACTATCTCTTTATCATAATTACGCAGTCTTCACCAAAACTTTTTTCGACCACTAGTCTGAAGACAATATCTACTACTAGTAGATATTTGTATAGATTATAAGTGAAATTCTACATCAAGCCTCGGGCGTGGGGCTAGCGAGTTTTCGTGAAGACTGATTATGTATTGTTAGGATAATCTTGTTGAATATTAATTTACTAGTCCCTCGTCAGGTTCTTAGTTCAGTATTGTACGTATTTAAGTAGTTATGGCCAGATTACAATGGATTTCCTGCTCTTTGTCTGTCTGTAAATCTGTCTGTATAAGTCCATCAATATATTATACTAGAAAATTGTATGTATAGGCTTAGAAAGTTTAATAGCATATTTTCATTTGGATAGAGCTTCAAGTACATATAGGTCAGTTTTGACTAGTAAAAAAAGTATGATTACGGCTGCCTGACATTATTTGATAGGAGATATAGTACCGTAGTTTGACTTCATTTTAGAGGTGGTACAAGTAGTGCATTCTTACTTAATTCCGAGATGCACAAGTAGGTTAGTAGGTCATAATGATACGAGATGCACAAGTAGGTTAGTAGGTCATAATGATTGGAATTATTTCTATAATCTGGCTGTAGTGTATTGAATAGTGTAGGCAGCATTAAACCACAAAAAGTCATTGCTATGTAATTTGATACTGATCAAGATAAAATGAATAAAAGAAAAATAACCGTACCTGTTTGAAAATTCAAGAGAAAAGTACGTTAGGAGTTTGTAATCCAAGTTTGAAATCAACTTGTAGCTACATTGATCTTCTTTGTGCACATGAAATAATTGCATACAACGAGTTGACAGTGAGCAAATACATGTACTCAGAATGTTTTCGTCTTTTGCTATTACGCTGCACTTTGATTCACGATTTCCTGCTATCCCGAGAATCATACGTCCAGCTTTGTGAAGCATGCAACAAGCATTGTTGGAAAGATATAATATTATGTACCGTATGTCACTGGTGTTTGAACTAGAAAGAATAAGTTTTAAAAATTTCGTCTTCTTAAGCATGTCTATTTACTGTGTTGTACAAGTTTAATTTTTTTTTTTGTAAAAGGTTATCAACTCTTTTCATGATGTTCCAAAAATTCTATCGTATCTGGTGTAAAACTCAAGATACAATGGAGTGAAAAAGGTATTCCCACGGCCATGAGAATTTTCACAACGTTTTTATTACTGTAACTTTAGGTACAAAAGTGTCTATAGAATGAAGTAAGCTTGTCACTGACATTACACCTGTTAATTATAATAAATAACAAACCTTCATTTGCACAATTGTAAGCTGACACACGGGTTATGGAGCCTTTATACTGTGTAATTAATCAAAATTAATTAAAAATTAATCAACATTTTAATATCATTTACGTTCAGATAAGAAAAGAGTAGTTACGTCGTTTATACAAAGTCTTTCTCATTTTAAAAATACATGATAACATGTATCAAACCCTTAAAAGGACAATTCAAATATAACCTTTACAAAAGATCATGTTATTATAAATTCTGAAGGTAGCACAATTGATGATTCGAGAAACTTACATTTTAGTGTTTGAGTAATTTTTCTATGGTTTACGTAGCATAGACATGATAGATGCTTTGATAATTTTTCATCAATGTGTGTTTAAAAAGCAATTCTTTTATATTATTTGAATTTTGCTTTTAAACTACTATAGCTATGTTTTAAAGTAGATTAATGTAATTCTATTCAAGATCAATATAGACTATGATAACAGGTAGTAAATAATTTTCAAATTGTTACTTTCAAAAAGTGTTACAGTAACAATCAATTTTAGTAAATTGAATAAATTTAGACTATGCTATCAATGCTTTTGAATCAAAATGCTGAAACAATCAGCAATCAGTACATTCATTTAATTAAGATTGAAATTAAGGATAAAACTAGAAAGATACGTTTTATTTTGCTGTTGTTTAAGGCAGAAAAATCCTATTCAAATGATTTGCAAAAAGTGGTTCTCAGTACATTGGATATAGCATGTATGAGCACATTTAAGCTAAATTGTGCAATATATACAAAGGGGAAGGAAGGGTGTCTGTTAAATCTTTCTTTCTAGGTATATACAGTTAGGTCGTTGCTGTATTATTTCTATAAATGAAAAACTAAATTTTGTCATTAAATTTCTTAATATGTTTGTCTTTCAGTTGAAAAAAAATTAATTTTGAGAGACTTTAATCGGAAGAGAATCTTGCAGTTGTCCACTTCAATCTTACAGCTTTTGATATCAAAGATATATTTAAAAATATATTTTGATACATTTGTATCTTAGAATAGATGTTTAATTTCCTATAATTTTTCAGGAAACTTCCTTCACCGGCCCTGGCAAATCGTCCAGACAAAATCAGTCATCTAATGTTGCCAAGACAACCGTCACTAAAGTGGTAACCATTAGAAACCAAACAAACACTGTACACGGATCATCTGTCAACGGTAGCGATGACCTTTCACCCTGGCACGTAACTGCTCCTGAAAAACCTCCGAAAGTGGAGAGAAAAATTACCCTTACCACGGAGTTATAACTCATCGTATATATACACTGTATACAATATGTGATATTTGTATGTACAATGTAATTAATGGTTGCTAGGGAAGAATACTTAGACTTTACATGTGATAAGGGCAGATTTAATGTTTTGGAACAGTTAAATATTTTATGTTGATAGACATAGAATGTCGATATATTGTTCATAGTGATATAGCTTTACCATCTTGCCTGTTTTTTCATGATTGCGTATCTCATATTTTAAACTTTTGATATTTTATAAGTAAACACTTACATGTATAGTTGGTCGATATGTTCAGATACATGTATCTTTGTAGGAGTAAAACTTATGAATTTATTTTATACTCAATTTACCAATGAATAATAGCTATAAAAACAGTTAAATATATTTCCATCTACATTGAAAAAAGTATGAATAATTTTCAAGTCGATGTATATTTTTGTAATTTGATCCGATTTATCTCATTTCCATGTAAATTATTTAAATATTCACAAAACATTCTACCAAATTAAATGCTTTATTATAGCAGTGTAAGTGCTTTCCATAGATATTTCATTTTCATAGTCATACATGTGTCATAAACTGATGTTTTTCTCATGAGTTTTACAAAATATGTGTACATTTATTTCAGTTTCACTTCTACATACATTATATGTTCTTAAAAAAAAAAAATCCCGGCAAAACTCATAAAAATTCCTGGCAAATCTCACAAAAATTCCTGGCAACACTCAAAGATGGCAGAAAATGTACATCTAATCTTTGTTTGATGGAAACATATATTTTTTGAGAAAAAAAAAATTCTGGTCTAATTTTAGAAGACGTGAAACAATCAGAAATCGGCATTCAACTGTATCGCAAACTAATATCAGAAGTTTGCTGTTAAGCGAAAATGTGCCATCACAATCCCTGGCAATGTATTATTTAAATGTTGTGTATATTTCTGAAAGCAATTATGAATGTGCCAAGAATTGATTACCATTACATATCAGATTTTCTACAAATATCTTATGCACGGAGAAATATTACGAATTTCTCTAGTAGTATTAGCTACAAAGAATCAGAAATAGAATGGGGATTGTAAAGGACATACAGTAGGTGATTTGTAGATCGATGTTGGTTTTATGACGTTTTATATTGAAATGATTTACCAAACTTTTTGAGATTCTAGTCTGATCTATATTTTATTGATGTAGTGTAAACAGATTCTTGATTATACAAGTAAAGATTGATTTAATGACAAGATCCTTTTTATACGGAAATTGTTTTACATGTAGGTAACGTGCCTTATTTTGAGCCGGTCTTATTAATTGCCCTTTATTATACAAAAATGTTTTTTTATACATGGACAATATCCCAGATTTAAGTTGATTTTGTAGAATTAAAAATTTCATTCATCATCCAGACATACTTGTTCTCAGTGGAAAGGTTTGTGGGTACGGTAAACTTGCCTTTTTATCGAGTATTTTTAGAGATTAATCTCATGATTGTTTTAATCACTGCCAGGAAAAGATCGGGGAAAATATACGTTACTCAGAAATTTGTCAAATGTCTAATTAAAAGGTGTAGAAGAAATAACCAGAGAAATTTAGTGCTTTGAATCCATTGTGCAAGTGTGAACAATAGTATCTATGAAAAACTGTAGAACAATTGTTAAAGATATTCTTCATAGGTGCAAGTTTCCCTCCGTCACTGTGGCGTGAAGGAGAAAATCGTGAAATCTGATCGTACCGTATAAGCAGAAATTTTCGCGAGATACTTATTTTTCTATATTCGCGATGGAAGTGAAAACGCGAAAAAATGTTCTAGCGAAAAATTGTATTTCATTAGATGCATTATGAGTTGTATATGTATATATACTTGCTTATTTTTTAGTTATGGCGAAAAATTGTAGTTGCAAAAATAAAGAAACACATTTTTACCATTAAATCGCGAAATTTGATCCTCGCAAAAAAATCTGATTATACGGTATTTTTGTGGCCATTTCATAAACTTCATCGTCGTTATAATTTGAATTAAAATGGGTTTGATCGAGATCTGTGTAGAAGTAGAAACTTGTGTCGTATTTGTACAAAACGTAAACGTTGTCAATATGTATATTTTGTTCTTAGTTTTCCATTTTAGCGGCCAGCATTCCGTAAGAGTATTGTTGAAATGAAATGAAAAATTATTGATTATTTAGAAGTTGAAGGCTTTATCCAAGATTATTCTATTTAGATTACATGGAAATCTAATATGGTACATGATTTGATTCTAAGAACTTAAGTATAGATCCACATAAGAGTCAGACAGGGGTGATACACCAAAATTTTTTGCAAAACTTTTTATTTCTGTTTTGAGACATGTATGAGGTACAAATCAAACATATTATATTCATTTCTGAAGGTAGCAATGGCGAAGTGAGATATTCACCTCATAATTTATAAAGAATTATGAAGAAAAAAAAATTGCGGGAAAATTTCTCTATATACATGTAATTCAACCAAAATTGCTTCCTTTATAACTTTCTTCACCATCCAAGTATGAGGGAAATTCCTTCAGAACATTCAAATGGACGCTAATCTGAACACATTTCAACAGAAAAAAAGTTCTGCAAAAATTTTAAGGTTTTTCAACTGCCTGATCCTTTTTCGCTTCTATCATATACGTGTATGTACCTCTAAACTACATGTATCTTTCTGCCGTCTTCGTTACACTAAATTTTCCTTATGAATATTCATCCAAAAGACGTATGTGTACATGTAAATGTTCTAAAGCAACATACAGGTTTAAAATTATGTTTTGTTTTCTAGGATTATGGGAACACTTGATACGAATAAAGCACACCACTTTTCCTTTTTCAGTATCGGAATATAGATCTATATAATCTCTATTGTATTACCATACAGAGTATAATCATGTATCAACATTGATTTTATATCTTTTATTTCCTGTATCGTTCTATGCCCTTTATCTTTCAAAAGATACATGTACTATGTAAATTTAGCTTTGCTTGTCTTTGTAAAGCTTCGATGATCATTACAATCAAATAATATTTCAGTATTTAGTCAAGAATTTTGATTTTGTAATTTGCAATGATGTACAATTCTTTTGTTATTAGTACATACATAGATTTCACATTTTATGGAGATACTTAGATTTAAACTTTCTTCGTTTTAGGCAATGTTATCATTATGCCGCTTCACAATTCGATCGTGTCCGTTTTATTTAGTCATACTGCTTGTTTTCTGTTGCCAGTATGATTCAGTCTTAACGCTTCTGAATCTGTTTATATCGTCAATTTTGTATAAGCTACAGTACTACATGTATAAGCTTTTCCACTATTAGAGCCACGTTAGCCCATTTGGGCCTCTTGTTCACAAGAATTTTATATGAGCCTCGTTATTTATTCATTTTACATTAACAGTGTTGTGCATATGAATGTTGTATACTGTTGGCATCTAACATGAAATGTATCACCCGTTACTCCCATTATTACAGTACATGTATGTTGATTTGGTCCTTTGTCTAACATTTTTAACATTTCTCTAACAGATTACGTATAATATACAGTCACCTGCTTTATAAGCAAATTACTGTAGCTTTGGGGCAAATGGATAATATTTAAACGTAAGATAAATTTTATTTACGTAACTATGATGTTCTCTGACGTCATCAGAGAGATGGATTAGCAGAATGTCGCAAATATTTTAACTAATTCCTTTAAGAACTTTGCTTTTTAGAAGGAAGGAACATTTTTTCCATTTTTTGTATGTTAGTTAATGACAGAAGTTGGAGCTGAAAATCATAACAGAAAATTTGAACTAAAAAAAGAGAAGGGGGGAAAATCGGAAGAATTTTTACTTAGTCAATTCTACAGTCAGCTTTAAGAAATGCTTCATGCTTACACCTAGAATTTGTTTACATAGAAGATAAGATTTTTCCAAGTTTTCGAAATGGACCTTTATGATGTAAGCATTGTCTTTGGAAAGATTGTCAAAGAAACACGAAACTTTTGAAAATTCAAGTAAACTTTCTTGTCTTCAAAGAAAATACGTGCGAGTTCTAAAGAATCAATTTTTGATACCATTTAGAATAAGATTAAAATATTTGTGACACTCTGTTGATTGAAGAGCTAGTTTATACAAGTACGTGTATTTTTTCAGTGCATTCCATATAAGTAAAGGTTGTGAGTAAGCGCACTACATGAATTTTTACTTCATTACCAAGTATCAGTTTGTTATTTCTAATTGACCCTTCCGAACGTGGGAAAAATTTGAGAAATTCCATGACGTCACAATGCGATGTTTGACCGAGGTTCGAAGCTTGTTTGTCCGAGGTAAAAGCATTATGACGTCACAACATTTTGCATTTTTTTTCCACAATCGGAAGGGTCAATTACATGTAAATGTTACTCTAGTTATTTACAGCTGATTTTGGGGATTTTTTTTAGCTATTTGGCATTATATATTTGTATACAGTAACGGCTAATTGTTATAGAAATATTACAGATACATTCCATGTAAACTGAAATTTTTTTTTTGTCGTTATTTTGTATAATTATCCTCTACAACAAGTGTTAAACGACTCATTATTGTAACAATAGTGTCATTGTCTTGTCAATTTGCAGATTAGAGAAATGTGAATTTTGAAGTAAAAATTTTAAAAAATTTAAATTTGAAGTAAAAATTGAAGTCTGACAAAAATTGTAATAAAACTTGATGCTCCTAGTGTCTAGATATTATCCTTTTTCGTGACTTTTGCTGTCAATTTTCGAATTTTGTAAAGAGCCAAACTTAAAAATTTTCCATGGAAATTGATAAAGTTTTAAAAAAATACCAGGATTTTTAGAAGAAAATACAAAATTTTTAGGAATATTGGATGTTTTTAAAAGAAACATCTGAAACTTATTCATTTCACTATAAATTTACAGATTTTGATGTCAAGGAAAACACGTCGTAATATTAATCAATTGTACAATTAACTTGCTTTCACATACAAGTATGTATAATATTTCTTTAAAATTTTAAATCAATCAATAATGAATCTGCAAATTTACAAGGCTTTGAACTGTAATTTTCTGTGAATTATATTTTACTTGGTGCTAATTTGAAGAAGGCTAGGGTGAAAGCTAAGCCCTCTCAGAGATATTTTTAACGCATATAAACTTATGCGGTATTTTGGTGAGACAAAACAAATTGACTATTATTTAATGATAAATAATCTTGCTATACACATGTATAATCATGATAGATACAGACAAAAAATGATACAAGTACGTATCAGTTACCATGGAAACATGAATTATTATTTACTGAAATATTTTTAAAAGAACACGTGTAACCATTAGGAACAAAATGATTGTCAAATTTTCCTATTAATAGTTAATAAATCCACTACAAGAATCATCATTAAGAACATGTATACAAGGCTGATTTGATAACAAGTTTTGATTTCGCTACTAACAACCCTTTATGCTAACATTTCTCACTACGATACAACATAGCTACATTCAAGTATGCATCTTTGCAAGTTCACATTATGGTATCAGATTTTTAATAAAATGGATGTATTTCAAAGATATTGTTGTTTACATAAAAATATCATTCCAAGGAATGCATGTGTCGCCTGCAAAACATAGCGACACTCGGGAATCACTTTTATAGGGTGCGACATCCAAGTGTGACTGACAAATCGACAAAGTGATCCCTAAGTGTCGTTATGCGTCGCAGGCAACATGAAAAAAGAAGTGTATGGATATTAACAAGTTTATGACAAAGAGGACCCTTCAGGTACCCATGTTGGAAATCATCCTTAAGCAAGTAATTGTGACATTATGGGGTGTCAATATCTTGTCAGAATAGTTGAGGAAGAAATTTTTATCCATTAGCATCTTTTACATCAGCCCTCTGCTCTTTATTTGTGTTGGGATGGACGTCTGTCAAGCAGATGGGTCAACTGCTGGTCCTAGAGATTTTTTTCCAGGCATAAGCCAAAAACCTTTAGAGATAAAGAAATGAAACTTCATATACATGTAGTTACTCCTCAGGAGTGATGTGACCTATTGATTCCAGTGTCCAAAGGTCAAGGTCATAGGACCGATATTTGATATTGTTGTCTAGAGCATGAGAGTGTATTACAGTTTTGTATCATGCTTTATCATCAAACTTGATGGATTTACTTTGTATGAGTCGTTCCATATTGATTTTGGGGACAAAGATTTGAAATGGTATCCAGGTAATAATGGAGTATGTAATGTATTCAACAATGTATGTATCGCACTTATCATCATGCAACTTTATAGATTTGTTTCCTTTGAGACAAGGATGTGCCCTTCTCCATAATGTTCATTTGGTTCACTTTCATCTCTTTGTTGATGACATTCTGCTTCAAGTAGTACACAGCCAATTGTGCCTCATATGAAATTGAAATGAAATGAATACCAGATGTGGATTTTAAAGAATTCGAAGGAACTTTTAGAACATCTGAAATCCACTCATTTTAGTAGAGTCCATTCGATCAAAGCCTTTGATTTTTCGACACTTTACACTACAATTCCACATTCTAAATTGAAAGAAAGACTCGCAAAAATTATAAGTAATGCGTTTACAAGTAAGAACGGTAATCGCAAATACAAATTTATTGTTGTTAACTATGACAAAACCTACTTTGTAAAAGAAAAGTCAGATTCTGAAAATAAGTACACTGAAACAGACATTATTCAGATGTTAAACTTTCTGATCGACAACATTTTTGTGGTGTTTGGAGGAAAGGTCTTCCAGCAAATTGTCGGAATTCCAATGGGGACAAATTGTGCCCCACTCCTTGCCGACATTTTCCTTTACTCGTACGAAGCTGAATTCATTCAATCTTTGGTCTCTGAAGGGAAAAGATACTTAGCTTCTGACTTCAACTTCACTTACAGATACATAGACGATGTGTTGTCCATCAATAATCCAAAATTCGCGGATTACCTGAGCAGTATCTATCCTTCGGAGCTTGAAGTCAAAGAAACTACAGAGACAAATAATTCAGCATCCTATTTGGACATAATGTTGTCCTACGACACTGATGGTCACATGAACACCTCACTCTATGACAAACGTGACGACTTCAATTTCAGCATTACGAACTTTCCTTTTCTGAGTAGCAACATCCCTTCATCGCCTGCTTATGGCGTGTTCATATCTCAGTTGATACGCTATGCCAGAGCAAGTACCAAATATACGGATTTTGTTCTGAGAGCTAGGCGTCTTTCAGATAAGCTTCTCAGTCAGGGATATGTTTGTGACCGACTAACATCGTCACTGAGGAAGTTCTACGGTCGATATGGGGAACTCGTCATACACTATGATATCCCACTATCCAGAATGGTGGATGATATTCTGTCATAGACCATTTGAACCATCCAACCAAAGATTGTACTCTATATCTTCCAAAATGGAAGTAACCGGATGTGACAGTTCTACAGAATTGAAGCGACGGGTGTTGCATGCAAGCAGGAGATGCTTACTCTTCCTGGGCACCTGGTCTCACTCTCATATCGGGAGTTCGCTTCTTTTCATATGGTGGAGGTTTTTGTTTTTGTTTGCTTTGGTTCCTGTTTTATCCTGATTTTGTATGCCTTCGGTTTCTGATTTTCTGAATTATCGATTTTGTACTGTAGACAGGGATATGGTCATTATCCATATTTGTCATTCATGTACTTTACATGAATGTTCACATGAAATTTATGTGAAACGAGCACGAACATGAAATTTACATGAATTTTTTCACATGAAATTCATGTGAAGATTTTTACATGGATGTTATGTGAATTCAGTTTCCAGTGAATGTCACTTAGAAAAATTCATGTGAAGGAAATTTATGTGAAATTCATGTGAAATCTTATGTGAAATTTACATGAATTTTACATGAACTTTCATGTGAAATTTACATGATGCTCATTTCATATGAATTTCATGTGAGGCACAATTGGCTGTGTAGCATGCACTGCTTTCAGTGCTTTGGATGATGTCATTGATTGTTCTGGTGGGCAAATGCAGCGTACAAAGATACAAAAGTTAACCGAAAGAACATTAACATTAAAGGATCACTTGATTGAGGGGTCAAGGTCACAAGACCTTCATAATTGAAAAAAGGGTTTCCCAATCATAATGAAGTGTGCATTGTTTCTTTCAGCATGAAACTTCATAGATCTGTGCCCTGTAAGTAGAGGATATGCCTTTTTCTTAATTTGATGCGAGAAGGGCAGGCAGTTGGGTGTCTGGGCGTCAACCATTGGTTTCCGGACTATAAGTCAAGTATGATACATGCTAGTGCAATGAAACTTCATACACATACTCAGCATGAGTCGAGAATGACCCTATAGATAATGGGGTCAAAAAGGTCAAGGTCATACTACTCCGATGTGTGAAAATGGTATCTGGATGATATAAGAGGGTGTACTGCACTTATGGTCATGAAACTTGCCAGAAGTCTTTCCCATGAATCAAGGATGACCCCTATTGATTTTGGGGTCAAAAGGTCAAGGTCATAGTACTCTGGTGTTTGAAAATGGTTTACAGATGATACGATAGGGTGTATTGCACCTATGATCACGAAACTTGCCAGAAATGTTTCCCATGAATCAAGAATGACCCCTATATATTTTGAGGTCAAGGTAATAGGACTCGGATGATTGAAAATGGTTTCCGGACCATATTAGAGCCTGTATTGCACCCATGATCATGAAACTTTCCAGAAATATTTCTCATGAATCAAGGATGACCCCTATTGATTAATGGGTCCAAAGGTCAAGGTCACAGAACTCTGATGATTGAAAATGGTCTCCGGACCATATTAGAGCCTGTATAGCACCTATAATCATGAAACTTGCTAGAAATACTTTCCATGAATCAAGGATGACCCCTATTGATTAATGGGTCCAAAGGTCAAGGTCACAGAACTCTGATGATTGAAAATGGTCTCCGGACCATATTGGAGCCTGTATAGCACCTATAATCATGAAACTTGCTAGAAATACTTTCCATGAATCAAGGATGACCCCTATTGATTTTGAGGTCAAAAGGTCAAGCTCATATCACTGATGATTGAAAATGGTTTCAGGACCATATTTGAGCATGTATTGCACCTATAATCATGAAACTTGTCAGAAATGTTTTCCATGAATCAAAGATGACCCCTATTGATTTTGGGATCAAAAGATCAAATTCATAGGACTCGGGTAATTGAAAATGGTTTCTGAATTATATATGAATGTGTATCAACCTGAAACGTACCTGTGACGTTTCCCATCTGTCGAGATCATTCAAGTTTTGCAACTCGGCACTTTGCATCTTTGATGTATTTAAAGCTTATTAAAGTATTACTGTTGGCAAGGTCCTAGGACACTGACAACTGAACATAGTTTCTCTGTTCTGAACTCGGTACTTGTTTTCCTCTTATCATTATTGAATCATGACTTGAACATAAAGCCTATGGATTTTTTTAATCATAGAGGTCAAAGGTCAAGTCAAAATATTCAAGTTTTGCAAAATGGCACTCTGCATTATTGATGAAAATTTCATCTTATTTCTTTTGAGTTTGAAGAAAATGGATGCAAAGTGCAGAATAAAGTACATGTAAATTCACAGTATCAGCAAAGAGACCTCTAGGAAAAAGGGGGACTCGGAAACATAGAAAGGTACATGAAAATTCACAGTATCAGCAAGGAGACCTCTAGGAAGGAGGTGGACTCAGGAACATACAAAGGTACATGAAAATTCACAGTATCAGCAAGGAGACCTCTAGGAAGGAGGGGGACTCAGGAACATAGAAAGGTACATGAAAATTCACAGTATCAGCAAGGAGACCAATGCAAAATATTCAAAGTCAATTAAGACGACACTGTTGGAACCAAAGCTGATCATAAACGACTACAAGACCTAAACAATCAACAAGCAAACACCTACCTCCTTGTATTTTCTTTGGCAGATGTTCTATGGTATGTCTCCTTTTGTTGTGAATGGGGAACAAACTAACTCACTAGCCTTAGTATCTTTATGCTTGCTTAAAAGTCACAAGAGAAAGAACCCTTAAATAGACCACTTTCTGTTCTTGTCAGAAAGTTAAAAATGTTCGAGTCAACATCTTTTGGCACTGTTTTATCTTAAAAGTAAAGACGTCGAGTAGTTATATGCGTCAGTATAACAATCCCTTTCTCTTGTCATAATGATGCACACGCATCAGATTTATTGTGCAACAATTTCGCTTAGCGTTTACACGGCAGAATTTGTTGCGCAATAAAGTTATTCCGAAACAAACTGAAAATTTATTGCGCAATAAATTTTGTCATGTGAACGCAAAACAAATTTATTGCGCAACAAATTTATGTTTATTGCGCAATAAACTCTCCGTGTAAATGAGGCATTATATTATGACGCCACTATTAATAGATGCAATTCCATTGTGACCTAACAATGAAAAAGTGCGCAAAAATTGCCTACCTTGGTTTTTATCGCATTTTGTCAGCCATTATGAATTTCGGCAAGTGGCCTATTATCAAGACCAATTTGAAATTTAAAATCAATTTTAAATTTAAAATAAATTGATGGGGCAAATAAAGATAATTTGATTGAAGGTCTTTTTAAAAAGGAATTACAGAGTAAGTTTTTTGTGAAGATTTAATTTTATAACACATATTCCTTATAACAATTTCTACAAGCCAATCATTCACTAAGCTCAACAAATAAATAATAACAATGACAAAATAAAATTATAACAAAGAAATAGCTCACAATATTCATGTAAAAATTATTCAAAATTATAGCGAAATCACAACATAATTGTAAAAATAGTAAAATTGTAAAATATTGCACAGTTAACATAATGACGATCAAAGCAGTTGTTCGGTGAATTCTGTATAACATATCACTTCATACAACATGTCAATTTTTCATGTATCTTGGAAGGCGTGTAAAGAAGGCATATACAGGAGATACTAGTCTATTTTTAGTAGAAAGTGCCCAAATAGATTTTGAATACATGTAGCTCATTGGCAGTACCCAAAGTTTTTAAAAATTCAAATCTTAATTAACATTTTCACAGTTATATTACTGCATACGCTATCTGACTCTTTGGGTTAGTAATTGTTTACAATCATATAAAAACAAATCAACCCTTCCAAATCTTGGAAAAATAAGATTGATAAATGAGACATCTTCTCGTTCAAATAACTCTAGAGAAATCAAATGACATCATGAATCAGTCGTGGAACTGCTTTCAAATTTTGTGCTGAAAATATTAGGGTCTGTAAATAATGGTATTGTTTTGAAGTTCATTACCACATGTTATATATATTGAAGAAAAACAGAAATAACTATACAATTTGATTTGTCAAACATATAATAACAACAGTAATACTTAACAAAATTGGCACAAAAATTATAAATAATTGTATATCAAGCATCATACATTCTAACAAATGTTGACAATTTTGCACCACAAATACTAAAATGGCATTATTCACACAAAAATATTGCACATTTATAGTGAAATTTATAAAAGACCCTTAAAATTGAAATGTTGCAATTAATTTCTTGTATAAGCTGAATAATTGGCTTATAATAAAAATATTGCACTTAATGTATAATGACATCTGTAAATTACAGTAAGCATTCAGTTGTATACACTGCCATCCGCATAAATAACTATACAAACAAGGAAATCATCTTAAATTCAATATTAGTTAAATCCTAATTTTTCTATTCTGAACCTGAAAGAATCATAATAATTGGCTTCACATAATTCAAAATTGTGAATTGTGATAAAGAAAATGTAAAAGAGAAACTTTTTTCATTGCACAACTTTTTTTCAAAAATTGTCATTTTTATGTAAAAAAATAATGAAAATTCAATAAATGTAAATATTTGGGTCAAGTTTGTTGCAAATGATTTCTGTAAGGTTCATCATCAGAGTTATACAGCAATGGATTCCAAACTGTTCATTTTTTAACAGCAACATTAATAGAAATAGTGTTTACTAATTTATGGATGGCAGTGTACATACATGTACAAGGGTTGTCCCTGAAAATCAAAGACATTGCTCACAATTTCTCTATTTTGCGTTATATCTAAGCAAGGTTTACTTTTCCAAGATGTGAATTTAACTACATGGGAAGTATTAATTGTCAACAAAGTTGAAATCCGTCATGAATAATAAAAATAAATTGAATTACATGGATTAGAGGAGCGGTTAAACCCTACCAGAGCAGTCTGAAATATTCATGCGACAAAAAAATACAGAACTGATATTAAAACCAGTTTAATACTTACATGTATATATGCATGTACAAATATTACCTTCTTATCGTAAATGTCTACGCTTTTCTTGGACAACCCTCGTACAGAATATAAGACTAGAAAGTTATGTCCTCTGTCATATATACACATGTGTATTCCCAAATGCATGACATCGACCTTTGACCTTGAAGATGACCTTGGCACTCATTGGACGATGAGTTTTGCCATTCTCTGCCATAGTGTGAAAGCCTCACCACTAAGTAACTGGATGAATAGATTGATGCATAAGTATAAAATGGCGCATTGCAAGCGAAATTATAGTTTACAACGAAGAGCATCAGAATTACCAGTGTTAATGGACATCGATATGGAACCATCAAATTGATGTACATGGACTACTAGGAGTTACATATCTGTATACCAGCAGGCAGGGGATTGATCAGCAAAACACATGCTATAGACTCCCCTTTCTTTAAACAATATTGAATTTTTCAGAAATCCATTATATTTGCCCCTCTCAAAAAATTATTCAATTTTTCAGAAGTACATGTACACTTGTACATTGTATTTGTAAACACGAAAGTAGCTTATTTCTGGAAACGTTCATACTTCCGTGGAGTCTATTTATAGACAGTGGCGGTGGAGTCTATTTATAGAAATTAATCTCAATACTAGCAATATGCATGAAGATTTCAGCCGCTTTCAGTGCGCCACTTTCGTCAAAGTTTGACATCATTTCTTCCATGTCTTCCATGCACTTACTTTCGAGCTCTTTAATGTTCTCTAGAACCATTTCGCCAATAGGATCCATCGTATTCAACTTTTCCTGGAACTTCTCATGACTTAACCATAACGGATGCTTCCTGTCTACAAGTATCGGATTACTGGTGGCGCCCTCTTTATTTACCGGCTTAACGACCCCTGTGACGGGTGATTTAGTGTGGTGACCTATGTCTGCGTTTGGACAGAATATAAACGGCTTAAAGATGCTCGCTTGTGGTTTGGGCGTGGCAGTGAACCAGTGACAGGAAATGCCTGGCCGAGGGGAGAGAACTGAGACCTGACTTCCTGTTGTGACAAACGACCCGGAAATATATGTGTTTATTTCTTCACTGCGGAGAACTTCCATCATTTCTTTAACCTTGAAGTTACCTACAAATAGCGAAAGACAAAGTTAAGTTGTATTTGAAATTAGAGTTCTAAAGTAATTTATTGAAATCGTATAATTTAGAAAATAGCAATTTACAACATTAGGTATGTTGCCTGTCACATGTTTGACCCTTGATATGTGACCCTCTTTGGGTATTGAATCTCATTATGTTTGAAAATCTATGTAAGATTGATATAGAAGTATAAGGCATATCAATCATGTGGTTTGTGTGACTACCAGAATGAGTTAGGTGGCTGCCAAGAGAATGATCCCAAGTGTCATTCTTGTGTTGCAGGCAACATAACAATTCTCATAAAAACATAATAATTCATCTAAATTTATCTTGGACTTTTTTTATAACTTCTGTCGAAAATTCAAGAAATGTTTTCTTAATCTTTACTTTTGAATGTCAATGAGCAGCAATTATTTTGGTCATATACATGTACACGTTTGTACATATTTGTACTAAGGATCTTGCAAAATGTCAGATAAAAAATCAATCTATACAACAAAGTTAACACCAAAGCTTGGACAATTAATCCCTATATACCTGCAGAGCTATATTTCTCCAAGAGTTCTTTCCCTTTATTGAATCTTGCCTCTGAATTTGCATCATCTTCACAATGCCTCTCTGAAAATACCCTGGAAAAGTTGAAAGGACCATCCTCTTCTTTATAAAGATCTAGAGATTTGGCCTGTTCCACTATATCAGGGGATGACAGGTCGTATTCTGCTTCTATTGTCAGCTGATTGGATAAATTTCTAACTCCCTCTAAAATTAAAGAAATAATGTATAGTCAAAAAACAATTACATGTAAAGCAATTAATTTAATGAATTCAACAAAATAATGAAAATTTAGCTAGTTGAGAAGAAAAAAAATGTGCCCAGATAGAGTGGGGATGGAAGTCATGTCAAGCACTTGGCAAATAGGTGCACTAGACTGAATTTACTACATCAAATTTCAAACACTTTCAATTAAAATTAAAATTTCAAATACATGTAAATGCATCATGAAGATATTTAATGTCCTGTTCACTAATTCCAGAGCACCCTGTTTTGGCAATTCATTCTGTCGTCTGAATAATTTTCCTATCAATTATTGTTTCCGAGAATTGACCTCCTTTAGTCGTAACTGGAAATTAACTTCAACTTACCCTATCTGCTGTCTTCAAACCGCAATATGAAAAATAAAACGTCTACAGGAAATTCCCATGTTAATTTCAATCCGCCTCCATATTGTTCTCCGTGTCAACAATAGTAAACAGTGAAGTCAAAGCCTCCGACGTCACACATTTTCAGCGATTTTACTAAAGAAAATCCCTGTAGACTTTTCATTTTCCGTCCTATTTTTAACTTAACTGACGTACAGCCAAAACAATGGTATTTTCTATTACGACTAAAGAAGTACTATAAAACTGATATATTTTTGGAAGATGACATTATCATACATGTATTTAAGAGAAAATTGGGAAAACAGGGTGCTCTGGAATCAGTGAACAGGACAGTAATGAACTGGAGCTTTGGCATGTCAATAAAAAGCCTTTAGTTAGAACTATTTCAATTCATGATACTGATATTTTTAGCTTGAACGACCACTCTTACCATTCACTATTTCCGCAAATTGAAATTTTACAAGCTTTAAAATACCTAGATGCATACGCTAATTATAGCATTCTTTACCACTTCAGAATCCCAAATTCACGATCGAAACGTTTCCAATGGGAACCTTGCATTATAAATACTACTACTCTTACCTTTGACAACCTTAGCCACCCAAAGTTTCCCAGCAGTCTCTACGACCCATGCCTCTTTACTGTCAACCACTAGAAAACTGTTGTGATACGCCCAATTCTTTGACTCCTCAGAACATGGTCCACCTTGTCCATGAGTAATCAGTAATTGACCAATCAAATCAACCGATTCTCTAGCTGTGGCACATCTCTCTAACACAAGTCTGAAAGTTAAAACCAAAGCCATTGGATGAAGGCTGTTGAAACTATGCAGTAAATTATCAACAACTGACCAATCAAATCAACCGAGTCCCTGGCTGTCGCACATCTCTCTAACACAGGTCTGAAAGTTGAATCCAATATGTCATTTGATAATGATATTCAAATTTGATTATAAATTCACATTGCAGATTTTAATCATAGCAAAAACTATCTTTTTTAATTGATATTTCATGGAATAATGAATTTCCTAGAAATTCAACACACTCAGGCAATCTGAAAATAGAGTTGTAAATTCTCAGTCTGCATATTCATTTGGTCTTATCTTCTTTGTAAATTTTAAGCGTCATTGTTAGTTTCTTGTTGAAAGGCTTCATGAATTTGATCATGACTATTTGATATTTTTTATCATTGCCAATTAACTTGTTTCTTCCTTCGCATTTTTCGATAGCTATCTTTTTTTTTGGTCAATTTACAAATGTATCAAAATTCTGATGAACAAAAATTCAGAAAACATCAAACCTGACAATATCTTGTCCAATCAGCTTTTCTTTGAGATCTTCTTTACCAATCAGCTTATTCCAAACAGGATGATTGACAGCGCATACTCCCTTTTCATTGGCTCCCATCTCGGCTCCCCACGCCCATCCAGGTTTACTCAGTATTGTGGTGTAGGTCCTAGCTACTTGATCAATCTCTATGTATGTACACTGCATGGAAAATGGACAGCATTTAACATTACAACCAAATCAATATTGCAATTATACTATTATAAATGTACATGATTTTATATCTATTTACATCTTTGCTGCATAACCAAGGACATAGAAAGTCTGATTAAGAGAAACATCAATCAAGGTCATTTATATTCATCATACAAAGTTTATTGTTATTTTCTGAGTGTGTTATTCAGAATTTTTTTTCTGATACAATAATTTGATAGACTGTTTTCTACATTTATGAGCTAACAAGCAATACATTGTACCATCACTTATATAAATGTATATCATATCAATGTAAAATTAAACTTTATTCATAAACTACTGTGATTTTTTTCGCTGGGGAGAAATTTCGCAATCATAGCATCAAGACATTTGGCATAGGGGAAATATTCTTGATATAAATGTCTTTCCCATTGTAAAAATGCAACGCGGATATTTCTGCGCGGGGGGAAATTATTGCGAAATTGAAATAGAAAATAATTTGAGATATATATTTCAGATTAAAATCGTAATTGATTTAATTTTAAATCCTTGAGAGAACCTTGCATTTCTCCTCCTCTACGTTATGGTCACTGCCTTTGACTAGTACTACTTCCTGCACTTCGCATGCTGGACGGTGTGAATTTGTGCCGAATACGACGCAGCCATTAGCCGTCAGGGGAGGTAACACCACAAAACTATCGGCCATCAGTTCTCCTTGTTATCTGCAATATATTATAAACATAGGGTAATCAAAGACTACATAACACACCGTAGCAGTTATTCAAGGTCAAGGTCACTTGGTTAAAGGTCATCGTCTCGGAGAAAAGTCTTGGTTATTCAATAATGAAAATATGCATGAAATATCAAAGCCCTTACCCTTATAGTTCAAGAGATATAGACCAGGTTAATTTTCAATTGAAAGTCAAAGGTCAAGGTCACTAGGTCAAATGTCAAGGTCTCAAATGAAAGGTCTCCTCACATCGAATTTTCATACATGTATGTACAAAGTCCTACCACTTCTAGTTGAAGAGATACAGCTCAGGTTAGAGTTTTGAAAAGCAGGTCAAAGCCCAAGGTCACAGTCAATAGCAATCTCCTACACATGCGGCCGATTTCAGTTCCGTTTTTCTTCACTTTGAAATCTACCTCTGCCGTCATCGCCCTATTGTTTGTCTGCAAGATTCTTGCAGACTGGAACTGGGGCTTCATATTTGTAAATTAAGTATTGCAAGTATATACCAGCAGGTTTGATTACATTTCTGAGGTATACAGTGTACATGCAATGCTTTTCTTTCGATGTAATACGATGCAGTATCAGGGATTCTTTCTTCATTCGTATGTTGCCAACACGATCAGCTGAGCGAGAAGTCCCCAGTAAAAATACAAATTCTAGCTATAAATCGAAACCTACCATCTTTAGACATGAGTCTTGTATAAATTTTCCTACATCAAGATAAGAATCGTTTCCTTCATTGCCCATTTACTCGCCCCTAAACACTCAAATATGTGTTTCTACCTTTGAATCTTTCGCAATGTTTACGTCAGAAGTCCGAATGACGTCACTGTGACGACATGCCGTGCCTTCGATGCCTCTCGGGTTTTATCATTGCGTGAAATGGCGTAGGAAAATAGCGATGACGGCAAGGTTATATTGCAAGCCTGTGCCGCCTATGACCTTGTTGCAAGTTGAGTCAATAGGACAAAGGTCATGGTCTCAAATGAATGGTCTCACTTTGGGTCAATCCTCTGCAGAACTACAGCTCATCTAGTTATAATAAGGCTGGAGAAAGATTTCAGCACAGCAAAGATATATCACCAACTTCGCGTCCAAGGTTAAAGTTATAAGAAAGCAGGTCAATGTGCAAGGTCAAGGTTAAAGGGTGAAAAGTCATGGTAACATATTTAATATCTGATCAAAGCTATCTTTATGGATATAAGCATGATAAAGAATATATTAGTCATATGATATTGTGGTTGGGAAGGAAATTTTGTGGATGCAGGGCCAATTTCCTCGATTTTCTAAACTTTTAATGGGTCATTACTTTCTTAAGAAGTACTAAGACTTCAATGGGCCATTTCAAAATTAATGGAATTATGGCACATTGCCCCTCTGCATGAGTCGCGCGCTGTGTCCTTCCCAATCACTGATGCTATTATGATAAATATGATAAAACGCAGAAATCCTCCATATAATACTACGTCAAAATTAGCCACTTTCCATGGGTAAGAAATCACAGTAGAGCAATGAAACAAAAATAGGTGCAAACAGAGACAGAATGCATAATCGTGATTATTCTGCAATACCCCCCCTCCCCTTTTTCCCCTGGAAAAAAAATTCTAGATCTTCCTATATTGAGGAAAATTTCTCTATGCAATGGCATGTATTTCTTTATATTTGTTAAACATAACAGAGACGAATACAGAATATTGATCTAAAATATAAAATAGATAAGATTTGAACATCACCTGACAAAATCCGGAAAAATCAATACAGATTGACTAAATAAGAAAACCGGATGAAAATTATGTGGCACATATTCAGTATATATATCAACTCCTTTTCTTAAAGTTACTGTATTGCAAGAATAAGTACATACATTCATATTAAATTTCATAATACTTTAAGGAAACTTAGAGACAAAGGGACAAACCTCTGCAAAATGTTAAAAAATGTCGTCCGGAAATCGTTCTCCTTTCGGTTTTTTGTTAGATTGTACCTTACATTTCCTGCGCCATATTTCGGGCACCTGCAATCTTTTCAAGCAAATAAAAGTTCAATTTTACAATAAAGTAAAATGTTTATACCATTCAGAGTCCTTTAGAAACTTACCTCTTAACAGGCAAGTGCTCATTAAGACTGTGAGGAACTTTGTTTTGAAACAGTTTGAAAAGGGGGGGGGGCTGTCTTCTTCACGACAGTTTTAACATAACACTAGTCCAAAGATGAGTTCTTGTAGCCCATTGTATTATTTGTTTGATATCTAATAGCCTTGCAAAGTCTTGTGGCGCATGTGTAAAGGTGAGTCGGTGCACACAGAATAAACCATAAGAAATTAGGCGTTGACATCACGCAGAATAAACCATGTACAGGGTGAAAGGGAGGGGGAGGAAAGGGGACAGGAGGGAGGGAAAGGGGGAAAAAGGATGGGAGGGGGCAGGAGGAGGGTGGGAGGGGGAAGGTAAGGGAAGGGTGAAAAGGAGGGGGGGGGGTAAGAGGGTGGGAGGGGAGAGAGAAGTACTCCCTGTAAATAAGACTTTGACATCATATAGCGGTCCATAGAATTGCAGAAAACACCGAAAACACCCTAGTATTTACAGAAAACACCGATAAATGTACAGAAAACACCCATATATCATTCAAAAACACCCTCAGGATGGTAAAGTGGACCGATTTACATATACTACCAAAGTTTCATCTGTGTAAATTGCATTTTGAATGACTTAGGACAGATTAATCATGTTAATATTTGATACACACATTCTATTTTTAGATCCGCGCGTCATATCGTTTTTCATCTATTTCATTCCTGTGCCTGTGCATTTTTTAATGACTTTTTTTGGTTTTTGTTTCTTGTGTGTTTGGTTTTTTTTTCAAACTAGAATACCTTACCCATTCACGTTTGAAACAACAAAAGGAATGAAAAGGGGAGGGGGTCATTTTTGTCCACTTTGAATATTATTTTTTATGTATTTTGTTATTTATCTATTTCTACTTCTTATTATTTTGATTTTATTTATTTATTTATTTTTTTTATTATTATTTATTTTTTTTATGAATCATTATGCTTCAATCATTAAGTATGTTTGATTCGCCGACTTTGTATGACCTCCTTTGACAAAAAAATCTTTGATCTTAAACGCATTATAGTATGTGAAACGAACTTTACAATATCTAATTGAAATTATTCAACTTTTTCAGGGAGAGATGTCCATCTGAAAGATTCGTTGCAACAATGGTTATACCAGAATATGAAGAAGATCCTTATTATAATTATTATGATTTTCTTTTTTCATTCTAGAAATGTACAAACTTCCTAATTCTTGTTTGTTTTACAGTATGAATATGTTATGATCAAATGTACAATTGATGAAATAAAGATGAGATACTTCCTATAGAGTTTTATACATTGAATTCGATTGCAGCATTACCGTTACACATATTTCATTTAGGGTAAACTGGTCAAATTTCGACCACGACTATTGTTTTTCCTTCAGCCAGATGTTTTCAATTACAAGGGCGGATTTAGGGAGGTGGGGACGGGGGTCGGGAAAAAACCCCGGTTTCCGGGGGCTTTTTTTTTTGTTTTTGTTTTTTTTGTGGGTTTTTTTTTTTGTAACATTAGCACTCAAAAAAATCCTGCAAACGTAGTAAAAATTGCTTAATGCCCAACAGAATTCACCATTTTGAATCAAAATTTACAAAAGTTTTGTGATCGTATTACTATATCGATTCGATACCTCATCAATATTGGAGTACTTATGGATATATATATACATACAGACATTCGCGAAGTTTTTGTAAAGGGTTTACTGTTTATTTTATGCTCGAAAAATTGTCCTCATTCCAAGTAGTTACTGTATTTGTTATCTCAATTTTTAAATGCTACCTGAAATTAACAAAGCATGTTCACAGGCATAAAGAAATATACGCTACAGGTATTTGTATGATGAAAAGTCATTTCACTGAACAAAATACTAGTATAGCAGCATTCAACAGAGGGGAGATGGATCGGATGGAAACTTCCTCAAGGGCAGATCTATAGAGTCGGGGCGTAAAGAGGGGATTAGGATCCCCCTTCCTGTGATTTTTTCCCAAAATTCCTTATTTTTCCGTTGTTATGTTACATGGAATATTTTATTTGGAAACTTTTTAATAACGGCATCGAATAATCTGATCCACAGGCTGCCTATGTCATTAACAAGTTTCCAAATAAAATAAAAGTATATGGTGATAATCTTTTTTTATCTATTAATTTTCCAATTTTAAAAAAAACAATTTACATGCAAGTGACAACATCTGCAAACTTCACATAACTTTTCATTTTCAAGATGGGTACGGTTACTTTGCCTGCTGCAGAATTTGCACGAAAGATTTTTGCTTTCTGTATATTTTCTGTTTTGTTTTTAATGATAAACAAAGATAATCACAGCACTCAGATAGGCTAGGTAAGATGATTTTTACATCATGCAAAGCTTTGGCATTCCATGTTATTTCACGTACCCGAGTTGTATATATATATGTGTATAAAAGGTACATAAAAAAGGAGATGGGAAAATGTTGGTTTACAAAAAAAAAAAAAAAATTAACACGGACGGCGATTAAATGAATTCTGCAACAATGTACTGTTTATTCGATTGACTGACATTTAACCCCCACTAATTAACATTGGGTGTGAAAGAGGCCCGAAAGGGGATAATAGTATCCTGTATTTATGTAACGTACGTGCATGCATCGAATGTGATCAAATTATTCATTAGAAAAAAAAAAAACGATAAAAACATTTATGAAAACATGTTATATTCTAAAATTTGTGCGTCTAAACTATGACGTACAGAAAAACGTGCAATGAACTCCAATATAACACGAAAAAAAAACCCTTTATGAACCATTTTGAACCAATTGATCAGGCCCGGGTAGAAATGTTTTACTTACTAGAAATCGCGGTTTTTTTTTCGGACAATAGTTGTATGGCCAAACAAAAAGAAAAGTAAAAAATTATGATCTTCACTTTAACTCCCTGAAAAAAAACGGTATATAGTGATACATGATTTTATTTTTCGTTTTTAAGGAGGAGTCGCTTCTTCTCTTCCTCTTCATGTAAAAATTACTTATATATATAGGGATCGAATTCCGGACCCTTATATACCATAAAACATTTTCCTTACTTTCCAATTTTTCATTCAATTTTCCCCAGATTTTGTATCCGTATTCATATTTTTTCTTCTTTCCTTCTCTTCTGTAAAAAAAAAAACCTACTTTTATTCACCGATTCTTTTGAATTAGTTTTTTTTAATATGACACTTTTCACATTTGTTTTATATCTGAGCGAAGATTTTTCAATCAAGTCTCAAAGTTAACATAAAATTAATTAGTCAATCAATATATGTTCTTCTTCATTAATATGATATGAGTGTGCCTAGTCAAGAAGTATGAGATATGTATGGTTGATTCAATTACCGTACGTTTGTATGATTTTTCTTATTATAGTATTATCATAATGACAATGTACATGTATCACTGGATTACCATACTGTACAAAGTATCAATAAATCATCATCATTGATCATCATCATCATCATCATATTTAATTAATGAATTCCATGCAATTCTCCGTATGACCGCATTCGGCGATATCACGCTCTGATGATTTTCACACCTTCCATGTACAGATACCCCTGCATGATTGAATTACATGTGTGTACTTGTCAAAACAACGATTTGTTTATTGCGATGTTACACAAGCGCAACAGACTTACACTACCAATACAAAAAAAAAAACAAAAAACAAACCCAAAAACATACGTAATCACAGATTAGGAAGCTCACTTCGTGACAGCAAAATTCAATTCAAACATATTTCTAAGTACATGTATATTGGCTTTTTTTTTATATCGAGGTGAGCTAATGACAATAAATAAATAATTAATCAATAAATGTTTTCAGCAAATGCATGTACCTTCGAAAGACGTTGGGTATTATGATGCCATATCTTAAATTTCCATTCAAATGCGTAAATGATGAAGAAAGATGAAATAAAAAATAAAACCCCTAGATATATTTTGACCCATTTTCAGCAAAAATCGGCAAAATTCGCCCCCTTGACCCGTAAATCCATTATTCAAGTTAAGGAACTCTAACTTTAAAATCAGTCTCATTTTATTTTGCATTTCTTACTAGTCTTTTATCAACGTCTTGATTTATTGAAATTTCTTAAATTGACGAGTTTTAAGATGAAAAAAAGTCCCCAACACAACCTAGGGCAATATCGACAATTGGTTGTAATTTCAAAGAAGAAATTCAAAATTTCTGTCCGATTATTGAATATTCCAATGTGACATATATGATATGCCACAGCACAGTACACATTCGTGTATCTGAACCCCTGTACAATCCGTGCATCCTCAGGTTTCGAAAATTCCTAACAAATAATTTATAAAAATTGCAGAGATGTAAAAAAGAGTATAACATCCTCTGTACTATAAAATGAAACAAACTTAGTTCAAATTCAACTCATCTAGAAAGACAGATGACAGACAGACATGTCTCACACTTCCAAATTTTGTTAGTCTGGGAGAATACATACAAATATGGTGCCATTGGGACCAAGGAGCTACTCCAGGACATTATAAATATGGTAGAGAGGCGGAGACGTGTCGGAATGATCCCCGTAGAAACGTGGAAATAATGTGAATTTTGTAACGAGACAAAAAATAATTCCAGCAGCAAATCTTGAAACTGGATATCATTTATAGTGTAGTAAAATAAATGTTGAAAAGAAGGAGGAAAATGTTGAAAAGATGGAATTAAAAAAAAAAAAAACCTTGAAATTTACTTAGTCCAAGAGTGGAAACTTCGTTAATTATGGATAAAAAGCAATGAAACTCATCTTTACATGCATCGGAGAGAGCATGTACATATACTCAGTATTTTCTATTACAGGTAATATCATCACGTCTTCCACTTGATTCCACCAATGCTGTCGAGATTTCATAAGACGATTTTTTGGTTGATGATAATTTCATGTCATCTGCTACGCAAAGGTCACTGATCACCGAATCTGTTGTCTGCCTGTCTGTCTGGTAGTCACACTTTAACATAAACAACTGTAATTTGATATGCCGTGTACATTTATCAAACTTTCAGAGATAGTCGAGCATGATAAGATTCAACATTCATTGGTGGTCAAGGCCCACATCACATATCTTGGCTAACCATGCTACATAGGCGACATTCTTGAACAGTGTTCGGCGATTCAGATATTCGATAGCATATATTTGGGTGGTTAACTCTTGGGGGGGGGGGGGGGGGGGGGGGTATTTTTCTGGGATAGAAAGAACAAATAGCAGAGGAGATAACTGTTGATACTGTGCTACTGGTTAATAAGAATTTTGAAACGTTTGTAACCTCACACTTTTTTTGTTCTAAATACTACTTAAGGAAATGTGTACACTGTCAAAAAACGATGAAAATATGCTCTAAATTGCACCCTTTTCTATCATATGTGTTACTTTCTTATGTCAACCCCTCTCTCCAAATTATCAAGAATTTCGGTTGACGATATGAAGTGACTTTAATTCAAATTCTCTTTCTCTCATCACATAATTTTTTTGGGTGCCACAATGGGGGGAGGGTACAACCCTCTATCCACTTGACTGGATCCGCCTATGATACATGCACCCACCGTACGTCAAGACCATTCTTTTTTCCAGCTATTGGTGGACACATATCAAATTATCAAATGAACTAGAATTAAGGAGATCGTACATTTCTTCCATAAATAATCTGAGTTCACTTTTCCCCCACATTTTTACATTGGTCCTCCCAAAAAAGTGTGGGAAAGGGTAAGTGATCTCTGATTATTCCATAAATTAACTCAAAGTTTTTCATTTACATTGTATTTATTTCTATGATGAAAGGCATGATAAGTATGAATGCAATATTAAATTTACATATTCTGTATATCCTCGATCTGTCCCTGAAAAAAGAAATTAAAAAATCTCAATTAGATCCATATTGCACAATTCAATAATGCTCAAGATGTGTGATTTCATTCATTCATTCATTCATTCATTCATTCATTCATTCATGAATAAATAAATAAATAAGTCTAATGCCCGTGAATCAAACATACTTAATGACTGAAGCATAATGATTCATGAAAAAAAATAGATAAATAAATAAAATCAATCAATCAAATAAAAAAAAAAATAGAAACAGATAAATAAATAAAACATACATAAAAAAAATTAATAATATTCAAATTGGACAAAACTGAACCCCCCCCCCTTTTTTTTTTAAATTCCTTTTGTTGTTTCAAACGTGAATGGGTGGGGTGTTCTAGTTTCCAAAATATAAAAAACCAAACAAACAAACAAATCAAAAAAAGCCATATTACTTATGCTCAGGAATGAAATAGATGAAAAACGATATGACGCGCGGATCTAAAAATAGAATGTGTGTATCAAATATTAACATGATTAATCTGTCCTAAGTCATTCAAAATGCAATTTACACAGATGAAACTTTGGTAGTATATGTAAATCGGTCCACTTTACCATCCTGAGGGTGTTTTTGAATGATATATGGGTGTTTTCTGTACATTTATCGGTGTTTTCTGTAAATACTAGGGTGTTTTCGGTGTTTTCTGCAATTCTATGGACCCTCATATAGAATAAACCATACAGGTCCGGGATTATTCCAGAAATGGCTATAATAGCTACATGTGGCTATAATAGCTGTAAATGGCTATATTGGAGATATAATTTTAAGTACTAAAAAAGTAAATTTTTGAATTTTGATCCAATACTCAAAATCGCAAATGTTTTTGACCATCTGAACAATGTTTACTAAAGAAGTTGACATGTAAAATGTACCGTCTTTGAGATTGAATGAGTCAAAATTTTGATAACTTATCCTGGTCAAAACTTGAAAATTGTGAGTTTTGCATACCAACTTCTTTTTTAAACGTTGATCAGATGGTCATAAAGATTTGGGATTTTGAGTTTGAAAGAAAACTTCAAAAAATTTATTTTTATGCCCCCGGAACAGTGATTCAGACTGTTTTCAGAAGCTACAGGACACTTGGCCTAGAGCATCAAAAAATCATAGGCCATTTTGTCCTAAACATGGAAAAAGTATAGGCCGTCAAGCGGCATAGCCGAAGGCCGAGCGCCAAAGGCGCACTTAGCTTGCTATCTGAAATGGTGCAATCTGAGCCAATCTGGAGATGAAAATAGAAGTCTACAAACTTGAAAATAATGGGTGTCTAGTTGAGGCCTTCTTACTGTTTTCCTGTAGAAGTGGGACTATATTACAGTAGTGCTGTTTGATGGTCGTTAGACTTGATGTGGTCTTTCAAGGAGCTTGTTTTAAAGTTTCTATTACCTTGTGTAAAGGTTTTTTACAGAGCATGGCGTCTGCAGTTTCATCATACCGTAACCAAGGGTATAGGGTTACCCATTTATGTTGGAATTTTCTATCAACAGTATGTTCAGGTTTTGGGGGTGTCAAGAGTGCCGCTTGGGAACCTCAGCATGAGGGTCGCCGCTTGGAGATTCTTTGATCAAATAAAGCAAAGTTTGCTGGTCATCGCAGCTTTTATTTGACTCGGTTATTTCGAGCTTTAACAAGCAGTCGCCGAGTCACAATTACATAAAGCGCTTGTACGACGGACTTTTTTTTATCATCCAATGAAAACTGTTGTTACATGTTTATCGAGGTACCGAGTCAGCTCGACCTTAAATTGTGTCCGCTCATGGGAAAATATTATCGGCCAATATATCAGACGAACTGGAAGGGAATAGGCCATTTTGGCAGATGCAGGACACATTAATCAGCCATTCAGAGTTTTTATCGGCAAATGGCCGATGGCCGACGCCAATCTGAATCTCTGCCGGAATCAAAGATTCGGGGGCATATAGTTTTTGGCCTGTCCGTCTGTTTGTCTGTTTGTTTGTCCGAAAAACTTTAACATTGGACATAACTTTTGAATGGGAAGTGATAGGGCTTTCATATTTCACATGTGTATTCCTTGTGACAAGACCTCTCCATTGATACCAAAATTTTTGACCTCGTGACCTTGACCTTGACCTTTGACCTACTTTTCAAAAAACTTTAACATTGGGCATAACTTTTGAATGGTAAGTGATAGGGCTTTCATATTTCACATGTGTGTTCCTTGTGACAAGACCTTTCCATTGATACCAAAATTTTTGACCTTGTGACCTTGACCTTGAACTTTTACCTACTTTTCAAAAACTTTAACATTGGGCATAACTTTTGAATGGGAAGTGATAGGGCTTTCATATTTCACATGTGTATTCCTTGTGACAAGACCTTTCCATTGATACCAAAATTTTTGACCTTGTGACCTTGACCTTGACCTTTGACCTACTTTTCAAAAACTTTAACATTGGGCATAACTTTTGAATGGTAAGTGAAAGGGCTTTCATATTTCACATGTGTATTCCTTGTGATAAGACCTTTCCATTAATACCAAAATTTTTGACCTCGTGACCTTGACCTTTGACCTATTTTTCAAAAACTTTAACATTGGGCATAACTTTTGAATGGTAAGTGAAAGGGCTTTCATATTTCACATGTGTATTCCTTGTGATAAGACCTTTCCATTGATACCAAAATTTTTGACCTCGTGACCTTGACCTTTGACCTTTTAACCCAGTGACCTCACATACATGGACTTAACAGAAAATAGTGTTCATACTAACAAAGATGCCACCGGGGGCATTCGTGTTTCACAAACACAGGCTTTATTTCGTACTTAAAATTATTTCTCCAATATAGCCATTTATAGCTATTATAGCCATATTTAGCTATTATTGCCATTTCTGGAGTAATCCCGGACCTGCCATAGGGAATAAGACATCATGCAGAACCATAGGGAATAAGGAATCATGAAGAATCAAAGGGATTAAGGTTAAAAGCTGACATCACACAGAATTAAAGAATTAACCATAGGAATAATGCTTTGACATCATGTAGAATAAACCATAGGGAATAATGCTTTTACATCATGTAGAGTACATTTGTAAAGTAAACCATAGGAATAATTCTTTGACATCATGTAGAGTAATCATAGGAGCAAGACTTTCAGAAATTGTCAAGGATGATGCGGCTCAACACTCAATTGGGTGATTCTACAGATAATGTCCCAAATCACTATATTTTTGGGGGAAAAATAAATCGCAAAATTGTGCAATTTTTTTGCTGTTAGCTAATTAGTATGCTTTCATAGAAACAAGTTTATGGAGTAGGCGCACTGATATATCGCAGTTCAGTTGATTTTCTTTTACCGATAAGGTATTGGCCAAAAACTGATTTTGCCATTACCGAAATGTAGTTCAGGACAATATTATGTACAAATTCAACAGAGTTTTAAAGCTGTTACATAAGTATTGTCTGTTACAATGAGGAATAAGCCAAAATTATAGGCAAAATAATTTTTTTAACAAGAAAAAAAGTTGAAATTTATTCTGTTTCGGTAAAGACATGCGTTATGGTAATGACAAACGTGTCGGTAATGACGTATTTTTTAGCATTTTCTTTTCGGTAATGACAACAGCCTACTTATCTCACAATATAGAGGGCGTTGTAAATTTTAATTCCTTATGTACATCAGTATCTTCTATAAAACCTTCCTTGTTGACTCTTCTTGATATTTAAGTTGAAATGTGTATTTTCGAAACAGTAAAATTGAGCATATGGTAATGACATACAATAAAGCTCCGCTTCAGATATTTAGGGTTCTTTTGGGCATTTCTATTTGTAGCCCCCTATATCACCAAAGCAAATATGGCGGCAATAAAACTTTATGATAAGATATATAAAGGGTGCGAGTTATCTTTCCTTCCATCAATTATTGACATTTTTCTTAAACGTTTCGGTAATGACATGAAAACGTAGGACATACATTTTGGAAATTTGAGCATGTTTAAATTTATCTTTGTGTTGCTAGCATGAGTCCCCATCATGCTAGCATGTCGCTAGCTCATGTTGCTAGTATGAGTCCCCATTCAATTGTTTCAGTTCAATTATCTGATATATCAAAAAAAACTTTATGAAACAAATTCAAGATTTGACATTAATTGTGTAATTATTACTTATAGCTCTTTCCAAGGACATGTAGTTTTTGGTCATCTGGTCAACTTTGCAGGGATTTTTGTCATAGAAAGAAAAAAAAATGTCAAATTATTTCTTTTTCGTAAATATTCTATTAATCTTCCAATCTATGACTATTAATGAATTTTTTTCACTTGGATGAAAACTATATGTTATCTGAATTGTTAGGACGCTATTTGGGACTTTTTCTGTAGAATGACTCAATTAGGAACAAGGTCACTTACAAACTTTCAGGAATTGTCAAGGATGATGAGGCTCAACACTCGATTAGGAACAAGGTCACTTACAAACTTTCAGGAATTGTCAAGGATGACGAGGCTCAACACTCATTTAGGGTCAAGGTCACTTACAAACTTTCAGGAATTGTCAAGGATGATGAGGCTCAACACTCGATTAGGAACAAGGTCACTTACAAACTTTCAGGAGCTGTCAAGGATGACGAGGCTTAACACTCATTTAGGGTCAAGGTCACTTAAAAACTTTCAGGAAATGTCAAGGATGATAAAGCTCAAGACTCAATTAGGGTCAAGGTCAATTACATCTATTTAGGGTCAACCTTGCAGCAAGCAATATTATATACAAGTAACTATTCTTAAGCCGTCTTTGTACATATATTTTTGTATGTACATGTATACATGCACATTTATAATTACTTGAATCTTACCATTATATTTTCAGACATGATGGTATAGTGTAAATGGAAATATAAGGAGACATCAGGATGCTGTCTAGCTTAGAGAAGCACATGTACCTGATATGCCAGGATAAATACCGTCCTTTTGAGGAGGATGAAGATTCGGATCGTGAAAGCGACGAAGAAATAATATCCAGATTAGTAGCTGAAGGTGCGAGTGTAAATTTCCAGTTCAAGGGAAGTAACCCTCTATGTGAAGCATGTCGAAGAGGGAAGATAAATATAGCTCGAGCTTTACTCCAGCATGGCGCAACTGTTAACCAAGCTGATACGTATCTATGCTCGCCCCTATACCTGGCTGCATCACACGGACATTTATCTCTGTGCAAAGTACTACTTCAGGCAGGTGCCGATTTAAATCAGAAGAATAAGTTTGAATACACGCCACTACTGTCTGCGATTGAGAATTCTCATTTCATGTTGACGGAATATCTCATCAGTCAAGGCGCGGGTGTTAACCCTAGGACGCCAATTTCATCACGGGTCAGATTTGTTGGTTCTCTGTTTGATTATGTTGCATTCCAGACCAATTCTAATGAGCAGATGAGAAAATTGGTTCCTCTCTTGTTAAAGGCAGGTGCGATGACGAAGCACTACAACCAGTTGTCGACTTTCTGGATCTTGACTATGAATCAAATAAATTCGGATATTTTAGAGAAAATGCTTCACATCGGCTTTACGTTTGATTTTCAGGAAGTTAGCAATTTCTGTGAAAGGACCAAAGCATTAAAATTAGAAAATAAAGATACAGACAAGTTTAGGGACATTGCTAACAAGGAATTTTATCCCGACGACGATTCAGAAGAAGACGCGAAGGACAGAGAGCTGATGGACTTGATATTGTACCATACAAAGAACGCTCATTCACTACAGAATATAGCTAGGATAAGGATTAGAGGGTTGTTAGCACTCAGTAACGTACAAACGCATATAACTAACAAGATAGATGTTTTGACGGTACCAAAGTCCTTAAAAGGCTATCTCAACCTTGATGATATATTATGATACATGTCAATCTTTGTTGTTTACTTGTTATAGTAGGTCATTTTAAAATACATGTGTGTGACGGGCATGTTGTTTTGCATAGTACTTTTACATGTGCACATAGGGCAGGGCTCTCGATCAGCCTAATTTGGGGCCCATATTGGGCCCCAGTCCCAATGCAAAATAGTATTTTTTCCCAATTTATTGACCATTTTTCCCTTTACATGGAAAATTCAACAAAATGAGTTAAAATTCACATTTTATAGTCAAAAGGCATCCAAACTTATGTTAAAAATTTCCCAGTTTTCGAGAAAATGAGCCCCAGTCCCAAAAATGGGTGTGAGAGCCCTGTAGAGGGATATCAAGAGTTTAATATAATACATGTACTGATGTAGGCTAGAAGGTACATTTACCATTGTTACATTTAAGTGTAATCTATGAGTAATTAATTGTATATTTACACCTAAACCATGAAAATATATATTTATTATTGTATACCATTTTTACAATGTACAAATGTATTTCGAATACTATAGATTCACAGTACATGTAATATTGTACATGCTCAATATGTTTTCTAATTTATGCCCCTGGAATCAAAGATTCGGGGGCATATAGTTTTTGGCCTCAGTGTCCATCTGTTTGTTCTGTGACAAAAACTTAAACATTTAAAATTAAAAACTTTTAAATGGTATTTTTAAGTGATAAGGCTTTGATATTTCACATATGTATTCCTCGTGACAAGAATAGTATGCATATTACATGTGTATGCACAAATGAGACGTTAATGATTTTTGTCATTAACATGGTTTATTCAAGTATTCTGAAAACATTTCTTTACCGCTTCAAAGTTTAGAATAAGTGCGATATTAACCTCAAAGTCTCTAGCTTATTGGCATTCTTTTCATTTCAAATGGACCATTAGATGTATGAAGAATTTAAGTCAGAAATTTAAACATCTCTCTTAGTGAATCTGTCTTTCTTTTAATACAATTAAAGTACACAAACTTTGCAAGAAACAAAAATGTTTTACCTTGTGACCTTGACTTTTGACCCACTTTTCAAAAACTTTTACATTTGACATAACTTTTGATTGGTAAGGGATAGGTATTTGATATTTCACACATGTATTCCTTGTGACAAGACCTTTCCGTTGATACCAAAATATTTGAACTTGTGACTTGACCTCGACCTTTGACCTACTTTTCAACAACTTAAAAATTGGGCATAACCATTGAATGGTAAGTGATAGGGCTTTGATATTTCACATGCGTATTCCTTATGACAAGACCTTTCCAGTGATACAAAAATTTTGACCTCACAACCTTGATCTTCAATTTGGACGTACTTTTCAACAACTTTAAAAATCACAGGGAGTAACTTTTGAATGTTAAGTGATAGGGCTTTGATATTTCACACGTGTATTCCTTGTGACAAGACCTTTCCATTGATGCCAAAATATTTGACATTGTGACCTTGACATCGACCTTTTACTTACTTTTCAAAAACTTAACATTTGGCATGACTTATGAATGATAAGTGATATGGTTTTGATTTTTCACATGTGTTTTCCTAGTGACCAGACCTTTATACCAACATTTTTAACCTCCTGACCTTGACTTTTCACCTTCAGAAAATGGTGTAAATACTGACATAGATGCCGACAGGGGCATTCGTGTTTTTATTTTGATATCATCTTATTTGTCTATTCCTGATGGAGTAATGTTGCTACCTTTCTGCAGTGACAAAATATTTTGAATTTCTTTCAATGCATGGTATAGAATGTCAGTAGCTAAGGTCAATGCTGAATTTGTATCTTTAAAAAGTAAGAATCTTTATTGAATACAGCTTGAATATTGTCAAATTTGACAAGTCTGTGACTTTGAAAATGTTGAAGATATTTTGTTTCAGCCCCTGACCCCCAGGGTCTAGGAAAATGGGTGTGGTCATTTCCTCCCATTTAACTCGTATGTAATCTTGTAAACACCAATTCTCAGACAGTATTAGTTGGTTTCGCATTATAATGAATTTTTGTTCTTGTAGTGCACCTGATATTTTGTTTGAGCCCCTGGCCGTTAGGATCTTAGAAAATAGGTGTGCCTCTTAGATGGATTTTACCAAAAAATCAGGAGAGCTTCAGTCTTGTCAAAGACTTCTAGTTATACCTCCCGCAACAAAGGTGGGGGTATACTGGATTCACCTTGTCCGTCCGTCTATAGATGAAAGTTTGTCATCGTAACTCCTCCCAAAGCAATCGATGAATTTCAATGAAACTTTACACAATGAACGATCATGTAATGTAGATGTGCATGAAGAAAGGAGATTGCTGTCAAAAAACTTAGTCCAGAGTTATGGCCCTTGGACTTAGATTTTTATGCATTTTCACTGTCATACCTTGTCATCGCAACTCCTCCCAATTGAGATAAAGAAGATCCTGTAGACAATCTCAACAGCACTCACACTAGAGCACCAAACTGAGCATAGACGGACCCCTAGAAAGCTAGAGGTGGGACCAGGTGCCCGGAGGAGTAAGCATCCCCTGTTTGTCTAGACGCACCCACCGTCGATGTTCACGCACGAAATTGAAAACGATTTCTAAAAAACATGCACTTTCTGCCGTTATGTCTATATAGAAAGTGCTATGACGACCATGTCAGGGAAAATATATTTAAAATACTTACTGTCAAACCCCTCGCGAGGAACTTTTTTACGAGCTCCACACGGTAAAAGGCATAAGTGTGACACAAATGAGATTAAGAAGATCCTGACGACAATCTGTACAGCACTCACAATAGAGCACCAAATTGAGCATCGACGGACCCCTATCAAGCTAAAGGTGGGATCAGGTGCCCGGGAGGAGTAAGCATCCCCAGTTTGGCTAGCCGCACCCGCCGACGATGTTCACGCACGAAAATGAAAACGATATCTACAAAACATGCACTGTCTGAGGTTTTGTCTATATAGAAATTGCTAAGGCGACCATGCCAGGGACTATATATTTTTAAAAAACGCTTACTGTCAAACCCCTCTTGGGGAACTTTTTTACGAGCTCCACACGGCAAATAGCATGAGTGTGACACAAATGAGACAATGAAGCATTTGATGAATTCAGTGAAACTTTATGCAATGAACGATCATGATATATGTAGATATGCACGATGAAAGGGGATTGCTGTCGAAAAAGTTAGATCTGAGTTATGACCCTTGGACGTAGATTTTTCGTGCATTGAATGATTTTCAGTGTCAAAGATTGTCTATAATCGCAACTTCTTCAAACCATTTGATGGATTTCAATGAAACTTTACACAATGAAAGGTCATGATATGCAGATGTGCATGGAAAAAGAATATATCGCCCGATCTCCGTTAACAATTATAGACTTAAGGCAATCATGAACCTCCGAACAGAGGCGCAGGACCAGATTTATCAAAGTGAGTCATTGTCACAGCCCGCCGTCTGTCGTCCGTCGTCCATCCGTAAACATTTTACTTTTTGACGTCTTCAGAACCAATGAAGGGATTTTGATAAAACTTGGTAGGAGTGAAAATTAAGTACTCATAGTCCCTAGTGTTGTTGTTTTCGTACGGATCCGACAATAGATGGCATAATACCAGGCAAAGGTATGTCACGCGGGTATCCTCCTTTGACAAACTTCTTCAGAACAGAAGCACATACCATCAGGATGATATAGAGGGATTTCTTAAGACAGTTGCTGTTTTTTGGTTCAATTCTGAAGTCAAGTTTTTGGCGACTAATAAAATTTCGGACATTATTAGTTATACAGTGTTTTACAGGGGGGGGGGGGGGTACAGAAATATATTGGGTCGATGAAAAAAGTTGTATTGGGCGAGGCGAAGCCGAGCCCAAGACAACTTTTTTCATCGACCCAATATATTTTTGTACCCCCCCCCCCTGTAAAACACTGTATAACGAATTTATCCCACTGATGGCTTTTGGCTTGTGTATGTAACGTCAACATATTTTAAAGCATTTCGGTGACGTCAATATCGTAAAGCGTCTTAGTGGAAGGAGGATATCAAAATAATATCATGTCAGTAAAATAATACAACATAATATTCGGTTCTTCTCGACCAATCAGATTGCAAGAAATTTACCAGAGGTGGGATAATGTCGGATATTCTCATTTTTTTCTTTGAATAGCTCCATAAATGTGTGTTTACCGTATATTTGTCATAGTTATATGTTGATTTTGGTTGAACATTTTATTTTCATGTCTATTGCAGGATGGAAACTGTTCAGATATTGATAGCTTTTATTTCAATAAATTCTATCACGTCGTTGTGACTAGGATTGGGGAATCTAAAAGATTTGCAATTGACAACGAGGCTTGCTAAATACGAGAGATGCCAAAAAAACTAACCCTTTTAATCAAACGGCATACAATGATGTAGACCGAGAACAGGCCAAAAATTTATTCTTGAGTTGGTATTTTACCAATACAAACTCAAGAATAAAATTTTGGTCTGTTCTCGGTCTAACAATTATGTACTCTTACCAGTCAGGGGCATCACTGAATTCTGTCCTCTTTGGAAATTACTGATTCTGATAATTTATTTTTCGATTTCCTTTGTAAGTAAACACGATCAAAGAAATTCATTTTGCAAAATGATAGAAATCGGTCACATAAAAAATGATAGAATCCCGTCATATTATAAAGTTTGTCCATTTAATTGCCTTTACTACACTATTTAGGGAAATCTAATTCCAAGGATTTGTAGTACTTTCTATTCTGCACCCAATGAACGCATAAAATGAAAATGCGCAGGAATATGGAATTCAGTCATTTGGAGGTAAAGCAGCAAGTACAGTCAAAATCAAAATTACTTATGTTAGTAATTTCTGAAAGAGTACTGAAATCAGTGATGCCCCTGACTGCTTACATCACGAACACCGCGTGGGATCGAAACGTATGATGTTGTGATTCCTTACGGAGGTTTTTGATTGTTTTCTCATCATTTAAGTGATGCTGCAAAAAATTGATGAGACGTTGCAGTGAGGCAATGCCTAATAAGTAAGTCCATATCATTCATATGTCTGAAAAGTCTATAGTTTTTGCAAACAATTCCATTAAGAGTTCTGTTAGGTCAAGAACGTTGAGAACTGTCGTCGACAAACTATTGAAGTGTTTGCAAAAACTATGAACTTTTCCTATATTTAGACGATATGGACTGATTTATTAGGCATTGCCCTACTGCAACGGCTCAACAGTTTTGTAAAGTTTAACTTAGAAAATTAAAAAAAAACTGTCTAAGGAATTACAATACCATATACAATGTATACGTTTCGATCCCATGGGGTGACGAAGATTCGTTGGTATTTGTCGGGAGAGATTATGAAAATGGAATACATTTTATCCAGATGTACTAGTACTACACTACTACTTGGATGCGGCTTCCTTTAATGTGGCCATAGGTATTCCATGAGTGCTTTGTACAGTCCTTCGGGAAATACTGATGACACTGGGAAATACTGATGACACTGGGAAATACTGGTGACACTGGGAAATACTGGTGACACTGCGGCTTCCTTTAATGTGGCCATAGGTATTCCATGAGTCCTTCAGTCCTTCGGGAAATACTGATGACACTGGGAAATGCTGATGACACTGGGAAATACTGGTGACACTGGGAAATACTGGTGACACTGCGGCTTCCTTTAATGTGGCCATAGGTATTCCATGAGTCCTTCAGTCCTTCGGGAAATACTGATGACACTGGGAAATACTGATGACACTGGGAAATACTGGTGACACTGGGAAATACTGGTGACACTGCGGCTTCCTTTAATGTGGCCATAGGTATTCCATGAGTCCTTCAGTCCTTCGGGAAATACTGATGACACTGGGAAATACTGATGACACTGGGAAAAACTGGTGACACTGGGAAATACTGGTGACACTGCGGCTTCCTTTAATGTGGCCATAGGTATTCCATGAGTCCTTCGGGAAATACTAGTGACACTGTCATCTGAATGGTTATTGTTGCTAAGATAGACCTGTGGCAACATTTAAGCTGAGCCAATCAAAGGCTCTCACGTTGCTCGTCTTAAAAGAATCTGTGAAGAAATTTACCATCTTCATGGATCCTGCATCCTATAAAAGCTAAACAGTACATACTGAAACATTGTGTGGCTTAAATGGGGCGCAAACTCGATGCCTTCAGCAAGCTCCCCGGCATGCTAACCGGGTGCGCTATCCATTACGTCATCAGGGAAGTTCCCATCTTAGCCGGTTAAAAGGCATATTTTGAAGTTTCTACATAAATAAGAAGGGGGCTTCGCTGACGCTCCACCCACTTCTTATTCATGTAGAAACTTCAAAATACATTCTAACCTATACATGTACTAATGCAGACTTATCTATTTAGGCCGATAAGTACTATAACTGGAATCAGCTCATAGACTCACCGAAATCACCTTCAACAAAAAATGGTTTGGGTAGCTTTGTTTTTAATCTTCAACGTCGTTCAGGCATTTTCGGGTGAAGACATTATGAAGGAACTAGAAAAAGTTCAACATATCGTCGAAGAACAGAATTTCAAGATACTAGAGTTAGAAAAGAGACAAGAAGAACAGACCGTTGAGATTAAAGGTTTACAGGAAACGGTCAACACACAGAGAAGGGAACTAGGTGATGTGAAACAGGAGATGCAGTCGTTAAAAGAGAGATGTGGAAAGGATTTTAGTAAAAACATTTTAAGGTCAAGCATGTTGATGAATAAAGCAGAACACAGAAACGTGGAGAAAAATGATCATAATATCACTTCAATAAGAAAAGGTAAGATTGATGCCAATAGCAGTTGCGGATCCAGCGCCCCCTTTGCCGGGGGGTCGTGGGACGAATTTTGCCAAGTTTTACTGAAAATGAGCCAAAATATAGTGATTTTTTTGAAAATTTTGGGTCAATGCCGGGGGGGGGGACGCACCCCCCCCCCTGAATCTGCCACTGAATAGGATTATAAGATACACAGTAATTGCAAAAGAAGATTAACTAATATGTACAACATTTATGCACAGATCATTGTCTTTTGAATAAATTTATACATTAAAGATAAATAGCTAGATGACTATATGAGTTCAGCTTCAAGGCAACTGCGTATCTTCTTTCATACAAATCTATGCCATCTTTTCGCTATACTTTTCAGTGCGTATTATACCAAACACAGAAAATCAAGGACCAATCGCATTTTATGCTTATATGTCTAGTCCCATGTCTGGAGTGGGAGTCCATCATACACTCGTGTTTGACGTGGTAAAGACCAATGTAGGCGGTGGATACCATCCTAGCGGTGTCTTCATTGCACCGCAGTCTGGTCTGTATGTATTCACTTGGTCTTTTAGAATAATGGCACATGGATATCACACAGTTGAATTAGCTGTTAATGGAAACACTGTTGGTGCAACACATGGCCGAGACAACATTGGTGATCAAGACCAGATAAGTGCCACTGTTGTCATATCTGTCAATAAAGGAGACGATGTGTACCTACGATCCGGGAATACTTATAATCAAGGTGACATCTTTAGTGATCAATGGGGGTATACATACTTTGCAGGATGGAGTATTACATGTATGTGAAATTGCCGGTGTGTGAACCTGATGGGTAATAATAAATGAATTGAAATCTCTTTTGATTTGTATTGAATATTGAAAAAAGGTGTTTTCTAAGAACATCTTGGAAGGACTTATATTTGTCTTGTATACATGTAGCTTTATTAAGCAGAAATGAAATCACGCCATTGTAAAATATTTTAAAAAATTGGTAAAAATGTTAAGTGTTTCAACTCTTCTTGAACAAAATTTCAAACCAATTTAACATAATGCACCATTCACGTGTTTCGGATAGTAAATACTCATCAGTGGTACTTCAGAAACGCCCTCTAGTTTGATTTCTAAATGTTGTGTGTATATTTTGTAAAGAATACGCGGGAAAGTACTAGAATGTTCAGCTCCATTAATTTCAATAATATTTTAATATGAATGACAAGTTCCAAAATAGCAATGTAAAATAAGGTGACTAATTGATTAGGGGCCAAAGCTTCTTCCGGGAAGCAGAGGTTGAGAGAAAGTAATTCGAACTTTGAAACACCCAATCGCGGGGAACGCGCTAAATGAATCCAATATGCAAAAAAAGAGAAGCGTAGATAATAAGAAATTTTGCGCATTTGCGTAAGCGCATTTCATGCGATAAATGCACTTGCTATGTGTTGTATACCCGTAACAAAACACAAATTATGACATTTATTCTATATTCACCACAATTGTCCAGGTAAAAAGGTGACGTAAAAATTTAGGTCACCGCGGGTTCAGTTTGCAGGCTATAACAGCCGTCACATGTTTCTGTAGAGATTATTCATTGTGACGTCACGAGCGTTTACATGCGAAATACAACACGTGACTAAGGGAATTACATTGGCTGTACATATATATAGGATCTCAAATGAATTTTCATTTCATACGAGCCTTGACGAGAGGATATAAAACGCACAGCGAGTTTCATAATACATCGTATGAAATGAAAATTCATTTGAGATTCTTTTTATCACATGATATTGCCTAAATATGTGTATTTCTAACGTGAAATCAACGTTTCTGAGAATAAGAGGCGAACCACGCTGTGACCTACAGGTCGTCTGCTACGCCTTGAGAAGTAGTACCCCATCGTATAGATATATTCTGTGCATAAGAGAAAAGATATTTCAAATTTGTTTAGTATTTTAATGCAATAATTTATTCTACAACAATTTTAATCATTGATATTGATTTCGCGTCTAAATTTAACAATCGACCGATATTTGAAAGGTCACACTTGTCAAAGCTTATGTGATTAGGTTCCAAACTTGACCAATAGCATTCAAGCAGAGCGATATGTAACGTGTTATCATATCATATATATATGAAATGGCTTTATGAAACTTCATAACGGGCGTATCATGTGATAAAAGTACATATAATATAATCGTACAAATGGATAAAATGTATCAAACTCAAGTAAAAAATGCCAACAAGAAAACAGCCATAGAACAGAATAGAAATAATACAGTTATTCAAATCTTATTATGCTATCGCGAAAATGGAAGTCGCGGAAAAATCTTGAACTATATGATGCTCGCAAAATTTCCTATATTGCATCCAAGCATATTAGTTCAATATTCAATGATCATCGACGTTTCTTACAGACATGCAGACGGATTGGTGGACAGCGGGGGGGGGGGGGGGGGGGGGGGGGGTTAGAATCAGTCTATTTGTGGGGAATCTTTGAATAGGACGTAAAAATACTCGTACATGAATTAAAACAGCACAACTTTCTCACAGGAACACTTCCTCAATGGAATTCTTGAACACTATACGCCAGGTGGAAGAGTTACATGTCACGCAAGATGTTTTGGAGTCTATTTGTTCCAGCCTTATTTTAATGAAACCTGAAACGTTACAACGAGCGAGTGACGAGGATATATAGTCAGACAAAATTTTGTCTCTGAATGTAAAAGACATTTATTATTTCCATGGGAAGAATTTTTAATTAGACAAATTACTCTCGATTAATTCTGCCTATAAATAAAGACTTTTGTAGAGTGCCATGTCATATTAATTTGATCATTTTCGCGGTATGTGCCAAGGCGCATTCTTCCCTGCGTTTGAATTCAATCTTTAAGAAGAAATAATTATGGTTTTATGGAATAGGTACAGTTTAAATCTTTGTTGTCATTTTAACCACATACAAGAGTTGGTAATTAAACAAACATTTTCTGACAGTCGCGTGGCCTGACTTGATGTGTTATGCAAATGGAGTTAATATGTTGAAGTAGATATATCATTCAGGAGAGCTCGCCATATTCTCAAGGTAAGGTCTATTTTACTCATTTATAATTAGTTCGTAACTTTCTGATATAATCAAATTTCTTCCAGACTCTCCAAGTCAAAACTTGTTGAAGTATTTTTTACGTTTCACTGTTTCACAAAAATTAAAACAAGTAAAGTAATTTGCCAAGAACATGTTCTTAAGTGACAGGTCGTATATTTATAGTGACCTAAAATGTCTTGGATAAATGTAAATTAAATCTAGAGAAAAAAATCTCAGCACGACTCTGTGATTCATGGCCCGGCAGTCAGGGATTCAAGTTACTAAACTGAAAGATATATTTTTTTTAATTTCAAAGCCCTCCATCATTAGCCTACATACTAGTGTTCCCAATAAAAAAATCATTTCATTACGTCCAAATGTTTCTTTTTTTTACACATTTAAAGGTACAAAAGGTCTCGTCAAGATCAAACCATGCATGAATCAACTATTTTTGTCAAAATTTTAACGCAAACGAGTCTATCATGCTTAGAAATTAGAAAATGGCTGGTTACAATAGTCACATATGCCCTCACTATCGAGCTATGATTAATTATTGCTTATAAAATGGGTACCCTAATATAACCTACTTTTCTCCGTAGAAGACCGATTGCGAACACGTGGAAGCACTTATTTGCAAAAGGCTAGTACTGTATCAAAACAAAACAACATGGCTGACGGATAACACGTGGGACGAAAATGAATCGACAATCGGTGTTATCAAAATCTGAAAAGAGAAATGTAATGAGCAAATAGTATTGGCTTTGTATTGGAAAGTTATAAAGACCTAGCTTAGAGGACGACCGTGAAATCAAAACTCTCACAAGTCTGAGGGAAAATTAGCCAAAGGGATCTACAGTCTACATGTATACGTATAGTTCTCGTTTATTTTTTATCTATGAAAAGTTTATATATAAGTTTGACGTGTATATATATCCACAGTAATTTTGATATGTCTATATATAATATATGTATTCACAGTCTGAATTAAATATTACAAAAAAAGGAACGAAAAACCATAACTAAATAAAGGTTAATTTTCATTCAGGATTTGGTAAACAAACGCACATGTGTATTGCAGACTACACCTGCCTCCCATTCAAGCCGTCATACACTATTACACGTTGTTAGTCATTTGAAAGTGTTCGATTATCCACGTTCAATGTTGATTTGGATGGAACATGATATCTATACATGATATCAACCTTGTATTTGCGATTAATGAAATATTAGTGAGTTAGTTTTTTTAAGAGAGAGAATTTCAAAAAGACTGCATACGTGGTTTACTACATGTTTCGTATTAATCCCACGATGTGAAGTTAATTCAAGCGATTGGCTGATCGTGGTAGCGTGTTCACTTTGACCTTGGTAAACGTGACATATTTCTATATACTGTATATGCAGATAACAATTTCCGAAGTTTACCGAAATCGTGTGTACCAGAGAGTAAAAACGTCTATATAAAACAAAAATGTGAGAGATATTTTATGCAATTAATATATAGATGTTCAAATGGTAGTACTTAAAAGCTATTTACGATAAAACTTCATTATTGACAGTTTAATCCCTGTCAGACTATTTGTACCTTTAATTCATTCTTGTGTAATTATGGACATTTAGTATTGTGCGATTTTTTTATGAACATTAATGGGACATATGCTCCCAGTACCGGCGCAGTTTTTGAAATGTATGCAAAGAAATGATTAGATTTGAAAGAATGATCGAAAACTAAGTTTATTTTCGTTCATACAGAGACCAAATGTGCATGTAAACATTCAAACAAAAAGATCATTAACAATTGACGCCATAGGCGAATACAAACGTTTATAAAAAGTAGGGGGATCCGAGTTGGCGGTTGTAAATGCAAGGTGTGAAGTCCAACTTAGCTTCCAAAGTCAAGGGCGAGTCAATAAACATTTTCTTACTTGATCAAAACTTTCCGCTATTCACAGATTTTCCACGTGGACTAACCAGTATAAAACCTACAAAGCCAGGATTACTTATTCAGTGTTCAAAGTAAGATATTTTTAACCATTTTTCAGTATGCGGAGCTTGCTGTGGGCCGTTATATTTCTGCTGACCGTCAACAAGTCTATCAGTGTATACTGGCAACATGGCAACTGTATAGCGTACCTGAATCAGACCAAGCCGTTTGTACCTAATACAGCCAATCACTGCTTTACAGACTATACTACCGGCATAGAATACTGCCTGTACTCCGACTGTCCAAAACCTCCCTGTAAGAAACCATACCATGACGGACATATCTGTCAAACGTGTCCCGGTGAGTACAACGTATTTCTGTTGTAGTTCTGACAAAATTAATCTTCTAAAATTACTATGGAGGTACTTCCATTTGAAAGAGACAGAATTTGGAATTTCGCGCCCTGTCGGAGATTTTGGGAAACAAAAAAAATTGTCTACATGATGGTTTGCGCGGTGTTTCTTTCAAAGTGCTCAGTCTCCATTTGCTGTTTCAAGTTGTCATGCTGAACACTTTCTTTGACGTCATATCCAGTGTAATTAAAAATAGCCCTTCTTGATCCTACGCCGACGGGGAAAAGGGGGGGGGGGCTGGTTTTAATCTGACTGCGTTATATCAAGACTACAGGAATTCAGGATTTTAACTCACTTCAAATGAGCGCGAGCTACGAATACCCGGTCAAATGTGATTTTCAGGGTATTTAACACAAAGAGAGGGGGGGGGGGGGCTAATTCATTATACGTCTGATCCTGCAGCTACATGTATGTGTGCCATGACCTGATTTTTTGAATTTTTCATTTCTCAATCCTTGCAGGAAAATGTCAAGAGGGTAAGCGTTTCTACGACCCGGGAGCAAAGTTTCTCAGCTACGATGGTTTCAGGAAATGTCAATGTCAGCGTGACCCGGGTTTTGGCGCCAAAATGTTCTGTCAAGTGATTGACACGCCTGACCCCTTTAACTTCTGTGGAATACCCTATCCATTTGGGTACAAAAAAGGCGTGGATGTGAAGAGTGGCCAAAGCTTCAATAATGGTGTAATAAACAATCCAGCTGCCCATCATAACAGTTTGAACAATGGGGGCGGGGCTTTGCAAGGGGGCGTGAACTTCATCGGAGCTCCAGCACCGACTAACCCTGTACCTATGGATTTCTATCCAACAGCCCCACCACCTGTGGTACATAACACTCCAGGGGTGCCTTGGAATAACAATATGGGACCGGCTGTAGGCGGTGCTAACCAACAGTGGCAAAACAACGGGGGACAACAGGGGCCAAACAACAATGGTGGGGGACAATGGCAAAATAATGGTGGCAATGGAGGAATAGGGCCAAACAACAACGGTGGGGCACAACAGTGGCAAAACAATGGTGGCAATGGAGGACAAGGGCAAAACAACGGCGGAGGACAACAATGGCAAAATAATGGTAACAACGGAGGTGGACCACAAAATGGTGGTGGTGGACAGTGGCAAAACAACAACAACAATGGACAAAATAACCAAAATGGCGGTGGTGGATGGCAAAACAATAATAATTATCATACTACAATGTGGCCGCAATTTGAAACAAAATAGACATATTTCTTAATCATATTTGGTACCTGGATTTCACTTTTTATTGTAATCCATAAAAGATCATTATGGTATACACCCTTTCATCTTCAGTCAAATAAAGAAATGAAATTAATCCAAATCTTCATGATATTATCATTTCATCTGTTCAGGGCTTCATTTAGCAAGGCATGTTGTAAAGTCGGTGACAGCACGCAGACAGACTATATTTTGTACAAAATGATATTATCATTTCATCTGTTCAGGGCTTCATTTAGCAAGGTATGTTGTAAAGTCGGTGACAGCACGCAGACAGACTATATTTTGTACAAAAAATTAACTGACTTATATTTATACAAGACACTCAGATGAAATATGAAAGCCCAATCACATAGCATTAAAAAAATATGCTCAATATCGAAGCTCTTTAAAAGAAGGTCAAAGTTCAAGATCACAGGGAGGTTTAAGATGTGTTACCAATAAAATGATCTTGTCACAAGGAATACACATGTGAAATATGAAAGCCATATCGCACACCATTCAAAAGTTATGCCTAGATCTAATACTTTTCAAAAGAAGGTCAAACTCTAAGGTCAAGGTCACAAAGTCAAAATTTTTGTTGGTTTCAATAGGAAAAGTCTCATCAAAAGTAATGCATGAAAAAAAAAATGAAAACCCTATTACCTAAAGTTATATGCCCCCTTGGTCTGTATAAAGGGGGTATCAAAGCGAAAAACAAACATAAATTTTGGTTTATCATAATTATATGGATTTATTTCTAATAGAACCAGTTGTAAGGCACACTGAATGTAGTGAATTCAGTGCACATATATAACATACATGTAGCTATAATTAAATGACCTAGAGATCAGAATTATCAATAAATAAGTCTATAGTAGAAGAAAAGCAAAGATTTTGAGGAGGAAATAATTCATCAGACCCAATTTCTACGATCTATTTAAAAATCGTAACTTTCATGAATAAAATATGATTGTTGGACTTGATGGTAAGAAATGAAGAATTTTCAAAAACATAGTGTAATCAAAGATTACGAAGCTCACCTCGCGGCAGCAAAGTTCAATTTAAACATATCTCTAAGTACATGTATAATAAGAAAATCACTCAAGTGAAAAAAAGTAGGTCAAGGTCATTTTAATGAAAGTTTGATCAAAGATACATCCAATATGCAAGTTTGGTATATGTAGCACTTATACTTTGCTCAATATTTGCTTTTAAAGGCAAAATCACTCAAGTGGAAAAAGTAGGTCAAGGTCATTTTTTGAAAGTTTGATCAAAGATACATCCAATATGCAAGTTTGGTACATGTAGCACTTATACTTTGCTCAATATTGGCCTTTAAAGGCAAAATCACTCGAGTGGAAAAAGTAGGTCAAGGTCATTTTATGAAAGTTTGATCAAAGATACATCCAACATGCAAGTTTGGTACATGTAGCACTTATACTTTGCTCAATATTGGCCTTTAAAGGCAAAATCACTCGAGTGGAAAAAGTAGGTCAAGGTCATTTTAATGAAAGTTTGATCAAAGATACATCCAATATGCAAGTTTGGTACATGTAGCACTTATACTTTGCTCAATATTGGCCTTTAAATGCAAAATCACTCAAGCAGAAAAAGTAGGTCTAGGTCATTTTATGAAAGTTTGATCAAAGATACATCCAATATGCAAGTTTGGTACATGTAGCACTTATACTTTGCTCAATATTGGCCTTTAAATGCAAAATCACTCAAGAGGAAAAAGTAGGTCAAGGTCATTTTTTGAAAGTTTGATCAAAGATACATCCAATATGCAAGTTTGGTACATGTAGCACTTATACTTTGCTCAATATTGGCCTTTAAAGGCAAAATCACTCAAGAGGAAAAAGTAGGTCAAGGTCATTTTTTGAAAGTTTGATCAAAGATACATCCAATATGCAAGTTTGGTACATGTAGCACTTATACTTTGCTCAATATTGGCCTTTAAAGGCAAAATCACTCGAGTGGAAAAAGTAGGTCAAGGTCATTTTATGAAAGTTTGATCAAAGATACATCCAATATGCAAGTTTGGTACATGTAGCACTTATACTTTGCTCAATATTGGCCTTATAAGGCAAAATCACTCAAGCGGAAAAAGTAGGTCAGATGCTGCATCCGATGCATGGGTTCACCTCAGCATCTCAAGATGAATCACTTGTGCAAGTTTGGTTACTGTAGCATCAGTACTTTGTCAGATACTGAACTACCCCAAAAACTTTAACCAGAGATTGACAAAGTCATTCAACCGGAAAATGTAGGTCAGATGCTGCATCCGATGCATGGGTTCAACTCAGCATCCCAAGATGAATCACTTGTGCAAGTTTGGTCACTGTAGCATCAGTACTTTGTCAGATACTGAGTTGCCCAAAAACTTTAACCGGACGCGGACGCCGGGGTTATAGCATAAGCTCATCTCAACTTCGTCGAGGTGAGCTAAAAATCATGGCAACAATGTGTAACCTAGCTTACATGAAGATAAAATAAATCCTGAAAATTCTGCGATGTTTAATGAACAACCTACATGTATAAGTAAATGAAATTGAAAATTTGTGATGATTTTTTTTTTCATCTCTATGTTGGAAGAAAACAGATTTTCACATTTGATAAACTAGTTTGTTTGAGGGATAAAATATTTAATTGAACTTGATCATAAACCTCACTTTCTGCTACTTTTGCTACTGTTAGTTTAAACATATTTTATTTCCGAAAACAAAATGGGATCGGGCAAAAGTTTTAACAACATTACAAACGCCCACTCCCTACAAACGCCCTCTCCCTGTTACAGCCATTCATATAAAAACGTTACCAAAAGACAGACTGGCAATCAGACAGACAGACGCCCAGCAAAACAATCCCTATAAACCATGAATATAATGTCTTTGGAATGTCGTTTTATGCAATCATTAAGGTTTGGCTAAAATTCAATTGTACACAGGACAAGTGTCAATGCTCCTTAAATAACGTCTTTGAAAGACAAAAATGATTATAAAATTTCTGAAGCAGTATAAAACTTAACAATGATTCCCTAACAACATATTAAAGTATTACATATATATGAACATATCTCTGAATAAATAGATACATGTATTTACTGCATGCTACAAACTTGAAATTTTACAAACAATGATGAATTGTGGCAACCTTAAAGTATGTAATAATTTAATAAACTGCAGTTAACACAATTGCAGTGAAGAATATATGGTGTACAAATCTACATGGAAGGGTTTTTTTTTTTTTTAATAATTTCCTCTGTCATATTTGATCAAACCATGCACAATCCTACTTTTTCCATATCTGGCATACATTTATTTCATTCATTTTTTTTTGGTAAAATGTTATGAAATTGAAATTTGCCACTTCCATAAAAATCATGTATTATTGATAACAAAGTATCACAAAAAGCTGAAAGTCTACTCAACCTAATTTGCTTTTAAAATATTGCACATTATACAGAGTTATTAAAATCACAGGCTTGGTTGAAATAAGTAAACATGTGTAAATAATTACACATACACTACACATGTGTACATTATTGTACACATACACATAATATAGCACTAAAAACCTTGGAAGAATTATGTGATGAAAATAAAACGTTGTTCATTGGTAGGAACAATCTTGAACAGGCAGGCTCACAAACAAATGTTCTGATTGGTTGAATGAACGCCAATGTAGTTTTGTAAAATTGTCTCCCATTGGATGATATGTCTGGTTATGCAAAGACTGAAGGCATCTATGGAGTAGCGAGCCACTGAAAGGAAAGGAAATTTTATTATAGTAATAACTCATAATCTGGGAAATAGACAGAGCGACTTGACATCATGAATTTATTATCATACTACTGACAAGGATTGATTATCCAAATGATATTTTGGTGCATCAAATCTGGCAGCTTCTGTGCAGAAATTGTCAATATTGAAATATCTGTTCTATAGTACCAATTTTGTTGTACTAGACATGTGTTTCGGATATTTTAATCCTCCTCGGTAGTACTTCATGCCAAACAACTTAAATAAAGCCAAAGTGAATTTTCCTGGCGCCATCTACAATATAGACTTTTAATTTCCTCTTGCCGGAATGAGCGGCTCCAAATTTTGTGTATGGTTTATTCAGAAGCGTATTTTTAAAAGTGAAAAATATTGCCAAAAGTCGTTGGAGATGCTTTCTGATGGCAGAATTGGAACACTTTAGCATTTTTTCTTACTCTGTTACTGTGATGTTTAATACATGTCTATGTTACATGATATGACAACTTAATGATTTAATCAAAATGCAAAATCATTTTATCACAAATTAATACCACATGTAATATGCAAACAATTTTCCAGGATATAATTGTTTACTCCTGTAAAAAGAAACATCTTTTTGCACGAAATAAGAATGGTGTTCTGCAAAGGAAAGAGTGCCTTATACTACATTCAGCCAAACAAAAATCCCATGTAGAAACCAAATGTATCTGTAAAACAATCATGCTGAGAGCATTAAGCCTCATCGTTGTGTTTCCCAATAAATATTTCATAGTTAACCCAAAGTACCAGGAGACATAGAAGAATTGCTTTCAACTAAAATTCATGCTGAAATGTACATGTATATATATCTTTCATCCAAAAACAAAGTGCCATAGAAAACAGCAATTTTTTTGACGGACCTTTTACTTGTCATAAGTGCAAAATTATTATCAACAGTGCTCTCAAGTCGATTTGATTTCTGTGACCTTGATTTGAAACTTCTTGACATTTTCTTTCAAAGGAAGGACAGTACGCTAGAATTAACTGAACGATTTCTGGGCTAATATCGAAAATATTTTCAGTATACCAAGTATGGATAACGTACTTAACCAATAATAACCTCATATTCAACTGACCCTCTTCAGTCAAAAAGACCATTTAAGAACAGTTTATGACCTTTGTCACATTTTTTACCCTATATAAGTGACCTTGACCTTGAAAGTGATCTTGACCCTCATTGTGAACTGAGTCTCACCATGCTTGACCATTGCTGCAAGTTTGACAGAACTTAAAGCCATTTACAGTACGTGAATCAGAATAAGTAACTACATGAAGAAGGACAGACAGACTGATGTTGGACGGAGTGATTTCCATATGTCACTCTTGCATGGCAGGTGACATTATACAATTATTGACTTTTGATGAGGTCTACTCGTGACTATACAGACCTGGTCAAGTATTGGTTGACCAAGGCCGAAGGCCAAGGTTAACCAATGCCTGATCAGGTCTGTATAGTCACAAGTAGACCGAAATCAAAAGTCAATAACTGCTTTATTAAATTGTCAGGATTTTATTAACATTTGCATTGTAATGATACGCGAAGTCAAAGATCTAACACTACAAAAATCAACACACGCGCTGGTCACCCACGAGCTAATCCACGTAGCACTTGTGGTTCTACCAATAGACAGAAAGATACTGAGAAACCATTTGACATAAAAGTTATATGTATCCCCCTCAACTTAATAGCAAAGGATAGGAAAACTTAAGGACAACATGCACCGACAAAATCAAATGAAGGAAAGAGTGAAGCAAAGGGAGATAAATCTAACCATATTTCCCACGTCATACCTGCAAGGTAATACATAATATAATTGTAGTTTTATTTCATAAATTTGTCTTCTTTGCACATGCATATTATGATTATGTCAGATGTAATGATTTTCGGAAAAAAAGGAACTTACGGTAAACAGAAATGATGGCACCAAACAATCACATCAGAGATAAGTGTCCTTAGTGGAAGTAATTATTACACTCTAAACATCCAGTAACGGGGAACAAGTGGAAAGTATGTATGATCAGGAAGAAGGTTGGTAAGGGTAAAATATATATTGATATTTCTGTAAAGGTGATTATTTTCACGGGGGGAAAATCTTGCAATGTTACACTTGGGAGAAAATACATGCTATGCAAATCTTTGCCTTTGTAAGAATGCAGCAGGGATTTTTGCACGTAGAGGAATATTTTTCGAGGTCCCTTCATTTATGAAAAACTCAAAAATTATCCCCAAATGCAAACATTTCCATGTTTACAGTATATGACAGGGTTATAGAATTAATACATTGCAAAATTACGACAGTTATACGTACAAAGGTATGCAAAAGAAAGAGAATGGAGAAGTCACTTTTAGAAATATCATACTGGAATATAAGAATTTCTGAGAAAATATTTTAAATTTTAATTTGAATTGGATGAGGTTTATATAAAGATACTTACAGAATTTTTGCTTTCTTCATGAGCTACCAGTCTTCTGACTTGGTCTTCTGAGAAATGTACGATGGTGGCAATGACTCTGGATAGCGTCTTTGTCTCTTTACCCATCATGTACTGGAACAATATGTTCCTCAGGTACTGTGAAAAAGACAACATAAACTAAGATGATATATACAAGTACATGTACATGTGCTTCAAAATTCAAACTTTTTTTTAAATTCTAGAATTAAGAAATGTTTGCTCTAGTGTAAGGTTTTAGGTGTTAATTCAATAAATCCTTACCAAATTTTTCATTAATTTTTCTTTAGATATCTGGAACCACATTATATTTTCCCAGTCTTTCCTAAAAACTTTCAGCTTACATAGGTCATTCGGACCTATGTGTTAAAGAAACACATTAGTCCAAAACATAAACTGTCTGTCCGAAAAAAAATACTTGTGTTTAACCAACATCGGCAATACGTTAGCAGACCCGGCCCGAACAACTCTGACAACTTGTCAATCACATTCTCATAAACTTTTAAAGAAGGAAATTAAAATAATTACAATTATGAAACTTTTACAAGAGCATGATCAATTTCTCATAAGGGACCTAAAATTATTAAAACTTGCACTGGAGCATTTGATTACATAATGAATAGACTCGCCAGAAGGTATCAGTCATTTGGACCGACTACTGAGAGGAAAGCAGCCGACCGAATGTAATTTTGCCTGTCAGGACCGGCGGACCGATGTTATTTTCCTGAGAAATGAGGTATGGAGTGTGTGTGGTGGGAAGCAGGGTAATAATACTAACCTCTAATTGTGTAGGTTCATTTAGTAACAGACAAGCAGGTGTGCCATCTAATATGTAGTTTCCTGTACTGAGGGGTAGGGATTCTTAAAAGGGTGAGGGGTTGAGAAGTCTAGGGTGGGGTAGTGACTTACCTCTAATTGTGTAGGTTCATTTAGTAATGGACCAGCAGGTGTGCCGTCTGAATAGCTTCCTGGACTGAGGGGTGGGGAGTCAACATCCCAGTGTACATGTTTCTCAGGTGTTGAGAATGCCTATAAATGAAAATATTATTGTACATGTTTGTCATTAAATATACAGGAAAAGAAATTAAAACGAAAATCTGACTCTAGCCAGAAATTAGCTGTCAAGATTCCTACTTTCAAAATCAACCGCAAGATACATGTAGAATGTTACTAGTTTTGGGTGCTGATCTTGAAACTGGACACAGACCTTGAAGTTTTATTTATCTGGCATTCAACTTCTACAAGTGATTCTGGGTATATATAACTCTGTTTTTGCAATTAAGAGCACAGAATGTAATTTATTTTTACATACATACATGTACGTTTTAAAATATTTTAGTGCAAAAAGCTTAATTATCATATTGAAATGCAAACCTTCTGTTGTTTTTCTCTCTCTTTTATCTTGTATTTTGCTAATTCACTGTTGAGCTGTGAGATCTTGGCCTAAATTCAGAAATAAAAAGAATGATAGATTCAAGGACATAGCACATCATATGTGTATATATAGCCGAAAACTTCCATGATATAATGTCTGTACTTTTGCAAAAAAAAAAAAATCTTTGTGTAGTAGTGACTAACATTTTTCTATAAAGCAATGAAAAAATTGATACATGTAATGTGTTTTTTCTTTTTTAACACACAGACAAATGGACAGTTGAACAACAAATAGAAAAACAAACAGACACATCAACAAATTTATTACATATTAACATTATAATTAGTCATAATAACCTGTAAATCCATATTTTGGAGTTCTAGATTCTGAGCATGTGTTTCGGGGTCAGAGCTCACAAAGTTGCCATATTGAGAGGTCAAGTGGTTGCCAGGGTTAGAGGTCAAATGGTTGGCTTTCACAGGAACCAATGGTGACTCAATCATGTCTGACCTCATCTCAAGGTTACCTTTCAACTGGGCAATCTCCAATCTGTTATATAACAATACATAACATTAATTTACTAACATGTGTAGGCACAAGGTGACGTTTTTTTAACAAAATGGATATTTTATGACGTCATACATATTTTTAACAATAATTAAATCAGATTGCAAATACAACCATTACAAAGTTTTTAAATACGGACTCTGTTGGTGTACACATATTTCATGTGAAATACTGACTAACCTGTGTTGTTCTTTGAGTTGGTGTATATGTTGTGTTAAATCTACCACCTGTTGTTGTAGTATAGAACCACTTGTCGAACCACTTTGTAACGCATTGATGGCAAGCTGATTGTGATGTAAAAGTTCCTGGAAAGAATTTATTAGAAAAAAACTTTCTATACGACCCCTAAAATGATTAATATTCAGAAACGATATCATCTGTCTTCTCAAGTATCACTGTGGCGTTTCATGTGATACGCAAATGATATGTTCCATTGGAATCCCCTTTGATTAAACCAAGTAAATACTGTTTAAATCTTCTTTATATGATTTCACTTTAGGCCTATCATATGGCCATTGTCATCAATGATATGATGGTTATCTATTCCGGTCAAGAAAAGACGTGTATTCGGAAAACACTTACACAGAAATTTTCAATGCTCACCACATGCTATGATATGGTGCACAGACAGATACAAAATTTTCTGTTTAAGTGTTCTCCAAATATAAGTCTACTCTTAACCAAAATAAATTACCATAATATAGCTAATAATAATGACCAAATGATAGGCCTAAAATAAATTCATATAAAGTAGATTTAGAGAGTATTTACTTGGTTTAATCAAAGGGGATTCCCGTGGAACATATCATTTGTGTATCACATGATACACCACAGTGAGTATGGATTTGCAGCAAATTAAAATGCTGCAGATTTGAGTTCATAATACAAACATATTTTCATAGATTCACTCAAAGTTATGTGTACCTGTGATTTTCAATAAATTTCTATTTCCAAATGCGAACTTGAACAGACTTATTTATTCATTATCATATTGATGACTCCCCATTTTGCTAACCATGTTTTCATGGGTTTTCAAAAAGGTAAGCACAGATGTAAATATTGGTCATCAGGATTCCTCTACTCGTGATAACACACAGAGATCAAATGTTATAAAAACCTTAAAATTTCTTACGTTTACAGATGAATCAGAAACTATATACAGAGGACTCCACTTAATCTGATACCTGATAATCTGATACTCCTCTTAATCTGATATGATTTCAAAACACAAAACCATTTCCTATATAATCAATGTAAATTTACTCCTCTTAATCTGATAGAAATAATCAAAAATCTTAAGAACTCCTCTTAATCTGATAGGATTTTCCGTCAACTATGATATTTTTCCTATGAAATTTCTGTCATTTTCAATGAATTATTGTATCAAAATCCTTCAAATTGGTATTTTACCTTTTAAAACAATTCAAAATGGCTTGGAAGTATTTATATCATTAAATTAATGCATATAATAAAGTCTGAGATTGACTATCAGATACATATAGCAAGATATACCTGTAGATTATTATAACAGTTTTTAGAACCTATTTCCTTATTCCCTACATAATCCAAAACTGGTTACAAAAGAAAATAAAACACTGCTAAAGACAGTATGGCCGGATTGCAAAGTAAGTTTTTGTCACCAACTGGATCAAGGTCACTAGGTCAAATATTACAGTATACATACTCTGAGAGGTCTTGTCAGAGGCAACCTACATGTATAATATGAAGTTTCTACTGCATACAGTTCCTTAGATTTTGCTTAAACCAGAAACTTTAACCAAAATCACTAACTAGGTCCACGGTCAAGGTCACAATGTCAAATGTTACAGCATAAATTAAGGTCTCGTCATGGGCAACCTACATGTATAATATAAAGTTTCTACTGCATACAGTTCCATAGATTTTGCTTCAACCAGAAACTTTAATCAAAATTTTTAAGTAGGTCAAAGACCAAGGTCAAGGTCACTAGGTCAAACCTTACGGCATAAATTGAAAGGTCTTGTGATGGGCAATTTTCATGTATAATATAAAGTTTCTACTGCATATAGTTCCTTAGATTTTGCCTCAACCAGGAACTTTAACCAAAATCTTTACCTAGGTCAAAGTCCAAATTCAAGGTCGATTTTGTCTCAACCAGAAACTTTAACCAAAATGTTGATGGCAGACGGACGGACGGCCAAATGGACGGACGGACATCGTCAATCTGTAGACCGAAATTGCTTTGCAATTCTGCCAATTACATGTACTTGCAGAAAATTTCAAAAGGCTGAGAAACAAATGTTCAACATAATCAAGTCTCACTCATGAATCAGCAGTCAATGAAAGACAACAAGTGTGAATGACAGTAGATCGATAATTATTGCTTCCTGCAATTGTAATCTTCATACGATAAATCCCTCCTCAATGTTGGTAAATAGTTAAGAGTATCAGGCTTCAGAAATTTGATTTTTGTACTTTCACTTTGACTAACAGTATATCTGATGAAGGTTCAAAATGAAATTTTAGTTCCAATTATGTCCAAAAGGTCAGATGTACTGTTACTCAAAGCATGCTACATACATCAAATCTGTAACAAAGCGTAAAACTTTTATCTGTTTATCAAACAAATGATATCAACTTCAGTGTATCAGTTCTGATTTGCATTTAGTCACCTACCTAAAACATTGTTCAAAACTTGGGCAACTTTTCTGCCAAAGTAAATTGATGATGTAAAGACAATGGAGAACAATAGAAAAAAGCACAAACAAATCCGTATGACCTTTGTTAGAAGTATTTGTGATCTTCCGTATTACAAGTGCAAACTAAAGAAAGCATCTCAACACCACCTTCTACTGTTCACACTTTCTGTCTTTTTACTGTATGAATAAGGAGATGATCTCCACCAAAAACCGGTCCCCACTGTAGCGATTACGGCAGAACTCTGGACACTCAAAACAACCACACAAATAACAGAGTCAAGATCACACATAGTCTTTGGCTGTTCATACTTTCTTTTTACTGTAAGGATAAGGAGATGATCTCCAACAAAACCCCACAATGATCACAGCAGAACACACACACAAGACTGGAACACACAACCACAACTAGAACTGCCCTAAAGTGACGAATTATACCCCCCGCAGGACGTTTTTCTCTACACGGATTCATGTATGACATAGGAATCTATATATATATATATGCAAGGTCAAAGGTCAAGGTCACTAGGTCAGATGTCTTGGTATCAAAATGTAGTACTTATTATGGTGAATGCATGTATGAAATATGAAAGCCCTATCACTTATACTTAAAGAGTTATCTGCTTTAAGAACTTCTTAACCGGACGGATGGACAGATGGACAGGGTGTTTCCTATATACCCCCCCCCAAACTTCGTATGCGGGGGGTATAATATACAAATAACAGAGTCAAGATCACACAAAACAACCCAGTACAAAGAAGTCAAGGAAATATGAAGGGAAACAAATAAAAGAAGAAATATATTCATAGCAAATAGTGTGGTTATCAATATTACACACATTCTTTTCACTTATCTGGATACACTGGTGTAAGCATCTGTGTTTCTAGCAGTTTCTTTAATTTTCAAATGAATGTATTTTGGAATATGAAAAATGAAGATGGAAATACTGATTTTACTTATCTAAGATTGATATTATTGTTACATCTTAGACAGAAACAAATAATTTCCAATAACACTGTGGCGTATCAAGTGATACGCAAATGATATGTTCCATGGAAATCGTCTTTGATTAAATCAAGTAAATACTGTCTAAATCTACTTTATATGAATTCATTTTAGGCCTATCATATGGTCATTATTATCAATTATATGATGGTAATCTATTCTGGTCAAGAACAGACACACATTTGGAGAAACTGGAACAGAAAATTTTGTATCTGTCCGTACACCATATCACAACATGTGGTGAGGATTGAAAAAAAATCTGTTAAAGTGTTTTCCGAATACACGTCTTTTCTTGACCAGAATAGATTACCATCATATAATTGATATTAATGGCCATATGATAGGCCTAAAGTAAATTCATATAAAGTAGATTTAGACAGTATTTACTTGGTATAATCAAAGGGGATTCCCGTGGAACATATCACTTGCGTATCACGTGATATGCTACAGTGAATAAGGATGAAGAATACATGTACCACATTAGTCATACTAAAAATTCAACAATAACTCTAAAGGGGAGGAGTGTATTTCCTTTGGATGTCAAGGAAAAGTGTAAATAAGAAATAAGTAAGAAACAAAGAAGTAAAACATGTGAAGGAAGGAAACTAACTAAAAGACAATAAATAAAACTTAAGTACCTGTGGTTCTATAACACTTGGACTCCCCGCATGCTGAGGACTTATTTGCTACAAAATCAGGTGAATTTACTATCAACATAATGTTACAAAATTAAGAGCCGAGTTTTTCAACTCGGTTAAAAATTATATGCATTTACAGTGAGGCCATAGTAATGAAATACTTCATTTAGTTTTATATTTACATCTTTGAATTGAATATTTTCTGAAACGTTCCCATGGAAAAGCAAGGATTCATATCAGTCCAGGAGAATACTATAAATAGTAATATTACTTAGAACTGTAATATTACTGTTAACAATAATCCCTTATATTATTGAAAACAGTAATGTTGCCGCCTTATATTACATATTTCTGTAATATAGACAAATAAACATTTTAAAGCTACAAGCAGAGCTTTGATCACACAATTCTTTCATTCTAGAACAAATTCATTAAATTGGAACAAATTATTATACTAAAAAGTGAAAATAATATCCATTTGGACCTATTTTTCACTTTTTCTTATTTCTGATATCACATTTTCTTCAAATATGTTGAGGAAAAAAATTTTCCTCATGTTTTAAACAATTTTTCAGTATACATTTGAATGGGATACAACTCCTAATCACCCTCATTTCTCCCCGAATCCACTGGTATAAGAGCGAACTGACAATCTATATAGTATTACTGCTTTCAGTAATATAAAGAGATAAATTTCCAAGAAAGATAACTCCAGTTAAAGTTATATTATTAGTTTTAGTAATATTACTGTTTTCAGTATTCTCTTGGACTGCATATGGGTAAATGAAAATTATCAATGAAATGCTTCTATCTGGAAAAAGAAGACTGAAATAAAGGACTAGGTGCGCTAAAACCTCATATCGGCCCTATAATTTCGACAAAAATTGCTTTTAATAAACAAATTATTAATTATCACTTATTGCAAATAATGTCGAAGGGTTCCAACTCTCTACCTTCTTGAAGAAAATTCCAAATCAATTTACATGCACCAGACACGTGTTTCGAATATTAAATTCTCATCAGTGATGCTTTGGGCGGCGCCACCATAAATGGTTTCAGTAGCGCCCTCTTTAATCTTTAGAAGTTAGATTTTTACATTTACACTACAGAGAGCGCACGGCTCCAAATTTCCTGTAGGGTCGATTCAGTAGCATATCCAAATAAAATCTTTGTTCAAAATAGCATTGGAGGGATGGTGCTAAGATGTTAAACTCCTTTAATTTCGATGATATTTATCGGTGAAAAATGGCTAGTATCCGAAATAGCAAAAAAATATATTTTATGTCTCATTGATAAAAGGCCAAAACAAAGCTTCTTGGCTTTCCTGATTTGTAATCACCATACATTTGACATCTTATAAACTAGAATATTATGAATATATGAACAACTTTGAAAATAGGACGGAAATGGCAGGTTACCGCACTTACTCCTTTAAGAAAAATTCAGACCTCGCAAGGGTTAATAAAACACCGCTAAAGACGGTATGGCCAGACTGCAAAGTAAGTTTTTGTCACCAACTGGGTCAAGGTCACTAAATCAAATATTACAGCATACATTGAGAGGTCTTGTCAGAGGCAACCTACATGTATAATATAAAGTTTCTACTGTATACAGTTCCTTAGATTATGCTTAAAACAGGAACTTTAACCAAAGTCTTTAACTAGGTCAAAGTCCAAGGTCAAGGTCACTAGGTCCAATGTTACGGCATAAATTGAAAGGTCTCGTCATGGGCAACCTAAATGTATAATATAAGGTTTCTACTGCATACAGTTCCTTAGATTTTGCTTTAACCAAGAACTTTAACCAAAATCTTTAACTAGGTCAAAGTTCAAGGTCAAGGTCACTGGGTAAAATGTTACGGCATAAATTGAAAGGTCTCATCATGGGCAACCTACATGTATAATATAAAGTTTCTACTGCATACAGTTCCTTAGATTTTGCTTAAACCAGAAACTTTAACCAAAATCTTTAACTAGGTCAAAGTCCAAGGTCAAAGTCACTAGGTCCAATGTTACGGCATAAATTGAAAGGTCTCATCATGGGCAACCCATATGTATAATATAAGGTTTCTACTGCATACAGTTCCTTAGATTTTGCTTAAACCAGGAACTTTAACCAAAATCTTTAACTAGGTCAAAGTCCAAGGTCAAGTTCACTAGGTCAAATGTTACTGCATAAATTGAAAGATTTCGTCATGGGCAACATACATGTATAATATAAAGTTTCTACTGCATACAGTTCCATAGATTTTGCTTAAACCAGGAGCTTTAACCAAAATCTTTAACTAGGTCAAAGTCCAAGGTCAAGGTCACTAGGTCAAATGTTAGGGCATAAATTGAAAGGTCTTGTCATGGGCAACCTTCATGTATAATATAAAGTTTCTACTGCATATAGTTCCTTAGATTTTGCCTCAACCAGAAACTTTAACCAAAATGTTGACGGCAGACGGACGGACAGACGGACATCTTCAATCTATAGACCGGAATTGCTTTGCAATCCGGCCAATAAAATTCTACAGAACTTTAATGATACAGAAACTCTACTGGGGTATAGGTAAATTTGTTTTTGTTCTTCACAATTTTCTTTATCATATAAAATCTATTTGTGTCTATGTTTCTATCGATCTAAACAGCATGCAGATGTACAATGAATTTTTTTTCTTCTTACTATGGCCTAAACATAATAAATGTGCAAACAACATTTAGTGCTGTACAAAATCAAAATTCCTAGGTTAGACCATGAGTACATCTACACTGTTCTTTGTACTGGAGAATAATAATAATATACCGAGTAGGGATTTATGGTTTTGCACTCAGACATTAAGAAAATTCTGTTCAGAGAAATTGTTCCCAAATATCTAAGCTGACTATTTTCAGCAACATTTTGAACTAATTACTGTAACATTTCTAGAAACAATTTACTGTGATAAATGAAAATCACCAATATTTCATTCTTAAAATTTAAAAAGTCTAAAAAAAAAAATCAATTTACCAAATTGGAAATCCTACCATGTGCAGCATTAAGTAACATCATGGAACTCATCATGACAAGATTCACTTGAATCACTTTTGTCTTTTCCTGTGACATCTTACCCACTCAAAACAATGAAATGGCGTCATACAGCTCTAAACAGTGCAGTGGCATGTACTTATGAAACTTGTGCAATGACGTAATTTCTTTGCCATGAATGGGTAAAATACCATACAAATAGACAAAAGTGATCTGACTGAATCTTATTGAGAAAATGTTTATTGGCAAATATCAAGTACCAATCAAACAGAGTAAGTACCTTGCGTTCTATATCCCACTCCCTCGTGAGTGCCGACACTTCTTCCCTGTGTATTGTATCTTTGTCCGCTAACGTTTTCTGCTGTGCCTGTTGTAGCCTCTCTTCCATCTCATAAAGCGCCATCTGGTGTTGCTGTTGAGCGGAAGTTAATTCTGCCTGAAGCTTGTTGATTTTTGCAGTCAACTCAGACTCTTTTTGCTGATAAAGAAACAAAGACATTGATTAAACCACATAGAAAAGCAAGAGAAATATCATGAATTTATAATAATTTAGGACAGGTTGACCAAATGGTCACATACCCACTGTAGCATATCACGTGACAGTCAAATAATCTCTAGCCTGGGAATTCCTCCGATTAAACAAGGTAAATACTGTCTAAATATTCTTTATATGAAATTATTTTAGGTCTATCATATGAATATCATTATCATTTATATAATGGTAATCAATTCTGGTCAAGAATAGAATTATATTCATAGATCACTTCAACAGAAAAATTTGTTTATTTACGTGCACCATATTATAACACGTAAACAAAATTAAAAAAATTCTGTTGAAGTGTTCTCAGAATATACCTCAATTCTTGACAAGAAAAGATTACCAGCAAAAAGATGATAGTGATGCACATATGATAGGCTTAAAATAGTTTCCTTTAAAGCAGATTTAGACTGTATTTACCATACTTAATAGAAGGGGATTCCCGGGCTAGAGATTATTTGCATATCACGTGATACGCTACTGTGATACCAAAGCATGAGCAAAACAATATGCTTACATTTTGAAGACAAATGCATAGAACATGTTCAAACCTAATCAATTCATCATCATCTATATTATTCTATAAACTATAAATAGCGATGCTCTGATTGGCGGATAACGTCGCTGACCTTCCTGGATAAATCACCATATACCACAGTCTAAAAATAGACCAGGACAGGCTTTCTACTCTACCTTGATGAAAAAGTAGGAAAAAAGTAGGAGTAGTCAATGAAAAAAAGTAGGAGAAAAATAGGAAAAGGTAGGAATTAATAGTGGAAAAGTAGGAAATTTTCCATCACTTTTAGCAACAATTTTCAGTAAGTATGACACACAAATCACAGTAAGCAATTTATTGTAGACTGGTAATGTTCATCTTTGAGGAAATGACAGAGAGAAATAAGGACAGATTGATTTTTCATGTAAAATATACAGAATTGGCGAGCGAAGCGAGCCCGAAATTTTGTAAAAACTTTGAATCAGATGTTGACGACAAGTGAAGCAAGTAACTTTTTACTTTTGAGATGAAAAAGTAGGAATAGTAGGAAGTTTTGAAGAAAAAGTAGGAAAAAATAGGATCAAAATAAAAAAGTAGGAAAAGTAGGAAATAGTAGGAAAAAGTAGGAACAGTAGAAAGCCTGCCAGGATTACCCCCACTAATTTCTGCAAATGACATCGTTATTTATTTGTGAATCAAATATGAAATTATAGAATAAAACAGTTTTGGACTTTTTACTCAGTATACACATGTATGATGTGATATTATTGACTTATTATACAAATATGGACTTGGTCGAGGTCATTATGTCATTATAATGACCCGATGAGATTTGTAATATTGACCGAGGCCGAAGGATCTTAAGAAAACATATGCATGATTAAAATAATGATTCAAAAGGATACGAACATATCATTTTTAATCAATATTTCAACAATTAATTGTTCCTTTTTGTGAAAAGTTTATCTAAACTTTTAAAATTAAACAAAATAACTAACTTAATTTTCATTGTAAATACTGAAATCAGGACAAATACCACACCGAGTCATTTTCTTCCGTCAGCGGTCATTATCGGAAAATAATGACTCGCGCGTCAGCCAATCAGAATCGACACTACATCTCGGTTATATAATATATGAAAATATTGACCTCGGCTTCGCCTCGGCCAATATTTTCACAGTAAGTCAATATCACATCATATACACAAAGTTAAAAGTCCATAATTATAATACTATAATATATCATGTTCAGTCTTCAAATTATTCCATCTTTTCAATTTTACAGTCCTGCATTCGATTTGTGCAGGTATCTGACGTAAAAGCATTGTGATGTCATTAAATTCCTTTGAAAACGTCATATATGTAACCCTGTTTCCCTGAATTTCATGCTGGTTTCCATAGAATGTAATGACCTCACAATTACTTGATGTCAGATACCTGCATGAATGGGAAGTAACTCTCATCAATTCCTCATAATTTTTTTTTATTGCTAACACTCACTGTCAATTCCTCCTGACTCTGTGTTTTAACTTGCTCCAGTTCCTCAGTGTGCTCTCTGATGAGCTCCTCTATTTTGTCATCGCGCTCCTGTAAGTCTCTGTGGAGCTCGTCTACAACCTCTTTGTGCTCCACTAGTAGATGGTTCTCACCTTCCTGATTTTTGTCTAGTAGAATAGGAAATAGATTCACTTAGGGTAGATTGAAATATTTCTTCCAGAAGGAAGGGATGATAACAAATAAAAACACAAACACTCATATACACAAATTTTCAGCCCCTTGGCCTTTATCAAGTGTAAAAAACGACAATATAAAACAATTCTAAGTAAAATCCATCCTTGTTTCTCTGCCGTTCATTGCAAATGTTTATGTTAGTCTATGACGTTATAGTATTCGTGGCACATGCATGCATTTCGCGTTAACCGTGAAAAGTTACAAAGTCTTTGAACTAATGAACGATCTGAGAGAAGATGGTTTTAAAGAACTAAGTCATGATTTATACATATATATAACACTGAATTTAAAATATTACACATAATTTATATACATAACCTATTGAAACATATCCAATAATTGTGAGATACCAAGTTTTTTACACTTGATAAAGGCCAAGGGGCCGGAAATTTGTGTATATGAGTGTTTGTGTTTTTATTTGGATTCACTTAGAGTTTCCTATTTATTCACTAATATTTACTTATCTTTTTATAGAATTTGTTTATACTAATGGAATAATTTCCCTCACTTCAAAGTTTCTTGGAGAGCGTTCAAGGTCAAATTTTTCTTCCTAATAATGCTCACAAAAGACTGCATTTTAAATATGATGAATGATATATTTTATAAGAAGTAATAATTGTTGAAGTCTAGAATATCTCAATTTTGATATACATGTAGTCACATATCACCAAGTTTCAATTTTGTCTCAAAAGGTATATATACTAAACATAGGGTAATCAAAGATTACATAGCTCACCTATACAGGTTTTTGTCAGAAACCAGGTTAAAGTTTTTGAAAAGTAGGTCAAAGTCCAAGGTTAAGGTCACTAGGTCAAAGGTCATGGTCTCGTCACAAGGTATCTACATGTGAAATATCAAAGCCCTACCCCTTATACATGTTATAGTTCAAGAGATATAGCCTAGGTTAAAGTTTTGTCTACGGACAACGACAACGACGACGCCGAGGGTATGGCATTAGCTCTCCGGACTTTTTCGTCCCGGCAAGCTAAAAACAGAAACAACTCAAAACCTATCCATTCAAATGCGACACCATGTAGTAATCCAAACTCTCACCAAAACTTGTGGTGATATGTTCAATCCTAACCTACCTTTCAGCCAGAATATAGCATATGCATGTAGCATCGATACTCTAAATACTAAAACTTTGTACCATTTACATGTATCAATCTTTCTTTAGTAAATGTAATCTAGAATCTTTACACATTCCACTCTTTTTCACTTACTGAGTGCCTCAGAGAAAGTTTTCTCAAACTCTTTCTCCTTTTCTGCAATTTTCTGATTGAAGTCCTTCAACAGCTGTTTGACTCTGCCGTCATGATCATTTTCTTTGTCCTAAAACATAATTAATATTCTGTACCCATGCTGATTTTACTAAAATCATACTAATGTATATTACTTAGAATTACTAACTTAGAAATAATGAATTTGTACAAGAGGCCCAAGGGGGCCACATCGCTCACCTGAGTTGCAGATAAAGGGTTAAAAGTCACAAAAATACTTCTACAGATCAAAGCCCTCAACAGCCATATTTGTTGACCTATCGACAAGAAAAACACAAACTTGACAGAGGACCTTGAGTACTTGCTTGCTGCAAGGTTTCGTGAAATTCTGTGCAATAGTTGCAGAGGAGATTTCGGAAATGTGTCAGCCAATCAGAGTCCTCGGCGGCCATATTTGTTGACCGATAAGCACAAAATACTCAATCTTGGTAGAGGACCTTGAGTACTTTCTTCCTGTTAAGTTTCATGAAATTCTGTGCAGTGTTTTTTTTTTGCAGAGAAGATGTTGAAAATGTGTTAGCCAATCAGAGCCCTCGGCGGCCACATTTGTTGACCAATCAGCACAAAAAACATAAACTTGTTGGAGGACCTTGAATACTTCCTTCCTGTAAAGTTTCATAAAAATTCTGTGCAGCAGTAGCAGAGGAGATGTCGAAAATGTGTCAGCCAATCAGAGCTCTCGACAGTCATATTTGTTGAACAATCTGCACAAAAAACACACACTTGGTAGAAGACCTTGAGTACTTCCTTCCTGTAAAGTTTCATGAAATTCTGTGCAGTGGTTGCAGAGGAGATGTCGAAAATGTGTCGGAAAATCAGAGCCCTTGGCGGCCATATTTGTTGAACGAACGGCACCAAATACACACACTTGGTAGAGGACCTTGAGTACTTCCTTCCTGTAAAGTTTCATGAAATTCTGTGCAGAGGTTGCAGAGGAGATGTTGAAAATGTATCAGCCAATCAGAGCCCTTGGCAGCCATATTTGTTGACCGATCGGCATGAAAAACACAAATTTGGTAGAGGACCTTGAGTACTTCCTTCCTGTAATGTTTCATGAAATTCTGTGCAGCGGTAGCAGAGGAGGTGTCGAAAATGTGTCAGCCAATCAGAGCCCTTGGCGGCCATATTTGTTGACCAATCAGCACAAAAAACACAAACTAAGTAGAGGACCTTGAGTACTTCCTTCCTGTAAAGTTTCATAACATTCTGTGCAGGGGTTGCAGAGGAGATGTCCAAAATGAGTCAGCCAATCAGAGCCCTCGGCGGCCATATTTGTTGACCGATCGGCACAAAAAACACAAACTTGGTAGAGGACCTTGAGTACTTCCTTCCTGTAAAGTTTCATGAAATTCTGTGCAGTGGTTGCAGAGGAGATGTCGAAAATGTGTCGGAAAATCAGAGCCCTTGGTGGCCATATTTGTTGAACGAACGGCACCAAATACACACACTTGGTAGAGGACCTTGAGTACTTCCTTCCTGTAAAGTTTCATGAAATTCTGTGCAGAGGTTGCAGAGGAGATGTCGAAAATGTATCAGCCAATCAGAGCCCTTGGCAGCCATATTTGTTGACGGATCAGCATTAAAAACACAAATTTGGTAGAGGACCTTGAGTACTTTCTTCCTGTAATGTTTCATGACATTCTGTGCAGCGGTAGCAGAGGAGGTGTCGAAAATGTGTCAGCCAATCAGAGCCCTTGGCGGCCATATTTGTTGACCAATCAGCACGAAAAACACAATTTAAGTAGAGGACCTTGAGTACTTCCTTCCTGTAAAGTTTCATAACATTCTGTGCAGGGGTTGCAGAGGAGATGTCCAAAATGAGTCAGCCAATCAGAGCCCTCGGCGGCCATATTTGTTGACCGATCGGCACAAAAAACACAAACTTGGTAGAGGACCTTGAGTACTTCCTTCCTGTAAAGTTTCATGAAATTCTGTGCAGTGGTTGCAGAGGAGATGTCGAAAATGTGTCAGCCAATCAGAGCCCTTGGTGGCCATATTTGTTGAACGAACGGCACCAAATACACACACTTGGTAGAGGACCTTGAGTACTTCCTTCCTGTAAAGTTTCATGAAATTCTGTGCAGAGGTTGCAGAGGAGATGTCGAAAATGTATCAGCCAATCAGAGCCCTTGGCAGCCATATTTGTTGACCGATCAGCATTAAAAACACAAATTTGGTAGAGGACCTTGAGTACTTCCTTCCTGTAATGTTTCATGACATTCTGTGCAGCGGTAGCAGAGGAGGTGTCGAAAATGTGTCAGCCAATCAGAGCCCTTGGCGGCCATATTTGTTGACCAATCAGCACGAAAAACACAAATTAAGTAGAGGACCTTGAGTACTTCCTTCCTGTAAAGTTTCATGAAATTCTGTGAAGCAGTTGCAGAGGAGATGTCGAAAATGTGTCAGCCAATCAGAGCCCTCGGCGGCCATATTTGATGAACGATCGGCACAAAAAACACAAACTTGGTAGAGGACCTTGAGTACTTCCTTCCTGTAAAGTTTCATGAAATTCTGTGCAGCGGTTGCAGAGGAGATGTCGAAAATGTGTCAGCCAATCAGAGCCCTCGGCGGCCATATTTGATGACCGATTGGCACAAAAAACATAAACTTGGTAGAGGACCTTGAGTACTTCCTTCCTGTAAAGTTTCATGAAATTCTGTGAAGCAGTTGCAGAGGAGATGTCGAAAATGTGTCAGCCAATCAGAGCCCTCGGCGGCCATATTTGTTGACCGATCGGCACAAAAAACACAAACTTGGTAGAGGACCTTGAGTACTTCCTTCCTGTAAAGTTTCATGAAATTCTGTGCAGCGGTTGCAGAGGAGATGTCGAAAATGTGTCAGCCAATCAGAGCCCTCTGCGGCCACATTTGTTGACCAATCAGCACAAAAAACACAAACGTGGTTGAGGACCTTGAGTACTTCCTTCCTGTAAAGTTTCATGAAATTCTGTGCAGCGGTTGCAGAGGAGATGTCGAAAAGGTGTCAGCCAATCAGAGCCCTCGGTGGCCATATTTGTTGACCGAACGGCACAAAAAACACAAACTTGGTAGAGGACCTTGAGTACTTCCTTCCTGTAAAGTTTCATGAAATTCTGTGCAGCGGTTGCAGAGGAGATGTCGAAAATGTGTCAGCCAATCAGAGCCCTCGGCGGCCATATTTGTTGACCGAACGGCACAAAAAACACAAACTTGGTAGAGGACCTTGAGTACTTCCTTCCTGTAAAGTTTCATGAAATTCTGTGCAGCGGTTGCAGAGGAGTTGTCGAAAATGTGTCAGCCAATCAGAGCCCTCGGCGGCCATATTTGTTGACCGAACGGCACAAAAAACACAAACTTGGTAGAGGACCTTGAGTACTTCCTTCCTGTAAAGTTTCATGAAATTCTGTGCAGCGGTTGCAGAGGAGATGTCGAAAATGTGTCAGCCAATCAGAGCCCTATTTGTTGACCGATCGGCACAAAAAACACAAACTTGGTAGAGGACGTTGAGTTCTTGCTTTCTGTCAAGTTTTGTCAGAATCTGTTCAGTGGTTTCGGAGGAGAAGTAAAAAATGTGAAAGTTTACGCTGGACGGACGCCGGATGGACGCCGGATGGACGGACGACGCACTTTGATAATAGCTCACTTGAGCCTTCGGCTCTGGTGAGCTAATAATATAATTTTTCTATACTGCAATCATTCCTGCATTAAGCTATATCATAATTTGTTTACTTGATACACATGCGATAGGAGCACTACTACATCACTGCATTGTATTTACAATATGAAGTTACTATATTTACTGGTCAGAAAGATATTTAAGTATAGGTACGCGTAAGAATCAGACAGGGGTATTACATCAAAATTTTTTGCAAAACTTTTTATTTTTGTTTTGAGACAAATCAAACATATAATATTCATTTCTCAAGGTAGCAATGGTGAAGTGAGATATTCACCACATATAATTTATAAAGGATTATGACGGAAAAAAAATGGCAGGAAAATTTTCTCCATATAATTCAACCAAATTAGCTTCTCTTATAACAAATGTATAACTTGCTTCACCATCCATGTACAGGAAAATTCCTTCAATACGTTCATATGAAGGCTGATCTGAGCGCATTTCAAGAAAAAAAAAAGTTCTGCAAAAATTTCAAGGTTTTTCAACTGCCTGATCCTTACATGGACCTGTACTCAATTTAGATATTGATATTAATGTCTATAATGGCATATATTATGTGAAGAATCGCAAACGATTTATCTATTTATTATGATATATACGAAACTCCTTCTTTAATCCTTTCGTCAAGGTGCGGAAATTCTATATCACACAACTTGTTTCAAATACCATATATTCATTTCTTAAATGGAAAAAAAATAAGATCCTACTACAGCATACAGTGTTTTCCCTCCAAAAAAATTTGGTGATATTTGGCCCCATTCCCCCCTCTCTGGAGTATATATTTTTCCCCTCCTGTCAGAGAAATTCCTCCCATATAAAAGAGTTTTTCTTTGGCAAAACATTGTTTAGAAATAATGTGTAAAATTAAACAAAATCAGAATCCAAATAGTAGAATATGGTTCAATGTATCTGTTTGTATTTAAAGTCATTCCAATTACATGTATATTGATGCTATCTAGTACAGTTTTTGCAGGAATTTTAATCTATTAAAAATTACCCTTGAGTAGTTCACGTGCACATTTTCCCCGATGTTTCGGCCCTGACCCCCTTTACCAAAAAGTGAGAAGAAACACTGGCATGCAAGTACATAATTCTTACTTGTAGTAATTCCTCGTAATGTTGTTTCATTTTCTGCAGCTCCTGGTTGTTATTGTCTGCTGCAGACGACAGTTGTTGTTCCTTCTCATTTTTCAAGGACGCCACTTCCTTACGAAGTTTTTCATTGGCCGATTCCACTTCTGCAAGATCTTGCTTATATTTTAATTCCGAGTCTGAAACTTGTTGCTGTAATGTTGCAAACTCCTCCCTAACTTGGTCTCTGTCTTTCGTCAGCTGTTCGATTGTCTGTTTCAAATTTTCTTGAATTTTCAACGATTTTTCTAGCCTCTCTTTCAAACTGATTTCACTAGTCTGAATTTCCTCTGACCTTTGCATGTGTTCTTTTATCACAGATTCTCTAGATTTCACTTCTTGTTCATGCAGCGTCAATAAATGCGTTTTCTCTTTTCCAAACTGTTCCGTCAACGATTTGTTCTCGGACACGCTTTCGTTCAATTTTATCCGAATTTCTGATAGCTCTGTCTTCACTTGAAGATTCTCAGTTTTCAGCTGCGAGTTTTCCGTCTTTAATTGTGAGTATTCATTTTTCACTATCTGAGTCTCTTCCTCGTACTTTTTACTCACGTCTTCTTTTTCCCGAAGAAGCAATTCCTTCTCTTCCTGTGCTTGTTTCTTAACCTGAGCTACATAATTTTCCGCCTTTTTCTTATATTCTGCAATTTTAACACTAACGTCACTTTCTGCATTTTCAGCCTTCTCTTTCATTTCTAGTGCATATTTTTCACTCAAAGAAGTCCTTTCTTCTTCAAAACCTGACTTTAACATGTCAACTTCTTTACTATGTTCTGTTCTTAATAAATAGATCTGCTTTTCATATCCTTCTTTCAATGTTTCTTTTTCACTCTCAGCCTTTTCCAAGTGACTTTGAATTTCCGTAATTTTCTCGTTTCTTTCCTGTACATCTTTTCTCAAACCGTCCAAGTCTTTTTCCATTCCCACAGAAGCTTCTTTTGTCCTTTCTAACTCTACTTTCACTTCCCCAATTTCTTTATTTTTATCTTCAACACACGATTCCGAATCTTTTACCTTACTTTCCAATTCCTCTATTCTCTCATGCGAGTATGTCTCAAGTTCTTTAAATTTTTTCGAAAAGTTGTCCCTTTCCGCTGAGAGCTGACTTATCGTATTACTCATTTCCTCCATCTTTACGCCCTTAATTTCCACCGCACTATTCACTTCCTTAAGTTTTTTCTCCAAATCGACGATGGCCATTTTGGATCCCTCTGAGTTTTCCTCGAGTTGTAGAAGTTTTGTGTTAGCGTGAGTTAATTCGTTCGACAGAGCCTCTTTTTCGCTCTGCTCGTTACGGATTTTTTCCTCTGCCGTCGCTAACTGTTCCTTCAGCACCTGTACCTCCGCAGACACATTATGTACTTGATCAGTACCCTTCTGTTGTATCTCTTTAAGCTTAGCAGTGTATCTAAACAGGAAAAGAAGATAAAGAAATATTAGTTGAAATCCCAAAAGAATTAATCAAATAGAAGATTTCACAGGATATTTGGACAACATGATAAAGTTCTGTGATGTCTGAATAGAATCTTGATTAAGCTACTTTAGGGCAGAAATTTGGCCCCAAACCCCTTCTGGGAAAGAAGATATTTTCCCCCTTTCATTTACCATTTATAATAAGAATTACCCCTTGAATCTTGACAAATCAAAGTAATTTGCTTAAGAGAAATCATTATATCCATTCAAGAGACTCAAACGGCCTACTTACTTCTGTTTAAGCTCATTCAGTTTATCTTTCCACTTTGCCTCTGTTTGCTGCACCTCCTCCGTTTTTAGTTTCGTTTCGGCAGTGAGCTCAGAAACTTGCTTCTCCATGACCTCTTTTTCACTCCGTAACTGGGTCAACTCTTCCGTCATATCGTCCTTGACCTTGAGTAACTGGGTCACCTTGACATCTAGGTCATCCTTGTCCTTACTTAGTTGTAACATTTGGGTTTTGCTCTCTTCTGAAATTTGCTGCATTTTGGATTCTTTCTGTTGTAACTCCGAGAGCTGAGAAAAGAAATTAATGTTTAAATTAACTTAATTATTTTAACCAATTTACTACTTTCAAAACTGTGCTTTTTGTTCTTTTTACAAGATGGAACAATCAATTCCTGCTACAGATCTCAGATTACTTTTATTAATTTCATTTTAGACATCTTAACAAAATACACATTGACAAATCAGTATGTCACGTATTTCCTAATTTCATCTTTTTATAATACATTCATTAAACATATATCTCAGTATCTTGTCCATGTCTGAATTTTGCTATTTACATAACACCTTAACCTCTCAATAAATATTTAGATACATGTACATTCATAATTCCTGCTTAAATATGAATCCTGCTGAAACAAATAATCATTCAACAAATAATGTATTTAAAACATCAAAATATTCAACATGATCTTCATGCCCTTCAATTTTGGTAATCTATTTTTACCTGTTTTTGGTAATTTTCATTCATTACAACAATCTGATCATCTTTCCCCTGTGAACTCTCGTTGACGGCACGCAGCATTTCCTCAACAGATGTCTTGGAATTTTCCAATTCGGCTATTTTTTCATTCTGCTCCTTGATGGTGCTTTCCTTCTCTGTTTTCTCAGCTTCGTGTTTTTCTGCTGTCATATATAACTGCTGGTTCAACTCCTCTATCTGTGAATATATAATAATTGAGTTTTGTCAGAATACAGAGTTATTCCCCATTTGAGACTGTCTCTGACGTAAAACCATTGATCGTCACAAAATCGGTATGGTTACGTCAACTTTCTGAGAGTTTCAGGCAGTTTTCCATAGAGTTGAATTTATAAATCATCATGATGAAAAAAAGTTGTCGAAAATTTCAAGTGATATCATCATAAATGCCCCTATTGTCACAACCTATATGTAAATGCATGGGAAATTTTTCTCTCAAACTTTGAAAGTTTTCAATTAAATGAATCTATATTCACCTATTACCGAGTTTCAAATAGAATATTTACAGTGTTCCTATTAAGAATTTGAAGATTTTTACAATAAATAACCCCCAAAACAGCATAATGATTAATAACTGCCATTCTATCTTTAAAAGACTTTTGAACCACAAACCTTCAAGTCAATCTACTTAGCTAACTATACTTTTAGCACTATATGCAACAAATGTGCAAGTTATGCCGCATGTCTAACCCTAAATCTATTACCTTACCCTGAATGTGACCTTGACCGTGAATGCGACCTCAACCCTGAATATGTATTGGGTGTCACCATGCATGGCCATCCATGCTAGCTTGATGAAAATACAAACCTACACCAAGTAATGTAAAAATACCTACACGTGTGACTACCAGACAGACACACAAACAGACGGTCAAAGTCAGACAATGTGGCCCTTCTGTTGCAGGCAGCATAATATGTTTTAACTAGTATGAATCGCTATTTAATATTCCTGCCAGTTTTTGGCAGGAATATAATAAATTTTGTCTGTCATTGCTTTAGATCAAGAGACAATAAATAAGAACTTTAATAAATATTACACTTGAGAAATTCTTTCAAATTCATATAATTCACAAATGAATGAACTAGAAAACTTTGAAAAGGCATGTTTCTTCCTTGATTAAGCATACTAATATTATTATAATATTTCATTGGAAACAGGCAAAAATGAGGTAAAGAGAAACATTTACAGTATGAAATAGAGCACACATAATTTGCCCATTATTGTTCATTTCCAATAAAGACAGTCATTTAATTTAGTGTAGTTCTGAACTGGCGCGCCTGAGATAGCTCTATCCAAATCCCACTAAAATAAGTACACATACAGTATTCAAGCAAAAACGGCAAAATAGAAGTGGATCTGGAAAGAAATCTTAGGGGAAAATCATGTGTGGAATTAGACAAAGGAAAAAGTCAAGAAGACAAGGTGAGATAAATAGATGCCAAACATTATATAAGGTATGATACATAGGTAGGAAAGCAGAAAAGAAATGACAATGTAGAAGTGAGAAAAATTAAAGAATTGAAAAAAAAGACATATGTAACCAACATTCAACTTGTTGAAAAAGAAAATCAAAGTTTGACACAACTCCCAAAAGTTGAAAGTAATTTACAAGCAAGTAATATTAAAGCAACAAAATGGCCAAAGCATACCATCTCATACAAACAAGGTGAACCATACATCCTACCATTCAAACAAGAAATTCATACGAGGGCTGATTGAAATGTTGTGAGCCTCTGTTTTCTGGGTTGCAGAAGGTGTTCTGCTGATAGATTATCTCCAAAACGGACAAAAAATCAATGGCACATACTCATGATACTACGCTTCACTTCTGACACAGATACAGGAAAATATTAAACTTAAGTGCCGCAGAAAGCTCACTAGTTAAAGGTGTGTTGTTCCATCAGGACATACTCCTGTTCACAAGTCTGTCACTGCCATGGCTGACATTCATGATTGTGGCTTTAATTTGATTGAGCATCCCCCTTATTCACCTGATCTTGCTTTATCAGACTTTCATCTATTCCAAAAACTGAATGCAGTTATTTCTGGCACCCACTTTCAGTCCGATAATAAGTCATACTTGCAGTGGATGACTTTCTGACCAGTCAAGATAAGGAGTTCTTTAAAGTGGTATTAAGGCCCTTAAACACCGGTGGCAAAAGTGTATAGATACTGCAGGGGATTATGTTGAGAAATTCTTTCAAATTCATATAATTCACAAATGAATGAACTAGAAAACTTTGAAAAGGCATGTTTCTTCCTTGATTAAGCATACTAATATTATTATAATATTTCATTGGAAACAGGCAAAAATGAGGTAAAGAGAAACATTTACAGTATGAAATAGAGCACACATAATTTGCCCATTATTGTTCATTTCCAATAAAGACAGTCATTTAATTTAGTGTAGTTCTGAACTGGCGCGCCTGAGATAGCTCTATCCAAATCCCACTAAAATAAGTACACATACAGTATTCAAGCAAAAACGGCAAAATAGAAGTGGATCTGGAAAGAAATCTTAGGGGAAAATCATGTGTGGAATTAGACAAAGGAAAAAGTCAAGAAGACAAGGTGAGATAAATAGATGCCAAACATTATATAAGGTATGATACATAGGTAGGAAAGCAGAAAAGAAATGACAATGTAGAAGTGAGAAAAATTAAAGAATTGAAAAAAAAGACATATGTAACCAACATTCAACTTGTTGAAAAAGAAAATCAAAGTTTGACACAACTCCCAAAAGTTGAAAGTAATTTACAAGCAAGTAATATTAAAGCAACAAAATGGCCAAAGCATACCATCTCATACAAACAAGGTGAACCATACATCCTACCATTCAAACAAGAAATTCATACGAGGGCTGATTGAAATGTTGTGAGCCTCTGTTTTCTGGGTTGCAGAAGGTGTTCTGCTGATAGATTATCTCCAAAACGGACAAAAAATCAATGGCACATACTCATGATACTACGCTTCACTTCTGACACAGATACAGGAAAATATTAAACTTAAGTGCCGCAGAAAGCTCACTAGTTAAAGGTGTGTTGTTCCATCAGGACATACTCCTGTTCACAAGTCTGTCACTGCCATGGCTGACATTCATGATTGTGGCTTTAATTTGATTGAGCATCCCCCTTATTCACCTGATCTTGCTTTATCAGACTTTCATCTATTCCAAAAACTGAATGCAGTTATTTCTGGCACCCACTTTCAGTCCGATAATAAGTCATACTTGCAGTGGATGACTTTCTGACCAGTCAAGATAAGGAGTTCTTTAAAGTGGTATTAAGGCCCTTAAACACCGGTGGCAAAAGTGTATAGATACTGCAGGGGATTATGTAGAAAAATAATGCAAAATGCCTGATAAAATTTAAATTCTTAAATACGAGGCTCACAACATATCAATCAGCCATCGTACAAACACACCAATCCTGGCCTTACAGTATTAATTTCAATCATTTACTTACCATACAGTAAACTTCTAATAAAATTCCCAGGCTAATCATCTGTTAACTTTTTTAGCATTACACACAAATTGCATACATACATCATTTACTATGCACATCTTTCCCAATTTTGCCCAATATTTTCTCCTTATACTGAACAAGGCAAATACAAAAGTACCCACCAGCTTCTGTATCGTCTTACTCTTGCAATTACTAGTATCTCTTCACTCACAAACCACACATCCGCAATCACACAATCACGCCAACCACACCACAATACACATCACACATATAACATATTACACACATTCTCACCTTTCCCTGTAATGTCCGAGCCTCCTCACTTTTCTCCATTTCTCCCGCCACCAGTTTTTGTATCGTCTGCTCCTTGCTGTCTATCAGACTCTCCATCTCCGCCTTAAGACTAAGCATACCCTCCGTCATCTCCTCTATCTTAGCGTTTGCCGTCAGAAGCTCGCTGCTTAACGATTCTGACGTCCTCTGGTTTTCCTCCTGTAAATCGTTCAATTCCCTCTCCTTTGTTGCTAATTCATCTCGACAAGATTCTAGTTCCGATTTACAATTTGTCATCTCCTCCTGCAGACTCTTTGATGCATTCTCAAACTCAACAAACTTCGAAGAGTGTTCTTCCCTCTCTGATTGTAAACCTCTGACTTCCGTGTCAAGTTTCTCTTTCGTTTCTTCTGCCGCTTTGTTCAATTCTATGATAGCTGCCTGATGACTTTCTTTCATTGTCAGAACCTCATCTCCATGCTCCCTTGTCAGATTTGCTAGCACTTGTTCTGTGTGTGCTTTCTCCTGTAGCATCTTCTGTTCCCATTCCTCCATCATTGACATCAACTCTAGCTTATGCTCCTCCTGAATCTGACTCAGCTCCTCTCTTTTTCTCTCCTCAAAACTCCTCATCAGGTCATCCACATGTAAGTCTTTCTGCTCCGTAGCTTCAATGAGCCTCTTTTGGAACTCCTCTTCCTTTTCCTTAAGTTTACTTACATACTTTTCTTTAAGTTTAGCCATGGTATTTTTGAATTCATTTTCTCTCTCATCAGTCTTGGTTTTAAAATTTTCCTCAGATTTGATCAAATTTTCACTTTCTATTTTTAGTTTCTCTTCTAATTGGACGTAAGCTTCTTTTTCCATGTTAAACTGAAGCTGCATACTCTCGTTATTTTCCCTCTCAATTCGTAATTGTTCTTTCACCTCTTCTGCTTGAAGCTGACAATTTTTCACTAACTCTTTTTCATCTTCAATCTGTTTTCTCAAATTCTCCTCACTTTCCCTTACCTGTTGAATTTCTACTTGTAAACTTTTGACACAGTCCCTCTCTTTCTCTAGACAGTCCCTCACTTCCTGTAGTTCTGCACTATGTTTCTCCGCAGTAGTTTTTCTCTCATTTTCCAAATCCTCCATGAATTTTTTACCATTCGTATCAACACTTTCTTTCAGTTCCTTTATTCGTCCTTTTGCTTCTGTCCGTAACTGATTAAACTTTTCCTTTAATTTCTTTATTTCTTCTTCTTTGGAATTTAATTCTTCATCTTTCTTTCCCATTGATTCTACGTTTGACTTTATTTCTTCATCTTTTTGAACAATTACATCTGCCTTAATTCTAATTTCTTCATCCTTTTCAGACAAAGAATTTTTCAAAGATTCTAATTCCTCATCTTTTTTGGCTACAACAGTTGTCTGTTCACCTAACTCACTTTCCTTCTTGTTTACCAAATCAACTTTCAATTGTAAATCCTCATCTTTCAGCTTAAGTGAATCCGAAGCTGTTTTTACTTCGGCTTCCATTTGGTTAATCTTCCCCTGTGCCTCTTTAATTTCTTCCTCTTTCTGAGCTATTAAATCTGACTTTACACACAGTTCTGCTTCCAGAGCCCTGATCTTTTCTTGTAATTCCTCTATCTTCGAAATTTCCTCATTTGCATAATTCTTCGTGGATTGAACCTCTTCCTCCTTTGCTTTAAGACTTTCTTCCATTTCTCTTAGCTTCTCTTCTGTCAATCCTACTTCTTCCTGTAGCGACACTATTTTATCTTCAAGCACTTTTTTCTCCTCTGTCAACTGTTGTTGATTCAAATTAAACATTTCCTTAGTCTCGTTCACCGTCTGATTCAGGGTCTCGTTTAATTTAACCGTTTCCTGCAGAGAAGTCTCGAAACTTTTTATCTTCTCCTCCATGGAAGCTTTCTCGCTATTCACGAAAGCTAATTTATTCTCCGATTTCTGCAGCTGCTGATCTAGCTCTGAATATTTACTATTGGCTTTTGAGAGCTCCAAACTGAGTTCAGAAATTTCCTGATTTTTCTTCTCTATCTGTTCTGTCAGTCCTTGAAAACTTTCGTCAGACGAAGCCGAAATGGCCGACATCGTGTTACTATGATCCTGTACCAGTTCCTCGACTCTTCGTTTATGTTCTATTGATATCCTCTCCTTCTCTTCCTCCATAAACCCTACCTGCTTACTTAACTCGGACTTCTCAAATTCAATCGTAGAAATTTTCTCGTTGCTGGATTCCAATTGTGACTTCAGTTCTGCTAATTCCTGCTGTAATCCTTCACAATGCGTTTTCGAATTTTCCCAATCCTTTTCGAACTTTTCACATTTTTCTCTCTCCTTCGCGAATTCCAAATTAACGTCATCGAGTTGCTTGGCGAGTTGGTCTAAATTTATTTCCATTTCCTGTATGTTTCTCCTAGCTTGTTCTAGTTCCTGATTGGTTAGTTCCAGTTTCTTCTCTTTATCAGCCAGTTCAGTTTTTATCGTTTGTAACGTGGACGTTAGCTGTTCTACCTGTCAGACCAAACCATACTTAACAATTAGTAGTTTTGTTATATGAATTAATCAATATTATTGTTAGTGTAAGGTATATACTATAACAGGCTGTTCATGAAGCATAAGTTGCATGGATATGATTGGAACCGACCAGTTTTTAAAAGTACAGCTATTATACTTAAGTCATGCCCTTAAAATGATTTGAATTAAAATGAATGAATTTCACAAAACACAGCATTTGACTTGGATATATAATGGTGAGATGGACTGACAAAAATAATGTCTACTTACAGTAGATTTGTATAAATCTTTCATCATGGACATAATCAAAGAAATCAAAAGTGTGCAGCAGAGTTACTTTGGTAGACACTTCTTATTTCCTTAATAATTTCCTAGCTTACTATCCTTGTCAAAGTCTACTTTTACAATACTAGTCTAGCCTTACAAATTTCTACACTATATATGGGTGGCCATCTTCTACAAAAACATGCACTACATTCCACCTTTAATCTGATATGTTCCATCAATATACATGTAGGTTTGATATACATGCATGATTCTATACATGTTTTTTTATCTACACGTACATGTATTACATACGCATACATGTGGGAATGATATAAATGTGGATGAAATGTGCAAAGAGGATCATGATTACACTTGAGGTTACATGAGAGAAAATGGACACGTCATTGTGTTCGCAACCAACTTTGGATTCTTTAACTTTAACACTTTTCTATCAATATGTACTTCAATCCCTTGTTACCAAGAAAATATTCCAGTTAGATTCCCTGAATACATTTACAACAAAGACTTTCCAAAACAACTTTCTAATGTCAACACTTTGCAAGAATTTCTGGGGGCCAGGTGGGCACCTGAATTACATGTATATACATGTAGATTCGTAATAATTACAAGATGGTGAAAGGAAATTTTGAATTCTTAATCATCCTATCCATTAACTATTCAAACATTTTCTTCATCACCAGTTTCTGATACAGGTGCTTTAAATTATAAAAGAGAGAATGTCTTAAAAGAAACAGTGACCATAGATGCAAGTACCTCAATTTTTAAGATACATACATGTTAATTCTAAATGTACATGTTTGACTGATCAAGTACAGATATGTACCATCCCAAATGGGAAGTAACTCTGTATATCGGAAAAAAAACCCCGAATAACACCTGTTACACCTACGCACCTGTTGAGCTCTCTCTTGAAGCATTTTCTCCATGTTGGACTTCATGGTCTGTAGCTGCCCCTTATAGTACCCCTCTAACTCTGTGTTAGATCCCTGTAAAGCATCCTCTTGTTTCCTTGACAACTCATCTAGCTCAACTGTATGTTTGTCCATTAGGTCCTTCAGTTTGGACTGCCAAGCTTCTTCCTGAACTGACTTTTGCTCAGCCACTTCCTGTTCGTGGCGAGACTTCAGCTCTGAAATGCTCGTGTTATGTTGCTGCGTTGCTTCATGTAGCTTTTGTTCGACATCAGCTTTGGTTTTTTCAAGTTCCTCCAAACAAGACTTCAGAGTTGCTTCTATGTCTGTTTTCTCCTGTAATATACATGTACATATACAGTAAAACACGCTTACTATGAAGTCCTAGGGACCCCACGTTTCAGTTCGCATTAAGCATAGTTCGCAATATGCATATACCGAATTTTACTGAATTTATATAAAAACTTCGTACTATCCGTGTCATTAAAGAAACAACGCATGTATAGGTATACAGAAAAAAAATACGATTTTGATACTTCAAACGTATTTATACTAATTATTTTCGGTACTTGTGTTTTTGAAGTGCCATTTTTGCATCGAATTTGCGGATCCATTCTACGAAGATATCCGAAGTAATCCAAGCTTTCTGGTTCCATCTGTAATCTACCGGGATTGACTTTACCCCTTAAAACACCTGGGGTTCTGGAATTTACCAATCACAAGAGGTTTAACCATGTCAATACCGTCAATGCGTGAACAAAGTAAAACGGAAATTAAATTCTCTCTTTCAACTTTTTACCAACAAAACATTTCTCTCCTTTCATTTTCATTGTTTTATTTGGCAAAAGTTTAAAGAAACGTCCGGTCTCGTCTGCGTAATAGATATCCTTTGATTCAAAATTTTCAACAGTTTCGGTAATTTATTTTCTAACCAGTCATTGGTCGTGTCCTCATTCACCTCAGTGGATTCCCAACACATAGATCTGCACGATATTCCATGACGTTGTTTGAAATGTTCTAACCAACCCGTATTACTTCTAAAAGTTTTGTCTCCCATTTTTTTTTTCGGTAAGTTAATCAGATTTTTTCATAATCAACGGTCCTGATATCGAAATATTCGCAGAATGTGTTTCTTTAAACCACTTAAACACAGCTGATTCAATGGCATCATGCCGACCAGAGGGTTGTCCTTTCCTAGACGGTGAAATGGCAGATGCTTCGTAATTTTTAATAATGTCGTCCCTATTTTAAACAGGGACGTATATAATAACAGGGACGTATATACATCCCTGTTTATGTCAAATGCCTGTGCAATTTCTTTCTTCTGTCGACCCCTTTATCAACTGCTTGTATAATTTCATATTAAGTCTCTAAAGAAATCACTCTTTTTACGCGTCGACATTATCAATAAATTGCCTCTTATTAAAAAAAATTAAATCATTTAAAATTACTGGTAACTGGACATGTACCTGAACTGTAATCAAAACAAACACAGGTAAGTGAGCTTGGTTATGAGCATTTAATTAGATAATGATTGTTTGGTCAGCGTTCACCGACTTCGCTTTAGAGTTGGTGTTTATATAGTATTTTTACACGTGGGGAGTAAAAAAATGGGTTTGCAATAGCCCTGAATTCGCAATACCCGTGTTCGTATATAGCCTTAAATATTGCTATCTTTATTAAGGGAAGTTACCGGGGATTTCAAATTAGTTCGCTAAAAGCATAAATTCGCTGTATGCATGTTCGTAGTATTCGTGCTTTACTGTAGCATATACACATGATTTCCCAAAATGTCCATTGTCGAAACTTTAAACATTTACACAAAATTGTATGTACCGTAACCAACATTGAAATACTTTCAGGGAATTCTTTATATTTTTGTTGAAATATTTTTCACTTTACCTTGAATATTTTCAGTAGTTATACAATCATGTAAATCATTAACTAAACACTATAAAATACAAAATAAACATATCCTTATACATGTACATGTACATTCTTCACAGTAAAATGAACACACTAAGATGACCTGTATGTGAATTTCTAGTTCCCTTAAAAGGTATTGGCTAAGATAGCTCGGACGTTAATAGTGTCTACCAAGATACTTTGGTAGCAGAAGGTCATTGGTTTGATTCCCGGTTCGGCCACATGTTTTCCTCACATATTACAGAATTGGCCCAAACTAAAAGACTCACAGTTGAGAAGAGTCTCATGTGAAGTTACAGACTGAGAGTTTGGGAACCTAATAAACTGGTGGAGAGGAATGTGGCAGGAATGAAAATTGGCCCGAAAAGCTCAGATAATAAAAGTGTCTGACAAGATAGTAAATTGTCTGATGTTCCATTCACAGTTCCCCACGTTTCCCTCTCCTACTGCAACAAAAATTTGATGATTTCTATCAATACATGTACTTCAACATAAATGGATGTATGACAATGATTAAAATTCATACTTTTTGAAGCTGCTGAACTTGTGCTTGGAGATGGTCCCTGAGGGAATCTTGTTCTGATAGGACGGCCATTTTCTGTAAATCTCGTTCCTCTACTGCTAACCTCATTTCCTGTTCCTTCTCTGAGAGTTTTCTATGAACTTCCTCCTGTAGTTGTCTGACTTGGTGATCCTTCTCTTTCTCCTAAATACAAATATAATAATTATTATTATGTAAATAAATAAATGAAAAACAAGGAACTTTGGGTTCTATTTTATTTGCACATTTTTCATGATCATACTCATGGATTATGATGAAGGGCCACAAGATACCTAAATCAACCTTATAGTTTTTCCTCAGACTAAAGTTGTAGAAGAAATACTTGATATTGCTCATAAAAATTCATACAATAATTCTTAACTGACCTTGACATTGTTGGTTTTTACCTGACACTGACCTTGACAATATAGGTTTCTATCTCACACTAACCTTGACATTATAGGTTAAACTTTCTATATCACACTGACTTTGGCATTCAAAGTTTCTATCGAGTACTAACATTGACATAGCTGGTTTTTATCTCACACTGACCTGACATTGTAGGTTTCTATCTGACACTGACCTTGACATTGTATGTTTCTATCTGACACTGACCTTGACATTATAGATATCTATCTGACACTGACCTTGACATTGTAGATATCTACATGTATCTGACACTGACTTTGACATTGTAGGTTTCTATCTGACACTGACCTTGACATTATAGGTTTCTATCTGACATTGACCTTGACATTAAAGGTTTCTATCTGACACTGACCTTGACATTGTAGGTTTCTATCTCACACTGACCTTAACATTATAAATTTTCATCTGACAGACCTTAACATCATAGATTTTTACCTTTCACTGACCTTGACATTATAGATTTCTATCAGACACTGACCTTGACATTATAGGTTTCCGTCAGTTTGGCTTCCGTCTCCTGTAGTTGTTGTCTCCAGTACTGATCCCTCTCCTCCATCGAGGCTTGGACCCGTGCCGCTATCTGCTTCTCATTCTCTTCCTTTGTAAATATACAAGTGAATATACATCAAGTGAATTTACAAGTGAATCAGTAGGTGAATATACATAAGGTATATGTAGATTTTAGGAGTGAGCATGTAAGTAAATTAATAAGTGAATGCATAAGAGAATATACATGTACATGTACAATTGGAATCAATAGACGAAAACAAGCCATGTAAAACATTGAGACAAATTAGCTTTACAAACTTATGAAATTGACAATGGATGGCTTAGTTAAGAATTTCAGTAATTCAAAATTTAAGCCAAATGCTTCTGAGAAAAGTGATGTTCAAAATTTTCTTTCTCTTTTTTTGTGATTTTAAAATTCATTATTTGTCAGACTTACATGTACACTGTGTAAAAAGTCACAGAAAGTTTGCAATATACAAGTCACAGAAAGTTTGCAATTGTATTTGCATATACATGTACATGCTTATCATTTTCTATCAAAAAGGGTAAAATGATTTACCTGCATACATGACACGGCGGCTACTTTAGCCCTGGATAATTCCTGTACCAAGTTTTCTTTTTCCTCCTCCATTGTTTTTTCCGTCTGTCGTAGTCGCTCATCCATGTCTGATTGTACTTTCTGTTTCTCTTCCTTCAGTCTCTTTATGATCTCTCGAGATTTTTCTAATTTTTCTTGCGCTGAAATATAAATATGAACATTTTCAATAAATTTTACATGACCTATAAATGTACATGTACAAAGTATATAATATCCATCTGCACATTTGCTTCATCAAATCTAATAGACCACTTGCCGAAATTCATAATGGCTGACAAAATGACGAAAAATGTCCGAGTAGGCAATTTTTGCGTACTTTTTCATTGTTACGTCTCAATGGAATTGCGTCTTTTAATAGTGATGTCATAATGAAAAACAACGCCAAAATATGATGACTCGGACTTTTGAGCTTTGACAAGATCAGAAAATGGTCTCTTCAAATATCCTTAAAGTTTTAAAAATCATAGTCTTCTTTTGCTGAGACTTTTGTACATACATGTAGATTTATATACATGTAAAGCATCTTGAGATACATGCAAGTTAAAATGCTGTCTGATATATCATATACATGTAACACATTTTGATACAAGTTAACATGTTACCTGATTTTTCCAGCTTTTCACATTTCTCGTTGTACGTTTTATTTTCCTCGGCGTAGTTTTTATTTTCGTCCTGTAGCTGTTGACACTGCTGCCGTACACGCCGTAATTCCTGGTCCTTTATTTCCATCTCTTCATGTACTTGTTTCTGTAAGGTACGAAGAATTATATTGCAAAAAGAATTAACTCTACATCATTTATAGCTTAAGAGGAGTTGCGAGCATAAGATTACATAGAATTAATTATATAGGAGAAAAGCTTTAAATGCATCAAAGATGCAAAGTGCTGAGTTGCAAAAATGGAATGTAAGTATGAATATACAGTCTTGCAATACTAGTATACATGAATTGAATATGATCTTGAGAAATGGGAAACATTACTGGCACATTTCAGGTTGATACTCATTCATATATGATTCAGAAACCATTTTCATTTATCAGAGTCCTATGAGTTTGACCTTTTAACCCTAAAATAATCAGGAATCATCCTTGATCCATGGGAAAAATTTCTGACAAGTTTCATGATCAAAGGTGCAATACAGGCTATAATATGGTCCAGAAACCATTTTCATTTATCTGAGTCCTACGAGTTTGACCTTTGACCTTTGACCCAAAAAATCAAAAGGGATCATCCTTGATTCATGGGAAACATTTCTGGCAAGTTTCATGATCTAAGGTGCAATACATGCTCTAATATAGTCTGGAAACCATTTTTCAATCATCTGAATCCCATGACCTTGACCTATGACCTTTTGACCCTAAACTAAACAGAGATCATCCTTGATTTCTTGGGAACATTTCAATCATCTGAGTCATATGACCTTGACCTTTGACCCTTTGAACCCAAATTCAATAGGGTTCATCCTTGATTCATAGGAAACATTTCTGCTAAGTTTCACAATCATAGAAGCGATAAAGGCTCTTATATGGTCCGGAAACCATTTTCAATCATCTGGGTCCTGTGACCTTGACCTTTTGACCCCAAAATCAATAGGTCACTTGTAAATCTGTAAATAGTTTTAAAAACCAATTGAATATTCATTGGAAATCTTTTAATTTAAAATCTATACCCAACTGTTATGGTCCGGAAGCGGAGCATAAAAGTTTAAACATAGAGAAGGATCAGAGATGCACAGCATATAATAGATCTCGAGTCCAGTAAGATCCAGTAAACATAGGTAATCACAGATTACGAAGCTCACCTCGTGGCAGCAAAATTCAAATCAAACATATTTCTAAATACATGTATATTGGCTTTTAAAGGCAAAATCATTCAAGCGGAAAAAGTAGGTCAATTTCATTTTATGAAAGAATGATCAAAGATACATCCAATATGCAAGTTTGGTACATGAAGCACTTATACTCTGCTCAATATTGGCTTTTAAAGGCAAAATTACTCAAGCGGAAAAAGTAGGTCAAGGTCACTTTATGAAAGAATGATCAAAGATACATCCAATATGTAAGTTTGGTACATGTAGCACTTATACTTTGCTCAATATTGGCTTTTAAAGGCAAAATCACTCAAGCAGAAAAAGTAGGTCAAGGCCATTTTATGAAAGTTTGATCAAAAATAAATCATATATGCAAGTTTGGTACATGTAGCACTTATACTTTGCTCAATATTGGCTTTTAAAAGCAAAATCACTCAAGTGGAAAAAGTAGGTCAGATGCTGCATCCGATGCATGGATCCATCTCGACATCCAAAGATGAATCACTTGTGCAAGTTTGGTTACTGTAGCATTACTACTTGGTCAGATACTGAGCTACCCCAAACTTCTTAACCAAGTCACTCAAGCGGAAAATGTAGGTCAGATGCTGCATCTGATGCATGGGTTCACCTCAGCATCCAAAGATGAATCACTTGTGCAAGTTTGGTTAATGTAGCATCAGTACTTTGTCAGATACTGAGCTACCCCAAACTTCTTAACCAAGTCACTCAAGCGGAAAATGTAGGTCAGATGCAGCATCCGATGCATGGGTTCACCTCAGCATCCAAAGATGAATCACTTGTGCAAGTTTGGTTACTGTAGCATCAGTACTTTGTCAGATACTGAGCTACCCCAAACTTCTTAACCAAGTCACTCAAGCAGAAAATGTAGGTCAGATGCAGCATCCGATGCATGCGTTCACCTCAGCATCCAAAGATGAATCACTTGTGCAAGTTTGGTTACTGTAGCATCAGTACTTTGCCAAATACTGAGCTACCCCAAACCTCTTAACTGGACGCGGACGCGGACACGGACGCGCGGGGATATAGCATAAGCTCACTCAACTTCGTCGAGGTGAGCTAAAAATAGGGTTCATCCTTGATTTACGGGAAACATTTCGGGCAAGTTTGATGATCATAGGTGCAATACAGACTCTTATATGGTCCAGAAACCATATTTGATAATCAGTCCTGTGACCTTGACCTTTGGACCCCAAAATCAGTAGGGTTCATCCTTGACTCATGGTGAGTAAGTGTATGAAGTTTCATTGTTATAGCCTATATCATAGTTGACTTATAGTCTGGAAACCAGTTGTTGACGCCCGCCCAGATGCCTGCCCGCCTGTCTTACATCAAAGTAAGAGCAGAGTTTTGCAACTTGACTAAAAATGATCACTTCCATTTTCTAAGTCCCTGGGAATCAGGGGCTCAAACAAAATATCAGGCGCACAACTAGAATACAGACCCATTATATTGCAAAAGGATTTAAGTCTCCCTCACTTATAGCTTCAGAGGAGTTGTGAACACAGGATTACTAGATTCCCATTTTCTAGCACTCTGATGGTAAGGGGCTCAAATAAAATGTCAGGTGCTCAACTAGACCACAGACTATGTGTAATGCAAAAAAGTTATATTTGTATCTCTTACAGTTTCAGAGGAGTTGCGATCCCAAGAATTGCTTACAGACGGAAGGGCAATGGGGTATCGAATAAGCTTGACTGGTCTATGACCAGTAGAGCTGATTATGAATTCACTAGCAAAGTGAGCATGTACATGGAAATGTATGTTATTGTGAATGAACTAATTGTTGAATATCGATTGTCTACAACTACCTATGTAAGAATGCAACAGTATTATTTTCGCATGGGGGAAAATTGTGCGAAGTCTGTTGATTCGTGAGATATGCAAAAATTACACCAGTTTGAAAATTTCAACATTTACAGTATATTTCATGAAGATATACTTATTTTTTTTAATTTCTTATAATTCTAACTTGACCTTGACTAAAGATAGTTTCTATGATGACCTTGAACTTACCTTGACCTCTGCTATAGCCAGCTCTCTATCAGTCTCCAGCTGTTCTATCACATTTCTTGCCTGCTTGATTTGGTTCTGTAATTTACTAATCATATCTGGGCTTCCTGGTATCTGTAAAGCATAACAGTACAACACACATGTAACTAGAACACTTACAAAATCAGGAAAGGTCTCGCTGTACACATACTTCTGAGGCTTGGTTTTTTTCAAGCCCACTCATAAATACTCTTTTTTGTATAATAACGCTACAGATTTTCCTACAATTGACCTTGACCTTTCCCTTAAAGATTAAAATTTATAAGCATATTTTCTTATAATCCTTTGTCTGTGTATGAAAAAATATATACATGTAAGTTATCATGTCAGAACCAAATTTATCACATTTTATCAAGTTTCACCTATATTGACCTTGACCTTTGACCTTGAAGGTTAAAATTTATAGGCATATTTTTCTTATCATCCTTTATCTGTGTGTGAAAATATGTGTAAGCTTTGTTTAAAAAAATATTAAGTTATCATGTTAGTACCAAAGTTACTATATCTTAATATCCAGGTTTACCTAAATTCACCTTGATCTGTGACCTTGAAGGTTCAAAATATACAGGCAAAAATTTCCTTTTATGATCCTTTATCTGTTTATAGAATATGAAAGCTAAGCAAACCATACATGTACATGTACTTGAATAAATGGAATTACATGTACTTTCAAGTGGTGGTAACAAGAAACAAGTATAAATGTACATGTATGTAATTTTTATCGTTCACTTTCACTTTGATCTTAAAGCCATTGTAGCATACTTTTGATTAGTTCTTTAACTGTCCATATATTTGTCTACCCTAGAGCTGACAAATAGCTTGCACTTACTTTTGGCTTGTCCTATAGCTGACTATTTATGTATAACATAGAACTGGTTATAGCTTACACTTACTTTTGGCTTGTCCTGTAGTTGAGCTCTTAATTGGTCCCTTTCTGCCTCCAGCTGCATGTACTTTTCTTTGTTTGATTTAATTGTTTCCTTACATCGACTTAGGAGCCCTTCCAGTCGCTTTACCTAGAACATGATTACAAAAGTGAGGAGAAAGGTAACAACAGTTACAGGTTGTCAGAACTTGTAATTTTTTATATAAATTTGCAAAACATTTGGTAAATTTGCAAAAAATATCCTATTTTTTTAAATCTGTAATAATTTGTAAATTTGTACAAAATCTTAAAATGTGTAACTTTTTTTTATGAATTTGTAAAACTGTACCTGACACTTAAAATGATCTCAGCTATAATAAAAGTTAATTATCCAACAATTTCGGGATGTTTATATTTGAATGATTCGCAGTAATATATTGTACTGATTTTACAGCCACAAAATTAATTTAATTCTCCTGTGAGGTATCGACAGAGAAGTAAACTATATTACATGTAAATACATCCTAATTCAAAACATCTATACCCGACTTTCGGAATCTCAAAATATCGGTGCACAGTTTCACAAAAGTTCTTAAGAAAAAATTTAGGAACATTTCGTAACTTTCATAATTGAATAAAAGGTTTTAAAGTTTTTCTATTTAGATTGTAAGATGTTTTCTAATATCATTTGTGCATATTAAATGTTAATTCAGAAACAAAATGTCGCTAAATCCAGTTAGAAAGTGGAACTAAGCAGTCAACAGTTGCAAAAATTCCTGAAATTTTTCTTAAGAATTTTTGTGAAACAGGCTGCAGTTTCACAGCACATTTACAATGTACAAAGTAGAACATATGAATTATTACACATGTATATAAAAGTGACTTTTTCAAAAATTCATATTGGGACCAAATACGGTCAGTTTTGCCCCTACCCCTTTACCACACCAAAAGCGGTGGATCGAGTCCGAGTTGAGACTGTATGTACCTTTTCTCCAAGCTGCTGTGAGTCTTCCTCAGGTTTTGTATTAGGTGTGGTTCCCTCAGGTTTTGTTGGGGGTGGGGCCGATTGTGTGGCTGCCTTCTTTGGTTTTAATTTTTCCTCCAGCTCTTCAGGGATTTCCTTCCCTTCTCTTAGAAGCCTAATCTGTTAGAAACAGAAGTCAACTTCTCTGAACTTACTGTATAGAAGGTGTTTGAGATAGTACATGTATACATTGTATTGCCAAAGTCAAAACAAGGTCAAGGCCACTAGGTTTAGGTCATTAAGTCAAAACTTGTTACCAAAAGAAAAGTCTTATCACAAGGTATATACATGAGAAGTTTGAAAGCCCTATCTCTTGCCATTAAAAAGTTACGAACAAAGCTACATGTGTTTCAGACAGACAAAAATTCAGAAAGACAGATGGGACAAAAACAATGCAAATGGTAATCTTGTAAATCTTTAATTTTACACCCCCCCCCCAAAAAAAAAAATTTCATGAGACAATAAAGATAAACAATTTATTTCTTGAAGTCATGTACAGTAAACTTCTTTTACAACGAAGCCCAGGGGACCATTGGTCCAAATTCGTTATAGCCATATTTCGTTACATGTGTTTCGATGCTAAATATGTTTCCTTGGTGTTGCCGTTCTGAATGAATGAAAACTTAAGATCAGTATTCAATAGATATGTTGTGATTTATTAAGTAAGCATTCTTAACAGTTGACATGCCGACAGAGTATTAAATAATGGGCAATTATTACCTCATGTGTATATAACACGTCTCCGAAAATAGGTAATTAGTGTGGGGACAACAGACGGGGAGGACAATCATTTGATGATTAGTAATTATCTGTCCGCCAGGTGTGTTAATTGGGAATACCTGGAGATCATTTCCTTACATCAGGTGAAAATAGTGCAGAAACAATGACCACGGGACCATAAGATGGCTTCGTAAAAGCCAATAATTCCTTTTATACAAATTTGTTATAGGCGTACAAAAGTCAATGGAGGGTAATAGGACTTCTGCAGGGACTTTCTTTTCACTTCGTTACAAGCAGAATTTCGCTATAAGCCTGTTTGTTATAGGTGAAGTTTACTGTAGATATTGTATATAAAGCATTCCCCTAAATTTTTATTTATAGATTCTAACAGAACCTATCAAATGGATCATTGGATATAGTGAACTTCTGTATGTGTACTTACTTTCGAGGGATTCATACCGTATTTTAGCGAAATTAGCGATGTTGCGACTGCGCTACTTCAAGGCTACACTGAATCATTTTATTCTTATAGATTATAATGGAAAAAAAGACAAGCGCACTAATTCATGATTACTCTAAAACTTCGATTTGCCAATATTTGCACTGAAATTTGATTGGCTAAAGTAAGTACACATGCATGTAAGTGTACATTATATGTACTTACCTGTGTTCTGAACACCTTCATATGCTCTTCTTTCTCCTCTAACATCAGTCTATAGTTCTCTTCCAGATCTTTCTTAGCGAGCTGATCCAACTGGATCTGTTCCTTCAGCTCCGAGATCCTACGGAACGCTCTATCCTGGGTTTGCGTTAGTGTGTTCTGTTGAAAAGAACAGAATGGTATAACACTTCACATGTTGCATATGATAAGGGGAAAATCTGACTGGATCTGTTCTTTTAACTCCAAGACCCTATGGAACGTTCTGTCCTGGATTTACATCTTTTTTTTTTAAAGAGCAAAATGGTTTAAGCATGTACATGCACTGTAAACGTAGAAACTTTTATGCATTTCAAAAATCATTTTACTTCGCGAAAATTTCTCCCATGTGAAAATAATCTTGCTGCATTCATATAAAGACAGAGACGTTTAAATCGCAAATATTCCCCCCAAGCGTAATGTCTTGATGTTTTGTGGTGACATTTTTCTTCCACTAAAATAATAGAAGAATAGAAGGTCAAAGATAAAGGAATAAGGATCTCACAATCTTCTCCAGTTTTGCTCGTACCTTGTGAGACAGCCTATGTGAGACACATAAGCTGTCTCGAAGGCACCGAATGACCAATGATAAAAGAGAATCTTCTTGTGATGTCACAGTAACGTCGTCAGAAAACATGGAGTTAGATGGCATGAAACATTGTTTGAATTCCCTTTTTCCTTATGTTTCATGGAAGAAGAAACAGATTCCATCACTCACACTCGTGACAGGAATTTTTCATCTTTACCCTGGTTCCGCTACGCTCCACACGGGAAAAGACGAAATTTCCGTCACTCGTGTAAATTTTTATGTCTCACTCAGTAAATCGTATAGAACTTACATGTATTAATCTCATTTTAACCCACCACTGATGTCGCTTGGAAATCCTGACAAGCATTCAAGTGAGGATCTTATTGTAGATGGAACTTTTGTCACCTATAAATATGATAGTGAAATGCCTCTTACCTTAATTTTGTCTCTCTCTTGTACTAGATCTCGGTAAATATTGGCAACCTGGAGAAAACGAAATCGTTATTATGGTATGACTCAAACAGAAATATGTGTATTATATAAAATTTAATATCTTTCAAATGCACATGGAAGGAACTGTTCTAATGCACTCCGTTTGTAACGTGCATTCTGATTGGTTGAGCAATGAAAAAACTGCAAGGGGATTCATGTTTCACTGCATTTTTGCTATGACCTCATGCATTCCTATCAAGGGAGACAACTCTATAATTAAAACAAAATGCATAAGAGAAACAGAGCATGTAGGAGTGACCTTTAATAAATAAAATTTGGTGTGTCAGTAGAATTTTCTAAAACCTTTACAAAGACTTCTCTGTCCTCATGGTAATGCATTTAGAATAATGTTATAATGTTCCAACTCTACATACCTCCATAAACTTAGACTTATACTTGATGGATCGTCTCTCAAACTTCTTAATGATCATGTAGAGGTCTTCCTTGCTGTAACCATCGAGGTTAGACGTCTGCTCCTCGACCTCACTCTCTATATCTGACGGCAGCTGATAGTGGTGGGTGCCGAAGCTGGTGTGCGCGAAGAACGACGTATCACTGGTGACAGAACTAATCGAGGAAGCGCGGGACCTGCTTGCTCTGGGTGTGTCATTTCCAGGTAGTGCAGAGAGGGCCGAGGAAAACTATAAATAGACAAAATAAAATACAAGCACTCAAACATTTAGAGGATTTTGTGACCCTTTGGAAAAAAATTGAATCTACATGTACAAATATAAACAAAGTTTTTGAAATCTTCCAATGAATTGTCGGACATTTGGGAACTTTTATCGTTCCAAATAATGGATATAATGTGAGTTTTAGTCGGACAAAACAAATTTTTCATCAGCAAATCCGATAAAACCGATACATTTCATGAACTCTGACAAATAGATTGTCTCATTAGCCAGAAGTGCAGGAAAACTATAATTAGATTGCCATCATATTACAGGTTCAATAAATATGACTTTTAGAGTTTTGAAAGTTATCAGTAATATAAATTTACAAAATAAATAAAATCTGTGTTTGTGAAATGCTGAAGGTCAAAGTCAAGGTCAAACATTTTGATACCAATACCAAACAGAAAGGTCAAAGGTCTTTTACATTTATGCCTTCAAATCCCCCCAGCAACGCTGCATAATGATATCATGAAATACTGTAAATGTGGGTATTTTTGCTGGGGGAAATTTTCACGAAATGATCATTGCAACAGTACGACGTGTGGGAGTAATTTTAGTGAAATCGGGAGTACTTCCTTCAGTCTTTTATACTGGTAATTTTCACTCAGGAGGTTATTTTCACGATAATAGTAAAATCACAAAAAAAACCACAAGAATTACCCCCACTCAAAAATTTTCAAGTTTACAGTACTAGCTTGCACTTAAAAAAGGCAAATTACATGTAGAATGGGTATAATATTATACCGGTAGTAATCTATATTTGGATGATTTGCTGCTTGCAAATTAAATTGTATTAATATATATATGAAACGAAATTTGCAACTATAGAATCATACAAAGCCAATTGTGCCTCATATGAGATTCATGTGAAATTTACATGAACTTTACATGAAAGTTCACATGAAATTTATGTGAAATGAGCACGAACATGAAATTTACATGAAATTTTTCACATGAAATTCATGTAAAGATTTTTTGCATGGATGTTATGTAAATTCAGTTTCCTGTGACGGTCACTTAGACAAATTCATGTGAAATTCATGTGAAGGAAATTTATGTGAAATTCATGTGAAGGAAATTTATGTGAAATTCATGTGAAATATTTTTCACATAAATCTTATGCGAAATTTATATGAATTTTACATGAACTTTCATGTGAAATTTACATGATGCTCATTTCATATGAATTTCATGTGAGGCACAATTGGCTGTGTAAAATTTATGCCTGCATATCATTCAAGTAAAAACATGTTTTTCCCTAAATGACAAAGCTATCTTAGTGACTGATTTGTACTGCCTTACATCAGTTGTGTTGTTCTGTGAGTCAGGATCTTGTAGTGGGATGTCCACAAGCTGCCCCACAGGTACCCCAGTGGCATCATGGGAAGGCGTTGCCGGGGTTACAGATGCACCCTGGGTAGACGCTCCAGAAGATGCTAGTGCATTATTTGATAGATCCTTCTTTGGTGTGCTCTCAGCCACAGGTGGTCCCGGGGACTCCTTTGGTGCATCGTCACTCTGTAAGCATGGAAAATAGATGTGAATTTGATCAGTTAATTATATCATTGAAATTAACCACTAAAAATGAAAACATCTCTACATTGCGTAAAAAAATTGTATTTTTGTGAGGCCAAAAATTTGTGCTTCCACCAGAGTATTCTAGAGGACTTTTGTTATGCTACGTGTAATTGTTTCGAGTGTCTCAACGCACAGCGTAACACGAAAAACATTTCTTTTGCAATGAATTTGATTAAAACTTTATATGGCTGTACCAGATCCAGGGAAAGAGTCTAAATAAAATGGATATGGATGTGGGAAATCATTTTTGTCAGAGTTACTTTTCCTAACCTATTTCCCGCCACAGTTCTGACTCACATAATATATATACTACAGTAGTAGACAATCACTTGAGTGGAACAGACATTCTTGACCCTGGAGCTTCCCGGTAACCACCTTTACCTTCGTCGGAGTCAGCTCAACTCCAAGGTATGTGACTACCTTATTGCTGATTATTATGACTGAAGTCGAGGTGCAAAGCACTGAGGGGGGTAGGTGCGGGAGAGGGTTGGGGCCTGACTGGAGATACGATTTGATGATTGAAGCGTAAACCTATATCAGATATCAGGTTTCTGTCCAGTTTATATTTCAATCCTTAATGTCTTATTTCTGCTAGGTATTTCAGTTGCAATAATTTTGCTCTTTAATCAATGAAGAACTTTTTTTAAAAAATTGAGAATTACACATTGAGAAATTTTGTCCATAAATTGGGAAAATACAGGCCATTTTGGTGTTGGGAAATAGTCCTTTTTACAATTTGACATACAAAATTACAATTTTTGATAGAAATCACTTGCTAGGCCCAAAGGGCCAAGCAGCGGAGGGTATGGGAGGGGGTTTCCCCTCCCTATTGGTGGGGGTTTGTTTTTTGAAAAAAATGAAGCAGTTTGCAGGGTTCTCATTAAGTTTGAAAGTAGGAGGTGAATCAGGTAAAAGTAGGAGGCGATCAAAGGATGCGAGTGCCGAAGGCGCAAGCCCTCTAGGAGGTCTTTTTTTTACGGAAAGAAAGTAGACCGCGATTTTACCCACAGTAGAAGGCGAGAAATTACCGGCTCTTAATGAGAACCCTGAGTTTGATGGCATCTGAAGCCTGTTTGAACTGAATTTTGAAGGGATTAGGCGCGCAAGAATCAGTCGGTGTCAGCGACAATAATTTGTATATTAAAATTTTTTGACATTATCATGATTATCTGATGCTGTATTGTTTTTGCACGGCATGAAATCAACATGTTTAGGAAAGGGAGAGCAGCCATGGGGGGGGGGGGGGGATCCAGCTGTAATTTCACGTAAAACTAGGTCAAAAAATCATTTTTTTCCAGGTGGGACCTGACCCCCTAACATCACTCTAGATCCGCACTTGTTAATTTTTGTAAGGTAAGAAAAATAAGTACATGTAAATGATAAATTTCCTTGACAAACAAGAGATCACGGGTGCCTCACCTCATTCCCTGCATCATCTAGATAGAAACACTGGAGCTTGATGCCAAAAACCCTCAATTACACCAAGTAGAGGTGGATATCCTTGTGGATCATTGGCATCGAGCTCCAGTGGATAGAAAGATTTAATTATTTATTGCCAATTCGATTCTCAAAATAAAGAAAAACATGTGTTTTTTACTCTACAAACTGTATGCAAAATTCTTGGAGATAGCCAGTCCAAATCTGGCCAAAACAGTCTATCTTTTTGCCCATAATACAAAAATCTACAGTGACATTTCATCAAATATCATCGATTCTTCACCTCTTCAGCATGACATACAACAATTATTCAACTGGAGTATAACATGGATGTTGCGATTCCACCCAGATAAGTGTAAGGCCTTACATATTTTAACCAGCAACAGCACAGGAGACACTATGAACAAATATGAAGGGGTGAGTGTGACGCTTGAGGCAGTTAAGAATGAGAAGGACATAGGAGTCACTATGGACACTAGACTCAGTTTTGAAGATCCCATCCACAATCAAGTAAGCAAGGCCAACATGATGACTGGCATTATCAGACGCTCTTTGCACACTTAGTCATGGAAACATTCTGTTTGTTATATAAAGCAATGGTTAGACCTCACCTGGAATATGCGAGCTGTGTCTGGAGCCGAAAAAGTGGAAAATGTTCAGTGTCGAGCGACAAACATGATCCCAGGACTTTCTCATCTAATATCATACGAGGAGAGATTATAGAAGCTTAAACTCCCAACTCTCAGATTCCGAAGTCTTAGAGGGGACATAATCGAGGTATTCAAGATTTTATCTGACAAGTATGACAACAGAGTAAGCAACAACCTTCTAGAAAGAAATACCTCATCTACAACAAGAGGACACTCCAAGAAACTCAAAAAGAATAGGGCCAGACTCGACATTAGGAAATAATATGAATTATGGCAAAGCCATTGTGAGGACGCAGATGAAATATAATTTCATTGAATTAATACCCAATTTTTACCATACATCACTGAATATTTTTTTTACTAAGTTAATAAGAATAAAATATGTCATACAATATGTGTTCTTGTTATTTTTTCCAGCATCATTTTTACCGTCTTTATCAGCCTTACATTAGTTTTTTTCTTGAAATCCATAATCATCTACAGGAGAGGGGATATTATAGACAATTTCTAGATCGACAGCATGCACATAACTCGTAAATGCGGGGAAACAATTCTCAATGTCACAAAACAATCAGTTAAAACATGAAATCGCAATGCTTAATTTTGAAACATAAATGACAGATAAGAAAAGATCAAGTGATGTCATCTTAATCTATACATTTTAATTCCTTGGACCTTGACGAAAACCAAGGAAAAGAGAACTCGGGCAAGAAAACTGGGCACAAACCATTTAAATTAAAAAAAGAATTTTTTTTTACTGTTTTCTGAAGTATTAATATATTATATAAGATTAACATGTATCTTTATTATTCGATGAATTCAATTAAACTTTTAAATGTTTACTTTTTAAATTTCATTGGGTGATGAAATGTCAGTTGTCGTATCAGGAATATGTATCCCCCCTTGCACCCACCCACCCTCTCCCCTTTTACTTTCACCGGAAAAATTAGCATTCAAAATGTAGAAGAGAGAGAAAACTTCCTTTTCGGCGCCGTCTATAGTGTTATCAGCAATATATCGTTTTATGGGATGATCTGGAAAAGGGGGTTAAAACTTACAAATTAAGTACAGTATAACATTAGTATTACAGGATTTTCCCTTCTAAATAATGTAAATGATTTTCCAATATAATATCTGAAGACAAAATTCTTGTTCATTCCTTTACTTTAAAAGAGGGTGAAAGCGAAGGGAGGGGCGGGAGGAAGGTGAGAGGGGGAGAGGGAGGGCAGGGAGGGAGCGAGGGTGAAGAAGGAAGGATGTGGGAGGGGAGATAAGGAGGCGGAGAGAGCGGCCCGGGTACCCCATGTCTGCTCCCCACCCCCATAAAAGGCAAGGATGAATGGGAGGGAGAGGAAGGAGGCAGCTGGAGGGAGGCAGAAGGGAGGGAGGGAGATGTTAGGAGGTGGGAGAAGGGAGCGGGACAGGGGAGAGAAGGAGAGAAGTTAGTAGAAATCTACCCCCTGTCCGCCCCCCCCCCCTTGAATACAATCAACCCTCCCCCCCCCCCCTTTCAAAAAAAAATCTGAAGCCTTCACCCCTCTACCTTGGATCCGCTTATGATTTACTACCTCCAAGGGAAAAAAATACCCAGCCTTATAAGTTATTTCTGACAGAAAAAATATACTTCATGCTTTTAACAGAGCCCCAGCTGTGTTGACCTATTTGTTCTAAATACTGTAAATGATGACGTAAGTTGTGACGCGTTGTAAACAGAACCAAAGGCAGCAGACATTTAGAAGTTTGTGTTGGGATTTACACTGCATAGATTTCCTGTATATTCTACATG